>OY365793.1:28674166-29395000 GCA_959347355.1 Napeogenes inachia | reverse complement strand
GACTGAGGTTATGATCGAGCTTCTAAGCTCCTCTAAGGAGTCCGCCTCCAGTGAGGGTGCCGAAACCGCGGCTGTGGCCGCCGACGCTCTCACTTCAGCGATCTCCTTCCTCGCTGCCCTTATTTCCGCCCTCATGGCGGTTACTTCGCGTTGCAGGCGGGCATTGTCCGCCCGAACGCGAGTGACCTCCTCCGGTTCCGTCCGACTGGTCAAGGCCGACACGACTTCCAACAAATTGTTGGTAGCCTCCCTCAGAGCCTTGACCATCGTACCTTTGAGGTTCTTGGACTTCGCGGTCACCTCGAAAATCGAGGCGGCGTGACGTCCAGCGACGGCCCGGAGTTCCTCGTTACCTAGGCTGGACAGGTCCGGCACGGGCTGCACCTCCGACGAAAGGTCTTCGTCGGATACCGGCGCGCGCCCAACCGGACCTGCCCTCACCCCACCGCGGAAGGCCCGAGCGCTCAGAGCGCGCTCAAATTCGTCGTCCTCCGCTTCGTCCCTAAGGACGGCGAGATCGACCTTCGCCTTCGCCAAACCCGTTCCTCGACCCAGGGCCGCAAGTCGTCCACGCCGAGCCGTGTTGCACTTGGGAAGTGCAACCACAGACTCGGGATCGGACCCCGATGCGGAACCTGAGGAGGAACGCAGAACCCCGTGGGTCCTCTTCCTACCGGTGATCTGTGGTTCTGACAGATCGTCAGAGTCTGACAGAACCACAACCCCCGTTACCTCATCACGCCTCACACTCTTTTTGTTTAACCTGGTCGGTGTGGTCTCGACCAGGGCAGGGACTCCTGCACGTAAGCGGTTTTTGCCCCCCCCAGAGTACGAGGGGCAGACGGCAGCAGCGGCCGTGCGGGATTCAGCACCCGCCTGGGGACTCATTTTGAAACCGCTCATATCATGTCTTGTTGGGCGCCCTCGTCCTTACACGGCCCTTCGGCAGACGCCACACCTCTGGGCCGACACAAAACAAAGAAAGACAAGACGCAGGAACACGAAGGAGAAAAGACGAAACAACGACGACACAACACAAAAATAGGGTGATTTTTTATAGAGGTTGTCTTCCTCACGGCCAGACGATCAGAGCAAGCTCCGTCAATCCAGCCCTCGTTCCCGCTCAGTGCGGGCTTCCGAGATCTTGTGGCCGTGCAATGCTTGCCCCGAAGAGCAAGCAGCCACATGTGCTAGTAGCTGTCCGCGCCGGCCGAAGCCGGTGCCCCCCATATCTGGGGGGACCTCCCCTATCCGCAACCCGGGGGACGCGCCAGATGGCGGCACTAGCGACCGCGCACTGGAACCTAACCTAACCTAACCTAACCTAACCTAACCTAACCTAACCTAACCTAACCTAACCTAACCTAACCTAACCTAACCTAACCTAACCTAACCTAACCTAACCTAACCTAACCTAACCTAACCCAACATTTAAAGCTAGGTACGGTCGTGCTAGGTAGTCATAATTTCGGTTTTTATTATTCCTTTTGATCATCCCCGTCTTATTGTAGTGTTAGTTTTTGATTATTTCGTTTTTAGGCTTATCTGACGCCATTTTGTTTATTTTTTCATACTAAATTTATTAAATTAATAGTTTTCGTTTAATAACTTTTTAAGCTTTCTTCCTAAGATATCCGAGTCCAGGGGCGATATCGAGTACTAAAAGAGGCGCGTCTAACGACGCCCTTCACGCCGACACCGTATCATCCCCTCGGTTATTATCAAGGGTTGAAACTTTTTATTAACTTAGAAAAATCACACTCTGTTACGAAAAATTTTTTATCTTCGATTCAAGTAGTTTTATTTTAGTGTAACAATTTAAAGACAGTTTCCGGGCATATTTCATTAATACACGACAACCCCGAGGGTTTCATCCCCTAGGAGATATTTGACTTTTTTATCATTAAAAAACAGTTTTTCTTAGAAAAAATTTTCCATTTTCTATATTTTCATTTATCATTTTAATTAGTCAGATAGGTATTTGTAAGACGCACAATTTGACACCACTTGCACCCCCCTGACTTCATCCCCTGGGGAGTTATCAGCGAAAAACGGGTATTTTTAGTACTCAAAAGTCTACCTAGGCGATACTAAATTTCAATATATTAACATTTAAAGCTAGGTACGGTCGTGCTAGGTAGTCATAATTTCGGTTTTTATTATTCCTTTTGATCATCCCCGTCTTATTGTAGTGTTAGTTTTTGATTATTTCGTTTTTAGGCTTATCTGACGCCATTTTGTTTATTTTTTCATACTAAATTTATTAAATTAATAGTTTTCGTTTAATAACTTTTTAAGCTTTCTTCCTAAGATATCCGAGTCCAGGGGCGATATCGAGTACTAAAAGAGGCGCGTCTAACGACGCCCTTCACGCCGACACCGTATCATCCCCTCGGTTATTATCAAGGGTTGAAATTTTTTATTAACTTAGAAAAATCACACTCTGTTACGAAAAATTTTTTATCTTCGATTCAAGTAGTTTTATTTTAGTGTAACAATTTAAAGACAGTTTCCGGGCATATTTCATTAATACACGACAACCCCGAGGGTTTCATCCCCTAGGAGATATTTGACTTTTTTATCATTAAAAAACAGTTTTTCTTAGAAAAAATTTTCCATTTTCTATATTTTCATTTATCATTTTAATTAGTCAGATAGGTATTTGTAAGACGCACAATTTGACACCACTTGCACCCCCCTGACTTCATCCCCTGGGGAGTTATCAGCGAAAAACGGGTATTTTTAGTACTCAAAAGTCTACCTAGGCGATACTAAATTTCAATATATTAACATTTAAAGCTAGGTACGGTCGTGCTAGGTAGTCATAATTTCGGTTTTTATTATTCCTTTTGATCATCCCCGTCTTATTGTAGTGTTAGTTTTTGATTATTTCGTTTTTAGGCTTATCTGACGCCATTTTGTTTATTTTTTCATACTAAATTTATTAAATTAATAGTTTTCGTTTAATAACTTTTTAAGCTTTCTTCCTAAGATATCCGAGTCCAGGGGCGATATCGAGTACTAAAAGAGGCGCGTCTAACGACGCCCTTCACGCCGACACCGTATCATCCCCTCGGTTATTATCAAGGGTTGAAACTTTTTATTAACTTAGAAAAATCACACTCTGTTACGAAAAATTTTTTATCTTCGATTCAAGTAGTTTTATTTTAGTGTAACAATTTAAAGACAGTTTCCGGGCATATTTCATTAATACACGACAACCCCGAGGGTTTCATCCCCTAGGAGATATTTGACTTTTTTATCATTAAAAAACAGTTTTTCTTAGAAAAAATTTTCCATTTTCTATATTTTCATTTATCATTTTAATTAGTCAGATAGGTATTTGTAAGACGCACAATTTGACACCACTTGCACCCCCCTGACTTCATCCCCTGGGGAGTTATCAGCGAAAAACGGGTATTTTTAGTACTCAAAAGTCTACCTAGGCGATACTAAATTTCAATATATTAACATTTAAAGCTAGGTACGGTCGTGCTAGGTAGTCATAATTTCGGTTTTTATTATTCCTTTTGATCATCCCCGTCTTATTGTAGTGTTAGTTTTTGATTATTTCGTTTTTAGGCTTATCTGACGCCATTTTGTTTATTTTTTCATACTAAATTTATTAAATTAATAGTTTTCGTTTAATAACTTTTTAAGCTTTCTTCCTAAGATATCCGAGTCCAGGGGCGATATCGAGTACTAAAAGAGGCGCGTCTAACGACGCCCTTCACGCCGACACCGTATCATCCCCTCGGTTATTATCAAGGGTTGAAATTTTTTATTAACTTAGAAAAATCACACTCTGTTACGAAAAATTTTTTATCTTCGATTCAAGTAGTTTTATTTTAGTGTAACAATTTAAAGACAGTTTCCGGGCATATTTCATTAATACACGACAACCCCGAGGGTTTCATCCCCTAGGAGATATTTGACTTTTTTATCATTAAAAAACAGTTTTTCTTAGAAAAAATTTTCCATTTTCTATATTTTCATTTATCATTTTAATTAGTCAGATAGGTATTTGTAAGACGCACAATTTGACACCACTTGCACCCCCCTGACTTCATCCCCTGTCATCCCCTGGGGAGTTATCAGCGAAAAACGGGTATTTTTAGTACTCAAAAGTCTACCTAGGCGATACTAAATTTCAATATATTAACATTTAAAGCTAGGTACGGTCGTGCTAGGTAGTCATAATTTCGGTTTTTATTATTCCTTTTGATCATCCCCGTCTTATTGTAGTGTTAGTTTTTGATTATTTCGTTTTTAGGCTTATCTGACGCCATTTTGTTTATTTTTTCATACTAAATTTATTAAATTAATAGTTTTCGTTTAATAACTTTTTAAGCTTTCTTCCTAAGATATCCGAGTCCAGGGGCGATATCGAGTACTAAAAGAGGCGCGTCTAACGACGCCCTTCACGCCGACACCGTATCATCCCCTCGGTTATTATCAAGGGTTGAAATTTTTTATTAACTTAGAAAAATCACACTCTGTTACGAAAAATTTTTTATCTTCGATTCAAGTAGTTTTATTTTAGTGTAACAATTTAAAGACAGTTTCCGGGCATATTTCATTAATACACGACAACCCCGAGGGTTTCATCCCCTAGGAGATATTTGACTTTTTTATCATTAAAAAACAGTTTTTCTTAGAAAAAATTTTCCATTTTCTATATTTTCATTTATCATTTTAATTAGTCAGATAGGTATTTGTAAGACGCACAATTTGACACCACTTGCACCCCCCTGACTTCATCCCCTGGGGAGTTATCAGCGAAAAACGGGTATTTTTAGTACTCAAAAGTCTACCTAGGCGATACTAAATTTCAATATATTAACATTTAAAGCTAGGTACGGTCGTGCTAGGTAGTCATAATTTCGGTTTTTATTATTCCTTTTGATCATCCCCGTCTTATTGTAGTGTTAGTTTTTGATTATTTCGTTTTTAGGCTTATCTGACGCCATTTTGTTTATTTTTTCATACTAAATTTATTAAATTAATAGTTTTCGTTTAATAACTTTTTAAGCTTTCTTCCTAAGATATCCGAGTCCAGGGGCGATATCGAGTACTAAAAGAGGCGCGTCTAACGACGCCCTTCACGCCGACACCGTATCATCCCCTCGGTTATTATCAAGGGTTGAAATTTTTTATTAACTTAGAAAAATCACACTCTGTTACGAAAAATTTTTTATCTTCGATTCAAGTAGTTTTATTTTAGTGTAACAATTTAAAGACAGTTTCCGGGCATATTTCATTAATACACGACAACCCCGAGGGTTTCATCCCCTAGGAGATATTTGACTTTTTTATCATTAAAAAACAGTTTTTCTTAGAAAAAATTTTCCATTTTCTATATTTTCATTTATCATTTTAATTAGTCAGATAGGTATTTGTAAGACGCACAATTTGACACCACTTGCACCCCCCTGACTTCATCCCCTGGGGAGTTATCAGCGAAAAACGGGTATTTTTAGTACTCAAAAGTCTACCTAGGCGATACTAAATTTCAATATATTAACATTTAAAGCTAGGTACGGTCGTGCTAGGTAGTCATAATTTCGGTTTTTATTATTCCTTTTGATCATCCCCGTCTTATTGTAGTGTTAGTTTTTGATTATTTCGTTTTTAGGCTTATCTGACGCCATTTTGTTTATTTTTTCATACTAAATTTATTAAATTAATAGTTTTCGTTTAATAACTTTTTAAGCTTTCTTCCTAAGATATCCGAGTCCAGGGGCGATATCGAGTACTAAAAGAGGCGCGTCTAACGACGCCCTTCACGCCGACACCGTATCATCCCCTCGGTTATTATCAAGGGTTGAAATTTTTTATTAACTTAGAAAAATCACACTCTGTTACGAAAAATTTTTTATCTTCGATTCAAGTAGTTTTATTTTAGTGTAACAATTTAAAGACAGTTTCCGGGCATATTTCATTAATACACGACAACCCCGAGGGTTTCATCCCCTAGGAGATATTTGACTTTTTTATCATTAAAAAACAGTTTTTCTTAGAAAAAATTTTCCATTTTCTATATTTTCATTTATCATTTTAATTAGTCAGATAGGTATTTGTAAGACGCACAATTTGACACCACTTGCACCCCCCTGACTTCATCCCCTGGGGAGTTATCAGCGAAAAACGGGTATTTTTAGTACTCAAAAGTCTACCTAGGCGATACTAAATTTCAATATATTAACATTTAAAGCTAGGTACGGTCGTGCTAGGTAGTCATAATTTCGGTTTTTATTATTCCTTTTGATCATCCCCGTCTTATTGTAGTGTTAGTTTTTGATTATTTCGTTTTTAGGCTTATCTGACGCCATTTTGTTTATTTTTTCATACTAAATTTATTAAATTAATAGTTTTCGTTTAATAACTTTTTAAGCTTTCTTCCTAAGATATCCGAGTCCAGGGGCGATATCGAGTACTAAAAGAGGCGCGTCTAACGACGCCCTTCACGCCGACACCGTATCATCCCCTCGGTTATTATCAAGGGTTGAAATTTTTTATTAACTTAGAAAAATCACACTCTGTTACGAAAAATTTTTTATCTTCGATTCAAGTAGTTTTATTTTAGTGTAACAATTTAAAGACAGTTTCCGGGCATATTTCATTAATACACGACAACCCCGAGGGTTTCATCCCCTAGGAGATATTTGACTTTTTTATCATTAAAAAACAGTTTTTCTTAGAAAAAATTTTCCATTTTCTATATTTTCATTTATCATTTTAATTAGTCAGATAGGTATTTGTAAGACGCACAATTTGACACCACTTGCACCCCCCTGACTTCATCCCCTGGGGAGTTATCAGCGAAAAACGGGTATTTTTAGTACTCAAAAGTCTACCTAGGCGATACTAAATTTCAATATATTAACATTTAAAGCTAGGTACGGTCGTGCTAGGTAGTCATAATTTCGGTTTTTATTATTCCTTTTGATCATCCCCGTCTTATTGTAGTGTTAGTTTTTGATTATTTCGTTTTTAGGCTTATCTGACGCCATTTTGTTTATTTTTTCATACTAAATTTATTAAATTAATAGTTTTCGTTTAATAACTTTTTAAGCTTTCTTCCTAAGATATCCGAGTCCAGGGGCGATATCGAGTACTAAAAGAGGCGCGTCTAACGACGCCCTTCACGCCGACACCGTATCATCCCCTCGGTTATTATCAAGGGTTGAAACTTTTTATTAACTTAGAAAAATCACACTCTGTTACGAAAAATTTTTTATCTTCGATTCAAGTAGTTTTATTTTAGTGTAACAATTTAAAGACAGTTTCCGGGCATATTTCATTAATACACGACAACCCCGAGGGTTTCATCCCCTAGGAGATATTTGACTTTTTTATCATTAAAAAACAGTTTTTCTTAGAAAAAATTTTCCATTTTCTATATTTTCATTTATCATTTTAATTAGTCAGATAGGTATTTGTAAGACGCACAATTTGACACCACTTGCACCCCCCTGACTTCATCCCCTGGGGAGTTATCAGCGAAAAACGGGTATTTTTAGTACTCAAAAGTCTACCTAGGCGATACTAAATTTCAATATATTAACATTTAAAGCTAGGTACGGTCGTGCTAGGTAGTCATAATTTCGGTTTTTATTATTCCTTTTGATCATCCCCGTCTTATTGTAGTGTTAGTTTTTGATTATTTCGTTTTTAGGCTTATCTGACGCCATTTTGTTTATTTTTTCATACTAAATTTATTAAATTAATAGTTTTCGTTTAATAACTTTTTAAGCTTTCTTCCTAAGATATCCGAGTCCAGGGGCGATATCGAGTACTAAAAGAGGCGCGTCTAACGACGCCCTTCACGCCGACACCGTATCATCCCCTCGGTTATTATCAAGGGTTGAAACTTTTTATTAACTTAGAAAAATCACACTCTGTTACGAAAAATTTTTTATCTTCGATTCAAGTAGTTTTATTTTAGTGTAACAATTTAAAGACAGTTTCCGGGCATATTTCATTAATACACGACAACCCCGAGGGTTTCATCCCCTAGGAGATATTTGACTTTTTTATCATTAAAAAACAGTTTTTCTTAGAAAAAATTTTCCATTTTCTATATTTTCATTTATCATTTTAATTAGTCAGATAGGTATTTGTAAGACGCACAATTTGACACCACTTGCACCCCCCTGACTTCATCCCCTGGGGAGTTATCAGCGAAAAACGGGATTCGAATTGCCCTCCCACCCTCCCTTATAGGAAGGTAGGATAATAGGGAAAAAATTTGTACAAAAATTTTTAACCGTTTAATAAAAAGACCGTTTTCTCCCCATCAACTTTCTATACTTAGAGTAAATATTATATGAGACTATATTGACTAAATTTTAAATATTAATCTAAAAAACTTAATAAATTTAAATCCTCACATCTTGCTATTCGGGCCCGCCCACGTCCTCCTTCATTGCCGCACGCCGAACCTGAAAACAAAGAATAATTAAAATAGAAATTCTTTTATAATACCAATAGAAGAGAACTTACCTGCACGCAGCCACGAACCGTATCACCACCTGAAAATAAAGAAAAGAGATTAAACACGAGTTTATTTATAAATTCTAAAACTTATTGTGTCATTTAACTTACATATAGGTAATTATACCTATCACAACATTTACTCAAGATAATTCCTATGACCATATCTTAAATTTCCATTATCACGATACTCTAGTTTTATTATAGAGTAGCATTTTAGTATAGTGACAGGGTACCTTTACATACCCCTTCTATTTAAATTTGACTAAGGCACCTATATCTTGACATAGAAATGTTCGGGTACCACACACCCGCAAAGAAGACGCAGGAACCCCCGACCGTCGATCCAAGAAGATCCCCAACAAAAATGAACCAGTCTCCGAAACCGGGTACCTCTACATCATTGGACCAGCCTTCTAAAGTAAGGCGAAGCATAGGAGAGTGGGAGATGGCTAAGAAAGATCAGCCTACGACAGCTGGAAGCAAGTACAATAATAGGACGAGTGAAGCTAAGGCCTGTCTGACGAAAGCCAAAACCCACTTAAACAACTCAAGGAATTTAAAATCAGAGATAAAAATAGAAGTTACCCAAGCTATAGACAGGCTTTACCAATTGGTAAAGGAATCGGAAAGTGAGAGAGGAAGAGGCGAAATAAATGTAAACGCGACCGAAAAGGGTAAAGAAGACACTAAAACCAGGAGAAGTAGCAAAAGCGGGGAAAATGGCGGGGACAGTGACCTAAAAGAGAAGATAGAAGAACATAGTGCCCTCCTCAAAAAGAGTATAGAAGAAATAAACAAGTTCAAGAGGGTGATAGAGCAACAAAGGAAATCGTCAGAAGAGATGAAAAGAACCGAAGAAAACGATCTGCTAGCGGAAATCAGGGAAATCAAACAGTCAACCCAGGAGCTTGGACAAAAAATGGCATCGGTAGCTGACAGACCAACCTACGCGACGACCCTGACGAACAGCAAACCCAGACATTCGGTAATAGTCTCCTCTGATGAGCTATTGGACACGAGCAGCGAAGTAATCAACAGAGTGCGCAATGCTCTAAACGCCAAAACATCTGGCATACAAGTAGAAAGAATGAGAAAGGCAAAAGATCAGAAGGTCATTATAAGCTGCGGAAATAAAGAAGAACTTGAAAAAGCGAGGGGTAGACTCAAGGAAGATAAGCACCTGAAGGTAGAAACTATGAAGAATAAAAGTCCACTAATTATTATACAAAACCTAATGGCGTACAACACGGATGAAGATATAAAAGTAGCCCTAAAAACACAAAACAACCATCTGATAGGAGACTTGACAGACGAGGAAGCCGCCGTAACGATAAAATACCGGAGGAAGGCTAGGAACTCTCTAGAGAACCATGTCGTACTCCAGGTCTCTCCAAAAATGTGGCAGCGGCTCACGACAGCTGGAAAGATTTTCGTGGATCTGCAACAGGTGAGAGTGTTGGACCAGTCACCCCTGATCCAATGTTCGAAATGTCTAGCCTACGGACATGGGCGAAGGGTGTGTACCCAGAACGAGGACTCATGCAACCACTGCGGGGGGCCCCACTTAAGAACGGACTGCCCGAGCTGGGTAACCGGTGAAACCCCAAAGTGCAGGAACTGTGTGAAAGCCAAAAACCCAGACCCAGACCACTCAGTATTTAGTTCGGAGTGCCCCCTTAGAAGGAAGTGGGATGCTATAGCAAGAGCAGCAATAGCATACTGCTAAGGTTGCCCCTGGCAAAAATAAGGTAAGGAACCCCGGTATAAAAGAACTTGTCGGACTCTGCGTAGCTCAAGCAAACCTTCAACGGAAAGAGCTTGCCACCCACGAATTTATGATAGAGGCTTTCCAGCGGAAAATAGCAATCGCACTTATCCAAGAACCGTATGTGGGTGGATTAAAGAGGATGAAAGACTATCGGGGGGTAAGGATATACCAGAATGCCGAACCAGATGGAAATGCAAAAGCGGCAATAGCCATCTTCAACCCCAAAATAAATGTTACTCAGTGCCCAAAATTCACTACAAAAAACATAGTAGCGGTTAAGATTCGAAATGGGAACAAGGAGATAACTCTTATCTCCTTCTATCTGGAACCTGACAAACCACTGGAACCCTACCTAGAACAACTTAAACAAACTATGGAGGCCGTGAGTCCGGATTCAATAATAGTTGGCGGTGATGCAAATGCAAAAAGCCTATGGTGGGGCAGCCCAAAAACCGATTATAGAGGGGAAGAAATGTCAGGGATGCTGGAGGAAATGCAGCTGCAAATTCTCAACCGCGGCGATATCCCAACTTTTGATACTGTGAGGGGAACAAAGAGGTATACCAGTCACGTGGACATAACAGCCTGTTCTCTAGACCTACTCGATATGATTGATGATTGGAAGGTTGAGGAGAACCTAGTTAGCTCAGATCATAATAGCATACTATTTAAAATTCACGTAAGCAAACCAGAAGGACCAAAAGTAATCAGAACGACAAGGATATATAATACGAAGAAAGCAAAATGGAGTCAGTTTAATGATAAACTCACCTATTTTAAAAACGAATTAGACATAAACAAATCCAAAATAGATAACATACACACAAAACAAGAAACAGAAATAATGGCGAAAAAATTTACCCAAGCTATAATAAACACATGTAAAGAAACAATACCAGTAAAAAGTAATAAAGAAATACTTACCCTGCCGTGGTGGTCCGAAAAACTTGCGAAGATGAAGAAGGAGGTAGCTACGTTCAGACGTAGAATCCGCTGTGCCGCGCCGACCCGCAGACAACACGTTGTGATGGAGTACCTGAAAAGAAAAGAAGGTTATGAGAATGAAGCGAAAAAGGAACAAATTAAAAGTTGGAAGGAGTTCTGCCAAAAGCAAGATAAAGAAGGAGTATGGGAGGGAATCTTCAGGGTCCTGAAAAGAACCGAAAAGAGGCATGAAGATCTGCCGATGGTGTGCAACGGAGTCGCGCTTGGCGCAGAGGACTCAGCAGTGCTGCTGGCCGAAACGTTTTACCCGGAAGACGACGAAACACAGGACACCGACGGTCATAGGCGAATAAGGGAACTGTCCAGAACGATAAACGAGAACGTCAGGGATGAAGAGGAGCATGACCCACCCTTCACAGGATATGAGTTACAGTCCGCAGTGCAAAGCTTTAACCCCAAGAAAGCCCCCGGTGCAGACGGCCTTACGGCCGACATCTGTGCAAAAGCAGTCTTTCACGACCCAGAGATATTTTTGGCACTTGTAAACAAATGTATGGAGCTAGGATGCTTCCCTGGGGTCTGGAAAGAGGCCACCATAGTGATCCTGAGAAAGCCTGGTAGAGAGAACTACAACTCTCCCAAATCCTATAGGCCTATCGGCCTTTTACCAATCCTAGGGAAAATCTATGAAAAAATGGTGATTAGGCGACTAAAATGGCATCTCATACCACGCATGAGTTCCCAACAGTACGGGTTCATGCCCCAAGCGTGCACGGAAGACTCCCTCTATACCATGATCAAGCGAATAAGAACCGGACTTGATCAGAAAAAACTAACATTATTGGTCTCGCTCGATATAGAGGGAGCTTTCGACAGCGCTTGGTGGCCTGCAATCAGGCTGAGGTTGGCAGAGGAGGGATGCCCCGTAAATATTAGGAGAGTGATAGACGACTACCTGGAGAACCGAACAGTAGCAGTAAGATATGCCGGAGAAGAAATAAAGAGAAGAACAGGTAAGGGCTGTGTTCAAGGATCCATCGGCGGCCCAATGCTATGGAACATTCTACTTGACCCCCTGCTAAAAGGACTCGAACAGCGAGGAGACTACAGTCAAGCCTTTGCAGATGATATCGTCTTGGTGTTTGACGGCATGACCGCGCTCGACGTCCAGAAAAAGGCAAACTCGGCTCTCCGCTATGTCTGGGATTGGGGAAAACAAAATAAGCTTCGTTTTGCACCACACAAGACAAGTGCTATGATTGTTACAAGAAAACTAAAGTATGACGATCCTATACTGAAAATGGGAGAAGTAGACATAGCTATATCCAAGGAAATAAAAATTCTGGGACTTACTATAGATAATAAGTTGACCTTCAACGCTCACACGACCAATGTCTGTAAGAAAGCCATCAACATCTATAAACAGCTTTCAAGAGCTGCGAAAGTAAGTTGGGGCTTACACCCGGAAGTAGTCAGAACGATCTATATAGCGGCTGTGGAACCGGTTTTTACTTATGCGGCTAGCGTGTGGGCGCCTGCTACAAGAAAGATTGGAGTAAGAAAGCAACTGGACGCCGTCCAGAGAGGCTTCGCTCAAAAATTATGTCAAGCCTACCGTACGACATCATGCAACTCGGCATTACTGCTTGCGGGTCTCTTGCCATTAGACATAAGAATCCAGGAAGCAGCTGCATATTTTAAGGCAAAGAAAGGGGAGCCGCGGCCTGAATTATGTGGCAGGAAAGTGGAAAAGTCAGTTCCCTTTAAGAAGACACCACACCCGGTCGAATATATTGACAGGGAGTTCATATGCCTGGAAAACCAAGCCCAAGTCGAAGAAAACAACAACCAAGAGGTGCGAATCTTCACGGACGGCAGCAAAATTGACGGCAAGGTGGGAGCAGCCTTATCCATCTGGAAAGCCGACTCAGAGGTGAAAACCGTCAAACTTTGCTTGCCGTCATTCGCAACGGTATACCAGGCCGAACTACTGTCAATATATAGAGCCACACAGGAAATACTGCAACGCACGGAGGGATCCTATGGAATATACAGCGATTCAAGAGCTTCGCTGCAAACAATTACAAACCAGGACAACCCTCACCCATTGGCAGCAAAGGCGAGGAGAAACGTAGGCCTTATTTTGAAACAGAACAAAACTATAGTCTTGTTCTGGATCAAAGCTCATGCCGGATTAATGGGGAATGAGAGAGCAGATACACTAGCCAAAGAGGCGGCAATAAAAAGTAAAAGGAAACACGACTACGATCGATGCCCGGTTTCGTATGTGAGGCGCCAAATACGCGAAGAGTCGATTAAGGAGTGGAACCAACGGTACCAAAAAGGTGACACGGCAGCAACGACAAAAATGTTCTTCCCTAACGCAGTACTAGCATACGGAATCATCAGAAAGATAAGACCTAAAGGGGTACTCACGCAAATTCTTACTGGGCACGGTGGGTTCTCCGAATATCTGAAAAGATTCAGATGTAAGGAGAACGCATCGTGCACATGCGAGCCTGGGGCCGTGGAGTCCGTGAGTCACATCCTCCTGGAGTGTCCAGCGTTTGAGGTGAAGAGAAGAAACCTGGAATTAAAGATAGAAGATAGATTAAACAAAAATACAATAAGTGAGATAATAAGCGACCGGACCAAAAGAAAGACTTTATTAGAATACTGTATAGATGTAGGTAATAGTGTAATAATAAGAAATAAAGATAATTAATATATGTTACATATATATAATGTGTATATATACTGTAAGCATAAATAAGAAATAGATGTAGAAAATAGTATAGGATAGAACAAAAAAAAAAAAATAATAATAATAAAATAAAAAAAAAAAAAAAATAAATAAATAAAATAAAAATTAATAAATAGATAAATATAAATTTGTCTGTTTATATATAAAAATATATTTATAGAATAGATAATAAATGATAATAATAAATAAAATAATATAAGTCAAAAACATGTGAAGGAATCCGTAAAAGTAGGCGTAAGTTTAATAAGGAAATGTTAAGATCGATTAAAATGTACTAGAATATAGTGTAAACCTGTAAATACTAGAATAAGAAGAGATATATGTAAACCTATCATTATAAATATGGAAATGTTAAATAAGAGGACTCTGACTATGTCAGGGGAGAACCGATAACACCCTGTGATAACGGGTGCCTTTAAAAAAAAAAAAAAAAAAAACCTAACCTAACCTAACCTAACCTAACCTAACCTAACCCAACATTAAAAGCTAGGTACGGTCGTGCTAGGTAGTCATAATTTTGGTTTTTATTATTCTTTTTGATCATCCCCGTCTTATTGTAGTGTTAGTTTTTGATTATTTCGTTTTTAGGCTTATCTGACGCCATTTTGTTTATTTTTCCATACTAAATTTATTAAATTAATAGTTTTCATTTAATAACTTTTTAAGCTTTCTTCCTAAGATATCCGAGTCCAGGGGCGATATCGAGTACTAAAAGAGGCGCGTCTAACGACACCCTTAGCGTCGACACCGAAACATCCCCTCGGTTATTATTAAGGGTTGAAATTATTTTATTAACTTGTAAAATTCACTTTTTGTTAGGAAAAATTTTTTATTTTCGATTCAAGTAGTTTTATTTTATTGTTACAATTTAAAGATAGTTTCTGGGCATATTTCATTAATACACGACAACCCCGAGGGTTTCATCCCCTAGGAGATATTTAACTTTTTATCATTAAAAATCAGTTTTTCTTAGAAAAAATTTTCCATTTTCAATATTTTCATTTATCGTATTAATTAGTCAGATAGGTATTTGTAAGACGCACAATTTGACACCACTTGCACCCCCCTGACTTCATCCCCTGGGGAGTTATTAGCGAAAAACGGGATTTTTTAGTGTTTAAAAGTCTACCTAGGCGATACTAAATTTCAATATATTAACATTAAAAGCTAGGTACGGTCGTGCTAGGTAGTCATAATTTTGGTTTTTATTATTCTTTTTGATCATCCCCGTCTTATTGTAGTGTTAGTTTTTGATTATTTCGTTTTTAGGCTTATCTGACGCCATTTTGTTTATTTTTCCATACTAAATTTATTAAATTAATAGTTTTCATTTAATAACTTTTTAAGCTTTCTTCCTAAGATATCCGAGTCCAGGGGCGATATCGAGTACTAAAAGAGGCGCGTCTAACGACACCCTTAGCGTCGACACCGAAACATCCCCTCGGTTATTATTAAGGGTTGAAATTATTTTATTAACTTGTAAAATTCACTTTTTGTTAGGAAAAATTTTTTATTTTCGATTCAAGTAGTTTTATTTTATTGTTACAATTTAAAGATAGTTTCTGGGCATATTTCATTAATACACGACAACCCCGAGGGTTTCATCCCCTAGGAGATATTTAACTTTTTTATCATTAAAAATCAGTTTTTCTTAGAAAAAATTTTCCATTTTCAATATTTTCATTTATCGTATTAATTAGTCAGATAGGTATTTGTAAGACGCACAATTTGACACCACTTGCACCCCCCTGACTTCATCCCCTGGGGAGTTATTAGCGAAAAACGGGATTCGAATTGTTAGTCAGATAGGTATTTGTAAGACGCACAATTTGACACCACTTGCACCCCCCTGACTTCATCCCCTGGGGAGTTATTAGCGAAAAACGGGATTCGAATTGCCCTCCCACCCTCCCTTATAGGAAGGTAAGATAAAAGGGGAAAAATTTGTACAAAAAATTTTTATCCGTTCAATAAAAAGACCGTTTTTTCCTCATCAACTTTCTATACTTAAAACATATATTATACGAGACTATATCGACAATACTTTAATTATTAATTTAAAATCTTAAAAAATTTTAATCCTTACATCTCCGGAACCAGACGTTGCAGCGGGACCGAACTTTCTCCTCTTGCTATTCGGGCTCGCCCACGTCCGTCTCCATTGCCGCACGCCGAACCTGAAAATAAAAATAATTAAAATAAAAAATTTTATATATAATACCAATAGAAGAGAACTTACCTCCACGTAGCCACGAACCGAAACACCACCTGAAACAAAGAAAAGATATTAACACGAGTTTTCACAAACTCTTAAACTGCTTTCTCCATATATAAATTACCTATAGGTATTCACACCTACCAATACATCGTTCATTTTAGGCGAAAACTTACTCGTACGCCCACTCAAACTCCAAACACCACCTGGAAAGTAAAGAACACATTAGCAAAACATACTGACAAAGGCAACAAAATTTAACCTAACTCTATCTGTGCGACAATACTGGGTATCTATACCCAACATTTATTTAAGGACCACAGTGACTCTATACATCACTGATTCTACTTTTATTTAATTACTTGACGAGTTATCTACATAACTCCTTTAATTATCGACTGAGGCACCCCATCCTATAAATAAAATGTTCGGTTTTCACACACCTGCCAAAAAACAGAAAGAAACCCCGGACGCGACTGGGCTGGAAAAGTTCACTATGCCGAACCGATCCCCAAATTCTATCTCGCCAAAACCAGGAACATCTCGGGACCTAACTTCGAAAGTTAGAAGGAGTATCGGTGAATGGGAGTCTGGAAAATCGGGTCCACCAAAACCTGCTAAAAAGGCCAACGCAAACAGAGCTACCGAAGCAAAGTACTGCGTAAACAGGGCAAAGCTCCACCTCAATAATTCACGAAACCTGAAGGCAGAAATAAAGACTGAGGTAACCCAAGCGATCGACAGACTGTACCAGCTAGTCAAAGAATCTGAGGCAGAAAACGAAAAAGGAGACAAGAACGCTGACAAAAGTATAACAGACCTACAAGTAACACAAGGAACAAAACAAACACTTAATGAAGAAGAGATAAACGACCTAGATAGAAAGATGAAAGAGCATGGAGAACTTCTCCAAAGAAATCTAGATGAAATGAAGAAACTAAGAAACGTCTTAGAAAAAAGCAACGATGTGGTGACAAGCTCAGACAAGAAGGGAAGACTAGGCGAAGAAAAGCTGATTAAGGAAGTTGCAGAAATAAAAATTATAACACAGGATTTAGGAAACAAAATGACAGAAATGGCAGAGAATATAGGAGCCCAGACCCAAACGTATGCGGAGGTACTGACAAAAAACAAACATAAGACCCTTGAAAAACCCAGGCACTCTATAATCGTCTCCTCGGAAACGGAAGGCGATACAAGCAGTGAGGTGGTCGACAAAGTGAGACAAGTACTTGACGCCAAAGTCACCGGGATACAAGTAGAAAGGATGAGGAGGGTTAAGGACCAAAAAATCATCTTAAGTTACGGCAGCAGGGAAGAGTTAGAGAGAGCGGCTAATAGACTGAAAGGAAACAAGAACCTAAAGATAGAGCAAATGAAAAACAAAAGCCCCTTGGTAATACTCAAAGATGTAATGGCGTACAACACCGATGACGACATACGTAAGGCCCTAAAAACTCAAAACGCTCGCTTACTGGGTGACCTGAGCGAACAAGAACTCACCATAACCGTCAAGTACCGAAGACGAGCCAGAAACCCACTTGAGAACCATGTTGTTCTTCAAGTCACGCCCAAACTGTGGCAAAAGCTCACCTTAGCCGGAAGGGTCTTCATAGACCTCCAGCAAGTCAAAGTGTTCGACCAGACGCCCTTAGTGCAGTGCTCTAGATGCTTGGCTTACGGACATGGACGCAGGCTGTGCACTGAGGCAGTGGAGCTCTGCAATCATTGCGGGGAACCTCACCTAAAGGCAGAGTGCCCGGCATTTGCCGCGGGAGAGGCACCATCATGCAAAAATTGCCTTGCCGCAAAAAACCCAGACGTGAGCCACTCGGTCTACAATCAAGAATGTCCGGTGAGGAGGAAGTGGGACTCGATAGCACGAGCGGCAATAGCGTACTGCTAAAGTGGCCACGGGCAAAACACGCAGCAGTAACCCTCCCCCCTCAAACACTGCAACTATAAATTTTACTCATCAGGGAACGGCTATTCTGGTAGCTCAAGCAAACCTCCAGAGGAAAAAACTCGCAACGCAGGAACTTATGATCGAAGCTAAAGCAAGAAAGATTTCACTCGCACTACTACAGGAGCCTTATGTAGGTGGCATTAAAAAAATGCACGGGTACAAAGGAGCTAGAATACACCAGTCCACGGAACAGAGAGATGGCACTGTCAAAGCGGCAATAGCCGTTTTCGATCCAGGACTAAGCGTCATACAGTGCCCACAACTCACCACGAATAACATCGCAGTGGTGAGGGTCCAGAGCAAAGCGGCCGAACTAATACTAGTGTCCTATTACTTTGAACCTGATGAACCCATTGAACCTTACTTGCTACATATTATGAAGATCCGCGAGAAATTCGAACAAAGCCAAATGATAATGGGAGGAGATGCAAACGCAAAGAGCGCTTGGTGGGGTAGCAACATACAGGACCGTAGAGGCGAAAGCTTGATTGGGACCCTTGTACAAATGGGACTACAGGTGCTAAATATGGGAACCATCCCCACATTTGACACCGTGAGGGGAGGCCAAAGATACAGTAGTCACGTCGACGTGACGGCATGCTCCATAGATATCCTGGACCGAGTAAACAACTGGAAGGTCGAAGAGGGACTAATCACGTCCGACCATAACGGAATCCTATTCACCGTTTGCCTACAAAAACCAAAAGGAGCCAAAACTGAAAGGACCACTAGGATATATAACTCGAAGAAAGCAGATTGGGGAAAATTTAAGGAGAGACTTTCTCAAATTATGCAAGAGAAGAACATCACAGAAAATAGGCTTAACTTAATTACAGACGTAAATCAGGTAGACGGAACAGTAAAACTCTACACGCAGGCTATAACAGACGCATGCAACGAAACTATGCCTACAAAAAATAAAGTAGAAACACTTACCTGTCCGTGGTGGTCCCGGGAGCTGGAAAAGATGAAGAAGACTGTCGCCACTGCAAGACGCCGCATCAGGTGCGCCGCACCCGTCCGGAGAGCACTCGTAGTAGATCGGTACCTGAAAGAAAAAGAAAAATATGAATTAGCAGCACGTAAAGCACAATGTGAAAGCTGGAAGGAGTTCTGTAGGAAGCAGGATCGGGAGGGAGTCTGGGAAGGTTTGTACAGGATAATGAAAAGAAGCAAAACTAGGGAAGAAGACATATTACTCGAAAAGCAAGGTGAAACCTTGGATGCAAAAGGTTCCGCAAAATTTTTGGCGGAGACCTTTTATCCTGAGGACAACGCGAGCAGCGACAACATGGACCACCAGCAGATAAGAGAACTAGCTGAAAAAATAAACAAAGAGGGCCATGTTGAAATACATGACCCACCTCTTACTTCAGACGAGCTGGAACGGTCCATGGAGTCATTTAACCCCAAAAAAGCCCCCGGCGTTGACGGCCTATCAGCCGACATATGTCAACACGCCATCAAGTGCGACCAAAACTTCTTCCTTGCGCTCCTGAACAAGTGTATGGAATTGCAGTACTTCCCGAAATCCTGGAAAACAGCCGTAGTCGCAGTCCTAAGAAAACCGGGCAAGGAATCCTATAAGTCTCCCAAATCTTACAGGCCTATCGGCCTCTTGCCTGTCCTCGGGAAGATCTACGAAAAGATACTCATTACCCGTCTCAAATATTATCTGATACCCAGAACCAATATCCGCCAGTACGGGTTTGTCCCACAAAAGAGCACGGAGGATGCCCTGTTCGACCTCATGCGACATATCCGCGAGAAGCTAGACCAAAAGAGGATTGTGACAATCGTATCGTTGGATATCGAAGGCGCATTCGACAGCGCATGGTGGCCTCAAATAAGAACACGTCTGGCGGAGGAAGAGTGCCCTATCAATTTGAGACGGGTAATCGATAGTTATCTTTCCGAAAGGAAGGTAGAGGTAAGGTACGCAGGAGAGGCATACACGAAGGTGACCAACATCGGATGCGTGCAGGGGTCAATAGGAGGTCCCATTCTCTGGAATCTGTTACTGGACCCACTTCTCAAGAAAATAGAACAGATGGGATATTACAGCCAAGCATTCGCGGACGACGTGACAATGGTATTCGACGGTGGGACGGCACGTGAGATAGAGGGACAGGCCAACGCCGCTCTTAGACATGTCCAGGAATGGGGCACTCGGAATAGGCTGAAATTCGCACCGCACAAAACCTGTGCGATGGTTCTCACGCGGAGGCTAAAGTACGATGTGCCTCGTCTGAGCATGGGGGGGAGCGACGTTGTAATGTGCCGAGAAATGAAGATACTGGGACTAACCATAGACGAAAAACTCACCTTCAACACACATGTCGCAAAAGTATGCAAGAAAGCCATTGAGATATATAAACAGCTGTCAAGGGCGGCAAAAGTCAGTTGGGGACTTCACCCAGAGGTGACCAGGTCAATCTACATGGCAGCGGTAGAACCCATTATCACCTATGCGGCCAGCGCATGGGCGCCAATGGCGGAGAAGCTGGGTGTAAGGAAGCGGTTGAACGAGGTTCAGAGAGGGTTCGCACAGAAACTCTGCCAAGCTTACCACACGACCTCGCTGAACTCAGTGCTACTGCTAACCGGCCTCTTACCCCTGGATTTAAGAATTAAGGAGGCAGCGGCAATCTTTGAAGCGAAGAAAGGCTTACCCAGAACAGAAATCCTCGGAAGAGAAGTGGAAAGACCCGTCGCCTTCAAAGAAAAGCCACACCCAGCCCAGAACCTGACGATGAAGTTTATATGCCTGGAAAACCAAGAACAGATCGAAGAAAATAACACTCAGGATATCCGTGTTTTCACAGATGGGAGCAGAATTGACGGTAAGGTCGGAGCGGCTCTTTCCCTATGGAGGGGAAGAAACGAGATAAAATCCGTAAAACTCTGCTTGCCATCTTTTAGCACGGTTTACCAGGCCGAACTCCTAGCCATATTCAGAGCGACACAGGAGATCTTGCGACGCCCTGAAAAAATATTTGGTATATACAGCGACTCCAGAGCAGCACTACTGACCGTTACCAATAACGAGGCCCTTCATTCACTGGCAGTCGCCGCAAGAAAAAACCTCACCCAAATCTTGACTCAGGGGAAAGCTGTGTCCTTCTTTTGGGTCAAGGCACACGCGGATATAAAAGAAAACGAGCGCGCAGATCACCTTGCAAAGGAAGCAGCATTAAAGTTAAAAAAGAAGCCAGACTATGATAAATGTCCTATTTCATATCTGAAAAGAGAGATAAGATCGGCATCCCTATCAGAGTGGAACGAAAGGTACGTAAGCGGAATGACGGCATCTACCACCAAAATCTTCTTCCCAAACGCGGTGCAAGCCTATCCAATACTAAGGAAACTAAAGCCAAGCGGAGTACTTACCCAAATGATGTCTGGACACGGTGGGTTCTCCGAATACTTGAGTAGGTTCAAGTGCAAGGAAGACCCATCGTGTATCTGCGACCCTCATGTAGCGGAGACGGTGAGCCATATCATGCTTGAATGTCCAGTCTTCCAAAACAAGCGACGAAACCTGGAAATGAAAATAGAGGAAAAAATAAACTTCGATACAATTAGTGAAATAATGTGCGATAAAACTAAGAGGAAAACATTTTTAAAATACTGTGTAGATATAGGAAAAAGTGTCATATTAAGAAATAAGGATAATTAACATATGCTAACTATATATAATTAGTATATATACGAATAGCATAAGAAGTAACTTAGATGGTAAATTAGTTATAAAAGTATAAATAAGATCTATGCAGTAAGAGACAAAATGTAAAAGTAAAATATATTTGTTGTAGTATAAGTGTAAAAGTAAATAATTATAAGTGTAAATATAAAAAAGTTTTAAACGAAATAAAAAAGGATAATACAGGAAAGTGCGTGAAAAGGACACTGTAGTATAAGTAGTTTTAATATTGTATATTTGTCGTATTAATCTTAATTAGTATAAGTAGTCTTAAATTTGTATATTTGTCGTATTAATCTTAATTACTGTTTCCTTTAATTTAATAAAGGTATACAAGGTCTCTGACAACGTCAGAGAAAAATGAGTCAACACCCTAAGATGGCGGGTGCCTCTATAAAAAAAAAAAACCTAACCTAACCTAACCTAACCTAACCTGATAAGCGAGGATAGAGAAATGTTTCTAGAATACTGTAAAAAAGTTGCAATAGAAGTAATAAATAGGAATAAGTAATTAAAGAAATACATAGTAAGTAAGATCCTAGAAATAAGAAACTATCATTGTAAATATATAATTAGTATGTGTTATCAGCAATATGTCATATGTCTAGATTTTAAGAAATGTACAAAGCAAAAGACATGTAAATATGTAAATAATTTAATAGCACATAAGATATAAAGATAAGAAAAATCTTGTAACCAAAGTAATACTGCGGAAGTATAATTACTTCCCTAACTATTCTACTTGTATTTTAGTAAATAACTAAGTTTAAAAATTGTAAACAATGAGTACTAGATAAAAAACGACAGCGGCCTTAATAGCCACTGGTTAAGAGCTGTAAAAAAAAAAAAAAAAAAAAAAAAAAAAAAAAAAAAAAAAAAACCTAACCTAACCTAACCTAACCTAACCTAACCTAACCTAACCTAACCTAACCTAACCTAACCTAACCTAACCTTTTTTTTTTTTTTTTTTTTTTTTTTTTTTTTTTTTTTTTTTTTTTTTTACGTGGGGAAATCCAGTCGGATACCAGACGGCCTCGGGGGAGACGGTCTGGTTATGCCGGGCTCTAACCGGCTAAAACCCCACGGTGTTCCTCTCGTCGCCATTTGCCGGGGTCGCGGGAACATCCAAGTGGCAATCTTCCGCGACCCGGCGACGATGCAGTCTCGTCAGACTCCTTCTCGATTGGGTGGAGGACAGGTGGTCGTCCATCCACTTGAATCACATCAGAGCAGCGTGCAGAAACACGCCCACGCCTACTCGGGCTAGATTGGTTGGGATAGTGGACTCCCCCGAGTCCACGATCCCCTAGCTGATGTTATGGTGGAAAATGTCGAGCAAATGCTTCTCTTCTCCTACCTCTTTTGCGACGGCGAATTGCTAGAGAGCTCGCAGCCTCTCTTTGTCTCTCTGCTTCTTCTTTGGAAAGCATCACACGCTCACAAAACTGTTGTACTGCGTTCCACGATCTTTTTTCTTGGGACATTCTACGAATAACAGTAGGAAGGGACAGATCTTGTCCTATTACTGCGATTAGTTCTGCTCGCTCATTCGTCCAGGCTGGACATGACAACAGTGTGTGCTGGGCTGTGTCGTCGAGGCAGCTGTCACAGTGGTGGCAAATCGATGTCGGCTCTCTAACAGCGACTCGGCACAAGTACCTCCCAAAACAACCATGACCTGTAAGTACCTGCGTCAACCGAAAAGAGAGGACACCGTGACGTCTGTTCAGCCATTGGTGGAAAACTGGGCCAACTGCCGCGATTATTTCAATGCCCGCACTAGGCTCTGTTAGTCTCTCTTCCCATGCTTCAATGGCGCTCTGTTGTAGAGCTCGCCGAAATCTGGACTCTGTAGCTGGTCGATGGAGTTCAGATAGCGCCTCCCCACGACGTAGAAAGGCCGTCGTGAGGGCTCTCGCATCCAAGTCCCATGGCAGCGAACTAGCCAAAACACATGAGGCCTCATAAGATATGGTCCGGTAGCCACGAATTATCCTAATCGCCATTGCTCTTTGTGGTTTACGCAAAAGAGCTATAGTCCGGCTATTTAGGGATTCGGACCACACTGGAGCTCCATACAGGGCCATAGATCTTACGACCCCAATGTAGAGGCGCCTGCTCAGCGTATTCGGTCCTCCCAAATTTGGCAAAAGGCTACTAAGGGCTGATGACACCGTGAGTAGCCTAGGCGTGAGTCGCTCAAAGTGGGCGGTAAAAGTCCATCTGCTATCGAGGACGAGACCGAGATATCTCATCGTCGACTCGATGCAGATGCGGGTACCGCCCACTATGATATGGGCATCTGAGGATGGCGCGTTCCGAGGTCCATAAAAACAGAGGGCCTCAGACTTGTTGAGGGCGACCTCAAGGCCAAGGCGACGAATTCGAGACACCACATGCTCAACCCCAACCGTAGCAAGGATCGCTGCTTGTCTTGGGGTTTCCGCAACAGCTGTAAGTAAGGTATCGTCGGCATAGCAGGTAACATCGATACCCCTTATGTTACCTCCACGCAATACCCAGTCATATCCGATGTTCCACAGGAGTGGACCAAGAACCGAACCCTGTGGAACGCCGCAAGACATGTCTCGTCTTTTCCAACCCTCCTGCGTAGGATACGAAACAGAACGATTTGATAGGTAGGAAGCAACTATCTTGTGAAGGTAAGGTGGTAAACGATGATATCCGAGCGCCTCCTTTATACAGCTCCAGGGCAAACTATTAAACGCGTTGGCGATGTCTAAGGACACCGCCAGTACGACCTTCCCTTGCAAGACCGCCTCTTGAGCAGCTCTTTTGACGCGTAGAATGGCATCTACCGTTGATCGGCCACGGCGGAATCCGAATTGGTTATCTGACAGATCGGGCCCATTAATTTGAAGGTGGCTAACAATCCTTGCTGCGATAATGCGCTCAAACAATTTACCAACCTCATCGAGCAAGACGATCGGGCGATAAGCCGAGGGAGAATCAACCGGTCGTCCATCTTTGTAGAGGAGCACTAGACGGCCTGTCTTCCACTGTCGCGGAAACTGCGACTGAGACAGGCACTCGTCCAAAAGATTCCTCAGTCTCGGCCCTAGCTCTCTCAGAGCCAGCTGTAATACTTGGCCAGGTATGCCGTCCGGACCGGGAGCCGTATTCTTAGTCCTGAGCCTCTCCTTCGCAATATCAAACTCTTTTTCGGTCACCTTGGGTACCTCAGAGTCCACAGGTGTTCGAGTGGTGGGAGCCATTGTAGGTGGTAAATAGTCACCCATCCTAGGAAACAATTCAGCTACAACCCGTTCTGTTAGCGCAGGCCTAAGAGACTGCGTTATTGGAGGAGCCCGGGATCGAAGTTTCCCTCTCACCATCTTGTAGGGCCGCCCCCATGGATCTTTATTCACTGACTCCAACAGGTCACGTCTTGCTGCATCCTTTGCTGATTTTATGCAGGATTTTAGAGAATCCTTGGCAGCGTTGTAGGAAGAATAAAGGTCAGCTTCCAGATCTGTATTCCTGTGCCTTCTCCTGCGGCATCGGGTGTACTGGCGTCTCGCTGACACACAGGCTTTGCGAAGCTGTGAGATTTCCGCGGACCACCAGTACACCTGTTTCATCGGAGGATTGAGTCTTGACCGGGGCATTGACGCATCACATATATGCGTCATTGCACTACGGAATTGGCTTGCTTCTACCTCGACAATGATGGGCCCTTCGGGTACGGGCACCCAGTTCTGGACAACCGCCGCCTCAGTGACCATGTCCTTATCAAGGCGCTTTAACTGCCATCTCGGACCTTCCTCGACCACAGCTTGCGTATTTCGGTGGGAGATGCCAGCGGTGGAGAGAACCTCGAACCGGATATATCTATGATCTGACAGAGTTTCGACATCCTCGAGGACTCTCCACCCTCGCACACGGTGTGATATCGCTGGACTGGCGAAAGAAACGTCGACTATTGACCCGCCTTGAGATCGGACACATGTGTAAACCGATCCCCTGTTAAGGATGACTAGTCCAACACCGAGCAACCATTCCTCTAGGACGTCTCCGCGGACATTAGAAGTAGGCGAGCCCCAGGCACTAGATTTGGCATTAAGATCCCCTACCATAATAACGTTGCAAGGAAGAAACTGACCCATGATCATGCCAACGTTAGTGAGAAAGGCCTCAAACTCAAACAAGGGTTTGTTTGGGGAGAAGTAAGCGCCGAGAATAAGAGTGTTATCTTCTAAAAGAACAGCGACACATCCCCGTCCCTTAACAACCTTGGTGAAAGAAAGTGAAGGTCCCCTGCCAGGCGCTACAATTGCCACCAAGCCATCCTGATCACAAATCCAGTTAGCTCGAGATGGTATAAAATATGGCTCGGCAATAACCGCTAACTCTATTGTCCACTCAGCTACGCTCTGAAGAAAAAGGTCTTGAGCCCTAGCACAGTGGTTAATGTTGCCGTATAGGAATTTAAACAGAGCCATTAGTGGACATCGACTTGCACAATCATTTTCTCCGACCCCGTATTTGACGGTGGGGAGCGAACTGGCCGCGACTGAATTTGGGTATCAGTTGCATTCTGTCTTCTACGCGATTTCATCGGAAGGCTTGTGAAGCAGGATTTGCTTCCGATCATGTGATCCGATGGCTTATTAACGTCAGCGCAAAGAACACAATGAGGAGCCCTCCGGCAGACGATTGCCTTGTGACCAGGTGTGCCACAGCGAAAACAAAGACTGCTACGATCGTTCTCAGATTTGCAGAGGTCCTTGACGTGTCCCACCTCGAGACACCGGAAACATCGTCTTGTTCTCGTCTCAAGCAGCCTTGCCCTCGCCGAAATCCACCCGACAAGCAATCGTCCACTTTCAACGATCCTTTTGGCCGCCACAACAGGACAACGTATCCAAATAGAAAACAGTCTATTGTTTACCGAGCGCAACTCTCCTGCCTTGATTTGGTTCTCCGGGCACCCACCAATGCGAGAAATAGCCGTTACCTAACCTAACCTAACCTTTTTTTTTTTTTTTTTTTTTTTTTTACGTGGGGAAATCCAGTCGGATACCAGACGGTCTCGGGGGAGACAGTCTGGTTATGCCGGGCTCTAACCGGCTAAAACCCCACGGTGTCCTTCTCGTCGCCATATGCCGGGGTCGCGGGAACATCCATCAGGCAATCTTCCGCGACCCGGCGACGATGCGGTCTCATCAGACCCCTTCATGTTTGTAATGGAGGACAGATGGTCGTCCTTCCATTATGCAGCTGTTCAGAGTGGCATGAAAGAACACGCTCACGCCTACTCGGGCTAGTATAAAATGGGTTCGGGACTCCCCCGAGTCCATCACCCACTAGCAGATGTTAGGGAGGAAGGTGACGCACGAACGCTTCCCTACGACGTCCTCTTCTCCGACGGCGGATGGCTAGATCGCTTGTAGCTTCTCTTTCTCTTTCCGCATCTTCTTTGGTAGCCATGACCTGCTCACAAAATAGCTCAACCGCTTCCCATGATGCTTTACTTGTCACCATGTACCGGACGACAGTTGTAAGAGACAGATCTGAGCCTATTACGCCAGTCAAAGTAAGTCGCTCCTCATTCCAGGCTGGGCAATCTTCCAGCGTGTGCTGGGCAGTCTCAACGAGGCAATCGTTGCAGTGGTGGCAGACGGCTGTTGGCTCTCTACCTGCCACCCTGTGTAGGTACTCCCCAAAACAACCATGTCCGGTGAGAATCTGGGTGAGCCGGAACGACAGGGAACCATGGCATCTTGTCAACCACTCATAGAAGACAGGCCCGACTGCCTGGATTGTTCTAAGCCCTGCAGAGGGTTCCGCTAGTCTTTCTTTCCATGCTATGTTAACATGGCGTGCAATCGCTCGTCTCATCTTACGGTGCCCATGGGCCTGCGCCTCCTCACGTCGATGATACATCATCGTGAGAGCTCTCGCATCGAGGTCCCATGGCAGTGTTCCGGCTAAAAGACAGGCGGCTTCGTACGAAACCGTGCGGTATCCTCGGATCAATCTGATCGCCATCGCCCTCTGCGGTTTGCGTAAAAGAGTAATATTTTGTCTATTCAGAGACTCTGTCCACACTGGTGCTCCATACAAGGCCATGGATTTGACGACACCAATGTACAAACGCCTACTCAGAGCATTCGGTCCTCCCAAATTTGGCAACAATCTGGAAAAGGCTGCGGCTGCACTGAGCAGCTTAGGTGTAAGGCGCTCAAAGTGAGCGGTGAACGTCCATCTGCTATCGAGGACGAGACCGAGATATCTCATCGTCGACCCGATGCAGATGCGAGTACCGCCCACTATGATGCTGGCGTCTGAAGATGGTGAATTGCGAGGTCCGTGGAAAAAAAGGGCTTCGGACTTATTAAGAGCCACCTCTAGTCCTAGGCGACGAATACGTCCCACTACGTGCTCGACTCCAACTGTCGCAAGCATGGAGGCCTGACTGGGAGTTTTAGCGCGCGCTGTGACTAAAGTGTCATCGGCATAACATGTAATCTCTATTCCATTTATGTTGCCACCTCGCAGGACCCAATCATACCCTATGTTCCACAGAAGCGGCCCAAGAACAGAGCCCTGTGGAACACCGCAAGACATATCGCGCCTTTTCACGCCAACTCGCGTCGGATAAGATACTGAACGGTCCGACAGGTAGGCGCGGACGATGTTTCTTAAGTAGAGAGGGACGCGATGGTACTTTAGAGCTTCTGTAATGCAGTTCCAGGGAAGACTGTTAAAAGCGTTAGCGATGTCCAGAGACACCGCCAAGACCACTTCCCCACGATCCACCGCTTTTTGCGCCATGATCTTAACCCGCGAGATAGCATCAACCGTAGACCTACCACGTCTGAAGCCAAATTGGTTTTCTGATAGATCCGGACCCGTGCTTTTGAGGTGGGTAACTAATCGGTTTGCTATTACCCGCTCGAATAATTTCCCAACTCCATTGAGCAAAACGATAGGACGATAAGCAGAGGGGGATTCGGGGAGTCGCCCTTCCTTGTGTAGGAGCACTAGCCGGCCAGCCTTCCACTGACGCGGAAACTGTGACTGCGACAGGCACGCGTCCAAAAGACTCCTAAACCTTTCATCGAGCTCCCTTAGAGTAAGCCTCAATACACGTCCAGGAATGCCGTCAGGGCCAGGGGCAGTGTTCTTTGATTTTAGCCTATCAATCGCTGCACCGATCTCCCTTTCGGACACCTTGGGTATTTCGTCCTCATCATGTAGCACGGTGTAATTACCCATCTGTGGTGGAACATGATCTCCCCTCATCGGAAACAATTCTGCTACTACACGTTCGGTCTGCTCGGGCTCGAGTGTATGCGTTATTGGGGGAGCCCAGGGTCTAAGTTTCCCCCTTACCATTCTGTATGGCCGACCCCATGGATCTCGGTCCACTGAACCTAACCTAACCTAACCTAACCTAACCTAACCTAACCTAACCTTTTTTTTTTTTTTTTTTTTTTATCGTTGGAAAAATGCGTTTTCGCATCTTCACCCAGGCCAGGAAGGCGATGGCGGGGCGGTATGTGCGGCACCCGGCAGCATGGAAACGCTGCCATTTTTAAGGCACCCCACTAAAAAACCAACGGCTGCCCACGACGCTACAATGGGACGCCACGGGATCGCTTTCGCACTCACCGTGGTGCCCCGGCGGAACTCCTCCATATAGGGGTACCCCGGGCAACCAGTGTACCCCTACCTCATAGACCTAGTGCAATGGCGAGAGAGGTCGCCCCCCCCTCTCACCTAGGCCTACGGCTGGGAAGGAACGGGCTGAACCCTTCTCCTTCGCAGCCTCTCCCGCTGAAGCTCGATGTGACTATGTTGCCATAGCCACAGCCGGCACCGTGCTGGGCTCCGCGCTCGAGGGTTTCGCACCAGGTGCTAATCCTCGAACTCGCGGAGCCTTGCACACTCGGCTCCCCAATAGGTGGGTCGCTGCAAGGCCTCGGTCCGCACAGACCACGCACCGCAACATTCCGGTGCAAGTGGCTCGGGTATGCCCCTCACCACCGCACCGGAAACAGGCGGCGCTACGGTCGACCGCGGACGGGCAAGCCGCACGCACATGCCCAGGTGCCAGGCACCTGAAGCAGCGCAGCGGCTGCGCCTCCAGCAACTCCACCCTGGCTGAGCTCCAGCCCACCAGAACCTTCTCGGCGTCGATCAACCGTTTCGCCGCATCAGAGGGGAGACGGGCAAAGGTAGCGCCCATGCCCCCCCAGCCACCCCGACGGATCTCCCCCACGTGGAGGGCCTCGCCAGGGCAGTCAGTGATGCGACTTATCGCGTCGACCACGTCCTCCTTTATGACGGTCTCATCGAGGTCTTTGATCCTCACCGCCACGCGCTTTACGGGTTGGACAGCATCACAGACCCCGTCCAACGCTACCCGTATACGATCGGCCAGCTTATCGGCCTGTTCTGGAGTACCCTTGGGTAACTCCAGAAGCCTTGCTCCCGCTGCCGTACGCCGGATTCGAAGCCCGTCGTTCAGGCCAAGGTCGCCGAGTTTTATCAACTCAGCGGCACGACCTAAGCATCGGGCATAGGACACACCCATAGCCGCTGCCTCGGGTTGCAGTTTTAACAAAACTGCAGGACACCGAGGTTTTGGCAGTTTCGGGGGTCCCTTCGGTGTTTTGGGCGACTTCTTCTTTGCTGAAGAAGTCGCCTTACCACCACTGGCCTTATTGTTTGAAGCCGGCTTCTGGGGAAGGCCCTTCTTTCTCCCCAAGCCTACCTTCCTCCTCGTGACCGTCGACCACGCCTCCTCTGGAATCAGAGGAGCCGTCGGCGGCCCCGACTCCGAGACAGTCGCCGCGACTGCGGCCGACTGCCTCCTCTCCGCCGCGAGTGGCGGCCGTTGGATCCGCGCCTGGAGGAGACGCTCCTCGAGTCCTTCAAAGCGGGAGTTAATTAAAACTCCCACCGAGGACAATACGGAGCGTCTCAACTCCTCAACCGCGTCTGGACCCCCCGACGAGATCGGAGGCTGACCGACAGAGGACTTAAGATCGTCAAAGTCCTTGCGAACCTTGACGATCTCCTCCCTGAGGAAGGACACCTCGCGACAAAGACGGGCGTTATCCGCCCGCAATTGTCGCGATTCCTCAGGTTCCCCCCTGCAGGCCAGAACCTCGACGACCTCTAGAAGGCTGCTCGCAGCCCCCTTCAGAGCCTTAACCATCGTGCCCTTCAGGTTTGTGCTCTTTTTGCACACCTCTGTGATTGAGGCAGCATGCTTCCGCGCAACTGCATGCAGCTGCTGCGCATCCAAAGAAGAAGTCGGCTCAATGGTGGGAAGCGCCTCCGAAGACAGATCGTCCTCGGAAACCGGCGCACTCACCACCAAATCCTTCTTCTTCTTCCAGCGGAGGGCCCGAGCGCTCAGTGCGCGCTCGAACTCGGCCTCCTCCGCCTCCTCCTCCATGGCTCGCAACACGGCTTTCGCCTGGGCGAGACCACTCCCGCGTCCTTTTGGCGCACCTCGTCCACGCCTCACACGCAGTTTAGTTGGACAGGTCGGTGTGGTGTCGACCTGTGCAGGGACTCCTGCTCCAGAGCTGTTCTTGCCCCCCCCGTAGTACGAGGGGCAGACGGCAACCGGGGCTGCCGTGAGGGATTGCACAGCGTCGTCGCTGACACCCTCCCGGGGACCTATTTTTGAAACAACTCTTTTCATCTCTTTTTGGGCGTTCTCGCCATTACCCAGTCCTTAAGCAAACGCCGAACCGCCGGACCGACACAAAACATCTAAAAGGGGACAAAGAGACACGCAGAAGGAAACAACAAAACAGGACAAGACAAAACACAAAAAAGGGTGATTTTTTATAGAGGTTTTCTTCCTCGCAGCCGGACGATCAGAGCAAGCTCCGTCAATCCTGCCCTCGTTCCCGCTCAGTGCGGGCTTCCGAGATCTTGTGGCCGTGCAATGCTCGCCCCGAAAAGCAAGCAGCCACATTTGCTAGTAGCTGTCCGCGCCGGCCGAAGCCGGTGAAGAACCCCCTATCCGCAACCCGGGGACGCGCCAGATGGCGGCACTAGCGACCGCGCACTGGAACCTAACCTAACCTAACCTAACCTAACCTAACCTAACCTAACCATCGCAATAAGCGACATAATTATTCTAAAATTTGACTAAATTGACCTTTATACAATATTTGACTATATACAATTTTAAATTGATTTAACTGAAAGTAAGACTTCGGCCATATACACCGAAACCTACAAACAATAATTTAGACGACAAACCGCAATAAGCTCCGACACCATGTTCGGATATCACACGCCAGCAAAGAAAGGGAATGACGATCAAGCCCAAGCTCCCGAAAAAATGACAGATTCAGTAGAACGATCGCCAAAGCCAGGACCATCTACCGAAGAACAGTCTAGGGTAAGACGGAGTATCGGAGAGTGGGAGGTCTCGAAGAAAGAACCCCCAAAATCCAGATACTGCAACAGAACAGCCGAAGCAAGGGAGTGTCTGAACAAAGCAAAACTGCACCTCAGAAACTCCCGAAACTTGAAAACGGAAATAAAAGTGGAAGTAAGTCAAGCAGTGGAAAGGCTCTACCAATTGGTAAAAGAATCGGAGATGGCGAAAGGCCGAAGCGGGAATCTAGAAGTGACAGGAAAAGACCAAGACGCTGGGAATAGAGACAAAGTGATAGAATGTAGTACGGAAGAAGGGAAATATCTGCAGCGGAAAATGGAAGAACACAGCGAACTGTTAAGGACGAACATGCAAGAAATGGAAAACTTAAAGAGAACATTGGAAGAACAAAGGAAGTACATGGAAGAACATGAAACGAATAACTCAGAAGGAGGCCAAATTCTCACAGAAATTCAGGAACTAAAGAAATGTACACAGGAAATAGGGCAACAGATAGAAACAAAAGGTCTCCAATCTTACGCCGAAGTAACAGCCTCCCGTAAAAGGGAATCGAGCCCGGCCAAACCTCACAGCGTGCACTCCATAGTGGTGTCCTCGGGCGATGCCGCCGAAACGAGCGGAACGGTGCTCGACCGGATACGCTCTGCAGTGGACGCAAAGAGTACCGGTATAAGGGTGGACAGAGTGAGGAAGGCGCGGGACCAGAAAGTGATACTGGGATGTAAATCCCGGGAAGAAATCGAGAAAGTAAAGAAGAAACTAAAGGAGAATCGCCCAGAGTTGATAGTAGAGGAGAAACTTAACAAGGACCCTCTTATAGTCCTGAAGAATGTGTTGGCAATATATAAAGATGACGAAATAATTACTGCAATAAAGAAGCAAAATGAACATGTGATTGGAGGGATACCGAAAGAAGAATTGAGAATGAGAGTTAAGTACAGGAGGAAAGCAAGGAACCCGCTGGAGAATAATGTGGTCTTGGAGGTGTCCCCCCTGGTATGGCGGTCAACCACCGAAGCTGGGAAGCTCCACGTCGACCTGCAGAGGGTGAGCGTATTCGACCAATCGCCGCTTATACAGTGTTCCAGATGCCTTGCGTTTGGTCACGGACGGAAACTCTGCAGCGAGGCGATAGACCTGTGCGGACACTGTTCAGGACCGCATCTTCGTAAGGATTGCCCATCCTGGAAGGCCGGGGAACAACCCGACTGCCGAAACTGCAAGAGCGCGAAACTAGAGTCAACTGAGCATAATGCTTTCGACAACTGCTGCCCAGTGAAGAGGAAGTGGGACTCTATAGCGAGGTCGAGCGTTGCTTATTGCTAAAGTCCCACTAATGCCCAAAGTAAGCTACGAAGCCTGCCAGATAAATCTTCAGAGGAAGAGGCTTGCGTACCAGGAACTAGTGGAGGAAGCTTCAAAAGGCAAACTCAGTTTCGCGCTCGTGCAGGAGCCATATGTTGGAGGGAAGGAGGAAATTACGGTCCCCGGAGGTGTCAGGGTCATTCAGCGAACTAAAAACAGGACAAAGCCCGTAAAAGCCGCTATTTTAATTTTTGACGACGGAATAGAGGTCGCTGGATGCCCCGTGACTACAACCGAAAACATGGCAGTGGCTATACTCAAAAGCAGCACGTGGGAACTAGGTGTCATCTCGGTGTACTACGAAGACACCCTACCGCTACAAACATATCTTTTCCAATTGACAGCGGCAGTTAATAAATTAAAACTTAATAAAATACTTATAGGCGGTGACGTCAATTCTTGGAGCCAATGGTGGGGAAGCCGATTAGAAGACCACCGAGGACGTGAGGTTATGGGGGCCCTCTCAGATTTGAGAATGAACATCCTAAACGAAGGCACGATTCCGACCTTCTTCAGCGTAAGGAATGGAAGAACATTTTCAAGCAACGTAGATGTGACGGCGTGCAGCGACGATCTTATGGGAGACATAGTGGATTGGAGAGTCGATGAGGCCCTCATACACTCGGACCATAACGCCATTAGGTTTAAAATCCAATTAAAAGCACCTCAACAACCTAAAATCAGCAAAACTACAAGGAAATATAACACAAAGAAAGTGAAATGGATAGAGTTCAGAGAAGAGTTAGTAAAAAACCTAGATAACGAAAACATAACATTAGCTAAAATAAACAATATAAAAAATAACGAAGAATTGGAAGAAACAGTTGGAAGATATACAATAGCTGTAGAAAAGACATGTAAAGAAAAGATCAACCTGAGAAAGAAAAGCAAACCTAACAAGATACCATGGTGGACTGAGGAATTGACGAAATTGAAAAAAGACATGCTGACGAAGAAAAGGAAAATCAGGTGTGCCGCACCAAGAAGAAAAGATATAGTCATAAATAAGTATCTGGAAGCAAGGGAAAAATATGAAGCAGAGGCAAAGAATAGTCAGATCGAAAGTTGGAAGAGATTTTGCAGTAGCCAAGATAGAGAAAGTTTATGGGATGGAATCTATAGGGTTATCCGGACGGCAACAAGAAAACATGAAGACGAGCTTTTGGAGAGCGAGGGGAGGATGCTAAACTCGAGGGAATCGTGCGAACTACTTGCAACCACCTTCTTTCCGAAGGATTCTGAAGAGCATGACACCCAACATCATAGGGAAATTAGAAAGAAGGCAGAAGAGACGGACCTCCCGATACCTGGAGAGAGTGCAGTTGATCCCCCGTTTACCAAAGTGGAATTAAGTCAAGTCGCGCAGAGCTTTAATCCCAAAAAAGCCCCGGGACCCGACGGCTTCACAGCCGACATATGTGGGGAAGCCATAAACGCCAACTCGGAGGTCTTCTTGGCCATCATGAACAGGTGCCTTGCGCTGACTTATTTTCCAAAGATCTGGAAGGAGGCAGCCATTATAGTGCTGAGGAAGCCGGGCAAGACCACCTATTCACACGTAAAGTCCTACAGGCCTATCGGACTTCTGTCTATTTTCAGCAAAATCCTTGAAAAACTCATGATGAAGAGAGTAAGATGGCACCTGTTACCGCATACAAGCCCGCGTCAGTATGGGTTTGTTCCGCAACGTGGTACGGAAGACGCCCTCTATGACCTAACGCACCACATCCGCGGGAACTTAGACAAAAAGCTTATTAGCGTGGTGGTGTCGTTAGACATAGAGGGCGCTTTTGACAGCGCATGGTGGCCCGCGATAAGGTGCAGGATGGCAGAAGAAAAATGCCCTCGAAATCTCCGCAAACTCGTCTCGAGTTATTTTAGAGACCGACGAGTGAGTGTGAGGTATGCGGGCGATGAGCATATCATATGTCCGAGTAAAGGATGTGTACAGGGCTCCATAGGGGGCCCCATCTTTTGGAATTTGCTCATCGACCCGCTGCTTAGAGAGGTCAAGAGCTGCAACGTGTATTGCCAGGCATTTGCAGATGACGTGGTGGTTATCTTTTCTGGACATACTACACAGAAGATAGAGGAGGAAGCTGAACGGGTGCTCGGCCAAATCTATGAGTGGGGCGTGATGAACAAACTGAAGTTTGCGCCTTCGAAAACAAACGCTATGATCATCACCAACAAACTAAAGTTTGACACCCCACGCATAAAAATGGGCGGCTCCCCGATAGCAGTGGTAGAGGAGATGAAAATCCTTGGTCTCGTACTGGACAGGAAGATGACATATAATAGCCACGTCAGCTACATCTGCAGAAAAGCCTTAAATATCTATAAGCCTATGGCCAAAATGGCAAAAATCCGATGGGGGTTAAATTCCGAAATTGTCCGGACAATATATGTTGCAGTAATTGAGCCTATCATCCTGTACGCGGCGTGTGTGTGGGCACCTGCTGCGGAAAAAATTATGACGCAGAAGTTGCTAAACTCAGTTCAGCGTGGGTTTGCACAAAAAATATGCAAGTCTTATAGCACGGTATCACTGAAGGCAGCCCGGGTACTAGCGGGACTGATCCCATTAGAATTAAGAGCGAAAGAAATGCTAGAATTCTACGAAGCTAAGAAGGGAAAACAGAAAGAAGGTAACAGAGGACTAGAGGTAGAGAAAAAGATGAGCGCTCTTCTGATGCCACACCCATCAGAAGTTGAAAATATTGATTTCCATCTGCTGATGGCAGATGAAGCAACGACAAACGAAGAACTCAGAATATTCACGGACGGAAGTAAGATAGATGGAAAGGTGGGGGCCGCCTTGAGTTGTTGGGAAGGTCCTGGCGAAATTACTAACAAGAAGTTTCGACTAGGGCCTTACTGTACCGTCTTCCAAGCCGAGCTGTACGCGATCTTCCAAGCTACGGAACTAGTTAAAAGCCTCAAAAATAACTCCGTGAATATTCTGAGCGACTCAAGATCTGCCCTAGAATGCATAAAAAACCCGGACTCCCTACAACCATTGGCTTTTCTCATAAGATCAAACATCAAGACATTCAGGAAGAGAAATAGACACATTAAATTATTCTGGTTGAAAGCACACATCGGACACCCTGGAAATGAACGAGCCGACGAATTGGCGAAGACAGCTGCAGAAAAGTTAAAAACAAAAGCCAACTACGACGCATGCCCCAAATCCTTCCTAAAGCGTAAAATAAGAGAAGAAACTATACTTAAATGGGACGAGGAATATATAGAAGGGGACGAAGCTGAACTGACCAAACTGTTTTTGCCTTCCATAAAAGGCACGTGGAATATTATAAAAAGCAAAGATATTACACCGAAGATGGTACAGGTCATCACAGGGCATGGTGGATTTGGACAATATTTATGTAGATTTAAGCTGAGAACAAGTTCCTCCTGCGACTGTGATGGCCAAACAGAAGAGAACGTTCTACATATAATTCTAGATTGCCCAAAATACGCCAAGCTAAAACAAGAACTAGAGTGTAAATTAGGAAGAAAACTGGAAAAAGAAAAGATAAAAGATATAATGGAAGATAAAAAGCAAAGGAAACACTTTATACAATATTGCACGAAAATAGCGACGAACACCAATGACAAATACAGAGAAACGTAAATAAACATAAAAGATAGGTAGGAAATTAATGCATTAAAATATTATATTATAAAATAATATTGTAAATGTATGACCAATGACTGTATATATTAAAAAGTGAGTAAAAGTGCGATCGCGTAAGTTAAAGTAAAGTAATACGTAGTATAAAAGAAAATGTAAATAAGTAAAACTAAAATAGATATAAAAATAAGCTAAAATGAAAAAAAAAAAAAAAAAAAAAAGAAGAAAAAAAAAAAAAAAAAAAAAAAAAATGTGTGTTAACTATTTAACGATATATATATGTGTTGATATATGTCTAGAAATATAAAATACTTGAGTATATAAAAATGTGTGCGTGTAATACGTATTGGGTAAATAATTGTATGTATGTATATATGAAGTGTATGGTGATGTATAAAACCGTAAGAAATGTAAATGTATCTTTGTTAAAAGTGTAAAGTAACGTTAAAATTCTGTAAACAGTAAGTGAAAAAGTAAACTGAAACAAATTCATTGAACCTCGTCAAGAATAGCAGTAAAACATTTAAACTAACATAATCATAAAAATAAAAAGCATCAAAACTGTAAAAAACTAGCAATACTAAATATAAAAAGATATACATGTTCGCTCCAGAAATAAGAAATCAAACCGTAATAAAAGTAAAATTTAGAAACAAAAAGATCCGTCCCACCCATGTCGGAGTTATTGCGGCAGCTAAAAGAAGCTGCATTTCAAAAAAAAAAAAAAAAAAAAAAACCTAACCTAACCTAACCTAACCTAACCTAACCTAACCTAACCTAACCTTTTTTTTTTTTTTTTTTTATCGTTGGAAAAATGCGTTTTCGCATCTTCACCCAGGCCAGGAAGGCGATGGCGGGGCGGTATGTGCGGCACCCGGCAGCATGGAAACGCTGCCATTTTTAAGGCACCCCACTAAAAAACCAACGGCTGCCCACGACGCTACAATGGGACGCCACGGGATCGCTTTCGCACTCACCGTGGTGCCCCGGCGGAACTCCTCCATATAGGGGTACCCCGGGCAACCAGTGTACCCCTACCTCATAGACCTAGTGCAATGGCGAGAGAGGTCGCCCCCCCCTCTCACCTAGGCCTACGGCTGGGAAGGAACGGGCTGAACCCTTCTCCTTCGCAGCCTCTCCCGCTGAAGCTCGATGTGACTATGTTGCCATAGCCACAGCCGGCTCCGTGCTGGGCTCCGCGCTCGAGGGTTTCGCACCAGGTGCTAATCCTCGAACTCGCGGAGCCTTGCACACTCGGCTCCCCAATAGGTGGGTCGCTGCAAGGCCTCGGTCCGCACAGACCACGCACCGCAACATTCCGGTGCAAGTGGCTCGGGTATGGCCCTCACCACCGCACCGAAAACAGGCGGCACTGCGGTCGACCGCGGACGGGCAAGCCGCACGCACATGCCCAGGTGCAAGGCACCTGAAGCAGCGCAGCGGCTGCACCTCCAGCAGCTCCACCCTGGCTGAGCTCCAGCCCACCAGAACCTTCTCGGCGTCGATCAACCGTTTCGCCGCATCAGAGGGGAGACGGGCAAAGGTAGCGCCCATGCCCCCCCAGCCACCCCGACGGATCTCCTTCACGTGGAGGGCCTCGCCAGGGCAGTCAGTGATGCGACTTATCGCGTCGACCACGTCCTCCTTTATGACGGTCTCATCGAGGTCTTTGATCCTCACCGCCACGCGCTTTACGGGTTGGACAGCATCACAGACCCCGTCCAACGCTACCCGTATACGATCGGCCAGCTTATCGGCCTGTTCTGGAGTACCCTTGGGTAACTCCAGAAGCCTTGCTCCCGCTGCCGTACGCCGGATTCGGAGCCCGTCGTTCAGGCCAAGGTCGCCGAGTTTTATCAACTCAGCGGCACGACCTAAGCATCGGGCATAGGACACACCCATAGCCGCTGCCTCGGGTTGCAGTTTTAACAAAACTGCAGGACACCGAGGTTTTGGCAGTTTCGGGGGTCCCTTTGGTGTTTTGGGTGACTTCTTCTTTGCTGAAGAAGTCGCCTTACCACCACTGGCCTTATTGTTTGAAGCCGGCTTCTGGGGAAGGCCCTTCTTTCTCCCCAAGCCTTCCTTCCTCCTCGTGACCGTCGACCACGCCTCCTCTGGAATCAGAGGAGCCGTCGGCGGCCCCGACTCCGAGACAGTCGCCGCGACTGCGGCCGACTGCCTCCTCTCCGCCGCGAGTGGCGGCCGTTGGATCCGCGCCTGGAGGAGACGCTCCTCGAGTCCTTCAAAGCGGGAGTTAATTAAAACTCCCACCGAGGACAATACGGAGCGTCTCAACTCCTCAACCGCGTCTGGACCCCCCGACGAGATCGGAGGCTGACCGACAGAGGACTTAAGATCGTCAAAGTCCTTGCGAACCTTGACGATCTCCTCCCTGAGGAAGGACACCTCGCGACAAAGACGGGCGTTATCCGCCCGCAATTGTCGCGATTCCTCAGGTTCCCCCCTGCAGGCCAGAACCTCGACGACCTCTAGAAGGCTGCTCGCAGCCCCCTTCAGAGCCTTAACCATCGTGCCCTTCAGGTTTGTGCTCTTTTTGCACACCTCTGTGATTGAGGCAGCATGCTTCCGCGCAACTGCATGCAGCTGCTGCGCATCCAAAGAAGAAGTCGGCTCAATGGTGGGAAGCGCCTCCGAAGACAGATCGTCCTCGGAAACCGGCGCACTCACCACCAGATCCTTCTTCTTCTTCCAGCGGAGGGCCCGAGCGCTTAGTGCGCGCTCGAACTCGGCCTCCTCCGCCTCCTCCTCCATGGCTCGCAACACGGCTTTGGCCTGGGCGAGACCACTCCCGCGTCCTTTTGGCGCACCTCGTCCACGCCTCACACGCAGTTTAGTTGGACAGGTCGGTGTGGTGTCGACCTGTGCAGGGACTCCTGCTCCAGAGCTGTTCTTGCCCCCCCCGTAGTACGAGGGGCAGACGGCAACCGGGGCTGCCGTGAGGGATTGCACAGCGTCGTCGCTGACACCCTCCCGGGGACCTATTTTCGAAACAACTCTTTTCATCTCTTTTTGGGCGTTCTCGCCATTACCCAGTCCTTAAGCAAACGCCGAACCGCCGGACCGACACAAAACATCTAAAAGGGGACAAAGAGACACGCAGAAGGAAACAACAAAACAGGACAAGACAAAACACAAAAAAGGGTGATTTTTTATAGAGGTTTTCTTCCTCGCAGCCGGACGATCAGAGCAAGCTCCGTCAATCCTGCCCTCGTTCCCGCTCAGTGCGGGCTTCCGAGATCTTGTGGCCGTGCAATGCTCGCCCCGAAAAGCAAGCAGCCACATTTGCTAGTAGCTGTCCGCGCCGGCCGAAGCCGGTGAAGAACCCCCTATCCGCAACCCGGGGACGCGCCAGATGGCGGCACTAGCGACCGCGCACTGGAACCTAACCTAACCTAACCTAACCTAACCTAACCTAACCTAACCTAACCTAACCCAAAATTTCAAATTTAGAATCTTTTGCGTTTACGTTGAGTTCCCAATTTTTTTTGCGTTTAAATCCCTCTCGCGTCTCCCGACATTGCTCCCGAACACTATTTTCATTTTCCTTTGCGAAAATACTAATTAGACGCCATTTTGTCTATTTAAATTTAGTAAATTAACAGTTTTAATTAAATAACTTTTTAGGCTTCAATCCTTTCTCTTCCCGACCTTCGGGAGATACATAGTAGCAAAAAAGGCGCGTCTAACGACGTCCCTCTCGTACCAATCGCATCATCCCTTAGGGGAAAGTTTAGGGGTTGAAAGTTGTAAATTTTAATTTTTGTTAAAGAAAAATCTTCAATTTTCACTTTTCTAAATTTCTTCTAGCGTCATCTTTTAGAACGTATTATTCCAAATTTTTTGACATATATAATACCCCCGTCGGTTTCATCCCCTCGGGAGATATCACATTTTTAAATTAAAAATTTCAGTTTTTCTTTCGGAAAACATTTTTCTTTTGACTTTTCGCAATCGAATTTTAATAGCTCGGATAGGTCTCGTCTGGACGAACAATTAGACACCTCTTGCGTCCCTCCAGCTCAATCCCCGGCGGAGATATTCGCTGAAAACGGGATAATTTTAGTGAAAATAGTCCTTAAAAGTCTACATAGGGGTTGTTGAATTTCAATATATTCAAATTTAGAATCTTTTGCGTTTACGTTGAGTTCCCAATTTTTTTGCGTTTAAATCCCTCTCGCGTCTCCCGACATTGCTCCCGAACACTATTTTCATTTTCCTTTGCGAAAATACTAATTAGACGCCATTTTGTCTATTTAAATTTAGTAAATTAACAGTTTTAATTAAATAACTTTTTAGGCTTCAATCCTTTCTCTTCCCGACCTTCGGGAGATACATAGTAGCAAAAAAGGCGCGTCTAACGACGTCCCTCTCGTACCAATCGCATCATCCCTTAGGGGAAAGTTTAGGGGTTGAAAGTTGTAAATTTTAATTTTTGTTAAAGAAAAATCTTCAATTTTCACTTTTCTAAATTTCTTCTAGCGTCATCTTTTAGAACGTATTATTCCAAATTTTTTGACATATATAATACCCCCGTCGGTTTCATCCCCTCGGGAGATATTACATTTTTAAATTAAAAATTTCAGTTTTTCTTTCGGAAAACATTTTTCTTTTGACTTTTCGCAATCGAATTTTAATAGCTCGGATAGGTCTCGTCTGGACGAACAATTAGACACCTCTTGCGTCCCTCCAGCTCAATCCCCGGCGGAGATATTCGCTGAAAACGGGATAATTTTAGTGAAAATAGTCCTTAAAAGTCTACATAGGGGTTGTTGAATTTCAATATATTCAAATTTAGAATCTTTTGCGTTTACGTTGAGTTCCCAATTTTTTTGCGTTTAAATCCCTCTCGCGTCTCCCGACATTGCTCCCGAACACTATTTTCATTTTCCTTTGCGAAAATACTAATTAGACGCCATTTTGTTTATTTAAATTTAGTAAATTAACAGTTTTAATTAAATAACTTTTTAGGCTTCAATCCTTTCTCTTCCCGACCTTCGGGAGATACATAGTAGCAAAAAAGGCGCGTCTAACGACGTCCCTCTCGTACCAATCGCATCATCCCTTAGGGGAAAGTTTAGGGGTTGAAAGTTGTAAATTTTAATTTTTGTTAAAGAAAAATCTTCAATTTTCACTTTTCTAAATTTCTTCTAGCGTCATCTTTTAGAACGTATTATTCCAAATTTTTTGACATATATAATACCCCCGTCGGTTTCATCCCCTCGGGAGATATTACATTTTTAAATTAAAAATTTCAGTTTTTCTTTCGGAAAACATTTTTCTTTTGACTTTTCGCAATCGAATTTTAATAGCTCGGATAGGTCTCGTCTGGACGAACAATTAGACACCTCTTGCGTCCCTCCAGCTCAATCCCCGGCGGAGATATTCGCTGAAAACGGGATAATTTTAGTGAAAATAGTCCTTAAAAGTCTACATAGGGGTTGTTGAATTTCAATATATTCAAATTTAGAATCTTTTGCGTTTACGTTGAGTTCCCAATTTTTTTGCGTTTAAATCCCTCTCGCGTCTCCCGACATTGCTCCCGAACACTATTTTCATTTTCCTTTGCGAAAATACTAATTAGACGCCATTTTGTCTATTTAAATTTAGTAAATTAACAGTTTTAATTAAATAACTTTTTAGGCTTCAATCCTTTCTCTTCCCGACCTTCGGGAGATACATAGTAGCAAAAAAGGCGCGTCTAACGACGTCCCTCTCGTACCAATCGCATCATCCCTTAGGGGAAAGTTTAGGGGTTGAAAGTTGTAAATTTTAATTTTTGTTAAAGAAAAATCTTCAATTTTCACTTTTCTAAATTTCTTCTAGCGTCATCTTTTAGAACGTATTATTCCAAATTTTTTGACATATATAATACCCCCGTCGGTTTCATCCCCTCGGGAGATATCACATTTTTAAATTAAAAATTTCAGTTTTTCTTTCGGAAAACATTTTTCTTTTGACTTTTCGCAATCGAATTTTAATAGCTCGGATAGGTCTCGTCTGGACGAACAATTAGACACCTCTTGCGTCCCTCCAGCTCAATCCCCGGCGGAGATATTCGCTGAAAACGGGATAATTTTAGTGAAAATAGTCCTTAAAAGTCTACATAGGGGTTGTTGAATTTCAATATATTCAAATTTAGAATCTTTTGCGTTTACGTTGAGTTCCCAATTTTTTTGCGTTTAAATCCCTCTCGCGTCTCCCGACATTGCTCCCGAACACTATTTTCATTTTCCTTTGCGAAAATACTAATTAGACGCCATTTTGTCTATTTAAATTTAGTAAATTAACAGTTTTAATTAAATAACTTTTTAGGCTTCAATCCTTTCTCTTCCCGACCTTCGGGAGATACATAGTAGCAAAAAAGGCGCGTCTAACGACGTCCCTCTCGTACCAATCGCATCATCCCTTAGGGGAAAGTTTAGGGGTTGAAAGTTGTAAATTTTAATTTTTGTTAAAGAAAAATCTTCAATTTTCACTTTTCTAAATTTCTTCTAGCGTCATCTTTTAGAACGTATTATTCCAAATTTTTTGACATATATAATACCCCCGTCGGTTTCATCCCCTCGGGAGATATCACATTTTTAAATTAAAAATTTCAGTTTTTCTTTCGGAAAACATTTTTCTTTTGACTTTTCGCAATCGACCTTTAATAGCTCGGATAGGTCTCGTCTGGACGAACAATTAGACACCTCTTGCGTCCCTCCAGCTCAATCCCCGGCGGAGATATTCGCTGAAAACGGGATAATTTTAGTGAAAATAGTCCTTAAAAGTCTACATAGGGGTTGTTGAATTTCAATATATTCAAATTTAGAATCTTTTGCGTTTACGTTGAGTTCCCAATTTTTTTGCGTTTAAATCCCTCTCGCGTCTCCCGACATTGCTCCCGAACACTATTTTCATTTTCCTTTGCGAAAATACTAATTAGACGCCATTTTGTCTATTTAAATTTAGTAAATTAACAGTTTTAATTAAATAACTTTTTAGGCTTCAATCCTTTCTCTTCCCGACCTTCGGGAGATACATAGTAGCAAAAAAGGCGCGTCTAACGACGTCCCTCTCGTACCAATCGCATCATCCCTTAGGGGAAAGTTTAGGGGTTGAAAGTTGTAAATTTTAATTTTTGTTAAAGAAAAATCTTCAATTTTCACTTTTCTAAATTTCTTCTAGCGTCATCTTTTAGAACGTATTATTCCAAATTTTTTGACATATATAATACCCCCGTCGGTTTCATCCCCTCGGGAGATATCACATTTTTAAATTAAAAATTTCAGTTTTTCTTTCGGAAAACATTTTTCTTTTGACTTTTCGCAATCGAATTTTAATAGCTCGGATAGGTCTCGTCTGGACGAACAATTAGACACCTCTTGCGTCCCTCCAGCTCAATCCCCGGCGGAGATATTCGCTGAAAACGGGATAATTTTAGTGAAAATAGTCCTTAAAAGTCTACATAGGGGTTGTTGAATTTCAATATATTCAAATTTAGAATCTTTTGCGTTTACGTTGAGTTCCCAATTTTTTTGCGTTTAAATCCCTCTCGCGTCTCCCGACATTGCTCCCGAACACTATTTTCATTTTCCTTTGCGAAAATACTAATTAGACGCCATTTTGTCTATTTAAATTTAGTAAATTAACAGTTTTAATTAAATAACTTTTTAGGCTTCAATCCTTTCTCTTCCCGACCTTCGGGAGATACATAGTAGCAAAAAAGGCGCGTCTAACGACGTCCCTCTCGTACCAATCGCATCATCCCTTAGGGGAAAGTTTAGGGGTTGAAAGTTGTAAATTTTAATTTTTGTTAAAGAAAAATCTTCAATTTTCACTTTTCTAAATTTCTTCTAGCGTCATCTTTTAGAACGTATTATTCCAAATTTTTTGACATATATAATACCCCCGTCGGTTTCATCCCCTCGGGAGATATCACATTTTTAAATTAAAAATTTCAGTTTTTCTTTCGGAAAACATTTTTCTTTTGACTTTTCGCAATCGAATTTTAATAGCTCGGATAGGTCTCGTCTGGACGAACAATTAGACACCTCTTGCGTCCCTCCAGCTCAATCCCCGGCGGAGATATTCGCTGAAAACGGGATAATTTTAGTGAAAATAGTCCTTAAAAGTCTACATAGGGGTTGTTGAATTTCAATATATTCAAATTTAGAATCTTTTGCGTTTACGTTGAGTTCCCAATTTTTTTGCGTTTAAATCCCTCTCGCGTCTCCCGACATTGCTCCCGAACACTATTTTCATTTTCCTTTGCGAAAATACTAATTAGACGCCATTTTGTCTATTTAAATTTAGTAAATTAACAGTTTTAATTAAATAACTTTTTAGGCTTCAATCCTTTCTCTTCCCGACCTTCGGGAGATACATAGTAGCAAAAAAGGCGCGTCTAACGACGTCCCTCTCGTACCAATCGCATCATCCCTTAGGGGAAAGTTTAGGGGTTGAAAGTTGTAAATTTTAATTTTTGTTAAAGAAAAATCTTCAATTTTCACTTTTCTAAATTTCTTCTAGCGTCATCTTTTAGAACGTATTATTCCAAATTTTTTGACATATATAATACCCCCGTCGGTTTCATCCCCTCGGGAGATATCACATTTTTAAATTAAAAATTTCAGTTTTTCTTTCGGAAAACATTTTTCTTTTGACTTTTCGCAATCGAATTTTAATAGCTCGGATAGGTCTCGTCTGGACGAACAATTAGACACCTCTTGCGTCCCTCCAGCTCAATCCCCGGCGGAGATATTCGCTGAAAACGGGATAATTTTAGTGAAAATAGTCCTTAAAAGTCTACATAGGGGTTGTTGAATTTCAATATATTCAAATTTAGAATCTTTTGCGTTTACGTTGAGTTCCCAATTTTTTTGCGTTTAAATCCCTCTCGCGTCTCCCGACATTGCTCCCGAACACTATTTTCATTTTCCTTTGCGAAAATACTAATTAGACGCCATTTTGTCTATTTAAATTTAGTAAATTAACAGTTTTAATTAAATAACTTTTTAGGCTTCAATCCTTTCTCTTCCCGACCTTCGGGAGATACATAGTAGCAAAAAAGGCGCGTCTAACGACGTCCCTCTCGTACCAATCGCATCATCCCTTAGGGGAAAGTTTAGGGGTTGAAAGTTGTAAATTTTAATTTTTGTTAAAGAAAAATCTTCAATTTTCACTTTTCTAAATTTCTTCTAGCGTCATCTTTTAGAACGTATTATTCCAAATTTTTTGACATATATAATACCCCCGTCGGTTTCATCCCCTCGGGAGATATTACATTTTTAAATTAAAAATTTCAGTTTTTCTTTCGGAAAACATTTTTCTTTTGACTTTTCGCAATCGAATTTTAATAGCTCGGATAGGTCTCGTCTGGACGAACAATTAGACACCTCTTGCGTCCCTCCAGCTCAATCCCCGGCGGAGATATTCGCTGAAAACGGGATAATTTTAGTGAAAATAGTCCTTAAAAGTCTACATAGGGGTTGTTTTTTTTTTTTTTTTTTTTTTTTTTTTTTTTTTTTTTTGTTTCCGCGGGGAAAATGCTTTACGCACCGTACCCCTCGCGGGGGATGCGAGGGGCGTGTGTGGGACTCCCGAATACGGTGTACCCACTAAAAACCCCGCGGCGCTCCTTCCTCGCCTTATTGGCGGAGTCGTGGGTACGGCTAGCCCTTCATCCACGACCCCGCCGGCGACGGCCCGTCTTTTACACGACGGACCCCACCTGCCCCCCTTGCTGAGTGGGGGGGCCTGTGGGAGCGACCAGGAGCGCCCGGTCGTTCCCACCCGACGCGGGTGGTGACCTGTTCAATGTGGGCGGGAGTGTCCCCACACCCCCTGCCCACTGGCCACCACCAGGCTGGAGAAGTTCAAATTGCCGTCTTCTCCGGCCCCTTCGACGTCTGCGGTGCGGGGGCGCAAGGGGATCGTCCATGCGCGCCCGCTCCGCCGCTTCCTTCTGCGACATGACCTCCTCACAGAAGGAGGCCACCTCCACCCAGACCTCCTCGCTGCCCAACATGGCATTAACTACCGCAGGCAGCGTTAGGTCCGGGCCTACCGACTCCTGGAGTCGTCGGCGCTGCTCCACCCAGGCCGGACACTCGCCCAGGGTGTGCTGCGCCGAATCGGCAATCGCGCCACAGTGGTGGCACGCCGGGGACTCCTCACGTTTTATCCGGTGCAGGAACTTCGCAAAGCAACCATGCCCGGAAAGTACCTGCGACAACCGGTACGTGAGGAACCCGTGCCTCCGTTCGGTCCATGCCTCCATGACTGGACCGAGGGCGTCCAGAGTCCACCGTCCAAATTTAGCTTCGGCCATCTCCGCCATCCATTGGCGGAGAATGTTCTCGCGGGCCGCCAGCCGGACGGCGGCCCTCTCCTCCGGTGCGGGGCGCTCTCCCCGCGCCCTTTTGTCCGCCGTCCAGTAATAGACGGCGGATAGCACCTCGGCCTCCAAGTGCCATGGTGGAGTTCCCGCCATGGCACAAGCCGCACCATGGCTAACCGTCGCGTAAGCCCGCGCCACTCTTTGTGCGATGGCCCGTTGGGGCCTGCGCAGGTGCGCCTTATTGTACCCCCCCTGGGCGTCCGCCCATATGGGGGAGCCGTAGAGGGCCATGCTCTTCAGCACGCCGGCATAGAGGCGCCGGCATGCTGTGGCTGGCCCTCCCACGTTCGGGAGGAGCCAATTTAGGCTCCTCGCCGCCTTAAGGAGGCGCGGTGAAAGTTCACGAAAATGTTCTCGGAACTTCCACCGCCCGTCCAAGGTGAGGCCCAGGTACCTCATCGTGGCACTCACCCGCACCCTCTCGACGCCCACCATGATATGGGCGTCAGGTGGCGCACCCCGCCGCGGCCCATGAAAATATAGGGCCTCGGTCTTGGGTAGCGCCACTTTCAACCCCAGTTGCCGGATCCGATCGGCAACCAGGGTCCCCCCATTTGACGCCCGGGTGGCTGCCTCCCCGAATGTTCTCCCCCGCGCCGTGAGAAGGGTGTCATCCGCATAGCAAATGACACCCACTCCATCGGGGAGGGCGCCCCGGAGGAGCCAGTCGAAGCCGACGTTCCACAGGAGTGGTCCCAGGACCGACCCCTGCGGAACACCCAACTGCACCCTATGCCGCCTCATGCGGCCGTCCCCGCCGACGAACAGGACTTCCCTCTCCCGGAGGTAGTCCGCCAGCAGGGCCCGCAAATATGGAGGCACCCTATTATATTTGAGTGCCTCATTAATTGTGGCGTGGGGGATGGTGTTGAAAGCATTGGCGATGTCAAACGACACAGCCAACACGCCATCCCCAGCCGCCACCGCCTCCTGTGTGACGCGCTTCAGCTCCTGGAGCGCGTCTATCGTGGACCGACCCGCCCGAAACCCGTACTGGGCCCCGGATAAGTCCGGGCCGGTCCCCCTCAGGTGCTCCCTGAGCCGTTCTGCTATAACGGCCTCAAAAAGCTTGGCCGCGTCGTCCAAGAGGACGACCGGCCGATAGCCGGCAGGAGAATCCACCGGCCGCCCCGGCTTCCGGAGGAGGCACAGAACCCCCTCCTTCCACACCCTTGGGAACCTCCCAGACGCGAAGCAGCGGTCGAAGAGGTCCCGGAAGTGTCGCTCCATGTGGCCGGTGGTTATCGCCACCACCCGCGCCGGCACCCCGTCAGGCCCCGGCGCCGTCTTCTTTCCTCGGAGGCGGAGCGCCGCCGAGGAAAACTCCTCCTCCGACACCGGGACGAAACCGGCGTCGGCCGGAGGGCCCACCCGCCGAGGTGGAGCCATCCGAGGAGGGACGAACTCCTCCGATCGGTCCGGGAACAGCCCCCGGACTACCTCCGACAGGAGCGCCGGCTCGAGGGACTCGACGACGGGGGGGCCGATCGGTCGTAGCTTATTACGTGCCGCATGATACGGCCTGCCCCAGGGATCTTTGTCGAGCCCCCCTAGCATCTCCTCCCTCGCCGCCTTTTTGGCCTCCAGGATTGCCACTTTAAGGACGTGGCGGGCCTCCATATAGGCGGTATGGAGGCGGTCCGCATTGGCGGCATCGCGTTGGCGACGGCGGCGGGCCCTCACATGGGACCTCCTCGCGACCACGCATTTCGCCCGGAGGTCGGCGAGTTCCGCTGACCACCAGTACACCGCGCGCTTGGGAGGCGGCCGGCGGGACCGAGGCATGCTGGAATCGCACACCTCAGTCATCGCCTCTCTCAGCCGGAGGGCGGCGGCGTCGACGTCCATATTCGGACTTGCAGGCGGGGCGAACCAGTCCTGTATGATCGCCGCTTCCCTGGCCGCGTCGCGGTCTAACCGCGTCAGGGCCCACCGCGGCAGGGACGACCGTTTTCCCCGCCCCCCCGACCGTGGACTCTGGGTGGAGAACTCTATCCGAATGTACCTGTGGTCGGATAGGTTCTCCTGCAGGTCCACTTCCCACCTGCAGACGTCGGCGGCCAGGGCTGGGGTGGCGAACGAAACGTCCACCACCGAGCTCCCGTTGTGCCGCACGCACGTCTGCACTGCCCCCCTGTTGAGAAGCACCAACCCGTTCGACGCCACCCACGACTCGAGAGCCGAGCCACAGGCGTTTGTTGTCTTGCAGCCCCAGGCCGCAGATCTGGCATTTAAATCGCCCAAAACTGCGACCTTGCTCCTCCCAATACGCGCAATCGCCGCGGTCAGAGATTGGAGATATCTCTCAAACTCCAACCGCGGGCGACTTGGGGGAAAGTAGACGCCCAGGAGAGCGGCATCTCCCCACGCGGCGGCCACGTATCCATGTCCTCTCTCGATGAGCGAGAGGGGAGGAGAGTCCGTGGAGGGTCGCGGCGCGATGGCCACCCTTCCAGTATTGTCTTGCAGCCAGCTGGCTGCAATGTAATAAGGCTCGGCGACCACGGCAAGATCCCCCAACCACTCAGCTAGCACCTGACTCATGAGGTCCTGTGCCGCTATGCAGTGGTTGAGGTTAATCTGCATTATTGTGCGATGTCCCGGTCCTGACATTATTGGGACATCGCACCGTCAGAGGAGCCCAGTGGAACCTGGGCATCCGCAAGGGCTGGCCGCACTGTGGCCTGCTCCCTGCCCTTCCTGGCGGGGGGGTTGCATTTAGCCCCCCCCATGACGTGGCCCGCCGGCCTTCCGCTGGTCGAGCACACAGCGCAGTGGGGGTCCTTTGCGCAGGCGGCCTGCTTGTGGCCAGGCTGCCCGCACCTGAAGCACAGGTCGGACCTGTCCACCGGCGATGGGCAGCACGGCCGGGCGTGCCCGGGCAGGAAGCACCGGAAGCAGCGCCTCGGCTGTTCCTCTGCAGCCCGGACCACAGCCGAGCTGAAACCGATGAGGAGCCGCCCCTTCTTAAGGACGGCCTCGGCGGCCACAGCGGGGCACTGCAGCCGGACGCGGCCCATACCCCTGCTGCCCGGCCGGATTTCCCCAGCCCTGACGTCCGCGACGCCACAACCCCCCGCCGCCGCTACGGCTGCGGCTACCTCGTCCTTAGTGACGGAGTCGTCCAGCTCCATCAGGACCAAGGACGAGGTCTTAACCGGCCTCGTCACCTTGGCGACATTTGATATGGCCTCCGCCATCTTGGCGGCGAAGGCGTCGGCCTGCTGGTTCCGGTCGGCCCCTGGGAACTCGAAGATCCGAGCTCCCGTCTGGGTTTTTCGGCACGACACCCGCTCGATCCCCATCTCGGCCGGGCGGACCGTTTGTCGGGCTTTTAAAAAGACCGACTCGTAGGTCTCGCCAGCGGCCGCGGCCTCTTGAGAGATGGTGACGACCACGGCCGCTGTTTTCGCTGCCGTCTTCTTTTTCCGGCCTTTCTTCGAGGCCGGAACGGAGGCTGCCTTATTGGCAGGCCCCTTACGCGCCGCTGAGGAAGAAGACGGCTGAGGCGCCTTCTTCTTCTTCCCCTTCCTTTTAACCTGCGTCCACTCATTGGCCGCGGTGGCCGAGGGCAGCATCGGGTCCTCCTGCGAGGGCAACCCGACCTCCATCGGCTCAAGACCGGACGGCCCAGCGACCGGGACTGTCGGGACGGGAGCCGAAGCAACCGTGGCAATGGGAGTGGCCTGCTTTTTGGTCCCTTTCTTCTTTTTTGCCGCCGCAGCGGCGAAAGTTGGAGCAGGCGCTGGGGTCGACACCGAGGTCGGTGCCTCAGAGCGCCTGTCAGCCGCAAGCGGCGGCCGAACGGTCTTTGCCGGGAGGAGGCGGTCCTCCAACGCCGCTAGGCAGGCGCGAGTGAAGGCGCGCTCCTCCTGCGCGATCTCGCGCAGCGCCTCCCGCAGCTCCTGGGACGTCGTCGACTTCCCCTTCTGGGGCTGGCGGAGCCCCTTCAGTTCCTCCCGGAGGGCCGCGATCTCGAGGCTCTGGCTAGTGACCTGTGCCTCAAGTCGCTGGACCTCCTCAGAGGCGCTTCGGTTCATGGCCTCCGCCACAATCTCCCGAAGCGCTACCGCCGACGCCTTTAAGGCCGTCTGGCATGCCTTCGGCAGCTTCGACGATTGGGTGGCCACGGTTATGATTGTGTCCACCTCCACCTGAGCCTGTTTGCTTAAGAGGTAGGCCATCCTCTCCATTTCCATTTTGGCGGCTGGGGTATTCCTAGCCGCCAAAAACCTGGCGCGCGCCTCTTTGGCGTGCTTCACGCCTTTAGCCAAGATTTCGGCCTCCTGCTGTTTCTCTCTGGCCGCAGCTGGGTCAGATGACGTCGACACGGCACGACGGCCACCTGCCTGGGTGCGCCCGCTACCACGGCCGCAGCCGCGCTTGGACTTTGCCTCCTTGATCGTCGAAGTGCTCGACGACCCGGACACACGAGCCCGCAGGCGTTTGCGCGTGTACGTATTTGACACATCGCTGGCCACCGTCGAGTCCGTCATCTCCTCTTCCGTGAGGTCGCTTGGCCTCGCGAAAAAAGGCGACACGTTTCCACTCCTAGGCGGCACTACAACTGGTCCTGAAGGACCGGGTGGGCCCTGAGAAGGGCCGTTAGGTTGGCCCTGAGAAGGGCCGTTAGGTTGGCCCTGAGAAGGGCCGTTAGGTTGGCCCTGAGAAGGGCCGTTAGGTTGGCCCTGAAAAGGGCCGTGCTGAGTCCCGGGGGACACGGGATTCACCTCACTATTCATATTATTCACTCCTATTCCACACAGTATTGTCACTTGAGATTTGGCTCCACTACTGGCCACTGCGTTACCGCGCACCAAGTAGGGATTTCCAGGGCAGACGACGAGGACGTACTCAAAAACACTGTGGGGACTGCCCCAACATAGGGGTTGTTGAATTTCAATATATTCAAATTTAGAATCTTTTGCGTTTACGTTGAGTTCCCAATTTTTTTGCGTTTAAATCCCTCTCGCGTCTCCCGACATTGCTCCCGAACACTATTTTCATTTTCCTTTGCGAAAATACTAATTAGACGCCATTTTGTCTATTTAAATTTAGTAAATTAACAGTTTTAATTAAATAACTTTTTAGGCTTCAATCCTTTCTCTTCCCGACCTTCGGGAGATACATAGTAGCAAAAAAGGCGCGTCTAACGACGTCCCTCTCGTACCAATCGCATCATCCCTTAGGGGAAAGTTTAGGGGTTGAAAGTTGTAAATTTTAATTTTTGTTAAAGAAAAATCTTCAATTTTCACTTTTCTAAATTTCTTCTAGCGTCATCTTTTAGAACGTATTATTCCAAATTTTTTGACATATATAATACTCCCGTCGGTTTCATCCCCTCGGGAGATATCACATTTTTAAATTAAAAATTTCAGTTTTTCTTTCGGAAAACATTTTTCTTTTGACTTTTCGCAATCGAATTTTAATAGCTCGGATAGGTCTCGTCTGGACGAACAATTAGACACCTCTTGCGTCCCTCCAGCTCAATCCCCGGCGGAGATATTCGCTGAAAACGGGATAATTTTAGTGAAAATAGTCCTTAAAAGTCTACATAGGGGTTGTTGAATTTCAATATATTCAAATTTAGAATCTTTTGCGTTTACGTTGAGTTCCCAATTTTTTTGCGTTTAAATCCCTCTCGCGTCTCCCGACATTGCTCCCGAACACTATTTTCATTTTCCTTTGCGAAAATACTAATTAGACGCCATTTTGTCTATTTAAATTTAGTAAATTAACAGTTTTAATTAAATAACTTTTTAGGCTTCAATCCTTTCTCTTCCCGACCTTCGGGAGATACATAGTAGCAAAAAAGGCGCGTCTAACGACGTCCCTCTCGTACCAATCGCATCATCCCTTAGGGGAAAGTTTAGGGGTTGAAAGTTGTAAATTTTAATTTTTGTTAAAGAAAAATCTTCAATTTTCACTTTTCTAAATTTCTTCTAGCGTCATCTTTTAGAACGTATTATTCCAAATTTTTTGACATATATAATACCCCCGTCGGTTTCATCCCCTCGGGAGATATCACATTTTTAAATTAAAAATTTCAGTTTTTCTTTCGGAAAACATTTTTCTTTTGACTTTTCGCAATCGAATTTTAATAGCTCGGATAGGTCTCGTCTGGACGAACAATTAGACACCTCTTGCGTCCCTCCAGCTCAATCCCCGGCGGAGATATTCGCTGAAAACGGGATAATTTTAGTGAAAATAGTCCTTAAAAGTCTACATAGGGGTTGTTGAATTTCAATATATTCAAATTTAGAATCTTTTGCGTTTACGTTGAGTTCCCAATTTTTTTGCGTTTAAATCCCTCTCGCGTCTCCCGACATTGCTCCCGAACACTATTTTCATTTTCCTTTGCGAAAATACTAATTAGACGCCATTTTGTCTATTTAAATTTAGTAAATTAACAGTTTTAATTAAATAACTTTTTAGGCTTCAATCCTTTCTCTTCCCGACCTTCGGGAGATACATAGTAGCAAAAAAGGCGCGTCTAACGACGTCCCTCTCGTACCAATCGCATCATCCCTTAGGGGAAAGTTTAGGGGTTGAAAGTTGTAAATTTTAATTTTTGTTAAAGAAAAATCTTCAATTTTCACTTTTCTAAATTTCTTCTAGCGTCATCTTTTAGAACGTATTATTCCAAATTTTTTGACATATATAATACCCCCGTCGGTTTCATCCCCTCGGGAGATATTACATTTTTAAATTAAAAATTTCAGTTTTTCTTTCGGAAAACATTTTTCTTTTGACTTTTCGCAATCGAATTTTAATAGCTCGGATAGGTCTCGTCTGGACGAACAATTAGACACCTCTTGCGTCCCTCCAGCTCAATCCCCGGCGGAGATATTCGCTGAAAACGGGATAATTTTAGTGAAAATAGTCCTTAAAAGTCTACATAGGGGTTGTTGAATTTCAATATATTCAAATTTAGAATCTTTTGCGTTTACGTTGAGTTCCCAATTTTTTTGCGTTTAAATCCCTCTCGCGTCTCCCGACATTGCTCCCGAACACTATTTTCATTTTCCTTTGCGAAAATACTAATTAGACGCCATTTTGTCTATTTAAATTTAGTAAATTAACAGTTTTAATTAAATAACTTTTTAGGCTTCAATCCTTTCTCTTCCCGACCTTCGGGAGATACATAGTAGCAAAAAAGGCGCGTCTAACGACGTCCCTCTCGTACCAATCGCATCATCCCTTAGGGGAAAGTTTAGGGGTTGAAAGTTGTAAATTTTAATTTTTGTTAAAGAAAAATCTTCAATTTTCACTTTTCTAAATTTCTTCTAGCGTCATCTTTTAGAACGTATTATTCCAAATTTTTTGACATATATAATACCCCCGTCGGTTTCATCCCCTCGGGAGATATCACATTTTTAAATTAAAAATTTCAGTTTTTCTTTCGGAAAACATTTTTCTTTTGACTTTTCGCAATCGAATTTTAATAGCTCGGATAGGTCTCGTCTGGACGAACAATTAGACACCTCTTGCGTCCCTCCAGCTCAATCCCCGGCGGAGATATTCGCTGAAAACGGGATAATTTTAGTGAAAATAGTCCTTAAAAGTCTACATAGGGGTTGTTGAATTTCAATATATTCAAATTTAGAATCTTTTGCGTTTACGTTGAGTTCCCAATTTTTTTGCGTTTAAATCCCTCTCGCGTCTCCCGACATTGCTCCCGAACACTATTTTCATTTTCCTTTGCGAAAATACTAATTAGACGCCATTTTGTCTATTTAAATTTAGTAAATTAACAGTTTTAATTAAATAACTTTTTAGGCTTCAATCCTTTCTCTTCCCGACCTTCGGGAGATACATAGTAGCAAAAAAGGCGCGTCTAACGACGTCCCTCTCGTACCAATCGCATCATCCCTTAGGGGAAAGTTTAGGGGTTGAAAGTTGTAAATTTTAATTTTTGTTAAAGAAAAATCTTCAATTTTCACTTTTCTAAATTTCTTCTAGCGTCATCTTTTAGAACGTATTATTCCAAATTTTTTGACATATATAATACCCCCGTCGGTTTCATCCCCTCGGGAGATATTACATTTTTAAATTAAAAATTTCAGTTTTTCTTTCGGAAAACATTTTTCTTTTGACTTTTCGCAATCGAATTTTAATAGCTCGGATAGGTCTCGTCTGGACGAACAATTAGACACCTCTTGCGTCCCTCCAGCTCAATCCCCGGCGGAGATATTCGCTGAAAACGGGATAATTTTAGTGAAAATAGTCCTTAAAAGTCTACATAGGGGTTGTTGAATTTCAATATATTCAAATTTAGAATCTTTTGCGTTTACGTTGAGTTCCCAATTTTTTTGCGTTTAAATCCCTCTCGCGTCTCCCGACATTGCTCCCGAACACTATTTTCATTTTCCTTTGCGAAAATACTAATTAGACGCCATTTTGTCTATTTAAATTTAGTAAATTAACAGTTTTAATTAAATAACTTTTTAGGCTTCAATCCTTTCTCTTCCCGACCTTCGGGAGATACATAGTAGCAAAAAAGGCGCGTCTAACGACGTCCCTCTCGTACCAATCGCATCATCCCTTAGGGGAAAGTTTAGGGGTTGAAAGTTGTAAATTTTAATTTTTGTTAAAGAAAAATCTTCAATTTTCACTTTTCTAAATTTCTTCTAGCGTCATCTTTTAGAACGTATTATTCCAAATTTTTTGACATATATAATACCCCCGTCGGTTTCATCCCCTCGGGAGATATCACATTTTTAAATTAAAAATTTCAGTTTTTCTTTCGGAAAACATTTTTCTTTTGACTTTTCGCAATCGAATTTTAATAGCTCGGATAGGTCTCGTCTGGACGAACAATTAGACACCTCTTGCGTCCCTCCAGCTCAATCCCCGGCGGAGATATTCGCTGAAAACGGGATAATTTTAGTGAAAATAGTCCTTAAAAGTCTACATAGGGGTTGTTGAATTTCAATATATTCAAATTTAGAATCTTTTGCGTTTACGTTGAGTTCCCAATTTTTTTGCGTTTAAATCCCTCTCGCGTCTCCCGACATTGCTCCCGAACACTATTTTCATTTTCCTTTGCGAAAATACTAATTAGACGCCATTTTGTCTATTTAAATTTAGTAAATTAACAGTTTTAATTAAATAACTTTTTAGGCTTCAATCCTTTCTCTTCCCGACCTTCGGGAGATACATAGTAGCAAAAAAGGCGCGTCTAACGACGTCCCTCTCGTACCAATCGCATCATCCCTTAGGGGAAAGTTTAGGGGTTGAAAGTTGTAAATTTTAATTTTTGTTAAAGAAAAATCTTCAATTTTCACTTTTCTAAATTTCTTCTAGCGTCATCTTTTAGAACGTATTATTCCAAATTTTTTGACATATATAATACCCCCGTCGGTTTCATCCCCTCGGGAGATATTACATTTTTAAATTAAAAATTTCAGTTTTTCTTTCGGAAAACATTTTTCTTTTGACTTTTCGCAATCGAATTTTAATAGCTCGGATAGGTCTCGTCTGGACGAACAATTAGACACCTCTTGCGTCCCTCCAGCTCAATCCCCGGCGGAGATATTCGCTGAAAACGGGATAATTTTAGTGAAAATAGTCCTTAAAAGTCTACATAGGGGTTGTTGAATTGGGGCAGTCCCCACAGTGTTTTTGAGTACGTCCTCGTCGTCTGCCCTGGAAATCCCTACTTGGTGCGCGGTAACGCAGTGGCCAGTAGTGGAGCCAAATCTCAAGAGACAATACTGTGTGGAATTGGAGTTATTGAAATGAACAGTGAGGTGAATCCCGTGTCCCCCGGGACTCAGCACGGCCCTTTTCAGGGCCAACCTAACGGCCCTTCTCAGGGCCAACCTAACGGCCCTTCTCAGGGCCAACCTAACGGCCCTTCTCAGGGCCAACCTAACGGCCCTTCTCAGGGCCCACCCGGTCCTTCAGGACCAGTTGTAGAGCCGCCTAGGAGCGGCACCGTGTCGCCTTTTTTCGTGAGGCCAAGCGACCTCACGGAAGAGGATATGACGGACTCGACGGTGGCCAGCGACGTGTCGAATATGTACACGCGCAAACGCCTGCGGACTCGTGTGTCCGGGTCGTCGAGCTCTTCAACAATAAAGGAAGCGAAGTCCAAGCGCGGCTGCGGTCGTGGTAGCGGGCGCACCCCGGCAGGTGGCCGTCGTGCCATGTCGGCGTCCTCTGATCCAGCTACGGCCAGAGCAAAAGAGGAGGCCGAAATATTGGCGAAAGGAGTTAAGCACGCCAAAGAGGCGCGCGCCAGGTTTTTGGCGGCTAGGAATACCCCAGCCGCCAAATTGGAAATGGAGAGGATGGCCTACCTCTTAAGCAATCAGGCTCAGGTGGAGGTGGACACGATCATAACCGTGGCCACCCAATCATCGAAGCTGCCGAAGGCATGCCAGACGGCCTTAAAGGCGTCGGCGGTAGCGCTTCGGGAGATTGTGGCGGAGGCCATGAACCGGAGCGCCTCTGAGGAGGTCCAGCGACTTGAGGCACAAGTCACTAGCCAGAGCCTCGAGATCGCGGCCCTCCGGGAGGAAATAAAGGGGCTCCGCCAGCCCCAGAAGGGGAAGGCGACGACGTCGCAGGAGCTGCGGGAGGCGCTGCGCGAGATCGCGCAGGAGGAGCGCGCCTTCACTCGCGCCTGCCTAGCGGCGTTGGAGGACCGCCTCCTCCCGGCAAAGACCGTTCGGCCGCCGCTTGCGGCTGACAGGCGCTCTGAGGCGCCGACCTCGGTGCCGGCCCCAACGCCTGCTCCAACTTTCGCCGCTACGGCGGCAAAAAAGAAGAAAGGGGCCAAAAAGCAGGCCACTCCCATTGCCACGGTTGCTTCGGCTCCCGTCCCGACAGTCCCGGTCGCTGGGCCGTCCGGTGTTGAGCCGATGGAGATCGGGTTGCCCTCGCAGGAGGACCCGATGCTGCCCTCGGCCACCGCGGCCAGTGAGTGGACGCAGGTGAGAAGAAAGGGGAAGAAGAAGAAGGCGCCTCAGCCGTCTTCTTCCTCAGCGGCGCATAAGGGGCCTGCTAATAAGGCAGCCCCCGTTCCGGCCTCGAAGAAAGGACGGAAAAAGAAGACGGCCACGAAGACAGCTGCCGTGGTCGTCACCATCTCCCAGGAGGCCGCGGCCGCGGGCGAGACCTACGAGTCGGTCTTTTTAAAAGCCCGACAAACGGTCCGCCCGGCCGAGATGGGGATCGAGCGGGTGTCGTGCCGGAAAACCCAGACGGGAGCTCGGATCTTCGAGTTCCCAGGGGCCGACCGGAACCAGCAGGCCGACGCCTTCGCCGCCAAGATGGCGGAGGCTATTTCAAATGTCGCCAAGGTGACGAGGCCGGTTAAGACCTCGTCCTTGGTGCTGATGGAGCTAGACGACTCCGTCACTAAGGACGAGGTAGCCGCCGCCGTAGCGGCGGCGGGGGGTTGTGGCGTCGCGGACGTCAGGGCCGGTGAAATCCGGCCGGGCAGCAGGGGTATGGGCCGCGTCCGGCTGCAGTGCCCCGCTGTGGCCGCCGAGGCCGTCCTTAAGAAAGGGCGGCTTCTCATTGGGTTCAGCTCGGCTGTGGTCCGGGCTGCAGAGGAACAGCCGAGGCGCTGCTTCCGGTGCTTCCTGCCCGGGCACGCCCGGCCGTGCTGCCCATCGCCGGTGGACAGGTCCGACCTGTGCTTCAGGTGCGGGCAGCCTGGCCACAAGCAGGCCGCCTGCACAAAGGACCCCCACTGCGCTGTGTGCTCGACCAGCGGAAGGCCGGCGGGTCACGTCATGGGGGGGGCTAAATGCAACCCCCCCGCCAAGAAGGGCAGGGAGCAGGCCACAGTGCGGCCAGCCTCTGCGGATGCCCAGGTTCCGCTGGGCTCCTCTGACGGTGCGATGTCCCAATAATGTCAGGACCGGGACATCGCACAATAATGCAGATAAACCTCAACCACTGCATAGCGGCACAGGACCTCATGAGTCAGGTGCTAGCTGAGTGGTTGGGGGATCTTGCCGTGGTCGCCGAGCCTTATTTCATTGCAGCCAGCTGGCTGCAAGACAATACCGGAAGGGTGGCCATCGCGCCGCGACCCTCCACGGACTCCCCTCCCCTCTCGCTCATCGAGAGGGGACATGGATACGTGGCCGCCGCGTGGGGGGATGCCGCTCTCCTGGGCGTCTACTTTCCCCCATGTCGCCCGCGGTTGGAGTTTGAGAGATATCTCCAATCTCTGACCGCGGCGATTGCGCGCATAGGGAGGAGCAAGGTCGCAGTTTTGGGCGACTTAAATGCCAGATCTGCGGCCTGGGGGTGCAAGAACACAAACGCCTGTGGCTCGGCTCTCGAGTCGTGGGTGGCGTCGAACGGGTTGGTGCTTCTCAACAGGGGGGCAGTGCAGACGTGCGTGCGGCACAACGGGAGCTCGGTGGTGGACGTTTCTTTCGCCACCCCAGCCCTGGCCGCCGACGTCTGCAGGTGGGAAGTGGACCTGCAGGAGAATCTATCCGACCACAGGTACATTCGGATAGAGTTCTCCACCCAGAGTCCACGGTCGGGGGGGCTGGGAAAACGATCGTCCTTGCCGCGGTGGGCCCTGACGCGGTTAGACCGCGACGCGGCCAGGGAAGCGGCCATCATCCAGGACTGGTTCGCTCCGCCTGCAAGTCCGAATATGGACGTGGACGCCGCCGCCCTCCGGCTGAGGGAGGCGATGACTGAAGTGTGCGATTCCAGCATGCCTCGGTCCCGCCGGCCGCCTCCCAAGCGCGCGGTCTACTGGTGGTCGGCGGAACTCGCCGGCCTCCGGGCGAAATGCGTGGCCGCGAGGAGGTCCCACGTGAGGGCCCGCCGCCGTCGCCAACGCGATGCCGCCAATGCGGACCGCCTCCATACCGCCTATATGGAGGCCCGGCACGTCCTCAAAGTGGCAATCCTCGAGGCCAAAAAGGCGGCGAGGGAGGAGATGCTAGGGGGGCTCGACAAAGATCCCTGGGGCAGGCCGTATCATGCGGCACGCAATAAGCTGCGACCGATCGGCCCCCCCGTCGTCGAGTCCCTCGAGCCGGCGCTCCTGTCGGAGGTAGTCCGGGGTCTGTTCCCGGACCGATCGGCGGAGTTCGTCCCTCCTCGGATGGCTCCGCCGCGGCGGGTGGGCCCTCCGGCCGACACCGGTTTCGCCCCGGTGTCGGAGGAGGAGTTTTCCTCGGCGGCGCTCCGCCTCCGAGGAAAAAAGACGGCGCCGGGGCCTGACGGGGTGCCGGCGCGGGTGGTGGCGATAACCACCAGCCAAATGGAGCGACGCTTCCGGGACCTCTTCGACCGCTGCTTCACGTCTGGGAGGTTCCCAAGGGTGTGGAAGGAGGGGGTTCTGTGCCTCCTCCGGAAGCCGGGGCGGCCGGTGGATTCTCCTGCCGGCTATCGGCCGGTCGTCCTCTTGGACGACGCGGCCAAGCTTTTTGAGGCTGTTATAGCGGCACGGCTCAGGGAGCACCTGAGGGGGACCGGCCCGGACTTATCCGGGGCCCAGTACGGGTTTCGGGCGGGTCGGTCCACGATAGACGCGCTCCAGGAGCTGAAGCGCGTCACACAGGAGGCGGTGGCGGCGGGGGATGGCGTGTTGGCCGTGTCGTTTGACATCGCCAATGCCTTCAACACCATCCCCCACGCCACAATTACTGAGGCACTCCGATACAATGGGGTGCCTCCATATTTGCGGGCCCTGCTGGCGGACTACCTCCGGGAGAGGGAAGTCCTGTTCGTCGGCGGGGACGGCCGCATGAGGCGGCATAGGGTGCAGTTGGGTGTTCCGCAGGGGTCGGTCCTTGGACCACTCCTGTGGAACGTCGGTTTCGACTGGCTCCTCCGGGGCCCTCTCCCCGATGGAGTGGGTGTCATATGCTATGCGGATGACACCCTTCTCACGGCGCGGGGGAGAACATTCGGGGAGGCAGCTACCCTGGCTTCGATTGGGGGGACCCTGGTTGCCGATCGGATCCGGCAGCTGGGGTTGAAAGTGGCGCTACCCAAGACCGAGGCCCTATATTTTCATGGGCCGCGGCGGGGTGCGCCACCTGACGCCCATATCATGGTGGGCGTCGAGAGGGTGCGGGTGAGTGCCACGATGAGATATCTGGGCCTCACCCTGGACGGGCGGTGGAAGTTCCGAGAGCACTTTCGTGAACTTTCACCGCGCCTCCTAAAGGCGGCGAGGAGCCTAAATTGGCTCCTCCCGAACGTTGGAGGGCCAGCCACAGCATGCCGGCGCCTCTATGCCGGCGTGCTGAAGAGCATGGCCCTCTACGGCTCCCCCATATGGGCGGACGCACAGGGGGGGTACAATAAGGCCCACCTGCGCAGGCCCCAACGGGCCATCGCACAAAGAGTGGCGCGGGCTTACGCGACGGTTAGCCATGGGGCGGCTTGTGCCATGGCGGGAACTCCACCATGGCACTTGGAGGCCGAGGTGCTATCCGCCGTCTATCACTGGACGGCGGACAAGAGGGCGCGGGGAGAGCGCCCCGCACCAGAGGAGAGGGCCGCCGTCCGGCTGGCGGCCCGCGAGAACGTTCTCCGCCAATGGATGGCGGAGATGGCCGAGGCCAAATTCGGACGGTGGAGTCTGGACGCCATCGGTCCAGTCATGGAGGCATGGACCGACAGGGGGCACGGGTTCCTCACGTACCGGTTGTCGCAGGTTCTTTCCGGGCATGGTTGCTTCGGGAAGTTCCTGCACCGGATAAAACGTGAGGAGACCCCGGCGTGCCACCACTGTGGCGCGATTGCCGATTCGGCGCAGCACACCCTGGGCGAGTGTCCGGCCTGGGTGGAGCAGCGCCGACGACTCCAGGCGTCCGTAGGCCCGGACCTAACGCTGCCTGCGGTCGTCACTGCGATGTTGGGCAGCGAGGAGGTCTGGGTGGAAGTGGCTTCCTTCTGCGAGGACGTAATGTCGCGGAAGGAAGAGGCGGAGCGGGCGCGCATGGACGATCCCCTTGCGCCCCCGCACCGCAGACGTCGAAGGGGCCGGAGAAGACGCCAATACGAACTTCTCCAGCCTGGTGGTGGCCAGTGGGCAGGGTGTGTGGGGACACTCCCGCCCACATTGAACATGGCACCACCCGCGTCGGGTGGGAACGACCGGGCGCTCCTGGTCGCTCCCACAGGCCCCCCCACTCAGCCAGGGGGGCAGGTGGGGTCCGTCGTGTAATAGACGGGCCGTCGCCGGCGGGGTCGTGGATGAAGGGCTAGCCGTACCCACGACTCCGCCAATAAGGCGAGGAAGGAGCGCCGCGGGGTTTTTAGTGGGTACACCGTTTTCGGGAGTCCCACACACGCCCCTCGCTTCCCCCGCGAGGGGTACGGTGCGTAAGGCATTTTCCCCGCGGAAACAAAAAAAAAAAAAAAAAAAAAAAAAAAAAGGGGTTGTTGAATTTCAATATATTCAAATTTAGAATCTTTTGCGTTTACGTTGAGTTCCCAATTTTTTTGCGTTTAAATCCCTCTCGCGTCTCCCGACATTGCTCCCGAACACTATTTTCATTTTCCTTTGCGAAAATACTAATTAGACGCCATTTTGTCTATTTAAATTTAGTAAATTAACAGTTTTAATTAAATAACTTTTTAGGCTTCAATCCTTTCTCTTCCCGACCTTCGGGAGATACATAGTAGCAAAAAAGGCGCGTCTAACGACGTCCCTCTCGTACCAATCGCATCATCCCTTAGGGGAAAGTTTAGGGGTTGAAAGTTGTAAATTTTAATTTTTGTTAAAGAAAAATCTTCAATTTTCACTTTTCTAAATTTCTTCTAGCGTCATCTTTTAGAACGTATTATTCCAAATTTTTTGACATATATAATACCCCCGTCGGTTTCATCCCCTCGGGAGATATTACATTTTTAAATTAAAAATTTCAGTTTTTCTTTCGGAAAACATTTTTCTTTTGACTTTTCGCAATCGAATTTTAATAGCTCGGATAGGTCTCGTCTGGACGAACAATTAGACACCTCTTGCGTCCCTCCAGCTCAATCCCCGGCGGAGATATTCGCTGAAAACGGGATAATTTTAGTGAAAATAGTCCTTAAAAGTCTACATAGGGGTTGTTGAATTTCAATATATTCAAATTTAGAATCTTTTGCGTTTACGTTGAGTTCCCAATTTTTTTGCGTTTAAATCCCTCTCGCGTCTCCCGACATTGCTCCCGAACACTATTTTCATTTTCCTTTGCGAAAATACTAATTAGACGCCATTTTGTCTATTTAAATTTAGTAAATTAACAGTTTTAATTAAATAACTTTTTAGGCTTCAATCCTTTCTCTTCCCGACCTTCGGGAGATACATAGTAGCAAAAAAGGCGCGTCTAACGACGTCCCTCTCGTACCAATCGCATCATCCCTTAGGGGAAAGTTTAGGGGTTGAAAGTTGTAAATTTTAATTTTTGTTAAAGAAAAATCTTCAATTTTCACTTTTCTAAATTTCTTCTAGCGTCATCTTTTAGAACGTATTATTCCAAATTTTTTGACATATATAATACCCCCGTCGGTTTCATCCCCTCGGGAGATATTACATTTTTAAATTAAAAATTTCAGTTTTTCTTTCGGAAAACATTTTTCTTTTGACTTTTCGCAATCGAATTTTAATAGCTCGGATAGGTCTCGTCTGGACGAACAATTAGACACCTCTTGCGTCCCTCCAGCTCAATCCCCGGCGGAGATATTCGCTGAAAACGGGATAATTTTAGTGAAAATAGTCCTTAAAAGTCTACATAGGGGTTGTTGAATTTCAATATATTCAAATTTAGAATCTTTTGCGTTTACGTTGAGTTCCCAATTTTTTTGCGTTTAAATCCCTCTCGCGTCTCCCGACATTGCTCCCGAACACTATTTTCATTTTCCTTTGCGAAAATACTAATTAGACGCCATTTTGTCTATTTAAATTTAGTAAATTAACAGTTTTAATTAAATAACTTTTTAGGCTTCAATCCTTTCTCTTCCCGACCTTCGGGAGATACATAGTAGCAAAAAAGGCGCGTCTAACGACGTCCCTCTCGTACCAATCGCATCATCCCTTAGGGGAAAGTTTAGGGGTTGAAAGTTGTAAATTTTAATTTTTGTTAAAGAAAAATCTTCAATTTTCACTTTTCTAAATTTCTTCTAGCGTCATCTTTTAGAACGTATTATTCCAAATTTTTTGACATATATAATACCCCCGTCGGTTTCATCCCCTCGGGAGATATCACATTTTTAAATTAAAAATTTCAGTTTTTCTTTCGGAAAACATTTTTCTTTTGACTTTTCGCAATCGAATTTTAATAGCTCGGATAGGTCTCGTCTGGACGAACAATTAGACACCTCTTGCGTCCCTCCAGCTCAATCCCCGGCGGAGATATTCGCTGAAAACGGGATAATTTTAGTGAAAATAGTCCTTAAAAGTCTACATAGGGGTTGTTGAATTTCAATATATTCAAATTTAGAATCTTTTGCGTTTACGTTGAGTTCCCAATTTTTTTGCGTTTAAATCCCTCTCGCGTCTCCCGACATTGCTCCCGAACACTATTTTCATTTTCCTTTGCGAAAATACTAATTAGACGCCATTTTGTCTATTTAAATTTAGTAAATTAACAGTTTTAATTAAATAACTTTTTAGGCTTCAATCCTTTCTCTTCCCGACCTTCGGGAGATACATAGTAGCAAAAAAGGCGCGTCTAACGACGTCCCTCTCGTACCAATCGCATCATCCCTTAGGGGAAAGTTTAGGGGTTGAAAGTTGTAAATTTTAATTTTTGTTAAAGAAAAATCTTCAATTTTCACTTTTCTAAATTTCTTCTAGCGTCATCTTTTAGAACGTATTATTCCAAATTTTTTTTTTTTTTTTTTTTTTTTTTTTTTTTTTTTTTTTTTTTTTGACATATATAATACCCCCGTCGGTTTCATCCCCTCGGGAGATATTACATTTTTAAATTAAAAATTTCAGTTTTTCTTTCGGAAAACATTTTTCTTTTGACTTTTCGCAATCGAATTTTAATAGCTCGGATAGGTCTCGTCTGGACGAACAATTAGACACCTCTTGCGTCCCTCCAGCTCAATCCCCGGCGGAGATATTCGCTGAAAACGGGATAATTTTAGTGAAAATAGTCCTTAAAAGTCTACATAGGGGTTGTTGAATTGGGGCAGTCCCCACAGTGTTTTTGAGTACGTCCTCGTCGTCTGCCCTGGAAATCCCTACTTGGTGCGCGGTAACGCAGTGGCCAGTAGTGGAGCCAAATCTCAAGTGACAATACTGTGTGGAATAGGAGTGAATAATATGAATAGTGAGGTGAATCCCGTGTCCCCCGGGACTCAGCACGGCCCTTTTCAGGGCCAACCTAACGGCCCTTCTCAGGGCCAACCTAACGGCCCTTCTCAGGGCCAACCTAACGGCCCTTCTCAGGGCCAACCTAACGGCCCTTCTCAGGGCCCACCCGGTCCTTCAGGACCAGTTGTAGAGCCGCCTAGGAGCGGCACCGTGTCGCCTTTTTTCGTGAGGCCAAGCGACCTCACGGAAGAGGATATGACCGACTCGACGGTGGCCAGCGACGTGTCAAATACGTACACGCGCAAACGCCTGCGGGCTCGTGTGTCCGGGTCGTCGAGCACTTCGACGATCAAGGAGGCAAAGACTAAGCGCGGCTGCGGCCGTGGTAGCGGGCGCACCCAGGCAGTAGGCCGTCGTGCCATGTTGGCGTCCTCTGATCCAGCTGCGGCCAGAGCAAAAGAGGAGGCCGAAATATTGGCGAAAGGAGTTAAGCACGCCAAAGAGGCGCGCGCCAGGTTTTTGGCGGCTAGGAATACCCCAGCCGCCAAAATGGAAATGGAGAGGATGGCCTACCTCTTAAGCAAACAGGCTCAGGTGGAGGTGGACACAATCATAACCGTGGCCACCCAATCGTCGAAGCTGCCGAAGGCATGCCAGACGGCCTTAAAGGCGTCGGCGGTAGCGCTTCGGGAGATTGTGGCGGAGGCCATGAACCGAAGCGCCTCTGAGGAGGTCCAGCGACTTGAGGCACAAGTCACTAGTCAGAGCCTCGAGATCGCGGCCCTCCGGGAGGAAATAAAGGGGCTCCGCCAGCCCCAGAAGGGGAAGGCGACGACGTCGCAGGAGCTGCGGGAGGCGCTGCGCGAGATCGCGCAGGAGGAGCGCGCCTTCACTCGCGCCTGCCTAGCGGCGTTGGAGGACCGCCTCCTCCCGGCAAAGACCGTTCGGCCGCCGCTTGCGGCTGACAGGCGCTCTGAGGCGCCGACGTCGGTGCCGGCCCCAACGCCTGCTCCAACTTTCGCCGCTACGGCGGCAAAAAAGAAGAAAGGGGCCAAAAAGCAGGCCGCTCCCATTGCCACGGTTGCTTCGGCTCCCGTCCCGACAGTCCCGGTCGCTGGGCCGTCCGGTGTTGAGCCGATGGAGATCGGGTTGCCCTCGCAGGAGGACCCGATGCTGCCCTCGGCCACCGCGGCCAATCAGTGGACGAAAGTTAAAAGGAAGGGGAAGAAGAAGAAGGCGCCTCAGCCGTCTTCTTCCTCAGCGGCGCATAAGGGGCCTGCCAATAAGGCAGCCCCCGTTCCGGCCTCGAAGAAAGGCCGGAAAAAGAAGACGGCCACGAAGACAGCTGCCGTGGTCGTCACCATCTCCCAGGAGGCCGCGGCCGCGGGCGAGACCTACGAGTCGGTCTTTTTAAAAGCCCGACAAACGGTCCGCCCGGCCGAGATGGGGATCGAGCGGGTGTCGTGCCGGAAAACCCAGACGGGAGCTCGGATCTTCGAGTTCCCAGGGGCCGACCGGAACCAGCAGGCCGACGCCTTCGCCGCCAAGATGGCGGAGGCGATATCAAATGTCGCCAAGGTGACGAGGCCGGTTAAGACCTCGTCCTTGGTACTGATGGAGCTGGACGACTCCGTCACAAAGGACGAGGTAGCCGCCGCCGTAGCGGCGGCGGGGGGTTGTGGCGTCGCGGACGTCAGGGCTGGGGAAATCCGGCCGGGCAGCAGGGGTATGGGCCGCGTCCGGCTTCAGTGCCCCGCTGTGGCCGCCGAGGCCGTCCTTAAGAAGGGGCGGCTCCTCATCGGTTTCAGCTCGGCTGTGGTCCGGGCTGCAGAGGAACAGCCGAGGCGCTGCTTCCGGTGCTTCCTGCCCGGGCACGCCCGGCCGTGCTGCCCATCGCCGGTGGACAGGTCCGACCTGTGTTTCAGGTGCGGGCAGCCTGGCCACAAGCAGGCCGCCTGCGCAAAGGACCCCCACTGCGCTGTGTGCTCGACCAGCGGAAGGCCGGCGGGCCACGTCATGGGTGGGGCTAAATGCAACCCCCCCGCCAGGAAGGGCAGGGAGCAGGCCACAGTGCGGCCAGCCCTTGCGGAGGCCCAGGTTCCACCGGGCTCCTCTGACGGTGCGATGTCCCAATAATGTCAGGACCGGGACATCGCACAATAATGCAGATTAACCTCAACCACTGCATAGCGGCACAGGACCTCATGAGTCAGGTGCTAGCTGAGTGGTTGGGGGATCTCGCCGTGGTCGCCGAGCCTTACTACATTGCAGCCAGCTGGCTGCAAGACAATACCGGCAGGGTGGCCATCGCGCCGCGACCCTCCACGGACTCCCCTCCCCTCTCGCTCATCGAGAGGGGACATGGATACGTGGCCGCCTCGTGGGGGGATGCCGCTCTCCTGGGCGTCTACTTTCCCCCAAGTCGCCCGCGGTTGGAGTTTGAGAGTTATCTCCAATCTCTGACCGCGGCGATTGCGCGTATAGGAAGGAGCAAGGTCGCAGTTTTGGGCGATTTAAATGCCAGATCTGCGGCCTGGGGGTGCAAGGACACAAACGCCTGTGGCTTGGCTCTCGAGTCGTGGGTGGCGTCGAACGGGTTGGTGCTCCTCAACAGGGGGACAGTGCAGACGTGCGTGCGGCACAACGGGAGCTCGGTGGTGGACGTTTCGTTCGCCACCCCAGCCCTGGCCGCCGACGTCTGCAGGTGGGAAGTGGACCTGCAGGAGAATCTATCCGACCACAGGTACATTCGGATAGAGTTCTCCACCCAGAGTCCAAGGTCGGGGGGGCTGGGAAAACGGTCGTCCTTGCCGCGGTGGGCCCTGACGCGGTTAGACCGCGACGCGGCCAGGGAAGCGGCCATCATCCAGGACTGGTTCGCTCCGCCTGCAAGTCCGAATATGGACGTGGACGCCGCCGCCCTCCGGCTGAGGGAGGCGATGACTGAGGTGTGCGATTCCAGCATGCCTCGGTCCCGCCGGCCGCCTCCTAAGCGCGCGGTCTACTGGTGGTCGGCGGAACTCGCCGGCCTTCGGGCGAAATGCGTGGCCGCGAGGAGGTCCCACGTGAGGGCCCGCCGCCGTCGCCAAAGCGATGCCGCCACTGCGGACCGCCTCCATACCGCCTATATGGAGGCCCGCCACGTCCTCAAAGTGGCAATCCTCGAGGCCAAAAAGGCGGCGAGGGAGGAGATGCTAGGGGGGCTCGACAAAGATCCCTGGGGCAGGCCGTATCATGCGGCACGCAACAAGTTGCGACCGATCGGCCCCCCCGTCGTCGAGTCCCTCGAGCCGGCGCTCCTGTCGGAGGTAGTCCGGGGGCTGTTCCCGGACCGATCGGAGGAGTTCGTCCCTCCTCGGATGGCTCCGCCTCGGCGGGTGGGCCCTCCGGCCGACACCGGTTTCGTCCCGGTATCGGAAGAGGAGTTTTCCTCGGCGGCGCTCCGCCTCCGAGGAAAGAAGACGGCGCCGGGGCCTGACGGGGTGCCGGCGCGGGTGGTGGCGATAACCACCAGCCAAATGGAGCGACGCTTCCGGGACCTCTTCGACCGCTGCTTCACGTCTGGGAGGTTCCCAAGGGTGTGGAAGGAGGGAGTTCTGTGCCTCCTCCGGAAGCCGGGGCGGCCGGTGGATTCTCCTGCCGGCTATCGGCCGGTCGTCCTCTTGGACGACGCGGCCAAGCTTTTTGAGGCCGTAATAGCGGAACGGCTCAGGGAGCACCTGAGGGGGACCGGCCCGGACTTATCCGGGGCCCAGTATGGGTTTCGGGCGGGCCGGTCCACAATAGACGCGCTCCAGGAACTGAAGCGCGTCACACAGGAGGCGGTGGCGGCGGGGGATGGCGTGTTGGCTGTGTCGTTTGACATCGCCAATGCCTTCAACACCATCCCCCACGCCACAATTACTGAGGCACTCCGATACAATGGGGTGCCTCCATATTTGCGGGCCCTGCTGGCGGACTACCTCCGGGAGAGGGAAGTCCTGTTCGTCGGCGGGGACGGCCGCATGAGGCGGCATAGGGTGCAGTTGGGTGTTCCGCAGGGGTCGGTCCTTGGACCACTCCTGTGGAACGTCGGTTTCGACTGGCTCCTCCGGGGCGCCCTCCCCGAAGGAGTGGGTGTCATCTGTTATGCCGATGACACCCTTCTCACGGCGCGGGGGAGAACGTTCGGGGAGGCAGTCACCCGGGCGTCAATTGGGGGGACCCTGGTTGCCGATCGGATCCGGCAGCTGGGGTTGAAAGTGGCGCTACCCAAGACCGAGGCCCTATATTTTCATGGGCCGCGGCGGGGTGCGCCACCTGACGCCCATATCATGGTGGGCGTCGAGAGGGTGCGGGTGAGTCCCACCATGAAATATCTGGGCCTCACCCTGGACGGGCGGTGGAAGTTCCGTGAACACTTTCGTCAACTTTCACCGCGCCTCCTAAAGGCGGCGAGGAGCCTAAATTGGCTCCTCCCGAACATGGGAGGGCCAGCCACAGCATGCCGGCGCCTCTATGCCGGCGTGCTGAAGAGCATGGCCCTGTACGGCTCCCCTATATGGGCGGACGCCCTGGCAGGGTACAACCAGGTTCACCTGCGTAGGCCCCAACGGGCCATCGCACAGAGGGTAGCGCGGGCTTTTGCTACGGTGAGCCATGGTGCGGCTTGCGCCATGGCGGGCACTCCACCGTGGCACTTGGAGGCCGCGGTGCTATCCGCCGTCTATAACTGGACGGCGGACAAGAGGGCGCGGGGAGAGCGCCCCGCACCGGAGGAGAGGGCCGCCGTCCGGCTGGCGGCCCGCGGGAACATTCTCCGCCAATGGATGGCGGAGATGGCCGAAGCAAAATTCGGGCGGTGGAGTCTGGACGCCATCGGTCCAGTCATGGAGACATGGACCGATAGGAGGCACGGGTTCCTCACTTACCGGTTGTCGCAGGTACTTTCCGGGCATGGCTGTTTCGGAAAGTTCCTGCACCGCATAAAAAGTGAGGAGACCCCGGCGTGCCACCACTGTGGCGCGCTTGTTGATTCGGCGCAGCACACCCTGGTCGAGTGTCCGGCCTGGGTGGAGCAGCGCCGACGACTCCAGGAGTCGGTAGGCCCGGACCTAACGCTGCCTGCGGTAGTTACCGCCATGCTGGGCAGCGAGGAGGTCTGGGTGGAGGTGGCTTCCTTCTGCGAGGAGGTCATGTCGCGGAAGGAAGTGGCGGAGCGGGCGCGCATGGACGATCCCCTTGCGCCCCCGCACCGCAGACGTCGAAGGGGCCGGAGAAGACGCCAATATGAACTTCTCCAGCCTGGTGGTGGCCAGTGGGCAGGGGGTGTGGGGACACTCCCGCCCACATTGAACAGGTCACCACCCGCGTCGGGTGGGAACGACCGGGCGCTCCTGGTCGCTCCCACAGGCCCCCCCACTCAGCAAGGGGGGCAGGTGGGGTCCGTCGTGTAAAAGACGGGCCGTCGCCGGCGGGGTCGTGGATGAAGGGCTAGCCGTACCCACGACTCCGCCAATAAGGCGAGGAAGGAGCGCCGCGGGGTTTTTAGTGGGTACACCGTATTCGGGAGTCCCACACACGCCCCTCGCTTCCCCCGCGAGGGGTACGGTGCGTAAGGCATTTTCCCCGCGGAAACAAAAAAAAAAAAAAAAAAAAAAAAAAAAAAAAAAGGGGTTGTTGAATTTCAATATATTCAAATTTAGAATCTTTTGCGTTTACGTTGAGTTCCCAATTTTTTTGCGTTTAAATCCCTCTCGCGTCTCCCGACATTGCTCCCGAACACTATTTTCATTTTCCTTTGCGAAAATACTAATTAGACGCCATTTTGTTTATTTAAATTTAGTAAATTAACAGTTTTAATTAAATAACTTTTTAGGCTTCAATCCTTTCTCTTCCCGACCTTCGGGAGATACATAGTAGCAAAAAAGGCGCGTCTAACGACGTCCCTCTCGTACCAATCGCATCATCCCTTAGGGGAAAGTTTAGGGGTTGAAAGTTGTAAATTTTAATTTTTGTTAAAGAAAAATCTTCAATTTTCACTTTTCTAAATTTCTTCTAGCGTCATCTTTTAGAACGTATTATTCCAAATTTTTTGACATATATAATACCCCCGTCGGTTTCATCCCCTCGGGAGATATCACATTTTTAAATTAAAAATTTCAGTTTTTCTTTCGGAAAACATTTTTCTTTTGACTTTTCGCAATCGAATTTTAATAGCTCGGATAGGTCTCGTCTGGACGAACAATTAGACACCTCTTGCGTCCCTCCAGCTCAATCCCCGGCGGAGATATTCGCTGAAAACGGGATAATTTTAGTGAAAATAGTCCTTAAAAGTCTACATAGGGGTTGTTGAATTTCAATATATTCAAATTTAGAATCTTTTGCGTTTACGTTGAGTTCCCAATTTTTTTGCGTTTAAATCCCTCTCGCGTCTCCCGACATTGCTCCCGAACACTATTTTCATTTTCCTTTGCGAAAATACTAATTAGACGCCATTTTGTCTATTTAAATTTAGTAAATTAACAGTTTTAATTAAATAACTTTTTAGGCTTCAATCCTTTCTCTTCCCGACCTTCGGGAGATACATAGTAGCAAAAAAGGCGCGTCTAACGACGTCCCTCTCGTACCAATCGCATCATCCCTTAGGGGAAAGTTTAGGGGTTGAAAGTTGTAAATTTTAATTTTTGTTAAAGAAAAATCTTCAATTTTCACTTTTCTAAATTTCTTCTAGCGTCATCTTTTAGAACGTATTATTCCAAATTTTTTGACATATATAATACCCCCGTCGGTTTCATCCCCTCGGGAGATATCACATTTTTAAATTAAAAATTTCAGTTTTTCTTTCGGAAAACATTTTTCTTTTGACTTTTCGCAATCGAATTTTAATAGCTCGGATAGGTCTCGTCTGGACGAACAATTAGACACCTCTTGCGTCCCTCCAGCTCAATCCCCGGCGGAGATATTCGCTGAAAACGGGATAATTTTAGTGAAAATAGTCCTTAAAAGTCTACATAGGGGTTGTTGAATTTCAATATATTCAAATTTAGAATCTTTTGCGTTTACGTTGAGTTCCCAATTTTTTTGCGTTTAAATCCCTCTCGCGTCTCCCGACATTGCTCCCGAACACTATTTTCATTTTCCTTTGCGAAAATACTAATTAGACGCCATTTTGTCTATTTAAATTTAGTAAATTAACAGTTTTAATTAAATAACTTTTTAGGCTTCAATCCTTTCTCTTCCCGACCTTCGGGAGATACATAGTAGCAAAAAAGGCGCGTCTAACGACGTCCCTCTCGTACCAATCGCATCATCCCTTAGGGGAAAGTTTAGGGGTTGAAAGTTGTAAATTTTAATTTTTGTTAAAGAAAAATCTTCAATTTTCACTTTTCTAAATTTCTTCTAGCGTCATCTTTTAGAACGTATTATTCCAAATTTTTTGACATATATAATACCCCCGTCGGTTTCATCCCCTCGGGAGATATTACATTTTTAAATTAAAAATTTCAGTTTTTCTTTCGGAAAACATTTTTCTTTTGACTTTTCGCAATCGAATTTTAATAGCTCGGATAGGTCTCGTCTGGACGAACAATTAGACACCTCTTGCGTCCCTCCAGCTCAATCCCCGGCGGAGATATTCGCTGAAAACGGGATAATTTTAGTGAAAATAGTCCTTAAAAGTCTACATAGGGGTTGTTGAATTTCAATATATTCAAATTTAGAATCTTTTGCGTTTACGTTGAGTTCCCAATTTTTTTGCGTTTAAATCCCTCTCGCGTCTCCCGACATTGCTCCCGAACACTATTTTCATTTTCCTTTGCGAAAATACTAATTAGACGCCATTTTGTTTATTTAAATTTAGTAAATTAACAGTTTTAATTAAATAACTTTTTAGGCTTCAATCCTTTCTCTTCCCGACCTTCGGGAGATACATAGTAGCAAAAAAGGCGCGTCTAACGACGTCCCTCTCGTACCAATCGCATCATCCCTTAGGGGAAAGTTTAGGGGTTGAAAGTTGTAAATTTTAATTTTTGTTAAAGAAAAATCTTCAATTTTCACTTTTCTAAATTTCTTCTAGCGTCATCTTTTAGAACGTATTATTCCAAATTTTTTGACATATATAATACCCCCGTCGGTTTCATCCCCTCGGGAGATATCACATTTTTAAATTAAAAATTTCAGTTTTTCTTTCGGAAAACATTTTTCTTTTGACTTTTCGCAATCGAATTTTAATAGCTCGGATAGGTCTCGTCTGGACGAACAATTAGACACCTCTTGCGTCCCTCCAGCTCAATCCCCGGCGGAGATATTCGCTGAAAACGGGATAATTTTAGTGAAAATAGTCCTTAAAAGTCTACATAGGGGTTGTTGAATTTCAATATATTCAAATTTAGAATCTTTTGCGTTTACGTTGAGTTCCCAATTTTTTTGCGTTTAAATCCCTCTCGCGTCTCCCGACATTGCTCCCGAACACTATTTTCATTTTCCTTTGCGAAAATACTAATTAGACGCCATTTTGTCTATTTAAATTTAGTAAATTAACAGTTTTAATTAAATAACTTTTTAGGCTTCAATCCTTTCTCTTCCCGACCTTCGGGAGATACATAGTAGCAAAAAAGGCGCGTCTAACGACGTCCCTCTCGTACCAATCGCATCATCCCTTAGGGGAAAGTTTAGGGGTTGAAAGTTGTAAATTTTAATTTTTGTTAAAGAAAAATCTTCAATTTTCACTTTTCTAAATTTCTTCTAGCGTCATCTTTTAGAACGTATTATTCCAAATTTTTTGACATATATAATACCCCCGTCGGTTTCATCCCCTCGGGAGATATCACATTTTTAAATTAAAAATTTCAGTTTTTCTTTCGGAAAACATTTTTCTTTTGACTTTTCGCAATCGAATTTTAATAGCTCGGATAGGTCTCGTCTGGACGAACAATTAGACACCTCTTGCGTCCCTCCAGCTCAATCCCCGGCGGAGATATTCGCTGAAAACGGGATAATTTTAGTGAAAATAGTCCTTAAAAGTCTACATAGGGGTTGTTGAATTTCAATATATTCAAATTTAGAATCTTTTGCGTTTACGTTGAGTTCCCAATTTTTTTGCGTTTAAATCCCTCTCGCGTCTCCCGACATTGCTCCCGAACACTATTTTCATTTTCCTTTGCGAAAATACTAATTAGACGCCATTTTGTTTATTTAAATTTAGTAAATTAACAGTTTTAATTAAATAACTTTTTAGGCTTCAATCCTTTCTCTTCCCGACCTTCGGGAGATACATAGTAGCAAAAAAGGCGCGTCTAACGACGTCCCTCTCGTACCAATCGCATCATCCCTTAGGGGAAAGTTTAGGGGTTGAAAGTTGTAAATTTTAATTTTTGTTAAAGAAAAATCTTCAATTTTCACTTTTCTAAATTTCTTCTAGCGTCATCTTTTAGAACGTATTATTCCAAATTTTTTGACATATATAATACCCCCGTCGGTTTCATCCCCTCGGGAGATATCACATTTTTAAATTAAAAATTTCAGTTTTTCTTTCGGAAAACATTTTTCTTTTGACTTTTCGCAATCGAATTTTAATAGCTCGGATAGGTCTCGTCTGGACGAACAATTAGACACCTCTTGCGTCCCTCCAGCTCAATCCCCGGCGGAGATATTCGCTGAAAACGGGATAATTTTAGTGAAAATAGTCCTTAAAAGTCTACATAGGGGTTGTTGAATTTCAATATATTCAAATTTAGAATCTTTTGCGTTTACGTTGAGTTCCCAATTTTTTTGCGTTTAAATCCCTCTCGCGTCTCCCGACATTGCTCCCGAACACTATTTTCATTTTCCTTTGCGAAAATACTAATTAGACGCCATTTTGTCTATTTAAATTTAGTAAATTAACAGTTTTAATTAAATAACTTTTTAGGCTTCAATCCTTTCTCTTCCCGACCTTCGGGAGATACATAGTAGCAAAAAAGGCGCGTCTAACGACGTCCCTCTCGTACCAATCGCATCATCCCTTAGGGGAAAGTTTAGGGGTTGAAAGTTGTAAATTTTAATTTTTGTTAAAGAAAAATCTTCAATTTTCACTTTTCTAAATTTCTTCTAGCGTCATCTTTTAGAACGTATTATTCCAAATTTTTTGACATATATAATACCCCCGTCGGTTTCATCCCCTCGGGAGATATCACATTTTTAAATTAAAAATTTCAGTTTTTCTTTCGGAAAACATTTTTCTTTTGACTTTTCGCAATCGAATTTTAATAGCTCGGATAGGTCTCGTCTGGACGAACAATTAGACACCTCTTGCGTCCCTCCAGCTCAATCCCCGGCGGAGATATTCGCTGAAAACGGGATAATTTTAGTGAAAATAGTCCTTAAAAGTCTACATAGGGGTTGTTGAATTTGGGGCAGTCCCCACAGTGTTTTTGAGTACGTCCTCGTCGTCTGCCCTGGAAATCCCTACTTGGTGCGCGGTAACGCAGTGGCCAGTAGTGGAGCCAAATCTCAAGAGACAATACTGTGTGGAATTGGAGTTATTGAAATGAACAGTGAGGTGAATCCCGTGTCCCCCGGGACTCAGCACGGCCCTTTTCAGGGCCAACCTAACGGCCCTTCTCAGGGCCAACCTAACGGCCCTTCTCAGGGCCAACCTAACGGCCCTTCTCAGGGCCAACCTAACGGCCCTTCTCAGGGCCCACCCGGTCCTTCAGGACCAGTTGTAGAGCCGCCTAGGAGCGGAACCGTGTCGCCTTTTTTCGTGAGGCCAAGCGACCTCACGGAAGAGGAGATGACGGACTCGACGGTGGCCAGCGACGTGTCGAATATGTACACGCGCAAACGCCTGCGGGCTCGTGTGTCCGGGTCGTCGAGCTCTTCGACATTAAAAGAGGCGAAGTCCAAGCGCGGCTGCGGTCGTGGTAGCGGGCGCACCCCGGCAGGTGGCCGTCGTGCCGTGTCGACGTCATCTGACCCAGCTGCGGCCAGAGAAAAACAGCAGGAGGCCGAAATCTTGGCTAAAGGCGTGAAGCACGCCAAAGAGGCGCGCGCCAGGTTTTTGGCGGCTAGGAATACCCCAGCCGCCAAAATGGAAATGGAGAGGATGGCCTACCTCTTAAGCAAACAAGCTCAGGTGGAGGTGGACACGATCATAACCGTGGCCACCCAATCATCGAAGCTGCCGAAGACATGCCAGACGGCCTTAAAGGCGTCGGCGGTAGCGCTTCGAGAGATTGTGGCGGAGGCCATGAATCGGAGCGCCTCTGAGGAGGTCCAGCGACTTGAGGCACAAGTCACTAGCCAGAGCCTCGAGATCGCGGCCCTCCGGGAGGAAATAAAGGGGCTCCGCCAGCCCCAGAAGGGGAAGGCGACGACGTCGCAGGAGCTGCGGGAGGCGCTGCGCGAGATCGCGCAGGAGGAGCGCGCCTTCACGCGCGCCTGCCTAGCGGCGTTTGAGGACCGCCTCCTCCCGGCAAAGACCGTTCGGCCGCCGCTTGCGGCTGACAGGCGCTCTGAGGCGCCGACCTCGGTGCCGGCCCCAACGCCTGCTCCAACTTTCGCCGCTACGGCGGCAAAAAAGAAGAAAGGGGCCAAAAAGCAGGCCACTCCCATTGCCACGGTTGCTTCGGCTCCCGTCCCGACAGTCCCGGTCGCTGGGCCGTCCGGTGTTGAGCCGATGGAGATCGGGTTGCCCTCGCAGGAGGACCCGATGCTGCCCTCGGCCACCGCGGCCAATGAGTGGACGCAGGTGAGAAGAAAGGGGAAGAAGAAGAAGGCGCCTCAGCCGTCTTCTTCCTCAGCGGCGCATAAGGGGCCTGCCAATAAGGCAGCCCCCGTTCCGGCCTCGAAGAAAGGACGGAAAAAGAAGACGGCCACGAAGACAGCTGCCGTGGTCGTCACCATTTCCCAGGAGGCCGCGGCCGCGGGCGAGACCTACGAGTCGGTCTTTTTAAAAGCCCGACAAACGGTCCGCCCGGCCGAAATGGGGATCGAGCGGGTATCGTGCCGGAAAACCCAGACGGGAGCTCGGATCTTCGAGTTCCCAGGGGCCGACCGGAACCAGCAGGCCGACGCCTTCGCCGCCAAGATGGCGGAGGCTATTTCAAATGTCGCCAAGGTGACGAGGCCGGTTAAGACCTCGTCCTTGGTGCTGATGGAGCTAGACGACTCCGTCACTAAGGACGAGGTAGCCGCCGCCGTAGCGGCGGCGGGAGGTTGTGGCGTCGCGGACGTCAGGGCCGGTGAAATCCGGCCGGGCAGCAGGGGTATGGGCCGCGTCCGGCTGCAGTGCCCCGCTGTGGCCGCCGAGGCCGTCCTCAAGAAGGGGCGGCTCCTCATCGGGTTCAGCTCGGCTGTGGTCCGGGCTGCAGAGGAACAGCCGAGGCGCTGCTTCCGGTGCTTCCTGCCCGGGCACGCCCGGCCGTGCTGCCCATCGCCGGTGGACAGGTCCGACCTGTGCTTCAGGTGCGGGCAGCCTGGCCACAAGCAGGCCGCCTGCGCAAAGGACCCCCACTGCGCTGTGTGCTCGACCAGCGGAAGGCCGGCGGGTCACGTCATGGGGGGGGCTAAATGCAACCCCCCCGCTAGGAAGGGCAGGGAGCAGGCCACAGTGCGGCCAGCCCTTGCGGATGCCCAGGTTCCACGGGGCTCCTCTGACGGTGCGATGTCCCAATAATGTCAGGACCGGGACATCGCACAATAATGCAGATAAACCTCAACCACTGCATAGCGGCACAGGACCTCATGAGTCAGGTGCTAGCTGAGTGGTTGGGGGATCTTGCCGTGGTCGCCGAGCCGTATTACATTGCAGCCAGCTGGCTGCAAGACATTACCGGAAGGGTGGCCATCGCGCCGCGACCCTCCACGGACTCCCCTCCCCTCTCGCTCATCGAGAGGGGACATGGATACGTGGCCGCCGCGTGGGGGGATGCCGCTCTCCTGGGCGTCTACTTTCCCCCAAGTCGCCCGCGGTTGGAGTTTGAGAGATATCTCCAATCTCTGACCGCGGCGATTGCGCGTATAGGGAGGAGCAAGGTCGCAGTTTTGGGCGATTTAAATGCCAGATCTGCGGCCTGGGGGTGCAAGACAACAAACGCCTGCGGCTCGGCTCTCGAGTCGTGGGTGGCGTCGAACGGGTTGGTGCTCCTCAACAGGGGGACAGTGCAGACGTGCGTGCGGCACAACGGGAGCTCGGTGGTGGACGTTTCGTTCGCCACCCCAGCCCTGGCCGCCGACGTCTGCAGGTGGGAAGTGGACCTGCAGGAGAACCTATCCGACCACAGGTACATTCGGATAGAGTTCTCCACCCAGAGTCCGCGGTCGGGGGGGCTGGGAAAACGGTCGTCCCTGCCGCGGTGGGCCCTGACGCGGTTAGACCGTGACGCGGCCAGGGAAGCGGCGATCATCCAGGACTGGTTCGCTCCGCCTGCAAGTCCGAATATGGACGTGGACGCCGCCGCCCTCCGGCTGAGGAAGGCGATGACTGAGGTGTGCGATTCCAGCATGCCTCGGTCCCGCCGGCCGCCTCCCAAGCGCGCGGTCTACTGGTGGTCGGCGGAACTCGCCGACCTCCGGGCGAAATGTGTGGCCGCGAGGAGGTCCCACGTGAGGGCCCGCCGCCGTCGCCAACGCGATGCCACCAATGCGGACCGCCTCCATACCGCCTATATGGAGGCCCGGTACGTCCTCAAAGGAGCAATCCTGGAGGCCAAAAAGGCGGCGAGGGAGGAGATGCTAGGGGGGCTCGACAAAGATCCCTGGGGCAGGCCGTATCATGCGGCACGTAATAAGCTGCGACCGATCGGCCCCCCCGTCGTCGAGTCCCTCGAGCCGGCGCTCCTGTCGGAGGTAGTCCGGGGGCTGTTCCCGGACCGATCGGAGGAGTTTGTCCCTCCTCGGATGACTCCGCCTCGGCGGGTGGGCCCTCCGGCCGACACCGGTTTCGTCCCGGTGTCGGAGGAGGAGTTTTCCTCGGCGGCGCTCCGCCTCCGAGGAAAGAAGACGGCGCCGGGGCCTGACGGGGTGCCGGCGCGGGTGGTGGCGATAACCACCAGCCAAATGGAGCGACGGTTCCGGGACCTCTTCGACCGCTGCTTCACGTCTGGGAGGTTCCCAAGGGTGTGGAAGGAGGGGGTTCTGTGCCTCCTCCGAAAGCCGGGGCGGCCGGTGGATTCTCCTGCCGGCTATCGGCCGGTCGTCCTCTTGGACGACGCGGCCAAGCTTTTTGAGGCCGTTATAGCGGAACGGCTCAGAGAGCACCTGAGAGGGACCGGCCCGGACTTATCCGGGGCCCAGTATGGGTTTCGGGCGGGCCGGTCCACAATTGACGCGCTCCAGGAACTGAAGCGCGTCACACAGGAGGCGGTGGCGGCGGGGGATGGCGTGTTGGCTGTGTCGTTTGACATCGCCAATGCCTTCAACACCATCCCCCACGACACAATTAATGAGGCACTCAAATATAATAGGGTGCCTCCATATTTGCGGGCCCTGCTGGCGGACTACCTCCGGGAGAGGGAAGTCCTGTTCGTCGGCGGGGACGGCCGCATGAGGCGGCATAAGGTGCAGTTGGGCGTTCCGCAGGGGTCGGTCCTTGGACCACTCCTGTGGAACGTCGGTTTCGACTGGCTCCTCCGGGGCCCTCTCCCCGATGGAGTGGGTGTCATATGCTATGCGGATGACACCCTTCTCACGGCGCGGGGGAGAACATTCGGGGAGGCAGCTACCCTGGCTTCGATTGGGGGGACCCTGGTTGCCGATCGGATCCGGCAGCTGGGGTTGAAAGTGGCGCTACCCAAGACCGAGGCCCTATATTTTCATGGGCCGCGGCGGGGTGCGCCACCTGACGCACATATCGTGGTGGGCGTCGAGAGGGTGCGGGTGAGTGCCACCATTAAATATCTGGGCCTCACCCTGGACGGGCGGTGGAAGTTCCGAGAACACTTTCGTGAACTTTCACCGCGCCTCCTTAAGGCGGCGAGGAGCTTAAATTGGCTCCTCCCGAACATGGGAGGGCCAGCCACAGCATGCCGGCGCCTCTATGCCGGCGTGCTGAAGAGCATGGCCCTGTACGGCTCCCCCATATGGGCGGACGCCCTGAAGGGGTACAACCAGGCTCACCTGCGTAGGCCCCAACGGGCCATCGCACAGAGGGTGGCGCGGGCTTACGCTACGGTGAGCCATGGTGCGGCTTGCGCCATGGCTGGCACTCCACCATGGCACTTAGAGGCGGAGGTGCTATCCGCCGTCTATCACTGGACGGCGGACAAGAGGGCGCGGGGAGAGCGCCCCGCACCGGAGGAGAGGGCCGCCGTCCGTCTGGCGGCCCGCGAGAACGTTCTCCGCCAATGGATGGCGGAGATGGCCGAAGCCAGATTCGGGCGGTGGAGCCTGGACGCAATCGGTCCAGTGGTGAAGGAATGGTCGGAGAGGGGGCACGGTTTCCTCACGTACCGGTTGTCGCAGGTTCTTTCCGGGCATGGTTGCTTCGGGAAGTTCCTGCACCGGATTAAACGTGAGGAGACCCCGGCGTGCCACCACTGTGGCGCGATTGCCGATTCGGCGCAGCACACCCTGGGCGAGTGTCCGGCCTGGGTGGAGCAGCGCCGACGACTCCAGGCGTCCGTAGGCCCGGACCTAACGCTGCCTGCAGTCGTCACTGCGATGTTGGGCAGCGAGGAGGTCTGGGTGGAAGTGGCTTCCTTCTGCGAGGAAGTAATGTCGCGGAAGGAAGCGGCGGAGCGGGCGCGCATGGACGATCCCCTTGCGCCCCCGCACCGCAGACGTCGAAGGGGCCGGAGAAGACGGCAATACGAACTTCTCCAGCCTGGTGGTGGCCAGTGGGCAGGGGGTGTGGGGACACTCCCGCCCACATTGAACAGGTCACCACCCGCGTCGGGTGGGAACGACCGGGCGCTCCTGGTCGCTCCCACAGGCCCCCCCACTCAGCAAGGGGGGCAGGTGGGGTCCGTCGTGTAAAAGACGGGCCGTCGCCGGCGGGGTCGTGGATGAAGGGCTAGCCGTACCCACGACTCCGCCAGTAAGGCGAGGAAGGAGCGCCGCGGGGTTTTTAGTGGGTACACCGTTTTCGGGAGTCCCACACACGCCCCTCGCTTCCCCCGCGAGGGGTACGGTGCGTAAGGCATTTTCCCCGCGGAAACAAAAAAAAAAAAAAAAAAAAAAAAAAAAAAAAAAAAAAAAAAAAAAAGGGGTTGTTGAATTTCAATATATTCAAATTTAGAATCTTTTGCGTTTACGTTGAGTTCCCAATTTTTTTGCGTTTAAATCCCTCTCGCGTCTCCCGACATTGCTCCCGAACACTATTTTCATTTTCCTTTGCGAAAATACTAATTAGACGCCATTTTGTCTATTTAAATTTAGTAAATTAACAGTTTTAATTAAATAACTTTTTAGGCTTCAATCCTTTCTCTTCCCGACCTTCGGGAGATACATAGTAGCAAAAAAGGCGCGTCTAACGACGTCCCTCTCGTACCAATCGCATCATCCCTTAGGGGAAAGTTTAGGGGTTGAAAGTTGTAAATTTTAATTTTTGTTAAAGAAAAATCTTCAATTTTCACTTTTCTAAATTTCTTCTAGCGTCATCTTTTAGAACGTATTATTCCAAATTTTTTGACATATATAATACCCCCGTCGGTTTCATCCCCTCGGGAGATATTACATTTTTAAATTAAAAATTTCAGTTTTTCTTTCGGAAAACATTTTTCTTTTGACTTTTCGCAATCGAATTTTAATAGCTCGGATAGGTCTCGTCTGGACGAACAATTAGACACCTCTTGCGTCCCTCCAGCTCAATCCCCGGCGGAGATATTCGCTGAAAACGGGATAATTTTAGTGAAAATAGTCCTTAAAAGTCTACATAGGGGTTGTTGAATTTCAATATATTCAAATTTAGAATCTTTTGCGTTTACGTTGAGTTCCCAATTTTTTTGCGTTTAAATCCCTCTCGCGTCTCCCGACATTGCTCCCGAACACTATTTTCATTTTCCTTTGCGAAAATACTAATTAGACGCCATTTTGTTTATTTAAATTTAGTAAATTAACAGTTTTAATTAAATAACTTTTTAGGCTTCAATCCTTTCTCTTCCCGACCTTCGGGAGATACATAGTAGCAAAAAAGGCGCGTCTAACGACGTCCCTCTCGTACCAATCGCATCATCCCTTAGGGGAAAGTTTAGGGGTTGAAAGTTGTAAATTTTAATTTTTGTTAAAGAAAAATCTTCAATTTTCACTTTTCTAAATTTCTTCTAGCGTCATCTTTTAGAACGTATTATTCCAAATTTTTTGACATATATAATACCCCCGTCGGTTTCATCCCCTCGGGAGATATCACATTTTTAAATTAAAAATTTCAGTTTTTCTTTCGGAAAACATTTTTCTTTTGACTTTTCGCAATCGAATTTTAATAGCTCGGATAGGTCTCGTCTGGACGAACAATTAGACACCTCTTGCGTCCCTCCAGCTCAATCCCCGGCGGAGATATTCGCTGAAAACGGGATAATTTTAGTGAAAATAGTCCTTAAAAGTCTACATAGGGGTTGTTGAATTTCAATATATTCAAATTTAGAATCTTTTGCGTTTACGTTGAGTTCCCAATTTTTTTGCGTTTAAATCCCTCTCGCGTCTCCCGACATTGCTCCCGAACACTATTTTCATTTTCCTTTGCGAAAATACTAATTAGACGCCATTTTGTCTATTTAAATTTAGTAAATTAACAGTTTTAATTAAATAACTTTTTAGGCTTCAATCCTTTCTCTTCCCGACCTTCGGGAGATACATAGTAGCAAAAAAGGCGCGTCTAACGACGTCCCTCTCGTACCAATCGCATCATCCCTTAGGGGAAAGTTTAGGGGTTGAAAGTTGTAAATTTTAATTTTTGTTAAAGAAAAATCTTCAATTTTCACTTTTCTAAATTTCTTCTAGCGTCATCTTTTAGAACGTATTATTCCAAATTTTTTGACATATATAATACCCCCGTCGGTTTCATCCCCTCGGGAGATATCACATTTTTAAATTAAAAATTTCAGTTTTTCTTTCGGAAAACATTTTTCTTTTGACTTTTCGCAATCGAATTTTAATAGCTCGGATAGGTCTCGTCTGGACGAACAATTAGACACCTCTTGCGTCCCTCCAGCTCAATCCCCGGCGGAGATATTCGCTGAAAACGGGATAATTTTAGTGAAAATAGTCCTTTTTTTTTTTTTTTTTTTTTTTTTGTTTCCGCGGGGAAAATGCCTTACGCACCGTACCCCTCGCGGGGGAAGCGAGGGGCGTGTGTGGGACTCCCGAAAACGGTGTACCCACTAAAAACCCCGCGGCGCTCCTTCCTCGCCTTATTGGCGGAGTCGTGGGTACGGCTAGCCCTTCATCCACGACCCCGCCGGCGACGGCCCGTCTTTTACACGACGGACCCCACCTGCCCCCCTTGCTGAGTGGGGGGGCCTGTGGGAGCGACCAGGAGCGCCCGGTCGTTCCCACCCGACGCGGGTGGTGACCTGTTCAATGTGGGCGGGAGTGTCCCCACACCCCCTGCCCACTGGCCACCACCAGGCTGGAGAAGTTCGTATTGCCGTCTTCTCCGGCCCCTTCGACGTCTGCGGTGCGGGGGCGCAAGGGGATCGTCCATGCGCGCCCGCTCCGCCGCTTCCTTCCGCGACATTACTTCCTCGCAGAAGGAAGCCACTTCCACCCAGACCTCCTCGCTGCCCAACATCGCAGTGACGACTGCAGGCAGCGTTAGGTCCGGGCCTACGGACGCCTGGAGTCGTCGGCGCTGCTCCACCCAGGCCGGACACTCGCCCAGGGTGTGCTGCGCCGAATCGGCAATCGCGCCACAGTGGTGGCACGCCGGGGTCTCCTCACGCTTTATCCGGTGCAGGAACTTCCCGAAGCAACCATGCCCGGAAAGAACCTGCGACAACCGGTACGTGAGGAAACCGTGCCCCCTCTCCGACCATTCCTTCACGACTGGACCGATCGCGTCCAGGCTCCACCGCCCGAATCTGGCTTCGGCCATCTCCGCCATCCATTTGCGGAGAACGTTCTCGCGGGCCGCCAGCCGGACGGCGGCCCTCTCCTCCGGTGCGGGGCGCTCTCCCCGCGCCCTCTTATCCGCCGTCCAGTGATAGACGGCGGATAGCACCTCGGCCTCCAAGTGCCATGGTGGAGTGCCCGCCATGGCGCAAGCCGCACCATGGCTCACCGTGGCGTAAGCCCGCGCCACCCTCTGTGCGATGGCCCGTTGGGGCCTACGCAGGTGAACCTGGTTGTACCCTGCCAGGGCGTCCGCCCATATGGGGGAGCCGTAGAGGGCCATGCTCTTCAGCACGCCGGCATAGAGGCGCCGGCATGCTGTGGCTGGCCCTCCCATGTTCGGGAGGAGCCAATTTAGGCTCCTCGCCGCCTTTAGGAGGCGCGGTGAAAGTTCACGAAAGTGTTCTCGGAACTTCCACCGCCCGTCCAGGGTGAGGCCCAGATATTTCATGGTGGCACTCACCCGCACCCTCTCGACGCCCACCATGATATGGGCGTCAGGTGGCGCACCCCGCCGCGGCCCATGAAAATATAGGGCCTCGGTCTTTGGTAGCGCCACTTTCAACCCCAGCTGCCGGATCCGGTCGGCAACCAGGGTCCCCCCAATTGACGCCCGGGTGACTGCCTCCCCGAACGTTCTCCCCCGCGCCGTGAGAAGGGTGTCATCGGCATAACAAATGACACCCACTCCATCGGGGAGGGCGCCCCGGAGGAGCCAGTCGAAACCGACGTTCCACAGGAGTGGTCCAAGGACCGACCCCTGCGGAACACCCAACTGCACCCTGTGCCGTCTCATGCGGCCGTCCCCGCCGACGAACAAGACTTCCCTCTCCCGGAGGTAGTCCGCCAGCAGGGCCCGCAAATATGGAGGCACCCCATTGTATTTGAGTGCCTCCGTAATTGTGGCGTGGGGGATGGTGTTGAAGGCATTGGCGATGTCAAACGACACAGCCAACACGCCATCCCCCGCCGCCACCGCCTCCTGTGTGACGCGCTTCAGCTCCTGGAGCGCGTCTATCGTGGACCGACCCGCCCGAAACCCGTACTGGGCCCCGGATAAGTCCGGGCCGGTCCCCCTCAGGTGCTCCCTGAGCCGTTCTGCTATTACAGCTTCAAAAAGCTTGGCCGCGTCGTCCAAGAGGACGACCGGCCGATAGCCGGCAGGAGAATCCACCGGCCGCCCCGGCTTCCGGAGGAGGCACAGAACCCCCTCCTTCCACACCCTTGGGAACCTCCCAGACGCGAAGCAGCGGTCGAAGAGGTCCCGGAAGTGTCGCTCCATGTGGCCGGTGGTTATCGCCACCACCCGCGCCGGCACCCCGTCAGGCCCCGGCGCCGTCTTCTTTCCTCGGAGGCGGAGCGCCGCCGAGGAAAACTCCTCCTCCGACACCGGGACGAAACCGGTGTCGGCCGGAGGGCCCACCCGCCGAGGTGGAGCCATCCGAGGAGGGACGAACTCCTCCGATCGGTCCGGGAACAGCCCCCGGACTACCTCCGACAGGAGCGCCGGCTCGAGGGACTCGACGACGGGGGGGCCGATCGGTCGCAGCTTATTACGTGCCGCATGATACGGCCTGCCCCAGGGATCTTTGTCGAGCCCCCCTAGCATCTCCTCCCTCGCCGCCTTTTTGGCCTTCAGGATTGCCACTTTTAGGACGTGGCGGGCCTCCATATAGGCGGTATGGAGGCGGTCCGCATTGGCGGCATCGCGTTGGCGACGGCGGCGGGCTCTCACATGGGACCTCCTCGCGACCACGCATTTCGCCCGGAGGTCGGCGAGTTCCGCTGACCACCAGTACACCGCGCGCTTGGGAGGCGGCCGGCGGGACCGAGGCATGCTGGAATCGCACACCTCAGTCATCGCCTCCCTCAGCCGGAGGGCGGCGGCGTCGACGTCCATATTCGTACTTGCAGGCGGAGCGAACCAGTCCTGTATGATCGCCGCTTCCCTGGCCGCGTCGCGGTCTAACCGCGTCAGGGCCCACCGCGGCAGGGACGACCGTTTTCCCCGCCCCCCCGACCGTGGACTCTGGGTGGAGAACTCTATCCGAATGTACCTGTGGTCGGATAGGTTCTCCTGCAGGTCCACTTCCCACCTGCAGACGTCGGCGGCCAGGGCTGGGGTGGCGAACGAAACGTCCACCACCGAGCTCCCGTTGTGCCGCACGCACGTCTGCACTGTCCCCCTGTTGAGGAGCACCAACCCGTTCGACGCCACCCACGACTCGAGAGCTGAGCCACAGGCGTTTGTATCCTTGCACCCCCAGGCCGCAGATCTGGCATTTAAATCGCCCAAAACTGCGACCTTGCTCCTCCCTATACGCGCAATCGCCGCGGTCAGAGATTGGAGATAACTCTCAAACTCCAACCGCGGGCGACTTGGGGGAAAGTAGACGCCCAGGAGAGCGGCATCCCCCCACGCGGCGGCCACGTATCCATGTCCCCTCTCGATGAGCGAGAGGGCAGGGGAGTCCGTGGAGGGTCGCGGCGCGATGGCCACCCTTCCGGTATTGTCTTGCAGCCAGCTGGCTGCAATGAAATAAGGCTCGGCGACCACGGCAAGATCCCCCAACCACTCAGCTAGCACCTGACTCATGAGGTCCTGTGCCGCTATGCAGTGGTTGAGGTTAATCTGCATTATTGTGCGATGTCCCGGTCCTGACATTATTGGGACATCGCACCGTCAGAGGAGCCCAGCGGAACCTGGGCATCCGCAGAGGCTGGCCGCACTGTGGCCTGCTCCCTGCCCTTCCTGGCGGGGGGGTTGCATTTAGCCCCCCCCATGACGTGTCTCGCCGGCCTTCCGCTGGTCGAGCACACAGCGCAGTGGGGGTCCTTTGCGCAGGCGGCCTGCTTGTGGCCAGGCTGCCCGCACCTGAAACACAGGTCGGACCTGTCCACCGGCGATGGGCAGCACGGCCGGGCGTGCCCGGGCAGGAAGCACCGGAAGCAGCGCCTCGGCTGTTCCTCTGCAGCCCGGACCACAGCCGAGCTGAAACCGATGAGAAGCCGCCCCTTCTTAAGGACGGCCTCGGCGGCCACAGCGGGGCACTGCAGCCGGACGCGGCCCATACCCCTGCTGCCAGGCCGGATTTCCCCAGACCTGATGTCCGCGACGCCACAACCCCCCGCCGCCGCTACGGCGGCGGCTACCTCGTCCTTAGTGACGGAGTCATCCAGCTCCATCAGCACCAAGGACGAGGTCTTCACCGGCCTCGTCACCTTGGCGACATTTGAAATAGCCTCCGCCATCTTGGCGGCGAAGGCGTCGGCCTGCTGGTTCCGGTCGGCCCCTGGGAACTCGAAGATCCGAGCTCCCGTCTGGGTTTTTCTGCACGACACCCGCTCGATTCCCATCTCGGCCGGGCGGACCGTTTGTCGGGCTTTTAAAAAGACCGACTCGTAGGTCTCGCCCGCGGCCGCGGCCTCCTGGGAGATGGTGACGACCACGGCAGCTGTCTTCGTGGCCGTCTTCTTTTTCCGGCCTTTCTTCGAGGCCGGAACGGGGGCTGCCTTATTGGCAGGCCCCTTATGCGCCGCTGAGGAAGAAGACGGCTGAGGCGCCTTCTTCTTCTTCCCCTTCCTTTTGACTTGTGTCCACTCATTGGCCGCGGTGGCCGATGGCAGCATCGGGTCCTCCTGCGAGGGCAACCCGATCTCCATCGGCTCAACACCGGACGGCCCAGCGACCGGGACTGTCGGGACGGGAGCCGAAGCAACCGTGGCAATGGGAGCGGCCTGCTTTTTGGCCCCTTTCTTCTTTTTTGCCGCCGTAGCGGCGAAAGTTGGAGCAGGCGTTGGGGCCGGCACCGAGGTCGGCGCCTCAGAGCGCCTGTCAGCCGCAAGCGGCGGCCGAACGGTCTTTGCCGGGAGGAGGCGGTCCTCCAACGCCGCTAGGCAGGCGCGAGTGAAGGCGCGCTCCTCCTGCGCGATCTCGCGCAGCGCCTCCCGCAGCTCCTGGGACGTCGTCGATTTCCCCTTCTGGGGCTGGCGGAGCCCCTTCAGTTCCTCCCGGAGGGCCGCGATCTCGAGGCTCTGGCTAGTGACCTGTGCCTCAAGTCGCTGGACCTCCTCAGAGGCGCTTCGGTTCATGGCCTCCGCCACAATCTCCCGAAGCGCTACCGCCGACGCCTTTAAGGCCGTCTGGCATGCCTTCGGCAGCTTCGACGATTGGGTGGCCACGGTTATGATTGTGTCCACCTCCACCTGAGCCTGTTTGCTTAAGAGGTAGGCCATCCTCTCCATTTCCATTTTGGCGGCTGGGGTATTCCTAGCCGCTAAAAACCTGGCGCGCGCCTCTTTGGCGTGCTTCACGCCTTTAGCCAAGATTTCAGCCTCCTGCTGTTTTTCTCTGGCCGCAGCTGGGTCAGATGACGTCGACACGGCACGACGGCCACCTGCCTGGGTGCGCCCGCTACCACGGCCGCAGCCGCGCTTGGACTTTGCCTCCTTGATCGTCGAAGTGCTCGACGACCCGGACACACGAGCCCGCAGGCGTTTGCGCGTGTACGTATTTGACACATCGCTGGCCACCGTCGAGTCCGTCATCTCCTCTTCCGTGAGGTCGCTTGGCCTCACGAAAAAAGGCGACACGTTTCCACTCCTAGGCGGCACTACAACTGGTCCTGAAGGACCGGGTGGGCCCTGAGAAGGGCCGTTAGGTTGGCCCTGAGAAGGGCCGTTGGGTTGGCCCTGAGAAGGGCCGTTAGGTTGGCCCTGAGAAGGGACGTTAGGTTGGCCCTGAAAAGGGCCGTGCTGAGTCCCGGGGGACACGGGATTCACCTCACTATTCATATCAATCACTTCAATTCCACACAGTATTGTCTCTTGAGATTTGGCTCCACTACTGGCCACTGCGTTACCGCGCACCAAGTAGGGATTTCCAGGGCAGACGACGAGGACGTACTCAAAAACACTGTGGGGACTGCCCCTAGTGAAAATAGTCCTTAAAAGTCTACATAGGGGTTGTTGAATTTCAATATATTCAAATTTAGAATCTTTTGCGTTTACGTTGAGTTCCCAATTTTTTTGCGTTTAAATCCCTCTCGCGTCTCCCGACATTGCTCCCGAACACTATTTTCATTTTCCTTTGCGAAAATACTAATTAGACGCCATTTTGTCTATTTAAATTTAGTAAATTAACAGTTTTAATTAAATAACTTTTTAGGCTTCAATCCTTTCTCTTCCCGACCTTCGGGAGATACATAGTAGCAAAAAAGGCGCGTCTAACGACGTCCCTCTCGTACCAATCGCATCATCCCTTAGGGGAAAGTTTAGGGGTTGAAAGTTGTAAATTTTAATTTTTGTTAAAGAAAAATCTTCAATTTTCACTTTTCTAAATTTCTTCTAGCGTCATCTTTTAGAACGTATTATTCCAAATTTTTTGACATATATAATACCCCCGTCGGTTTCATCCCCTCGGGAGATATCACATTTTTAAATTAAAAATTTCAGTTTTTCTTTCGGAAAACATTTTTTCTTTTGACTTTTCGCAATCGAATTTTAATAGCTCGGATAGGTCTCGTCTGGACGAACAATTAGACACCTCTTGCGTCCCTCCAGCTCAATCCCCGGCGGAGATATTCGCTGAAAACGGGATAATTTTAGTGAAAATAGTCCTTAAAAGTCTACATAGGGGTTGTTGAATTTCAATATATTCAAATTTAGAATCTTTTGCGTTTACGTTGAGTTCCCAATTTTTTTGCGTTTAAATCCCTCTCGCGTCTCCCGACATTGCTCCCGAACACTATTTTCATTTTCCTTTGCGAAAATACTAATTAGACGCCATTTTGTCTATTTAAATTTAGTAAATTAACAGTTTTAATTAAATAACTTTTTAGGCTTCAATCCTTTCTCTTCCCGACCTTCGGGAGATACATAGTAGCAAAAAAGGCGCGTCTAACGACGTCCCTCTCGTACCAATCGCATCATCCCTTAGGGGAAAGTTTAGGGGTTGAAAGTTGTAAATTTTAATTTTTGTTAAAGAAAAATCTTCAATTTTCACTTTTCTAAATTTCTTCTAGCGTCATCTTTTAGAACGTATTATTCCAAATTTTTTGACATATATAATACCCCCGTCGGTTTCATCCCCTCGGGAGATATCACATTTTTAAATTAAAAATTTCAGTTTTTCTTTCGGAAAACATTTTTCTTTTGACTTTTCGCAATCGAATTTTAATAGCTCGGATAGGTCTCGTCTGGACGAACAATTAGACACCTCTTGCGTCCCTCCAGCTCAATCCCCGGCGGAGATATTCGCTGAAAACGGGATAATTTTAGTGAAAATAGTCCTTAAAAGTCTACATAGGGGTTGTTGAATTTCAATATATTCAAATTTAGAATCTTTTGCGTTTACGTTGAGTTCCCAATTTTTTTGCGTTTAAATCCCTCTCGCGTCTCCCGACATTGCTCCCGAACACTATTTTCATTTTCCTTTGCGAAAATACTAATTAGACGCCATTTTGTCTATTTAAATTTAGTAAATTAACAGTTTTAATTAAATAACTTTTTAGGCTTCAATCCTTTCTCTTCCCGACCTTCGGGAGATACATAGTAGCAAAAAAGGCGCGTCTAACGACGTCCCTCTCGTACCAATCGCATCATCCCTTAGGGGAAAGTTTAGGGGTTGAAAGTTGTAAATTTTAATTTTTGTTAAAGAAAAATCTTCAATTTTCACTTTTCTAAATTTCTTCTAGCGTCATCTTTTAGAACGTATTATTCCAAATTTTTTGACATATATAATACCCCCGTCGGTTTCATCCCCTCGGGAGATATCACATTTTTAAATTAAAAATTTCAGTTTTTCTTTCGGAAAACATTTTTCTTTTGACTTTTCGCAATCGAATTTTAATAGCTCGGATAGGTCTCGTCTGGACGAACAATTAGACACCTCTTGCGTCCCTCCAGCTCAATCCCCGGCGGAGATATTCGCTGAAAACGGGATAATTTTAGTGAAAATAGTCCTTAAAAGTCTACATAGGGGTTGTTGAATTTCAATATATTCAAATTTAGAATCTTTTGCGTTTACGTTGAGTTCCCAATTTTTTTTGCGTTTAAATCCCTCTCGCGTCTCCCGACATTGCTCCCGAACACTATTTTCATTTTCCTTTGCGAAAATACTAATTAGACGCCATTTTGTCTATTTAAATTTAGTAAATTAACAGTTTTAATTAAATAACTTTTTAGGCTTCAATCCTTTCTCTTCCCGACCTTCGGGAGATACATAGTAGCAAAAAAGGCGCGTCTAACGACGTCCCTCTCGTACCAATCGCATCATCCCTTAGGGGAAAGTTTAGGGGTTGAAAGTTGTAAATTTTAATTTTTGTTAAAGAAAAATCTTCAATTTTCACTTTTCTAAATTTCTTCTAGCGTCATCTTTTAGAACGTATTATTCCAAATTTTTTGACATATATAATACCCCCGTCGGTTTCATCCCCTCGGGAGATATTACATTTTTAAATTAAAAATTTCAGTTTTTCTTTCGGAAAACATTTTTCTTTTGACTTTTCGCAATCGAATTTTAATAGCTCGGATAGGTCTCGTCTGGACGAACAATTAGACACCTCTTGCGTCCCTCCAGCTCAATCCCCGGCGGAGATATTCGCTGAAAACGGGATAATTTTAGTGAAAATAGTCCTTAAAAGTCTACATAGGGGTTGTTGAATTTCAATATATTCAAATTTAGAATCTTTTGCGTTTACGTTGAGTTCCCAATTTTTTTGCGTTTAAATCCCTCTCGCGTCTCCCGACATTGCTCCCGAACACTATTTTCATTTTCCTTTGCGAAAATACTAATTAGACGCCATTTTGTTTATTTAAATTTAGTAAATTAACAGTTTTAATTAAATAACTTTTTAGGCTTCAATCCTTTCTCTTCCCGACCTTCGGGAGATACATAGTAGCAAAAAAGGCGCGTCTAACGACGTCCCTCTCGTACCAATCGCATCATCCCTTAGGGGAAAGTTTAGGGGTTGAAAGTTGTAAATTTTAATTTTTGTTAAAGAAAAATCTTCAATTTTCACTTTTCTAAATTTCTTCTAGCGTCATCTTTTAGAACGTATTATTCCAAATTTTTTGACATATATAATACCCCCGTCGGTTTCATCCCCTCGGGAGATATCACATTTTTAAATTAAAAATTTCAGTTTTTCTTTCGGAAAACATTTTTCTTTTGACTTTTCGCAATCGAATTTTAATAGCTCGGATAGGTCTCGTCTGGACGAACAATTAGACACCTCTTGCGTCCCTCCAGCTCAATCCCCGGCGGAGATATTCGCTGAAAACGGGATAATTTTAGTGAAAATAGTCCTTAAAAGTCTACATAGGGGTTGTTGAATTTCAATATATTCAAATTTAGAATCTTTTGCGTTTACGTTGAGTTCCCAATTTTTTTGCGTTTAAATCCCTCTCGCGTCTCCCGACATTGCTCCCGAACACTATTTTCATTTTCCTTTGCGAAAATACTAATTAGACGCCATTTTGTCTATTTAAATTTAGTAAATTAACAGTTTTAATTAAATAACTTTTTAGGCTTCAATCCTTTCTCTTCCCGACCTTCGGGAGATACATAGTAGCAAAAAAGGCGCGTCTAACGACGTCCCTCTCGTACCAATCGCATCATCCCTTAGGGGAAAGTTTAGGGGTTGAAAGTTGTAAATTTTAATTTTTGTTAAAGAAAAATCTTCAATTTTCACTTTTCTAAATTTCTTCTAGCGTCATCTTTTAGAACGTATTATTCCAAATTTTTTGACATATATAATACCCCCGTCGGTTTCATCCCCTCGGGAGATATTACATTTTTAAATTAAAAATTTCAGTTTTTCTTTCGGAAAACATTTTTCTTTTGACTTTTCGCAATCGAATTTTAATAGCTCGGATAGGTCTCGTCTGGACGAACAATTAGACACCTCTTGCGTCCCTCCAGCTCAATCCCCGGCGGAGATATTCGCTGAAAACGGGATAATTTTAGTGAAAATAGTCCTTAAAAGTCTACATAGGGGTTGTTGAATTTCAATATATTCAAATTTAGAATCTTTTGCGTTTACGTTGAGTTCCCAATTTTTTTGCGTTTAAATCCCTCTCGCGTCTCCCGACATTGCTCCCGAACACTATTTTCATTTTCCTTTGCGAAAATACTAATTAGACGCCATTTTGTTTATTTAAATTTAGTAAATTAACAGTTTTAATTAAATAACTTTTTAGGCTTCAATCCTTTCTCTTCCCGACCTTCGGGAGATACATAGTAGCAAAAAAGGCGCGTCTAACGACGTCCCTCTCGTACCAATCGCATCATCCCTTAGGGGAAAGTTTAGGGGTTGAAAGTTGTAAATTTTAATTTTTGTTAAAGAAAAATCTTCAATTTTCACTTTTCTAAATTTCTTCTAGCGTCATCTTTTAGAACGTATTATTCCAAATTTTTTGACATATATAATACCCCCGTCGGTTTCATCCCCTCGGGAGATATCACATTTTTAAATTAAAAATTTCAGTTTTTCTTTCGGAAAACATTTTTCTTTTGACTTTTCGCAATCGAATTTTAATAGCTCGGATAGGTCTCGTCTGGACGAACAATTAGACACCTCTTGCGTCCCTCCAGCTCAATCCCCGGCGGAGATATTCGCTGAAAACGGGATAATTTTAGTGAAAATAGTCCTTAAAAGTCTACATAGGGGTTGTTGAATTTACGAACTTCTCCAGCCTGGTGGTGGCCAGTGGGCAGGGGGTGTGGGGACACTCCCGCCCACATTGAACAGGTCACCACCCGCGTCGGGTGGGAACGACCGGGCGCTCCTGGTCGCTCCCACAGGCCCCCCCACTCAGCAAGGGGGGCAGGTGGGGTCCGTCGTGTAAAAGACGGGCCGTCGCCGGCGGGGTCGTGGATGAAGGGCTAGCCGTACCCACGACTCCGCCAATAAGGCGAGGAAGGAGCGCCGCGGGGTTTTTAGTGGGTACACCGTTTTCGGGAGTCCCACACACGCCCCTCGCTTCCCCCGCGAGGGGTACGGTGCGTAAGGCATTTTCCCCGCGGAAACAAAAAAAAAAAAAAAAAAAAAAAAAAAAAAAAAAAAAAAAAAGGGTTGTTGAATTTCAATATATTCAAATTTAGAATCTTTTGCGTTTACGTTGAGTTCCCAATTTTTTTGCGTTTAAATCCCTCTCGCGTCTCCCGACATTGCTCCCGAACACTATTTTCATTTTCCTTTGCGAAAATACTAATTAGACGCCATTTTGTCTATTTAAATTTAGTAAATTAACAGTTTTAATTAAATAACTTTTTAGGCTTCAATCCTTTCTCTTCCCGACCTTCGGGAGATACATAGTAGCAAAAAAGGCGCGTCTAACGACGTCCCTCTCGTACCAATCGCATCATCCCTTAGGGGAAAGTTTAGGGGTTGAAAGTTGTAAATTTTAATTTTTGTTAAAGAAAAATCTTCAATTTTCACTTTTCTAAATTTCTTCTAGCGTCATCTTTTAGAACGTATTATTCCAAATTTTTTGACATATATAATACCCCCGTCGGTTTCATCCCCTCGGGAGATATCACATTTTTAAATTAAAAATTTCAGTTTTTCTTTCGGAAAACATTTTTCTTTTGACTTTTCGCAATCGAATTTTAATAGCTCGGATAGGTCTCGTCTGGACGAACAATTAGACACCTCTTGCGTCCCTCCAGCTCAATCCCCGGCGGAGATATTCGCTGAAAACGGGATAATTTTAGTGAAAATAGTCCTTTTTTTTTTTTTTTTTTTTTTTTTTTTGTTTCCGCGGGGAAAATGCCTTACGCACCGTACCCCTCGCGGGGGAAGCGAGGGGCGTGTGTGGGACTCCCGAAAACGGTGTACCCACTAAAAACCCCGCGGCGCTCCTTCCTCGCCTTATTGGCGGAGTCGTGGGTACGGCTAGCCCTTCATCCACGACCCCGCCGGCGACGGCCCGTCTTTTACACGACGGACCCCAACTGCCCCCCTTGCTGAGTGGGGGGGCCTGTGGGAGCGACCAGGAGCGCCCGGTCGTTCCCACCCGACGCGGGTGGTGCCATGTTCAATGTGGGCGGGAGTGTCCCCACACCCCCTGCCCACTGGCCACCACCAGGCTGGAGAAGTTCGTATTGGCGTCTTCTCCGGCCCCTTCGACGTCTGCGGTGCGGGGGCGCAAGGGGATCGTCCATGCGCGCCCGCTCCGCCGCTTCCTTCCGCGACATTACGTCCTCGCAGAAGGAAGCCACCTCCACCCAGACCTCCTTGCTGCCCAACATGGCGGTAACTACCGCAGGCAGCGTAAGGTCCGGGCCTACCGACTCCTGGAGTCGTCGGCGCTGCTCCACCCAGGCCGGACACTCGACCAGGGTGTGCTGCGCCGAGTCAATTTGCGCGCCACATTGGTGGCACGCCGGGGTTTCCTCACGTTTTATCCGGTGCAGGAACTTCCCAAAGCAACCATGCCCGGAAAGTACCTGCGACAACCGGTACGTGAGGAACCCGTGCCTCCGTTCGGTCCATGACTCCATGACTGGACCGATGGCATCAAGACTCCACCGTCCGAATTTGGCCTCGGCCATCTCCGCCATCCATTGGCGGAGAACGTTCTCGCGGGCCGCCAGCCGGACGGCGGCCCTCTCCTCCGGTGCGGGGCGCTCTCCCCGCGCCCTCTTGTCCGCCGTCCAGTTATAGACGGCGGATAGCACCGCGGCCTCCAAGTGCCATGGTGGAGTACCCGCCATGGCGCAAGCCGCACCATGGCTCACCGTAGCGTAAGCCCGCGCCACCCTCTGTGCGATGGCCCGTTGGGGCCTACGTAGGTGAGCCTGGTTGTACCCCCCCAGGGCGTCAGCCCATATGGGGGAGCCGTACAGGGCCATGCTCTTCAGCACGCCGGCATAGAGGCGCCGGCATGCTGTGGCTGGCCCTCCCACGTTTGGGAGGAGCCAATTTAGGCTCCTCGCCGCCTTTAGGAGGCGCGGTGAAAGTTCACGAAAGTGTTCTCGGAACTTCCACCGCCCGTCCAGGGTGAGGCCCAGATATCTTATCGTGGCACTCACCCGCACCCTCTCGATACCCACCACGATATGGGCGTCAGGTGGCGCACCCCGCCGCGGCCCATGAAAATATAGGGCCTCGGTTTTGGGTAGCGCCACTTTCAACCCCAGTTGCCGGATCCGATCGGCAACCAGGGTCCCCCCATTTGACGCCCGGGTGGCTGCCTCCTCGAATGTTCTCCCCCGCGCCGTGAGAAGGGTGTCATCCGCATAGCAAATGACACCCACTCCATCGGGGAGGGCGCCCCGGAGGAGCCAGTCGAAACCGACGTTCCACAGGAGTGGTCCAAGGACCGACCCCTGCGGAACACCCAACTGCACCCTATGCCGCCTTATGCGGCCGTCCCCGCCGACGAACAGGACTTCCCTCTCCCGGAGGTAGTCCGCCAGCAGGGCCCGCAAATATGGAGGCACCCTATTATATTTGAGTGCCTCATTAATTGTGGCGTGGGGGATGGTGTTGAAAGCATTGGCGATGTCAAACGACACAGCCAACACGCCATCCCCCGCCGCCACCGCCTCCTGTGTGACGCGCTTCAGTTCCTGGAGCGCGTCTATTGTGGACCGGCCCGCCCGAAACCCATACTGGGCCCCGGATAAGTCCGGGCCGGTCCCCCTCAGGTGCTCCCTGAGCCGTTCCGCTATTACGGCCTCAAAAAGCTTGGCCGCGTCGTCCAAGAGGACGACCGGCCGATAGCCGGCAGGAGAATCCACCGGCCGCCCCGGCTTCCGGAGGAGGCACAGAACTCCCTCCTTCCACACCCTTGGGAACCTCCCAGACGTGAAGCAGCGGTCGAAGAGGTCCCGGAAGCGTCGCTCCATTTGGCTGGTGGTTATCGCCACCACCCGCGCCGGCACCCCGTCAGGCCCCGGCGCCGTCTTCTTTCCTCGGAGGCGGAGCGCCGCCGAGGAAAACTCCTCTTCCGATACCGGGACGAAACCGGTGTCGGCCGGAGGGCCCACCCGCCGAGGCGGAGCCATCCGAGGAGGGACGAACTCCTCCGATCGGTCCGGGAACAGCCCCCGGACTACCTCCGACAGGAGCGCCGGCTCGAGGGACTCGACGACGGGGGGGCCGATCGGTCGCAACTTGTTGCGTGCCGCATGATACGGCCTGCCCCAGGGATCTTTGTCGAGCCCCCCTAGCATCTCCTCCCTCGCCGCCTTTTTGGCCTCGAGGATTGCCACTTTGAGGACGTGGCGGGCCTCCATATAGGCGGTATGGAGGCGGTCCGCAGTGGCGGCATCGCTTTGGCGACGGCGGCGGGCCCTCACGTGGGACCTCCTCAGTGAAAATAGTCCTTAAAAGTCTACATAGGGGTTGTTGAATTTCAATATATTCAAATTTAGAATCTTTTGCGTTTACGTTGAGTTCCCAATTTTTTTGCGTTTAAATCCCTCTCGCGTCTCCCGACATTGCTCCCGAACACTATTTTCATTTTCCTTTGCGAAAATACTAATTAGACGCCATTTTGTCTATTTAAATTTAGTAAATTAACAGTTTTAATTAAATAACTTTTTAGGCTTCAATCCTTTCTCTTCCCGACCTTCGGGAGATACATAGTAGCAAAAAAGGCGCGTCTAACGACGTCCCTCTCGTACCAATCGCATCATCCCTTAGGGGAAAGTTTAGGGGTTGAAAGTTGTAAATTTTAATTTTTGTTAAAGAAAAATCTTCAATTTTCACTTTTCTAAATTTCTTCTAGCGTCATCTTTTAGAACGTATTATTCCAAATTTTTTGACATATATAATACCCCCGTCGGTTTCATCCCCTCGGGAGATATTACATTTTTAAATTAAAAATTTCAGTTTTTCTTTCGGAAAACATTTTTCTTTTGACTTTTCGCAATCGAATTTTAATAGCTCGGATAGGTCTCGTCTGGACGAACAATTAGACACCTCTTGCGTCCCTCCAGCTCAATCCCCGGCGGAGATATTCGCTGAAAACGGGATAATTTTAGTGAAAATAGTCCTTAAAAGTCTACATAGGGGTTGTTGAATTTCAATATATTCAAATTTAGAATCTTTTGCGTTTACGTTGAGTTCCCAATTTTTTTGCGTTTAAATCCCTCTCGCGTCTCCCGACATTGCTCCCGAACACTATTTTCATTTTCCTTTGCGAAAATACTAATTAGACGCCATTTTGTCTATTTAAATTTAGTAAATTAACAGTTTTAATTAAATAACTTTTTAGGCTTCAATCCTTTCTCTTCCCGACCTTCGGGAGATACATAGTAGCAAAAAAGGCGCGTCTAACGACGTCCCTCTCGTACCAATCGCATCATCCCTTAGGGGAAAGTTTAGGGGTTGAAAGTTGTAAATTTTAATTTTTGTTAAAGAAAAATCTTCAATTTTCACTTTTCTAAATTTCTTCTAGCGTCATCTTTTAGAACGTATTATTCCAAATTTTTTGACATATATAATACCCCCGTCGGTTTCATCCCCTCGGGAGATATCACATTTTTAAATTAAAAATTTCAGTTTTTCTTTCGGAAAACATTTTTCTTTTGACTTTTCGCAATCGAATTTTAATAGCTCGGATAGGTCTCGTCTGGACGAACAATTAGACACCTCTTGCGTCCCTCCAGCTCAATCCCCGGCGGAGATATTCGCTGAAAACGGGATAATTTTAGTGAAAATAGTCCTTAAAAGTCTACATAGGGGTTGTTGAATTTCAATATATTCAAATTTAGAATCTTTTGCGTTTACGTTGAGTTCCCAATTTTTTTGCGTTTAAATCCCTCTCGCGTCTCCCGACATTGCTCCCGAACACTATTTTCATTTTCCTTTGCGAAAATACTAATTAGACGCCATTTTGTCTATTTAAATTTAGTAAATTAACAGTTTTAATTAAATAACTTTTTAGGCTTCAATCCTTTCTCTTCCCGACCTTCGGGAGATACATAGTAGCAAAAAAGGCGCGTCTAACGACGTCCCTCTCGTACCAATCGCATCATCCCTTAGGGGAAAGTTTAGGGGTTGAAAGTTGTAAATTTTAATTTTTGTTAAAGAAAAATCTTCAATTTTCACTTTTCTAAATTTCTTCTAGCGTCATCTTTTAGAACGTATTATTCCAAATTTTTTGACATATATAATACCCCCGTCGGTTTCATCCCCTCGGGAGATATTACATTTTTAAATTAAAAATTTCAGTTTTTCTTTCGGAAAACATTTTTCTTTTGACTTTTCGCAATCGAATTTTAATAGCTCGGATAGGTCTCGTCTGGACGAACAATTAGACACCTCTTGCGTCCCTCCAGCTCAATCCCCGGCGGAGATATTCGCTGAAAACGGGATAATTTTAGTGAAAATAGTCCTTAAAAGTCTACATAGGGGTTGTTGAATTTCAATATATTCAAATTTAGAATCTTTTGCGTTTACGTTGAGTTCCCAATTTTTTTGCGTTTAAATCCCTCTCGCGTCTCCCGACATTGCTCCCGAACACTATTTTCATTTTCCTTTGCGAAAATACTAATTAGACGCCATTTTGTCTATTTAAATTTAGTAAATTAACAGTTTTAATTAAATAACTTTTTAGGCTTCAATCCTTTCTCTTCCCGACCTTCGGGAGATACATAGTAGCAAAAAAGGCGCGTCTAACGACGTCCCTCTCGTACCAATCGCATCATCCCTTAGGGGAAAGTTTAGGGGTTGAAAGTTGTAAATTTTAATTTTTGTTAAAGAAAAATCTTCAATTTTCACTTTTCTAAATTTCTTCTAGCGTCATCTTTTAGAACGTATTATTCCAAATTTTTTGACATATATAATACCCCCGTCGGTTTCATCCCCTCGGGAGATATCACATTTTTAAATTAAAAATTTCAGTTTTTCTTTCGGAAAACATTTTTCTTTTGACTTTTCGCAATCGAATTTTAATAGCTCGGATAGGTCTCGTCTGGACGAACAATTAGACACCTCTTGCGTCCCTCCAGCTCAATCCCCGGCGGAGATATTCGCTGAAAACGGGATAATTTTAGTGAAAATAGTCCTTAAAAGTCTACATAGGGGTTGTTGAATTTGGGGCAGTCCCCACAGTGTTTTTGAGTACGTCCTCGTCGTCTGCCCTGGAAATCCCTACTTGGTGCGCGGTAACGCAGTGGCCAGTAGTGGAGCCAAATCTCAAGAGACAATACTGTGTGGAATTGAAGTGATTGATATGAATAGTGAGGTGAATCCCGTGTCCCCCGGGACTCAGCACGGCCCTTTTCAGGGCCAACCTAACGGCCCTTCTCAGGGCCAACCTAACGGCCCTTCTCAGGGCCAACCTAACGGCCCTTCTCAGGGCCAACCTAACGGCCCTTCTCAGGGCCAACCTAACGGCCCTTCTCAGGGCCCAACCGGTCCTTCAGGACCAGTTGTAGTGCCGCCTAGGAGCGGAAACGTGTCGCCTTTTTTCGTGAGGCCAAGCGACCTCACGGAGGAGGAGATGACGGACTCGACGGTGGCCAGCGACGTGTCCAATACGTACACGCGTAAACGCCTGCGGGCTCGTGTGTCCGGGTCGTCGAGCACTTCGACGATCAAGGAGGCGAAATCCAAGCGCGGCTGCGGTCGTGGTAGCGGGCGCACCCCGGCAGGTGGCCGTCGTGCCGTGTCGGCGTCCTCTGACCCAGCTGCGGCCAGAGCAAAACAGCAGGAGGCCGAAATATTGGCCAAGGGAGTAAAGCACGCCAAAGAGGCGCGCGCCAGGTTTTTGGCGGCTAGGAATACCCCAGCCGCCAAAATGGAAATGGAGAGGATGGCCTACCTCCTAAGCAAACAGGCTCAGGTTGAGGTGGACACGATCATAACCGTGGCCACCCAATCATCGAAGCTGCCGAAGGCATGCCAGACGGCCTTAAAGGCGTCGGCGGTAGCGCTTCGAGAGATTGTGGCGGAGGCCATGAACCGGAGCGCCTCTGAGGAGGTCCAGCGACTTGAGGCACAAGTCACTAGCCAGAGCCTCGAGATCGCGGCCCTCCGGGAGGAAATAAAGGGGCTCCGCCAGCCCCAGAAGGGGAAGGCGACGACGTCGCAGGAGCTGCGGGAGGCGCTGCGCGAGATCGCGCAGGAGGAGCGCGCCTTCACTCGCGCCTGCCTAGCGGCGTTTGAGGACCGCCTCCTCCCGGCAAAGACCGTTCGGCCGCCGCTTGCGGCTGACAGGCGCTCTGAGGCGCCGACCTCGGTGCCGGCCCCAACGCCTGCTCCAACTTTCGCCGCTACGGCGGCCAAAAAGAAGAAAGGGGCCAAACAGCAGGCCCCTCCGATTGCCCCAGTTTCCGCGGCTCCCGTCCCGACTGTCCCGGTCGCTGGGCCGTCCGGTGTTGAGCCGATGGAGATCGGGTTGCCCTCGCAGGAGGACCCGATGCTGCCATCGGCCACCGCGGCCAATGAGTGGACACAAGTCAAAAGGAAGGGGAAGAAGAAGAAGGCGCCTCAGCCGTCTTCTTCCTCAGCGGCGCATAAGGGGCCTGCCAATAAGGCAGCCCCCGTTCCGGCCTCGAAGAAAGGCCGGAAAAAGAAGACGGCCACGAAGACAGCTGCCGTGGTCGTCACCATTTCTCAGGAGGCCGCGGCCGCGGGCGAGACCTACGAGTCGGTCTTTTTAAAAGCCCGACAAACGGTCCGCCCGGCCGAGATGGGAATCGAGCGGGTGTCGTGCAGAAAAACCCAGACGGGAGCTCGGATCTTCGAGTTCCCAGGGGCCGACCGGAACCAGCAGGCCGACGCCTTCGCCGCCAAGATGGCGGAGGCTATATCAAATGTCGCCAAGGTGACGAGGCCGGTGAAGACCTCGTCCTTGGTGCTGATGGAGCTGGACGACTCCGTCACTAAGGACGAGGTAGCCGCCGCCGTAGCGGCGGCGGGGGGTTGTGGCGTCGCGGACGTCAGGGCCGGTGAAATCCGGCCGGGCAGCAGGGGTATGGGCCGCGTCCGGCTGCAGTGCCCCGCTGTGGCCGCCGAGGCCGTCCTCAAGAAGGGGCGGCTCCTCATCGGGTTCAGCTCGGCTGTGGTCCGGGCTGCAGAGGAACAGCCGAGGCGCTGCTTCCGGTGCTTCCTGCCCGGGCACGCCCGGCCGTGCTGCCCATCGCCGGTGGACAGGTCCGATCTTTGCTTCAGGTGCGGGCAGCCTGGCCACAAGCAGGCCGCCTGCGCAAAGGACCCCCACTGCGCTGTGTGCTCGACCAGCGGAAGGCCGGCGGGCCACGTCATGGGGGGGGCTAAATGCAACCCCCCCGCCAGGAAGGGCAGGGAGCAGGCCACAGTGCGGCCAGCCTCTGCGGATGCCCAGGCTCCGCTGGGCTCCTCTGACGGTGCGATGTCCCAATAATGTCAGGATCGGGACATCGCACAATAATGCAGATAAACCTCAACCACTGCATAGCGGCACAGGACCTCATGAGTCAGGTGCTAGCTGAGTGGTTGGGGGATCTTGCCGTGGTCGCCGAGCCTTATTACATTGCAGCCAGCTGGCTGCAAGACAATACTGGAAGGGTGGCCATCGCGCCGCGACCCTCCACGGACTCCCCTCCCCTCTCGCTCATCGAGAGAGGACATGGATACGTGGCCGCCGCGTGGGGAGATGCCGCTCTCTTGGGCGTCTACTTTCCCCCAAGTCGCCCGCGGTTGGAGTTTGAGAGATATCTCCAATCTCTGACCGCGGCGATTGCGCGTATTGGGAGGAGCAAGGTCGCAGTTTTGGGCGATTTAAATGCCAGATCTGCGGCCTGGGGGTGCAAGGACACAAACGCCTGTGGCTCGGCTCTCGAGTCGTGGGTGGCGTCGAACGGGTTGGTGCTCCTCAACAGGGGGGCAGTGCAGACGTGCGTAAGGCACAACGGGAGCTCGGTGGTGGACGTTTCGTTCGCCACCCCAGCCCTGGCCGCCGACGTCTGCAGGTGGGAAGTGGACCTGCAGGAGAATCTATCCGACCACAGGTACATTCGGATAGAGTTCTCCACCCAGAGTCCACGGTCGGGGGGGCTGGGAAAACGGTCGTCCTTGCCGCGGTGGGCCCTGACGCGGTTAGACCGCGACGCGGCCAGGGAAGCGGCGATCATCCAGGACTGGTTCGCTCCGCCTGCAAGTCCGAATATGGACGTCGACGCCGCCGCCCTCCGGCTGAGGGAGGCGATGACTGAGGTGTGCGATTACAGCATGCCACGGTCCCGCCGGCCGCCTCCCAAGCGCGCGGTCTACTGGTGGTCTGCGGAACTAGCCGGCCTTCGGGCGAAATGCGTGGCCGCGAGGAGGTCCCATGTGAGGGCCCGCCGCCGTCGCCAACGCGATGCCGCCAATGCGGACCGCCTCCATACCGCCTATATGGAGGCCCGCCACGTCCTCAAAGTGGCAATCCTGGAGGCCAAAAAGGCGGCGAGGGAGGAGATGCTAGGGGGGCTCGACAAGGATCCCTGGGGCAGGCCGTATCATGCGGCACGCAATAAGCTGCGACCGATCGGCCCCCCCGTCGTCGAGTCCCTCGAGCCGGCGCTCCTGTCGGAGGTAGTCCGGGGGCTGTTCCCGGACCGATCGGAGGAGTTCGTCCCTCCTCGGATGGCTCCGCCTCGGCGGGTGGGCCCTCCGGCCGACAACGGTTTCGTCCCGGTGTCGGAGGAGGAGTTTTCCTCGGCGGCGCTCCGCCTCCGAGGAAAGAAGACGGCGCCGGGGCCTGACGGGGTGCCGGCGCGGGTGGTGGCGATAACCACCGGCCACATGGAGCGACACTTCCGGGACCTCTTCGACCGCTGCTTCACGTCTGGGAGGTTCCCAAGAGTGTGGAAGGAGGGCGTTTTGTGCCTCCTCCGGAAGCCGGGGCGGCCGGTGGACTCACCGGCCGGATATCGGCCGGTCGTCCTCTTGGACGACGCGGCCAAGCTATTTGAGGCCGTTATAGCGGCACGGCTCAGGGAGCACCTGAGGGGGACCGGCCCGGACTTATCTGGGGCCCAGTATGGGTTTCGGGCGGGCCGGTCCACGATGGACGCGCTCCAGGAACTGAAGCGCGTCACACAAGAGGCGGTGGCGGCGGGGGATGGCGTGTTGGCTGTGTCGTTTGACATCGCCAATGCCTTCAACACTATCCCCCACGCCACAATTACTGAGGCACTCCGATACAATGGGGTGCCTCCATATTTGCGGGCCCTGCTGGCGGACTACCTCCGGGAGAGGGAAGTCCTGTTCGTCGGCGGGGACGGCCGCATGAGGCGGCATAGGGTGCAGTTGGGTGTTCCGCAGGGGTCGGTCCTTGGACCACTCCTGTGGAACGTCGGTTTCGACTGGCTCCTCCGGGGCGCCCTCCCCGATGGAGTGGGTGTCATTTGTTATGCCGATGACACCCTTCTCACGGCGCGGGGGAGATCGTTCGGGGAGGCAGTCACCCGGGCGTCAATTGGGGGGACCCTGGTTGCCGATAGGATCCAGCAGCTGGGGTTGAAAGTGGCGCTACCCAAGACCGAGGCCCTATATTTTCATGGGCCGCGGCGGGGTGCGCCACCTGACGCCCATATCATGGTGGGCGTCGAGAGGGTGCGGGTGAGTGCCACGATGAGGTACCTGGGCCTCACCCTGGACGGGCGGTGGAAGTTCCGAGAACACTTTCGTGAACTTTCACCGCGCCTCCTAAAGGCGGCGAGGAGCCTAAATTGGCTCCTCCCGAACATGGGAGGGCCAGCCACAGCATGCCGGCGCCTCTATGCCGGCGTGCTGAAGAGCATGGCCCTCTACGGCTCCCCCATATGGGCGGACGCCCTGGGGGGGTACAACCAGGCTCACCTGCGTAGGCCCCAACGGGCCATCGCACAGAGGGTGGCGCGGGCTTACGCTACGGTGAGCCATGGTGCGGCTTGCGCCATGGCGGGCACTCCACCATGGCACTTAGAGGCGGAGGTGCTATCCGCCGTCTATCACTGGACGGCGGACAAGAGGGCGCGGGGAGAGCGCCCCGCACCGGAGGAGAGGGCCGCCGTCCGGCTGGCGGCCCGCGAGAACGTTCTCCGCCAATGGATGGCGGAGATGGCCGAAGCCAGATTCGGGCGGTGGAGCCTGGACGCGATCGGTCCAGTGGTGAAGGAATGGTCGGAGAGGGGGCACGGTTTCCTCACGTACCGGTTGTCGCAGGTTCTTTCCGGGCATGGTTGCTTCGGGAAGTTCCTGCACCGGATAAAACGTGAGGAGACCCCGGCGTGCCACCACTGTGGCGCGATTGCCGATTCGGCGCAGCACACCCTGGGCGAGTGTCCGGCCTGGGTGGAGCAGCGCCGACGACTCCAGGCGTCCGTAGGCCCGGACCTAACGCTGCCTGCAGTCGTCACTGCGATGTTGGGCAGCGAGGAGGTCTGGGTGGAAGTGGCTTCCTTCTGCGAGGAAGTAATGTCGCGGAAGGAAGCGGCGGAGCGGGCGCGCATGGACGATCCCCTTGCGCCCCCGCACCGCAGACGTCGAAGGGGCCGGAGAAGACGGCAATACGAACTTCTCCAGCCTGGTGGTGGCCAGTGGGCAGGGGGTGTGGGGACACTCCCGCCCACATTGAACAGGTCACCACCCGCGTCGGGTGGGAACGACCGGGCGCTCCTGGTCGCTCCCACAGGCCCCCCCACTCAGCTAGGGGGGCAGGTGGGGTCCGTCGTGTAATAGACGGGCCGACGCCGGCGGGGTCGTGGATGAAGGGCTAGCCGTACCCACGACTCCGCCAATAAGGCGAGGAAGGAGCGCCGCGGGGTTTTTAGTGGGTACACCGATTTCGGGAGTCCCACACACGCCCCTCGCTTCCCCCGCGAGGGGTACGGTGCGTAAGGCATTTTCCCCGCGCTAACAAAAAAAAAAAAAAAAAAAAAAAAAGGGGTTGTTGAATTTCAATATATTCAAATTTAGAATCTTTTGCGTTTACGTTGAGTTCCCAATTTTTTTGCGTTTAAATCCCTCTCGCGTCTCCCGACATTGCTCCCGAACACTATTTTCATTTTCCTTTGCGAAAATACTAATTAGACGCCATTTTGTCTATTTAAATTTAGTAAATTAACAGTTTTAATTAAATAACTTTTTAGGCTTCAATCCTTTCTCTTCCCGACCTTCGGGAGATACATAGTAGCAAAAAAGGCGCGTCTAACGACGTCCCTCTCGTACCAATCGCATCATCCCTTAGGGGAAAGTTTAGGGGTTGAAAGTTGTAAATTTTAATTTTTGTTAAAGAAAAATCTTCAATTTTCACTTTTCTAAATTTCTTCTAGCGTCATCTTTTAGAACGTATTATTCCAAATTTTTTGACATATATAATACCCCCGTCGGTTTCATCCCCTCGGGAGATATCACATTTTTAAATTAAAAATTTCAGTTTTTCTTTCGGAAAACATTTTTCTTTTGACTTTTCGCAATCGAATTTTAATAGCTCGGATAGGTCTCGTCTGGACGAACAATTAGACACCTCTTGCGTCCCTCCAGCTCAATCCCCGGCGGAGATATTCGCTGAAAACGGGATAATTTTAGTGAAAATAGTCCTTAAAAGTCTACATAGGGGTTGTTGAATTTCAATATATTCAAATTTAGAATCTTTTGCGTTTACGTTGAGTTCCCAATTTTTTTGCGTTTAAATCCCTCTCGCGTCTCCCGACATTGCTCCCGAACACTATTTTCATTTTCCTTTGCGAAAATACTAATTAGACGCCATTTTGTCTATTTAAATTTAGTAAATTAACAGTTTTAATTAAATAACTTTTTAGGCTTCAATCCTTTCTCTTCCCGACCTTCGGGAGATACATAGTAGCAAAAAAGGCGCGTCTAACGACGTCCCTCTCGTACCAATCGCATCATCCCTTAGGGGAAAGTTTAGGGGTTGAAAGTTGTAAATTTTAATTTTTGTTAAAGAAAAATCTTCAATTTTCACTTTTCTAAATTTCTTCTAGCGTCATCTTTTAGAACGTATTATTCCAAATTTTTTGACATATATAATACCCCCGTCGGTTTCATCCCCTCGGGAGATATCACATTTTTAAATTAAAAATTTCAGTTTTTCTTTCGGAAAACATTTTTCTTTTGACTTTTCGCAATCGAATTTTAATAGCTCGGATAGGTCTCGTCTGGACGAACAATTAGACACCTCTTGCGTCCCTCCAGCTCAATCCCCGGCGGAGATATTCGCTGAAAACGGGATAATTTTAGTGAAAATAGTCCTTAAAAGTCTACATAGGGGTTGTTGAATTTCAATATATTCAAATTTAGAATCTTTTGCGTTTACGTTGAGTTCCCAATTTTTTTGCGTTTAAATCCCTCTCGCGTCTCCCGACATTGCTCCCGAACACTATTTTCATTTTCCTTTGCGAAAATACTAATTAGACGCCATTTTGTCTATTTAAATTTAGTAAATTAACAGTTTTAATTAAATAACTTTTTAGGCTTCAATCCTTTCTCTTCCCGACCTTCGGGAGATACATAGTAGCAAAAAAGGCGCGTCTAACGACGTCCCTCTCGTACCAATCGCATCATCCCTTAGGGGAAAGTTTAGGGGTTGAAAGTTGTAAATTTTAATTTTTGTTAAAGAAAAATCTTCAATTTTCACTTTTCTAAATTTCTTCTAGCGTCATCTTTTAGAACGTATTATTCCAAATTTTTTGACATATATAATACCCCCGTCGGTTTCATCCCCTCGGGAGATATCACATTTTTAAATTAAAAATTTCAGTTTTTCTTTCGGAAAACATTTTTCTTTTGACTTTTCGCAATCGAATTTTAATAGCTCGGATAGGTCTCGTCTGGACGAACAATTAGACACCTCTTGCGTCCCTCCAGCTCAATCCCCGGCGGAGATATTCGCTGAAAACGGGATAATTTTAGTGAAAATAGTCCTTAAAAGTCTACATAGGGGTTGTTGAATTTCAATATATTCAAATTTAGAATCTTTTGCGTTTACGTTGAGTTCCCAATTTTTTTGCGTTTAAATCCCTCTCGCGTCTCCCGACATTGCTCCCGAACACTATTTTCATTTTCCTTTGCGAAAATACTAATTAGACGCCATTTTGTCTATTTAAATTTAGTAAATTAACAGTTTTAATTAAATAACTTTTTAGGCTTCAATCCTTTCTCTTCCCGACCTTCGGGAGATACATAGTAGCAAAAAAGGCGCGTCTAACGACGTCCCTCTCGTACCAATCGCATCATCCCTTAGGGGAAAGTTTAGGGGTTGAAAGTTGTAAATTTTAATTTTTGTTAAAGAAAAATCTTCAATTTTCACTTTTCTAAATTTCTTCTAGCGTCATCTTTTAGAACGTATTATTCCAAATTTTTTGACATATATAATACCCCCGTCGGTTTCATCCCCTCGGGAGATATCACATTTTTAAATTAAAAATTTCAGTTTTTCTTTCGGAAAACATTTTTCTTTTGACTTTTCGCAATCGAATTTTAATAGCTCGGATAGGTCTCGTCTGGACGAACAATTAGACACCTCTTGCGTCCCTCCAGCTCAATCCCCGGCGGAGATATTCGCTGAAAACGGGATAATTTTAGTGAAAATAGTCCTTAAAAGTCTACATAGGGGTTGTTGAATTTCAATATATTCAAATTTAGAATCTTTTGCGTTTACGTTGAGTTCCCAATTTTTTTGCGTTTAAATCCCTCTCGCGTCTCCCGACATTGCTCCCGAACACTATTTTCATTTTCCTTTGCGAAAATACTAATTAGACGCCATTTTGTCTATTTAAATTTAGTAAATTAACAGTTTTAATTAAATAACTTTTTAGGCTTCAATCCTTTCTCTTCCCGACCTTCGGGAGATACATAGTAGCAAAAAAGGCGCGTCTAACGACGTCCCTCTCGTACCAATCGCATCATCCCTTAGGGGAAAGTTTAGGGGTTGAAAGTTGTAAATTTTAATTTTTGTTAAAGAAAAATCTTCAATTTTCACTTTTCTAAATTTCTTCTAGCGTCATCTTTTAGAACGTATTATTCCAAATTTTTTGACATATATAATACCCCCGTCGGTTTCATCCCCTCGGGAGATATTACATTTTTAAATTAAAAATTTCAGTTTTTCTTTCGGAAAACATTTTTCTTTTGACTTTTCGCAATCGAATTTTAATAGCTCGGATAGGTCTCGTCTGGACGAACAATTAGACACCTCTTGCGTCCCTCCAGCTCAATCCCCGGCGGAGATATTCGCTGAAAACGGGATAATTTTAGTGAAAATAGTCCTTAAAAGTCTACATAGGGGTTGTTGAATTTCAATATATTCAAATTTAGAATCTTTTGCGTTTACGTTGAGTTCCCAATTTTTTTGCGTTTAAATCCCTCTCGCGTCTCCCGACATTGCTCCCGAACACTATTTTCATTTTCCTTTGCGAAAATACTAATTAGACGCCATTTTGTCTATTTAAATTTAGTAAATTAACAGTTTTAATTAAATAACTTTTTAGGCTTCAATCCTTTCTCTTCCCGACCTTCGGGAGATACATAGTAGCAAAAAAGGCGCGTCTAACGACGTCCCTCTCGTACCAATCGCATCATCCCTTAGGGGAAAGTTTAGGGGTTGAAAGTTGTAAATTTTAATTTTTGTTAAAGAAAAATCTTCAATTTTCACTTTTCTAAATTTCTTCTAGCGTCATCTTTTAGAACGTATTATTCCAAATTTTTTGACATATATAATACCCCCGTCGGTTTCATCCCCTCGGGAGATATCACATTTTTAAATTAAAAATTTCAGTTTTTCTTTCGGAAAACATTTTTCTTTTGACTTTTCGCAATCGAATTTTAATAGCTCGGATAGGTCTCGTCTGGACGAACAATTAGACACCTCTTGCGTCCCTCCAGCTCAATCCCCGGCGGAGATATTCGCTGAAAACGGGATAATTTTAGTGAAAATAGTCCTTAAAAGTCTACATAGGGGTTGTTGAATTTCAATATATTCAAATTTAGAATCTTTTGCGTTTACGTTGAGTTCCCAATTTTTTTGCGTTTAAATCCCTCTCGCGTCTCCCGACATTGCTCCCGAACACTATTTTCATTTTCCTTTGCGAAAATACTAATTAGACGCCATTTTGTCTATTTAAATTTAGTAAATTAACAGTTTTAATTAAATAACTTTTTAGGCTTCAATCCTTTCTCTTCCCGACCTTCGGGAGATACATAGTAGCAAAAAAGGCGCGTCTAACGACGTCCCTCTCGTACCAATCGCATCATCCCTTAGGGGAAAGTTTAGGGGTTGAAAGTTGTAAATTTTAATTTTTGTTAAAGAAAAATCTTCAATTTTCACTTTTCTAAATTTCTTCTAGCGTCATCTTTTAGAACGTATTATTCCAAATTTTTTGACATATATAATACCCCCGTCGGTTTCATCCCCTCGGGAGATATCACATTTTTAAATTAAAAATTTCAGTTTTTCTTTCGGAAAACATTTTTCTTTTGACTTTTCGCAATCGAATTTTAATAGCTCGGATAGGTCTCGTCTGGACGAACAATTAGACACCTCTTGCGTCCCTCCAGCTCAATCCCCGGCGGAGATATTCGCTGAAAACGGGATAATTTTAGTGAAAATAGTCCTTAAAAGTCTACATAGGGGTTGTTGAATTTCAATATATTCAAATTTAGAATCTTTTGCGTTTACGTTGAGTTCCCAATTTTTTTGCGTTTAAATCCCTCTCGCGTCTCCCGACATTGCTCCCGAACACTATTTTCATTTTCCTTTGCGAAAATACTAATTAGACGCCATTTTGTCTATTTAAATTTAGTAAATTAACAGTTTTAATTAAATAACTTTTTAGGCTTCAATCCTTTCTCTTCCCGACCTTCGGGAGATACATAGTAGCAAAAAAGGCGCGTCTAACGACGTCCCTCTCGTACCAATCGCATCATCCCTTAGGGGAAAGTTTAGGGGTTGAAAGTTGTAAATTTTAATTTTTGTTAAAGAAAAATCTTCAATTTTCACTTTTCTAAATTTCTTCTAGCGTCATCTTTTAGAACGTATTATTCCAAATTTTTTGACATATATAATACCCCCGTCGGTTTCATCCCCTCGGGAGATATTACATTTTTAAATTAAAAATTTCAGTTTTTCTTTCGGAAAACATTTTTCTTTTGACTTTTCGCAATCGAATTTTAATAGCTCGGATAGGTCTCGTCTGGACGAACAATTAGACACCTCTTGCGTCCCTCCAGCTCAATCCCCGGCGGAGATATTCGCTGAAAACGGGATAATTTTAGTGAAAATAGTCCTTAAAAGTCTACATAGGGGTTGTTGAATTTCAATATATTCAAATTTAGAATCTTTTGCGTTTACGTTGAGTTCCCAATTTTTTTGCGTTTAAATCCCTCTCGCGTCTCCCGACATTGCTCCCGAACACTATTTTCATTTTCCTTTGCGAAAATACTAATTAGACGCCATTTTGTCTATTTAAATTTAGTAAATTAACAGTTTTAATTAAATAACTTTTTAGGCTTCAATCCTTTCTCTTCCCGACCTTCGGGAGATACATAGTAGCAAAAAAGGCGCGTCTAACGACGTCCCTCTCGTACCAATCGCATCATCCCTTAGGGGAAAGTTTAGGGGTTGAAAGTTGTAAATTTTAATTTTTGTTAAAGAAAAATCTTCAATTTTCACTTTTCTAAATTTCTTCTAGCGTCATCTTTTAGAACGTATTATTCCAAATTTTTTGACATATATAATACCCCCGTCGGTTTCATCCCCTCGGGAGATATCACATTTTTAAATTAAAAATTTCAGTTTTTCTTTCGGAAAACATTTTTCTTTTGACTTTTCGCAATCGAATTTTAATAGCTCGGATAGGTCTCGTCTGGACGAACAATTAGACACCTCTTGCGTCCCTCCAGCTCAATCCCCGGCGGAGATATTCGCTGAAAACGGGATAATTTTAGTGAAAATAGTCCTTAAAAGTCTACATAGGGGTTGTTGAATTTCAATATATTCAAATTTAGAATCTTTTGCGTTTACGTTGAGTTCCCAATTTTTTTGCGTTTAAATCCCTCTCGCGTCTCCCGACATTGCTCCCGAACACTATTTTCATTTTCCTTTGCGAAAATACTAATTAGACGCCATTTTGTCTATTTAAATTTAGTAAATTAACAGTTTTAATTAAATAACTTTTTAGGCTTCAATCCTTTCTCTTCCCGACCTTCGGGAGATACATAGTAGCAAAAAAGGCGCGTCTAACGACGTCCCTCTCGTACCAATCGCATCATCCCTTAGGGGAAAGTTTAGGGGTTGAAAGTTGTAAATTTTAATTTTTGTTAAAGAAAAATCTTCAATTTTCACTTTTCTAAATTTCTTCTAGCGTCATCTTTTAGAACGTATTATTCCAAATTTTTTGACATATATAATACCCCCGTCGGTTTCATCCCCTCGGGAGATATCACATTTTTAAATTAAAAATTTCAGTTTTTCTTTCGGAAAACATTTTTCTTTTGACTTTTCGCAATCGAATTTTAATAGCTCGGATAGGTCTCGTCTGGACGAACAATTAGACACCTCTTGCGTCCCTCCAGCTCAATCCCCGGCGGAGATATTCGCTGAAAACGGGATAATTTTAGTGAAAATAGTCCTTAAAAGTCTACATAGGGGTTGTTGAATTTCAATATATTCAAATTTAGAATCTTTTGCGTTTACGTTGAGTTCCCAATTTTTTTGCGTTTAAATCCCTCTCGCGTCTCCCGACATTGCTCCCGAACACTATTTTCATTTTCCTTTGCGAAAATACTAATTAGACGCCATTTTGTCTATTTAAATTTAGTAAATTAACAGTTTTAATTAAATAACTTTTTAGGCTTCAATCCTTTCTCTTCCCGACCTTCGGGAGATACATAGTAGCAAAAAAGGCGCGTCTAACGACGTCCCTCTCGTACCAATCGCATCATCCCTTAGGGGAAAGTTTAGGGGTTGAAAGTTGTAAATTTTAATTTTTGTTAAAGAAAAATCTTCAATTTTCACTTTTCTAAATTTCTTCTAGCGTCATCTTTTAGAACGTATTATTCCAAATTTTTTGACATATATAATACCCCCGTCGGTTTCATCCCCTCGGGAGATATTACATTTTTAAATTAAAAATTTCAGTTTTTCTTTCGGAAAACATTTTTCTTTTGACTTTTCGCAATCGAATTTTAATAGCTCGGATAGGTCTCGTCTGGACGAACAATTAGACACCTCTTGCGTCCCTCCAGCTCAATCCCCGGCGGAGATATTCGCTGAAAACGGGATAATTTTAGTGAAAATAGTCCTTAAAAGTCTACATAGGGGTTGTTGAATTTCAATATATTCAAATTTAGAATCTTTTGCGTTTACGTTGAGTTCCCAATTTTTTTGCGTTTAAATCCCTCTCGCGTCTCCCGACATTGCTCCCGAACACTATTTTCATTTTCCTTTGCGAAAATACTAATTAGACGCCATTTTGTCTATTTAAATTTAGTAAATTAACAGTTTTAATTAAATAACTTTTTAGGCTTCAATCCTTTCTCTTCCCGACCTTCGGGAGATACATAGTAGCAAAAAAGGCGCGTCTAACGACGTCCCTCTCGTACCAATCGCATCATCCCTTAGGGGAAAGTTTAGGGGTTGAAAGTTGTAAATTTTAATTTTTGTTAAAGAAAAATCTTCAATTTTCACTTTTCTAAATTTCTTCTAGCGTCATCTTTTAGAACGTATTATTCCAAATTTTTTGACATATATAATACCCCCGTCGGTTTCATCCCCTCGGGAGATATCACATTTTTAAATTAAAAATTTCAGTTTTTCTTTCGGAAAACATTTTTCTTTTGACTTTTCGCAATCGAATTTTAATAGCTCGGATAGGTCTCGTCTGGACGAACAATTAGACACCTCTTGCGTCCCTCCAGCTCAATCCCCGGCGGAGATATTCGCTGAAAACGGGATAATTTTAGTGAAAATAGTCCTTAAAAGTCTACATAGGGGTTGTTGAATTTCAATATATTCAAATTTAGAATCTTTTGCGTTTACGTTGAGTTCCCAATTTTTTTGCGTTTAAATCCCTCTCGCGTCTCCCGACATTGCTCCCGAACACTATTTTCATTTTCCTTTGCGAAAATACTAATTAGACGCCATTTTGTCTATTTAAATTTAGTAAATTAACAGTTTTAATTAAATAACTTTTTAGGCTTCAATCCTTTCTCTTCCCGACCTTCGGGAGATACATAGTAGCAAAAAAGGCGCGTCTAACGACGTCCCTCTCGTACCAATCGCATCATCCCTTAGGGGAAAGTTTAGGGGTTGAAAGTTGTAAATTTTAATTTTTGTTAAAGAAAAATCTTCAATTTTCACTTTTCTAAATTTCTTCTAGCGTCATCTTTTAGAACGTATTATTCCAAATTTTTTGACATATATAATACCCCCGTCGGTTTCATCCCCTCGGGAGATATCACATTTTTAAATTAAAAATTTCAGTTTTTCTTTCGGAAAACATTTTTCTTTTGACTTTTCGCAATCGAATTTTAATAGCTCGGATAGGTCTCGTCTGGACGAACAATTAGACACCTCTTGCGTCCCTCCAGCTCAATCCCCGGCGGAGATATTCGCTGAAAACGGGATAATTTTAGTGAAAATAGTCCTTAAAAGTCTACATAGGGGTTGTTGAATTTCAATATATTCAAATTTAGAATCTTTTGCGTTTACGTTGAGTTCCCAATTTTTTTGCGTTTAAATCCCTCTCGCGTCTCCCGACATTGCTCCCGAACACTATTTTCATTTTCCTTTGCGAAAATACTAATTAGACGCCATTTTGTCTATTTAAATTTAGTAAATTAACAGTTTTAATTAAATAACTTTTTAGGCTTCAATCCTTTCTCTTCCCGACCTTCGGGAGATACATAGTAGCAAAAAAGGCGCGTCTAACGACGTCCCTCTCGTACCAATCGCATCATCCCTTAGGGGAAAGTTTAGGGGTTGAAAGTTGTAAATTTTAATTTTTGTTAAAGAAAAATCTTCAATTTTCACTTTTCTAAATTTCTTCTAGCGTCATCTTTTAGAACGTATTATTCCAAATTTTTTGACATATATAATACCCCCGTCGGTTTCATCCCCTCGGGAGATATCACATTTTTAAATTAAAAATTTCAGTTTTTCTTTCGGAAAACATTTTTCTTTTGACTTTTCGCAATCGAATTTTAATAGCTCGGATAGGTCTCGTCTGGACGAACAATTAGACACCTCTTGCGTCCCTCCAGCTCAATCCCCGGCGGAGATATTCGCTGAAAACGGGATAATTTTAGTGAAAATAGTCCTTAAAAGTCTACATAGGGGTTGTTGAATTTCAATATATTCAAATTTAGAATCTTTTGCGTTTACGTTGAGTTCCCAATTTTTTTGCGTTTAAATCCCTCTCGCGTCTCCCGACATTGCTCCCGAACACTATTTTCATTTTCCTTTGCGAAAATACTAATTAGACGCCATTTTGTCTATTTAAATTTAGTAAATTAACAGTTTTAATTAAATAACTTTTTAGGCTTCAATCCTTTCTCTTCCCGACCTTCGGGAGATACATAGTAGCAAAAAAGGCGCGTCTAACGACGTCCCTCTCGTACCAATCGCATCATCCCTTAGGGGAAAGTTTAGGGGTTGAAAGTTGTAAATTTTAATTTTTGTTAAAGAAAAATCTTCAATTTTCACTTTTCTAAATTTCTTCTAGCGTCATCTTTTAGAACGTATTATTCCAAATTTTTTGACATATATAATACCCCCGTCGGTTTCATCCCCTCGGGAGATATTACATTTTTAAATTAAAAATTTCAGTTTTTCTTTCGGAAAACATTTTTCTTTTGACTTTTCGCAATCGAATTTTAATAGCTCGGATAGGTCTCGTCTGGACGAACAATTAGACACCTCTTGCGTCCCTCCAGCTCAATCCCCGGCGGAGATATTCGCTGAAAACGGGATAATTTTAGTGAAAATAGTCCTTAAAAGTCTACATAGGGGTTGTTGAATTTCAATATATTCAAATTTAGAATCTTTTGCGTTTACGTTGAGTTCCCAATTTTTTTGCGTTTAAATCCCTCTCGCGTCTCCCGACATTGCTCCCGAACACTATTTTCATTTTCCTTTGCGAAAATACTAATTAGACGCCATTTTGTCTATTTAAATTTAGTAAATTAACAGTTTTAATTAAATAACTTTTTAGGCTTCAATCCTTTCTCTTCCCGACCTTCGGGAGATACATAGTAGCAAAAAAGGCGCGTCTAACGACGTCCCTCTCGTACCAATCGCATCATCCCTTAGGGGAAAGTTTAGGGGTTGAAAGTTGTAAATTTTAATTTTTGTTAAAGAAAAATCTTCAATTTTCACTTTTCTAAATTTCTTCTAGCGTCATCTTTTAGAACGTATTATTCCAAATTTTTTGACATATATAATACCCCCGTCGGTTTCATCCCCTCGGGAGATATCACATTTTTAAATTAAAAATTTCAGTTTTTCTTTCGGAAAACATTTTTCTTTTGACTTTTCGCAATCGAATTTTAATAGCTCGGATAGGTCTCGTCTGGACGAACAATTAGACACCTCTTGCGTCCCTCCAGCTCAATCCCCGGCGGAGATATTCGCTGAAAACGGGATAATTTTAGTGAAAATAGTCCTTAAAAGTCTACATAGGGGTTGTTGAATTTCAATATATTCAAATTTAGAATCTTTTGCGTTTACGTTGAGTTCCCAATTTTTTTGCGTTTAAATCCCTCTCGCGTCTCCCGACATTGCTCCCGAACACTATTTTCATTTTCCTTTGCGAAAATACTAATTAGACGCCATTTTGTCTATTTAAATTTAGTAAATTAACAGTTTTAATTAAATAACTTTTTAGGCTTCAATCCTTTCTCTTCCCGACCTTCGGGAGATACATAGTAGCAAAAAAGGCGCGTCTAACGACGTCCCTCTCGTACCAATCGCATCATCCCTTAGGGGAAAGTTTAGGGGTTGAAAGTTGTAAATTTTAATTTTTGTTAAAGAAAAATCTTCAATTTTCACTTTTCTAAATTTCTTCTAGCGTCATCTTTTAGAACGTATTATTCCAAATTTTTTGACATATATAATACCCCCGTCGGTTTCATCCCCTCGGGAGATATCACATTTTTAAATTAAAAATTTCAGTTTTTCTTTCGGAAAACATTTTTCTTTTGACTTTTCGCAATCGAATTTTAATAGCTCGGATAGGTCTCGTCTGGACGAACAATTAGACACCTCTTGCGTCCCTCCAGCTCAATCCCCGGCGGAGATATTCGCTGAAAACGGGATAATTTTAGTGAAAATAGTCCTTAAAAGTCTACATAGGGGTTGTTGAATTTCAATATATTCAAATTTAGAATCTTTTGCGTTTACGTTGAGTTCCCAATTTTTTTGCGTTTAAATCCCTCTCGCGTCTCCCGACATTGCTCCCGAACACTATTTTCATTTTCCTTTGCGAAAATACTAATTAGACGCCATTTTGTCTATTTAAATTTAGTAAATTAACAGTTTTAATTAAATAACTTTTTAGGCTTCAATCCTTTCTCTTCCCGACCTTCGGGAGATACATAGTAGCAAAAAAGGCGCGTCTAACGACGTCCCTCTCGTACCAATCGCATCATCCCTTAGGGGAAAGTTTAGGGGTTGAAAGTTGTAAATTTTAATTTTTGTTAAAGAAAAATCTTCAATTTTCACTTTTCTAAATTTCTTCTAGCGTCATCTTTTAGAACGTATTATTCCAAATTTTTTGACATATATAATACCCCCGTCGGTTTCATCCCCTCGGGAGATATTACATTTTTAAATTAAAAATTTCAGTTTTTCTTTCGGAAAACATTTTTCTTTTGACTTTTCGCAATCGAATTTTAATAGCTCGGATAGGTCTCGTCTGGACGAACAATTAGACACCTCTTGCGTCCCTCCAGCTCAATCCCCGGCGGAGATATTCGCTGAAAACGGGATAATTTTAGTGAAAATAGTCCTTAAAAGTCTACATAGGGGTTGTTGAATTTCAATATATTCAAATTTAGAATCTTTTGCGTTTACGTTGAGTTCCCAATTTTTTTGCGTTTAAATCCCTCTCGCGTCTCCCGACATTGCTCCCGAACACTATTTTCATTTTCCTTTGCGAAAATACTAATTAGACGCCATTTTGTCTATTTAAATTTAGTAAATTAACAGTTTTAATTAAATAACTTTTTAGGCTTCAATCCTTTCTCTTCCCGACCTTCGGGAGATACATAGTAGCAAAAAAGGCGCGTCTAACGACGTCCCTCTCGTACCAATCGCATCATCCCTTAGGGGAAAGTTTAGGGGTTGAAAGTTGTAAATTTTAATTTTTGTTAAAGAAAAATCTTCAATTTTCACTTTTCTAAATTTCTTCTAGCGTCATCTTTTAGAACGTATTATTCCAAATTTTTTGACATATATAATACCCCCGTCGGTTTCATCCCCTCGGGAGATATCACATTTTTAAATTAAAAATTTCAGTTTTTCTTTCGGAAAACATTTTTCTTTTGACTTTTCGCAATCGAATTTTAATAGCTCGGATAGGTCTCGTCTGGACGAACAATTAGACACCTCTTGCGTCCCTCCAGCTCAATCCCCGGCGGAGATATTCGCTGAAAACGGGATAATTTTAGTGAAAATAGTCCTTAAAAGTCTACATAGGGGTTGTTGAATTTCAATATATTCAAATTTAGAATCTTTTGCGTTTACGTTGAGTTCCCAATTTTTTTGCGTTTAAATCCCTCTCGCGTCTCCCGACATTGCTCCCGAACACTATTTTCATTTTCCTTTGCGAAAATACTAATTAGACGCCATTTTGTCTATTTAAATTTAGTAAATTAACAGTTTTAATTAAATAACTTTTTAGGCTTCAATCCTTTCTCTTCCCGACCTTCGGGAGATACATAGTAGCAAAAAAGGCGCGTCTAACGACGTCCCTCTCGTACCAATCGCATCATCCCTTAGGGGAAAGTTTAGGGGTTGAAAGTTGTAAATTTTAATTTTTGTTAAAGAAAAATCTTCAATTTTCACTTTTCTAAATTTCTTCTAGCGTCATCTTTTAGAACGTATTATTCCAAATTTTTTGACATATATAATACCCCCGTCGGTTTCATCCCCTCGGGAGATATCACATTTTTAAATTAAAAATTTCAGTTTTTCTTTCGGAAAACATTTTTCTTTTGACTTTTCGCAATCGAATTTTAATAGCTCGGATAGGTCTCGTCTGGACGAACAATTAGACACCTCTTGCGTCCCTCCAGCTCAATCCCCGGCGGAGATATTCGCTGAAAACGGGATAATTTTAGTGAAAATAGTCCTTAAAAGTCTACATAGGGGTTGTTGAATTTCAATATATTCAAATTTAGAATCTTTTGCGTTTACGTTGAGTTCCCAATTTTTTTGCGTTTAAATCCCTCTCGCGTCTCCCGACATTGCTCCCGAACACTATTTTCATTTTCCTTTGCGAAAATACTAATTAGACGCCATTTTGTCTATTTAAATTTAGTAAATTAACAGTTTTAATTAAATAACTTTTTAGGCTTCAATCCTTTCTCTTCCCGACCTTCGGGAGATACATAGTAGCAAAAAAGGCGCGTCTAACGACGTCCCTCTCGTACCAATCGCATCATCCCTTAGGGGAAAGTTTAGGGGTTGAAAGTTGTAAATTTTAATTTTTGTTAAAGAAAAATCTTCAATTTTCACTTTTCTAAATTTCTTCTAGCGTCATCTTTTAGAACGTATTATTCCAAATTTTTTGACATATATAATACCCCCGTCGGTTTCATCCCCTCGGGAGATATTACATTTTTAAATTAAAAATTTCAGTTTTTCTTTCGGAAAACATTTTTCTTTTGACTTTTCGCAATCGAATTTTAATAGCTCGGATAGGTCTCGTCTGGACGAACAATTAGACACCTCTTGCGTCCCTCCAGCTCAATCCCCGGCGGAGATATTCGCTGAAAACGGGATAATTTTAGTGAAAATAGTCCTTAAAAGTCTACATAGGGGTTGTTGAATTTCAATATATTCAAATTTAGAATCTTTTGCGTTTACGTTGAGTTCCCAATTTTTTTGCGTTTAAATCCCTCTCGCGTCTCCCGACATTGCTCCCGAACACTATTTTCATTTTCCTTTGCGAAAATACTAATTAGACGCCATTTTGTCTATTTAAATTTAGTAAATTAACAGTTTTAATTAAATAACTTTTTAGGCTTCAATCCTTTCTCTTCCCGACCTTCGGGAGATACATAGTAGCAAAAAAGGCGCGTCTAACGACGTCCCTCTCGTACCAATCGCATCATCCCTTAGGGGAAAGTTTAGGGGTTGAAAGTTGTAAATTTTAATTTTTGTTAAAGAAAAATCTTCAATTTTCACTTTTCTAAATTTCTTCTAGCGTCATCTTTTAGAACGTATTATTCCAAATTTTTTGACATATATAATACCCCCGTCGGTTTCATCCCCTCGGGAGATATCACATTTTTAAATTAAAAATTTCAGTTTTTCTTTCGGAAAACATTTTTCTTTTGACTTTTCGCAATCGAATTTTAATAGCTCGGATAGGTCTCGTCTGGACGAACAATTAGACACCTCTTGCGTCCCTCCAGCTCAATCCCCGGCGGAGATATTCGCTGAAAACGGGATAATTTTAGTGAAAATAGTCCTTAAAAGTCTACATAGGGGTTGTTGAATTTCAATATATTCAAATTTAGAATCTTTTGCGTTTACGTTGAGTTCCCAATTTTTTTGCGTTTAAATCCCTCTCGCGTCTCCCGACATTGCTCCCGAACACTATTTTCATTTTCCTTTGCGAAAATACTAATTAGACGCCATTTTGTCTATTTAAATTTAGTAAATTAACAGTTTTAATTAAATAACTTTTTAGGCTTCAATCCTTTCTCTTCCCGACCTTCGGGAGATACATAGTAGCAAAAAAGGCGCGTCTAACGACGTCCCTCTCGTACCAATCGCATCATCCCTTAGGGGAAAGTTTAGGGGTTGAAAGTTGTAAATTTTAATTTTTGTTAAAGAAAAATCTTCAATTTTCACTTTTCTAAATTTCTTCTAGCGTCATCTTTTAGAACGTATTATTCCAAATTTTTTGACATATATAATACCCCCGTCGGTTTCATCCCCTCGGGAGATATCACATTTTTAAATTAAAAATTTCAGTTTTTCTTTCGGAAAACATTTTTCTTTTGACTTTTCGCAATCGAATTTTAATAGCTCGGATAGGTCTCGTCTGGACGAACAATTAGACACCTCTTGCGTCCCTCCAGCTCAATCCCCGGCGGAGATATTCGCTGAAAACGGGATAATTTTAGTGAAAATAGTCCTTAAAAGTCTACATAGGGGTTGTTGAATTTGGGGCAGTCCCCACAGTGTTTTTGAGTACGTCCTCGTCGTCTGCCCTGGAAATCCCTACTTGGTGCGCGGTAACGCAGTGGCCAGTAGTGGAGCCAAATCTCAAGAGACAATACTGTGTGGAATAGGAGTGAATAATATGAATAGTGAGGTGAATCCCGTGTCCCCCGGGACTCAGCACGGCCCTTTTCAGGGCCAACCTAACGGCCCTTCTCAGGGCCAACATAACGGCCCTTCTCAGGGCCAACCTAACGGCCCTTCTCAGGGCCAACCTAACGGCCCTTCTCAGGGCCCACCCGGTCCTTCAGGACCAGTGGTAGTGCCGCCTAGGAGTGGAACCGTGTCGCCTATTTTCGTGAGGCCAAGCGACCTCACGGAAGAGGAGATGACGGACTCGACGGTGGCCAGCGACGTGTCAAATATGTACACGCGCAAACGCCTGCGGGCTCGTGTGTCCGGGTCGTCGAGCTCTTCGACGATCAAGGAGGCGAAATCCAAGCGCGGCTGCGGTCGTGGTAGTGGGCGCACCCCGGCAGGTGGCCGTCGTGCTGTGTCGGCGTCCTCTGACCCAGCTGCGGCCAGAGCAAAACAGCAAGAGGCCGAAATATTGGCCAAGGGAGTAAAGCACGCCAAAGAGGCGCGCGCCAGGTTTTTGGCGGCTAGGAATACCCCAGCCGCCAAAATGGAAATGGAGAGGATGGCCTACCTCCTAAGCAAACAGGCTCAGGTTGAGGTGGACACAATTATAACTGTGGCCACCCAATCATCGAAGCTGCCGAAGGCATGCCAGACGGCCCTGAAGGCGTCGGCGGTAGCGCTTCGGGAGATTGTGGCGGAGGCCATGAACCGGAGCGCCTCTGAGGAGGTCCAGCGACTTGAGGCACAGGTCACTAGCCAGAGCCTCGAGATCGCGGCCCTCCGGGAGGAAATAAAGGGGCTCCGCCAGCCCCAGAAGGGGAAGGCGACGACGTCGCAGGAGCTGCGGGAGGCGCTGCGCGAGATCGCGCAGGAGGAGCGCGCCTTCACTCGCGCCTGCCTAGCGGCGTTGGAGGACCGCCTCCTCCCGGCAAAGACCGTTCGGCCGCCGCTTGCGGCTGACAGGCGCTCTGAGGCGCCGACCTCGGTGCCGGCCCCAACGCCTGCTCCAACTTTCGCCGCTACGGCGGCAAAAAAGAAGAAAGGGGCCAAAAAGCAGGCCACTCCCATTGCCACGGTTGCTTCGGCTCCCGTCCCGACAGTCCCGGTCGCTGGGCCGTCCGGTGTTGAGCCGATGGAGATCGGGTTGCCCTCGCAGGAGGACCCGATGCTGCCATCGGCCACCGCGGCCAATGAGTGGACACAAGTCAAAAGGAAGGGGAAGAAGAAGAAGGCGCCTCAGCCGTCTTCTTCCTCAGCGGCGCACAAGGGGCCTGCCAATAAGGCAGCCTCCGTTCCGGCCTCGAAGAAAGGCCGGAAAAAGAAGACGGCAGCGAAAACAGCGGCCGTGGTCGTCACCATCTCTCAAGAGGCCGCGGCCGCTGGCGAGACTTACGAGTCGGTTTTCTTAAAAGCCCGACAAACGGTCCGCCCGGCCGAGATGGGGATCGAGCGGGTGTCGTGCCGGAAAACCCAGACGGGAGCTCGGATCTTCGAGTTCCCAGGGGCCGACCGGAACCAGCAGGCCGACGCCTTCGCCGCCAAGATGGCGGAGGCGATATCAAATGTCGCCAAGGTGACGAGGCCGGTTAAGACCTCGTCCTTGGTGCTGATGGAGCTGGACGACTCCGTCACTAAGGACGAGGTAGCCGCCGCCGTAGCGGCGGCGGGGGGTTGTGGCGTCGCGGACGTCAGGGCCGGTGAAATCCGGCCGGGCAGCAGGGGTATGGGCCGCGTCCGGCTGCAGTGCCCCGCTGTGGCCGCCGAGGCCGTCCTCAAGAAGGGGCGGCTCCTCATCGGGTTCAGCTCGGCTGTGGTCCGGGCTGCAGAGGAACAGCCGAGGCGCTGCTTCCGGTGCTTCCTGCCCGGGCACGCCCGGCCGTGCTGTCCATCGTCGGTAGACAGGTCCGACCTGTGCTTCAGGTGCGGGCAGCCTGGCCACAAGCAGGCCGCCTGCACAAAGGACCCCCACTGCGCTGTGTGCTCGACCAGCGGAAGGCCGGCGGGCCACGTCATGGGGGGGGCTAAATGCAACCCCCCCGCCAGGAAGGGCAGGGAGCAGGCCACAGTGCGGCCAGCCTCTGCGGATGCCCAGGTTCCGCTGGGCTCCTCTGACGGTGCGATGTCCCAATAATGTCAGGACCGGGACATCGCACAATAATGCAGATAAACCTCAACCACTGCATAGCGGCACAGGACCTCATGAGTCAGGTGCTAGCTGAGTGGTTGGGGGATCTTGCCGTGGTCGCCGAGCCTTATTACATTGCAGCCAGCTGGCTGCAAGACAATACTGGAAGGGTGGCCATCGCGCCGCGACCCTCCACGGACTCTCCTCCCCTCTCGCTCATCGAGAGAGGACATGGATACGTGGCCGCCGCGTGGGGAGATGCCGCTCTCCTGGGCGTCTACTTTCCCCCAAGTCGCCCGCGGTTGGAGTTTGAGAGATATCTCCAATCTCTGACCGCGGCGATTGCGCGTATTGGGAGGAGCAAGGTCGCAGTATTGGGCGACTTAAATGCCAGATCTGCGGCCTGGGGGTGCAAGACGACAAACGCCTGCGGCTCGGCTCTCGAGTCGTGGGTGGCATCGAACGGGTTGGTGCTCCTCAACAGGGGGGCAGTGCAGACGTGCGTGCGGCACAACGGGAGCTCGGTGGTGGACGTTTCGTTCGCCACCCCAGCCCTGGCCGCCGACGTCTGCAGGTGGGAAGTGGACCTGCAGGAGAACCTATCCGACCACAGGTACATTCGGATAGAGTTCTCCACCCAGAGTCCAAGGTCGGGGGGGCTGGGAAAACGGTCGTCCTTGCCGCGGTGGGCCCTGACGCGGTTAGACCGCGACGCGGCCAGGGAAGCGGCCATCATCCAGGACTGGTTCGCTCCGCCTGCAAGTCCGAATATGGACGTGGACGCCGCCGCCCTCCGGCTGAGGGAGGCGATGACTGAGGTGTGCGATTCCAGCATGCCTCGGTCCCGCCGGCCGCCTCCTAAGCGCGCGGTCTACTGGTGGTCGGCGGAACTCGCCGGCCTTCGGGCGAAATGCGTGGCCGCGAGGAGGTCCCACGTGAGGGCCCGCCGCCGTCGCCAAAGCGATGCCGCCACTGCGGACCGCCTCCATACCGCCTATATGGAGGCCCGCCACGTCCTCAAAGTGGCAATCCTCGAGGCCAAAAAGGCGGCGAGGGAGGAGATGCTAGGGGGGCTCGACAAAGATCCCTGGGGCAGGCCGTATCATGCGGCACGCAACAAGTTGCGACCGATCGGCCCCCCCGTCGTCGAGTCCCTCGAGCCGGCGCTCCTGTCGGAGGTAGTCCGGGGGCTGTTCCCGGACCGATCGGAGGAGTTCGTCCCTCCTCGGATGGCTCCGCCTCGGCGGGTGGGCCCTCCGGCCGACACCGGTTTCGTCCCGGTATCGGAAGAGGAGTTTTCCTCGGCGGCGCTCCGCCTCCGAGGAAAGAAGACGGCGCCGGGGCCTGACGGGGTGCCGGCGAGGGTGGTGGCGATAACCACCAGCCAAATGGAGCGACGCTTCCGGGACCTCTTCGACCGCTGCTTCACGTCTGGGAGGTTCCCAAGGGTGTGGAAGGAGGGGGTTCTGTGCCTCCTCCGAAAGCCGGGGCGGCCGGTGGATTCTCCTGCCGGCTATCGGCCGGTCGTCCTCTTGGACGACGCGGCCAAGCTTTTTGAGGCCGTTATAGCGGAACGGCTCAGGGAGCACCTGAGGGGGACCGGCCCGGACTTATCCGGGGCCCAGTACGGGTTTCGGGCGGGTCGGTCCACGATGGACGCGCTCCAAGAGCTGAAGCGCGTCACACAGGAGGCGGTGGCGGCGGGGGATGGCGTGTTGGCTGTGTCGTTTGACATCGCCAATGCCTTCAACACCATCCCCCACGCCACAATTACTGAGGCACTCCGATACAATGGGGTGCCTCCATATTTGCGGGCCCTGCTGGCGGACTACCTCCGGGAGAGGGAAGTCCTGTTCGTCGGCGGGGACGGCCGCATGAGGCGGCATAAGGTGCAGTTGGGCGTTCCGCAGGGGTCGGTCCTTGGACCACTCCTGTGGAACGTCGGTTTCGACTGGCTCCTCCGGGGCCCTCTCCCCGATGGAGTGGGTGTCATATGCTATGCGGATGACACCCTTCTCACGGCGCGGGGGAGAACATTCGGGGAGGCAGCTACCCTGGCTTCGATTGGGGGGACCCTGGTTGCCGATCGGATCCGGCAGCTGGGGTTGAAAGTGGCGCTACCCAAGACCGAGGCCCTATATTTTCATGGGCCGCGGCGGGGTGCGCCACCTGACGCCCATATCATGGTGGGCGTCGAGAGGGTGCGGGTGAGTGCCACCATTAAATATCTGGGCCTCACCCTGGACGGGCGGTGGAAGTTCCGAGAACACTTTCGTGAACTTTCACCGCGCCTCCTTAAGGCGGCGAGGAGCTTAAATTGGCTCCTCCCGAACATGGGAGGGCCAGCCACAGCATGCCGGCGCCTCTATGCCGGCGTGCTGAAGAGCATGGCCCTGTACGGCTCCCCCATATGGGCGGACGCCCTGAAGGGGTACAACCAGGCTCACCTGCGTAGGCCCCAACGGGCCATCGCACAGAGGGTGGCGCGGGCTTACGCTACGGTGAGCCATGGTGCGGCTTGCGCCATGGCTGGCACTCCACCATGGCACTTAGAGGCGGAGGTGCTATCCGCCGTCTATCACTGGACGGCGGACAAGAGGGCGCGGGGAGAGCGCCCCGCACCGGAGGAGAGGGCCGCCGTCCGGCTGGCGGCCCGCGAGAACGTTCTCCGCCAATGGATGGCGGAGATGGCCGAAGCCAGATTCGGGCGGTGGAGCCTGGACGCAATCGGTCCAGTGGTGAAGGAATGGTCGGAGAGGGGGCACGGTTTCCTCACGTACCGGTTGTCGCAGGTTCTTTCCGGGCATGGTTGCTTCGGGAAGTTCCTGCATCGGATAAAACGTGAGGAGACCCCGGCGTGCCACCACTGTGGCGCGATTGCCGATTCGGCGCAGCACACCCTGGGCGAGTGTCCGGCCTGGGTGGAGCAGCGCCGACGACTCCAGGCGTCCGTAGGCCCGGACCTAACGCTGCCTGCAGTCGTCACTGCGATGTTGGGCAGCGAGGAGGTCTGGGTGGAAGTGGCTTCCTTCTGCGAGGAAGTAATGTCGCGGAAGGAAGCGGCGGAGCGGGCGCGCATGGACGATCCCCTTGCGCCCCCGCACCGCAGACGTCGAAGGGGCCGGAGAAGACGGCAATACGAACTTCTCCAGCCTGGTGGTGGCCAGTGGGCAGGGGGTGTGGGGACACTCCCGCCCACATTGAACAGGTCACCACCCGCGTCGGGTGGGAACGACCGGGCGCTCCTGGTCGCTCCCACAGGCCCCCCCACTCAGCAAGGGGGGCAGGTGGGGTCCGTCGTGTAAAAGACGGGCCGTCGCCGGCGGGGTCGTGGATGAAGGGCTAGCCGTACCCACGACTCCGCCAATAAGGCGAGGAAGGAGCGCCGCGGGGTTTTTAGTGGGTACACCGTTTTCGGGAGTCCCACACACGCCCCTCGCTTCCCCCGCGAGGGGTACGGTGCGTAAGGCATTTTCCCCGCGGAAACAAAAAAAAAAAAAAAAAAAAAAAAAAAAAAAAAAAGGGGTTGTTGAATTTCAATATATTCAAATTTAGAATCTTTTGCGTTTACGTTGAGTTCCCAATTTTTTTGCGTTTAAATCCCTCTCGCGTCTCCCGACATTGCTCCCGAACACTATTTTCATTTTCCTTTGCGAAAATACTAATTAGACGCCATTTTGTCTATTTAAATTTAGTAAATTAACAGTTTTAATTAAATAACTTTTTAGGCTTCAATCCTTTCTCTTCCCGACCTTCGGGAGATACATAGTAGCAAAAAAGGCGCGTCTAACGACGTCCCTCTCGTACCAATCGCATCATCCCTTAGGGGAAAGTTTAGGGGTTGAAAGTTGTAAATTTTAATTTTTGTTAAAGAAAAATCTTCAATTTTCACTTTTCTAAATTTCTTCTAGCGTCATCTTTTAGAACGTATTATTCCAAATTTTTTGACATATATAATACCCCCGTCGGTTTCATCCCCTCGGGAGATATCACATTTTTAAATTAAAAATTTCAGTTTTTCTTTCGGAAAACATTTTTCTTTTGACTTTTCGCAATCGAATTTTAATAGCTCGGATAGGTCTCGTCTGGACGAACAATTAGACACCTCTTGCGTCCCTCCAGCTCAATCCCCGGCGGAGATATTCGCTGAAAACGGGATAATTTTAGTGAAAATAGTCCTTAAAAGTCTACATAGGGGTTGTTGAATTTCAATATATTCAAATTTAGAATCTTTTGCGTTTACGTTGAGTTCCCAATTTTTTTGCGTTTAAATCCCTCTCGCGTCTCCCGACATTGCTCCCGAACACTATTTTCATTTTCCTTTGCGAAAATACTAATTAGACGCCATTTTGTCTATTTAAATTTAGTAAATTAACAGTTTTAATTAAATAACTTTTTAGGCTTCAATCCTTTCTCTTCCCGACCTTCGGGAGATACATAGTAGCAAAAAAGGCGCGTCTAACGACGTCCCTCTCGTACCAATCGCATCATCCCTTAGGGGAAAGTTTAGGGGTTGAAAGTTGTAAATTTTAATTTTTGTTAAAGAAAAATCTTCAATTTTCACTTTTCTAAATTTCTTCTAGCGTCATCTTTTAGAACGTATTATTCCAAATTTTTTGACATATATAATACCCCCGTCGGTTTCATCCCCTCGGGAGATATCACATTTTTAAATTAAAAATTTCAGTTTTTCTTTCGGAAAACATTTTTCTTTTGACTTTTCGCAATCGAATTTTAATAGCTCGGATAGGTCTCGTCTGGACGAACAATTAGACACCTCTTGCGTCCCTCCAGCTCAATCCCCGGCGGAGATATTCGCTGAAAACGGGATAATTTTAGTGAAAATAGTCCTTAAAAGTCTACATAGGGGTTGTTGAATTTCAATATATTCAAATTTAGAATCTTTTGCGTTTACGTTGAGTTCCCAATTTTTTTGCGTTTAAATCCCTCTCGCGTCTCCCGACATTGCTCCCGAACACTATTTTCATTTTCCTTTGCGAAAATACTAATTAGACGCCATTTTGTCTATTTAAATTTAGTAAATTAACAGTTTTAATTAAATAACTTTTTAGGCTTCAATCCTTTCTCTTCCCGACCTTCGGGAGATACATAGTAGCAAAAAAGGCGCGTCTAACGACGTCCCTCTCGTACCAATCGCATCATCCCTTAGGGGAAAGTTTAGGGGTTGAAAGTTGTAAATTTTAATTTTTGTTAAAGAAAAATCTTCAATTTTCACTTTTCTAAATTTCTTCTAGCGTCATCTTTTAGAACGTATTATTCCAAATTTTTTGACATATATAATACCCCCGTCGGTTTCATCCCCTCGGGAGATATTACATTTTTAAATTAAAAATTTCAGTTTTTCTTTCGGAAAACATTTTTCTTTTGACTTTTCGCAATCGAATTTTAATAGCTCGGATAGGTCTCGTCTGGACGAACAATTAGACACCTCTTGCGTCCCTCCAGCTCAATCCCCGGCGGAGATATTCGCTGAAAACGGGATAATTTTAGTGAAAATAGTCCTTAAAAGTCTACATAGGGGTTGTTGAATTTCAATATATTCAAATTTAGAATCTTTTGCGTTTACGTTGAGTTCCCAATTTTTTTGCGTTTAAATCCCTCTCGCGTCTCCCGACATTGCTCCCGAACACTATTTTCATTTTCCTTTGCGAAAATACTAATTAGACGCCATTTTGTCTATTTAAATTTAGTAAATTAACAGTTTTAATTAAATAACTTTTTAGGCTTCAATCCTTTCTCTTCCCGACCTTCGGGAGATACATAGTAGCAAAAAAGGCGCGTCTAACGACGTCCCTCTCGTACCAATCGCATCATCCCTTAGGGGAAAGTTTAGGGGTTGAAAGTTGTAAATTTTAATTTTTGTTAAAGAAAAATCTTCAATTTTCACTTTTCTAAATTTCTTCTAGCGTCATCTTTTAGAACGTATTATTCCAAATTTTTTGACATATATAATACCCCCGTCGGTTTCATCCCCTCGGGAGATATTACATTTTTAAATTAAAAATTTCAGTTTTTCTTTCGGAAAACATTTTTCTTTTGACTTTTCGCAATCGAATTTTAATAGCTCGGATAGGTCTCGTCTGGACGAACAATTAGACACCTCTTGCGTCCCTCCAGCTCAATCCCCGGCGGAGATATTCGCTGAAAACGGGATAATTTTAGTGAAAATAGTCCTTAAAAGTCTACATAGGGGTTGTTGAATTTCAATATATTCAAATTTAGAATCTTTTGCGTTTACGTTGAGTTCCCAATTTTTTTGCGTTTAAATCCCTCTCGCGTCTCCCGACATTGCTCCCGAACACTATTTTCATTTTCCTTTGCGAAAATACTAATTAGACGCCATTTTGTCTATTTAAATTTAGTAAATTAACAGTTTTAATTAAATAACTTTTTAGGCTTCAATCCTTTCTCTTCCCGACCTTCGGGAGATACATAGTAGCAAAAAAGGCGCGTCTAACGACGTCCCTCTCGTACCAATCGCATCATCCCTTAGGGGAAAGTTTAGGGGTTGAAAGTTGTAAATTTTAATTTTTGTTAAAGAAAAATCTTCAATTTTCACTTTTCTAAATTTCTTCTAGCGTCATCTTTTAGAACGTATTATTCCAAATTTTTTGACATATATAATACCCCCGTCGGTTTCATCCCCTCGGGAGATATTACATTTTTAAATTAAAAATTTCAGTTTTTCTTTCGGAAAACATTTTTCTTTTGACTTTTCGCAATCGAATTTTAATAGCTCGGATAGGTCTCGTCTGGACGAACAATTAGACACCTCTTGCGTCCCTCCAGCTCAATCCCCGGCGGAGATATTCGCTGAAAACGGGATAATTTTAGTGAAAATAGTCCTTAAAAGTCTACATAGGGGTTGTTGAATTTCAATATATTCAAATTTAGAATCTTTTGCGTTTACGTTGAGTTCCCAATTTTTTTGCGTTTAAATCCCTCTCGCGTCTCCCGACATTGCTCCCGAACACTATTTTCATTTTCCTTTGCGAAAATACTAATTAGACGCCATTTTGTCTATTTAAATTTAGTAAATTAACAGTTTTAATTAAATAACTTTTTAGGCTTCAATCCTTTCTCTTCCCGACCTTCGGGAGATACATAGTAGCAAAAAAGGCGCGTCTAACGACGTCCCTCTCGTACCAATCGCATCATCCCTTAGGGGAAAGTTTAGGGGTTGAAAGTTGTAAATTTTAATTTTTGTTAAAGAAAAATCTTCAATTTTCACTTTTCTAAATTTCTTCTAGCGTCATCTTTTAGAACGTATTATTCCAAATTTTTTGACATATATAATACCCCCGTCGGTTTCATCCCCTCGGGAGATATTACATTTTTAAATTAAAAATTTCAGTTTTTCTTTCGGAAAACATTTTTCTTTTGACTTTTCGCAATCGAATTTTAATAGCTCGGATAGGTCTCGTCTGGACGAACAATTAGACACCTCTTGCGTCCCTCCAGCTCAATCCCCGGCGGAGATATTCGCTGAAAACGGGATTCGAATTGCCCTCCCACCCTCCCTTATAGGAAGGTAGGATAAAAAGGGAAAAATTTGTACGAAAAATTTTTATCCGGTTAATAAAAAGACCGCTTCCTCTCAATCAGTTCTGTATACTTAGAGTACATCTCAAACGAAACGATATCGACAAAATTTAAAATTTTAATAACTTACCTTAAAACTTAAAATCTCCTGATCTGCACCCCGTACCTGAAAAAGAAAAATAATTAAAATAAAAATCTTACTAATACACCAATAGAAAAGTACTTACCTGCTGACGACACTAACTGCACACGCCACCAACCGCACACGCCACCTGAAAGAAAAGAAAATACAATTAATAAGAACAGGGAAATAAAATCATTTACAAACCTACCCACCACTAAGCCATCAAGCAGACCACTACCGAAGAACATCTAGCGGCCATATACGTCAGCGATGTCTCAATCCAGTGTGACCTCCAAAGGACCACGGCCGGCAGCGGGCGAAGCACGCGCCGAGCCCGTGGTACGGAAGAAAGTGTACACAAAGAGGATCCAAGATATCGCCCAGACACACGCAAGCGACAGCGACACCTCCAATGCGGCTCCAAGCCAATCTAGCCGGGACTCCGCCGGAGAACAGACCTCCCAGATTCTCTCAACCCTCCCCCTCACTGCAAACCGACTGTTCCAGGAGGCCAAGGAACAAATGGAGCAGTCGGGAAACATCAAAACGAGCATAAAGGAGAAAGTCTTAGAGAATCTGGGGGCTATGTTCGAAATAGTGCTTCGACTCAGTGAATCCCGACAGACGCTGCTTACGCAGCTTGAACGAAGTAGAACAACTGCGGCAAACCAACTTGCCAAACGGGAGCAGGAGCACACTCAGACGTTAACCGACCTGGCAACGGAGAAACAGGCAGCTGAAATCAAGCCAGACATAAAGGAATTGCTCAAGGAAGTCAGGTCAGTGCGCCAAATCATCTCGTTTGACGTACTCGACCTGCTCACCAAGAGCAATCAACAACACAACATCCAGCAAGCAACAGCTCTCAATAAACAGCTCCAGGAAACAGGGAGAAAACTGGCCAGCATCGTTGAAGAGACCAGCATGGGAAGAACGTATGCCGAAGCGGCTGCGGCGAAACAAGCTGAACCTAGGGACAAACAAAGCCCGAACTACACGATCATCGTATCGTCAAAAGAGGCTAAGGACACCAGTGATGACGTTCTGAAATGCGTGCGCGGAGCCGCAGACGCCCGAATGAGCGGGGTCGCGGTGGAGCGGATCCGCAAAGCAAGAAACCAGAAGGTCATCATTAGCTGCTCCTCCAAAGAGACGGTTAATAAGCTAAAAAGTAAACTAGAAGGAAGCGGAAAACTTAATATAGAAGATGCACTGAATAAGGATCCTCTTCTAATAATCCGCAACGTCCTAAGTTACAACACAGATGAGGAGATACTTGAATCTATCAAGAAACAGAACGAGCACCTCGTGGGATCAATACCGCAGGAGGAGTACCGGGCGGTGGTCAAGTATAGGAGGAGGACCAGAAACCCACACGAGTGTCATGCCGTTCTTCAGGTATCACCCCAAGTATGGAACGCAATAACTAGAGTCGGCAAAGTGCACATCGACCTACAGAGGTGCACCGCCGCAGACCAATCTCCGTTGGTCCAGTGCACCAAGTGCCTGGGCTACGGCCACGGGCGCAAATACTGCAAGGCGAACACCGAGTCCTGCAGCCACTGCGGCGGTAGCCACCTCAGGGCGGACTGCCCGGTGTGGGCAAACGGCGAGCGGCCCATGTGCGTAAATTGCCAGTCAGCCAAAGTGGAGAAAACGGATCACTCCGCCTTCGACGAGGAGTGCTACGTGAGGAAAAGATGGGACGCCATAGCGAGATCTAGCATTTCGTATTGCTAAGGGCACCCAAGGAAATCTTAGCATTATACAGGCGAATTTACAAAGAAGCAAGCTGGCCACCGCAGAACTAACTATGACAGCCCAAACCAGAAGAACGGACGTAAGCATGGTGCAGGAGCCCTACGTGGGAGCAGCGGGGGTCGTATCCGCACACGCTGGAGTCAGAGTGATCCAGGCAAACAGGACGGGTCAAAAACCGGTGAAAGCTGCGATCATTGTGCACAACCCTGGAATAATACTGATCCAGGACCAAACCCTAGTCACCGAAAACGTTGCGTTCGTTAGCATCAAAACCGAACGTAAAACGCTAAATCTTATCTCCGTTTACTTCGAAGAGGACCAGCGGATGGAAGAATACTTGGACCACGTACTGCGTATACTCAACAAGGTAGGAAGTAGACACACGATTGTAGGAGGGGACGTGAACGCGTGGAGCCCGTGGTGGGGCAGCGTTCGCGAAAACCACAGAGGGAAAGAACTCAGCGATTTCATCCACGCCAACAATTTAAACCTGCTCAACACGGGAAACCAGCCCACATTCGAGACTATACGCAACGGGAGGCCATGTACAAGTATCGTCGACATAACCGCTTGTACCGACGACCTGTACGGAAAGGTCGAAAACTGGGAAGTGAATACGGGCTTGGTAAACTCAGATCACAATGCCATCACCTACGTGGTCAAAGCGAAGGTAAAGATGGAAATACGTAAGAGAACAACACGGGTTTACAATTGTAAAAAAGCAAATTGGACCATGTTCGAACAAGAGATCGACAACAACCTAAGGGGGGCACAGCTGTCACAAAGGGAAATACAGGAGATTGATACAGGCGACAAACTGGAAGACGCAGTGGCAAGATACATCATAGCGCTGCAAAAAGCTAGTGACTCCGCCATTCCAAAGGTTCGAACCTACACCAAGCCTCCCATCCCATGGTGGACCGATAAACTGGCCAATATGAGGAAGGAGATGATAACCAAAAAGCATAGGATCCGATGCGCAGCACAAACAAGACGCGAGTATGTTATTGAGGAATACCTGAACAGCAAGAGCGCATACGAATCAGCAGCAAAAGCCGCCCAAACAAATAGCTGGGTGGAATTCTGCAGCAGACAGCAACAGGAGACGATGTGGGACTCGATATATCGAGTGATTCGAGCCACCCATAAACGAAGCGAAGACGAGCCGATGATAAAAGACGGCCGCACCCTGAGCGACAGTGAATCGGTAGAGCACATGGCCGACATCTTCTTCCCGGGCGACACGCTTGAGGACGATGAAGACCAGCACACTGCGGTGAGGCAAGAGGCAAAGAACGCCATGCCTCAAAATCAAGACGACCCGCCTATAACAATAGACGAGCTAATTACAGCGGCTGAATCGTTCAGCATAAAAAAGGCCCCGGGAGCGGATGGTCTGACGGCGGACATCTGCCTAGCCGCGATCAGACGCGCCCCGGAGACTCTGTTGGGGATTATGAACAAATGCTTGGACCTAGCCAAATTCCCAGAACCTTGGAAAACAGCCGAAGTAATCATCCTCCGGAAACCTGGCCGCAACAATTACAACGAGGCGAAGGCATATAGGCCAATTGGGCTATTATCCATAACGGGGAAGATACTCGAGAAGATCGTTGTAAAACGACTCCAGTGGCACCTCCTCCACAGACTAAATCCGAGACAATACGGCTTCACACCACAGCGCTGTACGGAAGATGCCCTCTATGACCTAGTGAATTATATACGGGAAAAACGGAACAAAAAAGAAGTAGTAGTTGTAATATCCTTGGACATAGAGGGCGCTTTCGACGGCGCGTGGTGGCCGGCCATAAAGATCCAGCTGGCCAGGCTGGGATGCCCCTTGAATCTGTGGAGGATGGTAGAGGACTACCTGAGCAATAGGACGGTACGGGTGAACTACCTGGGCAAACAGGCAGTACGGGAGACAACAAAAGGATGCGTCCAGGGGTCAGTGGCAGGACCATTCTTTTGGAATATTCTTCTGGATCCGCTCCTGGACGAGCTCGAGGAAACAGGGGTGCATTGTCAGGCGTTCGCGGATGATGTGGTCTTGGTGTTCTCGGGTACCGAGATGATTAAGATACAGGACGAAGCAAACAAGGCGCTCCGATTGGTACAGAGATGGGGCCGCGCAAATAAGCTGCGGTTTGCGCCGCTCAAGACGAAGTCGATGGTGATAACCAGAAAACTCAAGTATGACAACCCAATACTCCGAATGGGAAGGGAACATTTGGACATAAGCACAGAAATCAAAATTCTGGGTATCACCATCGACTCCAAACTCACCTTCGCAAAGCATGTGTCGCAGGTTACCTGCAAGGCCCTATCCATCTACGGCCAACTATCCCGTGCGGCAAAGGTGACCTGGGGCCTGAACTCGGAAATCATCAGGAAAATCTATACAGCGGTAATCGTACCAATCTTATCCTACGGAGCGGGGGTATGGGCGGTCGAGCTGGAGAAGCTCTACATTCAAAAGCAACTGTCGGCGGTGCAAAGGGGCTTCGCTCAGAAGATCGGCCGGACGCACAAAACTACATCTAAACACGCGGCCATGATTCTGGCGAGACTCCTTCCCCTGGACTTGCAAATCAAGGAGCACGCCCGTATATACGAGACCCGGAGAGGACGCCCGTTAAGAAATCTGACAGAAGATTACAAACTGGAACCCCGAGTGAAGCACGCCGAACTAGAACATCCGGCAACACGCAAAAAGTTAAAATACACGTGCCTGGACGCGCTCACCCCAGAAATAATCAGCGAATTGGGCATAACAGGGAAATTGATTTTTACTGATGGTAGCAAAATCACGGGGAAGGTCGGCGCCGCCCTCACAATCTGGGACGGAGGAAGAGAGGTGGACTTTAGGAAATTCAGACTGGCGGAACACTGTACTGTGTTCCAGGCTGAACTCCTGGCAATAAAAGAGGCAACCGAAGTCATAATGAAGAAAAAGTGGGCGTCAGTCAATATCCTGACCGACTCCAGGTCGTCACTTGACGCCCTAAACTCGGAGCCCCTGGTGCACCCTTTGGCGCTGAAAACAGTGCAGAACATACACAGAATCACCAACCGAGGGCAGACATTAAAACTGTACTGGATTAAAGCTCACGAGGGAACACTAGGCAACGAGCGAGCAGACGAGCTAGCAAAGGAGGCGGCCGTCAATATAAAGAGAAGAGCCATCTACGTGGACTTTCCGATCTCCTTCGCAAAGCGCTCAACACGAGAGGAAACCATCACGATATGGCAAAATCGCTACACGAATGGAGACACAGCAGAAACCACAAAAGCATTTATGCCCGATGTCAGACGTGCTGTAAAAATAATGGCAAGACTCGACATTGACTCTTTGACAGCCCAAATCCTAACTGGACATGGGGGGTTTGCGGCCTATCTACACAAATTTAAGCTGACAGATAACCCGACATGCAGATGTGACGACCAAACCAGCGAGGACATAATCCATCTGCTTACTGAATGCCCAAGATTTACGAGGAAAAGACTAGAAACAGAGGCGGAAATAAGCATGTCCATAACAAGAGTAAACTTACCAGCAATCATGGATGACCCCGGAATGATGGACAAGTTCATGGAATTCAGCAGACACGTGGGGGGGACAGTGACTGGGGAAAAGAAAGGCTAGGACTGGAAAACACTATACGACACTGACTCGACTGATCATACTGGACCAGGAGACAAACAAGACACTGGACAAAACAAAAAAAAAAACACAACCGCCAAACCGCCATCCTGTAAAACCAGATGAAAACTGGAGACGGAAATCAACACACGCCTAAATAACCCACAAAAATGAGACCACAACAATGGCCCAGACCCCATGTGGTAGCACATGGCCCGTTTTGGGCCAACCAGCATAATCAATGATTGTGGAAGGCATTGATGCAATACCGACCCAATCACAGCACAACCTGAGGAGGGACAACAGCGGGAAAACGACGAACGAAGACATCTGGATGTAGGCCGCATTGTGCCAATGCGGCCCCAGAATGGCGCAGGGCTGTAGAAATATAATAATAAATAAATAAAAAAAAAAAAAAAAAAAAAAAAAATAATAATAATAATAATAATAATAATAATAATAATAATAATTACTTACCACCCCAGTCCAGGACCTGTAAAGTAATATAAGACCTAAAAAGGTCAATTAGATTAAGATTAAGGAAACTACTGTATTAGCCAAAATATACTAAAATACCGATTCAATTGTAAATAGAAATAGTGTTATATTGTAAAAAGAAATAAATAAGTACAAACCACTTACCTGCACCGACGCCGACGCCGATGTAAAGACGACCCTGAAAAATAAAGATTAAGCATTAAAATATGTAGATAAATGATATAAGAATAGAACTTTCCTTACCTGTCATCCCAACAAGTCACAACAAAAGTTTAAAGAAAAAAAAAAAAAAAAAAAAAGAGGAAAAAAAAAAAAAAAAAAATATATATATATATATATATATATACTTACCACTCCAGGTCAGGACCTGTGAAGTAATATAAGACCCAGCAAGGTCAATTAGATTAACATTAAGAATAAGGAAACTAGTGTATTAGCTAAAATATACTAAAATACCGATTCAATTGTAAATAGAAATAGTGTTAAAATAATAAATTGTAAAAATAAATAAATAAGTACAAATCACTTACCTGCACCGACGCCGACGCCGATGTAAAGACGACCCTGAAAAATAAACATTAAGCATTAAAATATGTAGATAAATAATATAAGAATAAAACTTTCCTTACCTGTCATTCCAACAAGTCACAACTGTATACATTCTAATAGAATTTAAATAATGCAAATAGCAACTTAGAATAAAATACACACATAAATATTATAATTAAGATCTAGACTTAAACGCGAATAAAATAAAACAAACTGAATAACTTATTTAGCCTTGACATAGACTCCGTCCACCCATGCGGAGATATTGCGGCAGCTAAAATAAGCTGCAATAAAAAAAAAAAAAAAAAAAAAAAAAACCTAACCTAACCTAACCTAACCTAACCTTTTTTTTTTTTTTTTTTTTTTTTTTTTTTTTTTTTTTTTACGTGGGGAAATCCAGTCGGATACCAGACGGCCTCGGGGGAGACGGTCTGGTTATGCCGGGCTCTAACCGGCTAAAACCCCACGGTGTCCTTCTCGTCGCCATATGCCGGGGTCGCGGGAACATCCATAAGGCAATCTTCCGCGACCCGGCGACGATGCGGTCTCATCAGACCTCTTCTCGTTTTTCGTGGAAGGCAGGAGATGGTGGTCTTCCTTCCACGGTACCTCAGTTCGGAGTGGCGCGTAAGGAACACGCCCGCGCCTACTCAGGCTAGTTTAGTTGGGTTGGTGGTGAACTCCCCCGAGTCCATCACCCCCTAGCCATCGTCAAGGAGGAAGACGTCGAATATGTGCCTCCCTTCGACGACCAGTTCGTCGGCGGCGGATGGCTAACGAGCTTATAGCTTCTCTTTGCCGCTCTGCTTCTTCTTTCTTCATCATCACTTTTTCACAAAAATCATGGAAGGCTTCCCAAGAACTTCTGCTTTTCACCATTCTGCTAACTACATTTGGTAGGGAGAGATCCTGCCCTATCTTAGCTCTTAGAGCCACTCTCTCCTCTTCCCATCCCATGCATTCTTGTAGCGTGTGTTGGGCTGTGTCCGATTGACAATCTTCGCAGTGGTGGCATTCTGCTGTCGGCTCCCGTCCCGCAACCTGACACAAGTAGCCTCCGAAACAACCATGTCCGCTAAGCACCTGCGTCATACGAAAAGTAAGGCTTCCATGGCGTCTGCCCAACCACTCTCGAAATACTGGAACTACTGCCTCAATGATCCTCGCTCCTGCATTAGAATCCGCCAGCCTCACCTCCCACGCTGTGTTAGCGTGTCTGACTATTCTACGCCTCATCCTCTCCCGTGTGAATGGACGAAGGCCCGCAATGAGTGCCTCCCTACGAATATTGTACATCGTTGTGAGGGCCACTGCATAAAGGTCCCATGGCAATGATCCAGCTAAGACGCAGGCGGCCTCATATGAGACTGTGCGGTAGCCGCGAATCAGTCTGATTGCCATCGCTCTCTGTGGTTTGCGTAGGAGTGCGATGTTTCGGCCATTCAGAGATTCGGACCACACCGGAGCTCCATATAGGGCCATAGATCTCACAACACCGACATAGAGGAGTCTACTTGAAGCATTGGGTCCACCTAAGTTTGGTAGTAACCATCCTAGAGCAGCTGTCGTACTCAGCAGCCTTGGCGTTAATCGCTCAAAGTGGGCGGTGAACTTCCACTTGCTATCGAGAATCAGGCCGAGGTATTTCATTGTTGATCCGATGCAGATGCGAGTACCACACACTATGAGGGTGTCCTCTGGGGATGGCACGTTCCGAGGTCCGAAGAAATATAGAGCCTCAGACTTATTAAGGGCCACTTTAAGGCCAAGACGGCTTATGCGTCCCACCAAATGCTCCACTCCAGCCGTGGCAAGAATAGAGGCTTCTCTGGGAGTCTTTGCTCGAGCTGTCACCAGAGTGTCATCAGCATAGCAAGTCACATCGATGCCCGTAATGTTTCTTCCCCGCAGGACCCAGTCGTACCCGATGTTCCACAAGAGTGGCCCGAGGACTGAACCCTGTGGAACACCACACGACATCTCTCTTTTACGCCAACCCCTTTGCACCGGGTACACGACGTAACGATCGGAGAGGTATGCACTGATTATGCGACAGAGATATGGGGGAATCCGATGATACCTGAGCGCCTCTCTGATGCAGCTCCAGGGCAAGGTGTTAAAAGCATTGGCGATGTCCAGCGACACCGCCAAAATGACTTCTCCTCGACTGACTGCTTCTCTTGCAAGGGCCTTCACTCGCAAAATAGCATCCACCGTCGACCTGCCTTGGCGGAAACCAAACTGGTTTTCGGATATGTCCGGTCCGGTGTTTTGGAGGTGGCTTACTATTCTGTCCACTAGTATGCGCTCGAAAAGTTTCCCTGTTTCGTCCAGGAGGACAATAGGACGATATGATGATGGGGACTCCGGAGGACGGCCCTCCTTGCTGATGAGTACTAGACGGCCTATCTTCCACTGTTGTGGAAACTGCGACTGCAATAGACACGAGTCCAAAAGACTCCTCAGCCTTCGTTCGAGCTCACTCAAGGCGAGCCCCAATACTCTACCAGGAATCCCGTCTGGACCGGGAGCAGTATTCTTGGCCTTAAGCCTCTCCAGTGCTCTACCAAATTCCAAGTCGGTCACTCCAGGTATTACGGGGTCTTCTGTCACATTCACGGTACCAGCCATAGGCGGAGGAAAGTACTCGTCCGTTCTGGGAAAGAGCGCTGTTACAACCTGGTCTACTACCTCAGGCTGAAGACTTTCCGTCAGTGGTGGGGTATATGGTCGTAGTTTACCTCTCACCATCATGTATGGTCGGCCCCATGGGTCGCTGTTTAGCGATTCTAGCATTTCTCTCCTGGCTTTCTCTTTGGCGCGTGCGATGCAGATTTTTAATGCATCTTTAGCGGAAACATACAAAGAATGGAGTACCGCCTCATGCTCAAGGCTTCTTTGGCGTTTTCTGCGACTACGAGTGTATTGTCGACGAGCTAAGACGCATGCGACCCTGAGCTGTGATATCTCCAGGGACCACCAGTATACCTGATTCAAGGGGGGTTTGAGCCTAGACCGGGGCATCGAAGCATCGCAAATATGCGTCATTGCGCTGCGGAGCTTGCTCGCTTCTTCTTCGGCCTCGAATGGACTTTCACTCACCGGCATCCACGATTGGACCACTGCTGCCTCCTTGAGCATTTCCTTATTTAAGTGCTTCAGTTGCCATCTTGGGCCACCCTTGTAGGAAGACAGCGTCAGATCTCGTCTAGCAGAGGGGGAGAGAACCTCGAAGCGGATGTATTGGTGGTCTGACAAGGTTTCTACGTCCTCAAGGACTCTCCACTGTCGCACACGTCTCGCCAAATCAGGGGTTGCGAACGAGACATCCACAATAGAACCACCCTGAGACCGCACACACGTATGAACAGACCCTTTGTTTAGAACTACCAGGCCAGCAGTCGGTAACCACTCTTCCAATAATTCTCCGCGAGCATCGGTAACGGGAGAACCCCAGGCTTTGGATTTTGCGTTGAAGTCTCCGACCACCATCACAGGGCAAGGAAGGAACTGCCCTATTATGGTTAGTATCTCCGTCATGAAGACTTCAAACTGGGCCAAGGTTTTGTTTGGAGAGAAGTACGCTCCGACAATGACAATTTCACCCATCATGGCTGCAACATACCCTTTCCCTTTTAGAATCCTGGCTGGGATGAATAAGCCATTCTTGTTAGGGGTGACAATTGCAACTAAACCATCTCGATCACCCACCCAGTTTGGTTTAGGGGGTATGCAATAGGGTTCGGCTATTACGGCTACTTGTATCCTCCACTCTGCCAGGCTCTGAATAAGTAAGTCCTGAGCTCTGGCACAGTGATTAATGTTGCTCTGTAGGAATCTGAAATGAGCCATTAGCGTAGATTCCCTGTTTCCATCTCTTCCCCTGGCGGGGGGTAGTGTCGTTGTATTTTGGCACCAATTGTGTTATGTCCGGACCTATTTTTATCGGGAGAGTGTTTAGAGCAGGATTTGCCACCAACCATGTGATCTGATGGTCTGTTACAATCTGCACAAAGTACACAACGTGGTGTTGCAGAACATTTGTTTGCCTTGTGACCTGGCATCCCGCACCGAAAGCATAGATCACTACGGTCAGTGCCCGATGTGCAATTTGCCCTAAGGTGACCTTCCTCCAAGCATCGCCAACAACGTCTTGTTCTTGTTGGTAGTTGCCTTACTCTGGCGGAGACCCAACCGATCAGAATACGTCCACTCTCAGCGATTCTATTGGCTGCAAAAACTGGGCAGCGTACCCAGATTGTATATAAACCTCTCAGGTCTTTTCGAACCTCTCCGGTAGCTATTTGGCTTACCGGACATCCACCGACACGAGAAATGGATGAGACCACTTCCTCCTTGGTGACGGAGTCGTCCAGCTCCGAAATGCGCATTTCGGCGCATTTCGTTACCCTGGCGACTCTAACGTCATCTATTTTGAGGGTGTTTATGAGCCGCTTTGCCATCTCGTCAGCCTTTTCACTGCTGGATGCCCCAGGTATTTCTAGGATTCTAGCTCCTGTGGCGGTCTTCCTAATTCGAATAGCATTGAGTCCAATACCCGAGAGGTCCGTTGATTTGGCTTGTCGAAGAACGCTGGCATATGATACTCCTCTCTCCTCGGCTCCCGGTTGCAATGTCAAGACTATTGCAGCAGATCGAGGTGGTCGTCTATGCTTAAAATGTCTAGCAGAATCCTCCGGCTTACCTCGGTGATCACGTAACTTTTTAGGCTTCCGTTTTGTAACCTTAACCCAGCCGGCATCCTCGGCTGTGGAAACAGAAGCTAACCTAACCTAACCTAACCTAACCTAACCTAACCTAACCTAACCTAACCTAACCTAACCTAACCTAACCCGATAAAAGTGCAGAATTTAACAGACAATAAGTGTACAAAATTTTAGAATTTTCGGCCGAGCGGTTCAAGAGTTATTAACTATTTAGTAAACCTAGGTACTCCATACAATCGTCATTTTTAATTTATAACATCTGAACGGAAAATTCCCAAGACTCAGTAACTCGTAAACAACTGACGTCACAGTCAACATCTACGACGCGTCAGAGTGTCTCAAGCAGCGGTGCTCGTGCTCGAGCCTGAGCATCACGGAGGAACTCGAGCCGCCAGATAAACAGGTGACTCGAGCCACCGAGTAGTGCCGTCCACATAGACGATATCATACCTCTGGCGAGAAGTTGCTAAGTCCAGTATACGTCACAGTGAGTACCTACCAAAGTCGACCCATCTTCCCGCGACCGCCCACGCTTATCCGCGCTTCGCGCGCACACCCACACCCACCCGCAGCCGCCCCCGCGACCTGCCCGAGTTGAAAAACTCTAAGTCCAGTCCCCATACAAATTTATCCAAAATTATTCTAAGTCCCGTCCATACAAAAAATCCAAAAATTTTTCCAAGTCCCGCGAAATTGATCTGACCAAATTCCCTAACTCCCCCGCGCTTACCTATACCACTCCACCATCCCACGCATACTTACACACCTACACCCGCCCCCGCAACCTGTCCGAGCTGAAATTTTTCTAAGTCCCAGCTCCATACAAATCCACTCAAAATTTTTCTAAGTCCCTGCCCATACGAAATTAATCAAAATTTTTCTAAGTCCCGCGATACCTAAATTGTAAAATCTTCCTGGATCCCCGCGCCCACCTACGCCACCCCATCCTCCTACATACACCCACACCACCCACGCGGCCAGTCCGACCAAGAAATTTTTCTAAGTCCCAGTTCCATATAAAATCTCCTCAAATTTTTTTTTTTTTTTTTTCTAAGTCCCCAGCCCATACAAAATATCCCCGAAAAATTCTAAGTCCCGCGAAATTAAATTAATCAAATTGTCAATTTTCTATAAGTCCGCCGCGTCCACCTACACCACCCCACCTACCCACGCACACCTACACCCACCCCCACAAAAATTTTTTAACCCCCCCCGCCAAAGTTCGACCCACGAAACCCCCCCCCTCCCCCCCCCCCAACCCCCCTCAACCCCCCCCCCAAAGTCACCCCCACGAAACCCCCCTCTCCCCCCCCCCCGGGTGCACCTTACCTCACCCCCCCTGGTCCTATCTCCGGAACCAAGCATCGGATCGGGACCGGACTTTTTTCTGCGGCCAGGCCGTGGCCTTGCGCCCACTTCTGCCCCGCCACATTTGCGAAATTCCCCCCCCCTTCCACCCCAAACTTTTCTAAGTAACCACCTCTAAACAGCTGTAACTTCGGAACGGGAGACCGCAGCGGAGCCCGGTTTTCTTCCCCTGGCTGCCTGGGACCCCGCGCGCCCGTCTGCATCACCGCATCACCCAATAACCACGTCGAACCTGAAAAATAAAAACTAATTAGCATCTATACATCTATAAAAATAAATAGAAGAATACTTACCTGTGCACCGTCGAAACCAGCATACGCCATCTGCAACAAAACAAGGAATTAGAAACGGATAGAACGGGATACACTATTGCTTCACCTAAAATAACGCCATCCAGAAACACCACCTATAGAAACAAAGTATTAAGTCATCCACATACACATTCCGGGAAGAAACAAATCGGATTAGCGTCAACATATCTTTTGGAGGCAGCACCTGAAAAGAAAAAGAAAATTAATAACAACACCTAAAATAAACACACGTGGAAAAGAAAGCTAATTAGTAAATCAGTAGCACAAAGTAAAATAATTCCACCTACCACTACATCGTCCAGAAATACTCATCAAGTACCGATATCAAGTCATCCAGGAGTATAACACGGATAATACCATCTGACCCACACGGACAACCCAACAGCTATGTCCCAATCCAGTGCGGCATCCAAGGGGCCGAGGCCGGGAGCGGGCGAGGCCCGTGCGGAACCTGCGATAAGAAAAAAGGTGTATACTAAGAGGCTGCAAGAGATGACTAAGGAGCCGGCCACAGACAGTGACGCCTCGAGCGTGGCCCCCAGCCTGACGAGTCGAGACTCTGCTGGCGAGCAAAGTGCCCAGATCCTCTCCACCCTTCCTACTACCGCAAACCGGCTGTTTCAGGAAGCGAAGGAACAGATGGAGCAGTCGGGCAATATAAAGACCTCGATAAAGGAGAAGGTACTCGAAAACCTGGGGGCCATGTTCGAGATAGTGCTGCGACTGAACGAGTCTCGCCAGACGCTGCAGGCGCAGATGGAGCGCACCAGAGCGGGGGTGGCGACCCAATTGGCGAGACAAGAGCAGGAGCATGCCAAACGACTGGCGGGTATCGTCGCAGAACAACAAGCTGACGCGGCAGCAGTGCGGCCCGAGGTGAAGGAATTAATGAAAGAAGTACAATCCGTGAGACAACTAATATCCTTCGACGTCCTGGACCTCTTAGCAAAGACCAGCCAACACCAACACGTCCAGCAGGCAACCGCCTTGAACAGACAGCTACAAGAAACGGGAAGGAAGCTGGCCAGTGTGGTCGAGGAAGCGAGCCAAAGTAGAACGTACGCGGAGGCGGCGGCGGCGGGAAGGTCGGAAGACAAGAAAACACCAAAGCCGAACTATACCATAATAGTGTCGTCTACCGAGGAGCGAGAAACCAGCGAGGACGTCCTCAAGAGGGTGCGCGGAGCCGCCGACGCCAGGGTGAGTGGCGTGGCGGTTGACCGCATAAGAAAAGCTAGGAACCAAAAGGTCATAATTAGCTGCACTTCTAAAGAGACCGTAGAAAAATTAAAAGGCAAGCTGAAAGGAAGTGACAAGCTGAAAGTAGAGGACGCAGTAAACAGGGACCCTCTGATCATAATTAAAAACGTCCTAAACTACAACAAAGATGAAGAAATCTTAACATCCATCAAACGCCAGAATGAACACCTTGTTGGAAAGATCCCTGCAGAGGAATATAGGGCAGAAATCAAATATAGAAGACGAACCCGGAACCCGCACGAGTGTCACGCGGTACTACAGGTGTCGCCGAAGGTGTGGGGCGCCTTGACACGCGCGGGACGGGTACATGTAGACTTACAAAGGTGCCAAGTCGCAGACCAAAGCCCTCTGGTCCAGTGCACGAAGTGCCTGGGCTATGGCCATGGGAAGAAATACTGCAAGGAGACAAACGATTCTTGCAGCCACTGTGGAGGAAACCACCTTAGAGCTGACTGCGCCGTGTGGGCAACAGGGGATAGACCATCCTGTGTGAACTGTACGGCCGCGAAGCTCGACAGGGTGGATCACTCCGCATTCGACCCAGACTGCGCCGTGCGAAATCGATGGGACGCCATAGCGCGCTCGACGGTCTCTTACTGCTGAGGGCACCCTGGGCAAGCTAAGTTTCATCCAGGCCAACCTGCAGCGGAGTAAATTAGCCACAGCTGAATTGATCAGAGCAGCAAAAAACAGAAAAACGGACATAAGCTTGGTTCAGGAGCCATACACGGGAAATACCGGGAAAATGGGCATATACTCAGGCACCCGTATAATCCAGATGGAGGCAGGGGACGGAGGACCGATAAAAACCGCCATCATCATCCATAACCCGGGTATTGCTCTGGCTCATGACCCAACCCTACAAACCAGAAATGTGGCCCACGTCGGCGTAAAAACTGCGGAAACAAACCTGAACCTTATTTCCGTTTACATGGAAGAAGACCACCCCATGGACACATACCTAGACCACATTACTAAGATCCTAAAGAATGTTGGACAGAGAAGGACCGTAATCGCTGGGGATGTCAATGCGTGGAGCCCGTGGTGGGGAAGTGTCCGGGAAAATCACAGGGGAGCCGAATTGGCCAGCTATATAAACGAGAAGAACCTGAACCTGCTAAATACGGGAGACAAACCTACCTTCGAGGCAACCAGGAACGGGAAGGTCTACTCCAGTGTCGTGGACATAACGACTTGCACAGAGGATATATATGGGAAGATTGAGAACTGGACAGTCGACACGGGACTAACTAACTCTGACCATAACGCCATCACATTTACATTAAATAGCCAGGCAAAAACAGAAATTAGAAAGAAAACCACAAGGAAATATAACTGTAAAAAAGCGAATTGGATACTATTCAAAGAAGAGCTAGATAGAAATATGAACACGGCACAGCTTAGTATACAAGAAATAGACAGCATAGACAGCAAAGAAAAACTAGAAGAAGCAGTGGACAGATATGTAGAAGTCATAACAAAAACATGTGATGTAGCAATTCCTACGGTCAGGACCTACGAAAAACCCCCAATTCCCTGGTGGAATGACGAATTAACAAGGTTAAGGAAAGAAGTAGTGAAAAAGAAAAGAAGGATAGGATGTGCGGCGCCCCAACGTAAAAAGTACGTAATAAAAGATTACCAGGACATTAAACTAATATACGAGAAAGCTGCAAAAGAGGCTCAGACGAAAAGCTGGGTGGATTTTTGCACCCAGCAAAAACAAGAATCAATGTGGGACTCGATTTATCGGGTTATGAGGACAACACAGAGGAGAGGAGAAGACGCACCGATGGTGAAGGAAGGGCGCGCCCTCTCGGGCAAAGAATCGGCTAACTACCTGGCGGATACCTTTTTCCCTGAGGACAACATGAACGACGACAAGGAACAGCACGCATTAACCAGGGAAAAGGCCAGAAACATGACACCACAGCACCCAAATGACCCGCCTATAACAGAGCAAGAGCTCCTACGGGCAGCAAAATCATTCAGCGCTAAGAAGGCCCCCGGAGCGGATGCACTGACGGCCGACATCTGCCTGGCAACCATAGAACGCACAAGACGAGAGTTTCTGGGAATAGCAAACAAATGCATGAGTCTGTCCGTGTTCCCAAAACCCTGGAAGACAGCAGAAGTAATTATCCTTAAAAAACCAGGCAAGGTAAACTACAATGAGCCAAAATCTTATAGACCCATAGGACTCCTGTCGATCATGGGCAAAATACTGGAGAAAATTATGGTTAGAAGAATACGGTGGCACATCCTCCCCAAGCTAAATCCTAGGCAATACGGGTTCACCCCACAAAGAAGCACGGAAGACGCCCTCTATGACCTGGTAAACTATATAAGGGAAAAGCGAAGAAATAAAGAAATAACAGTCATGATATCCTTGGACATAGAGGGCGCCTTCGATGGTGCATGGTGGCCCGCCATTAAAATCAGGCTGGAGGAATTGGGATGCCCAGCAAATCTCTGGAAGCTCGTGGAGGACTACCTGTGCAATAGAAGGGTGCGTGTGAACTACATGGGCTGCGGCGTCGAGCGAGAAACGTCAAAGGGGTGCGTCCAAGGGTCGGTGGGCGGCCCCCTTTTTTGGAACGTGCTACTGGATCCCCTGCTTAATGAACTTGATGGCCTGGGGGTGTATACCCAGGCGTTTGCAGACGACGTGGTCTTGGTCGTCTCGGGACAAGAAACCATACGGATCCAAGAACAGGCGAACAGAGCCCTCGAAGTGGTGACGAAATGGGGAACGAGGAACAGACTTAGATTCGCACCGCAGAAAAGCAAGTCGATGGTGATCACCAGGAGACTCAAACACGACAACCCCGTCCTAAAAATGGGACGGGAGCACATAAACTTAGCGAGTGAAATTAAAATCCTGGGGGTCATCATTGACGCGAAGCTAACGTTTGCGCGGCATATAACATATGTCACGAACAAAGCACTGGCCATACACAACCAACTCTCGAGGGCAGCCAAAACGACATGGGGACTAAATTCAGAAATAACCCGAAAGATATACACGGCAGTGGTTGTGCCCATCATATCCTATGGTGCAAGCGTATGGGCCATGGAAGTTGAAAAGCTGTACGTGCAGAAGCAGCTATCCGCAGTGCAAAGAGGATTTGCCCAAAAAATAGGGAAAACCCATAGAACGGTCTCGAAGCACGCAGCAATGGTACTGGCAAGACTCCTTCCACTAGACCTATATATAAAGGAGCAGGCGTATATATACGAGATCCGGAGAGGGCGTCCGCTCAGACACCTGTCTGACGAATATAGCATAGAACATCGGGTGGACTATTCCGAACTTGATCACCCGGCCTGCTGGGCAGGTCCGGAGTACACCGAAATTGCGGAAATGACCCCCGAGGCAATGAATATAAACAACCTGACTGGTAAAATAATATACACGGACGGCAGTAAAATCGAAGGCAGGGTTGGAGCGGCACTAACCGTTTGGGAGAACGGCAACGAACAGCACTTTAGGAAGCTCCGTCTGGCAAGCCACTGTACAGTCTTCCAGGCGGAGATGTTAGCGATAGAGACTGCCACCAAAATCATCGCAAACAAGAACTGGCCAGAAGCGAGCATAATTACAGACTCAAGGTCGTCACTGGACGCGCTGAGCTCGGACCCGCCGACGCACCCGCTGGCGCACAGCATCAACAGGAACCTCCAACACATTAAGGAAAAGGGACGTGAAGTAAAATTATTTTGGACAAGAGCGCACACGGGAGTGCCAGGCAATGAAAGGGCGGATGATTTAGCTAAGGAGGCGGCACTCGCCACCAGGAGAAGAACGGCGTACGATAAATTTCCAATATCTTACGCAAAACGCAGGACAAGAGAGGACACGCTAGAAATCTGGCAGAGACGCTACTCGATCGGGGACACGGCGGGGGTCACGAAGAGGTTTCTGCCAGATGTTATCAGCGCAACAAAAATTATAAAGAGCTTAGAGATGGACACCCTAACCGCGCAAATTTTGACCGGCCACGGTGGCTTTGCGCAATACCTGCATCGCTTCAAATTAACTGACAGACCGACCTGCAAATGTGACGACGAGACTGACGAAGACATTATCCACCTGGTGACTGAATGCCCAAGATTCCTGGCAAAACGACATGACACAGAAATGGAGATTGACATGACCATCGACAGTGATAACTTACCGAAAATTATGACCAATAAAGATGCAATCCACAAATTCATGAAATTCTGCAGGCACGTGGCTAAAACAGTTACCACTGAAAACAAGAGCCGACCGACATGACAGGATGACGACCTATGACAGGAAAAGAAATAACAAACACCGACCAAAACTGGACTGGGACTGAAACATCACGACGAGACAGACTGTGAAAGAGAAGCCGAAAGCCATTCTGGAACACCGGGTGGCAAAACACGGACCTGGAAAAATTGGAAACAAATCCATGAACCCCTGAAAATACGACGAAGAAAAGGATCTGGCCCTATGTGGATCATCACATGGTGCGTCCAGAACCACACGACAAATATATGATTGTGAAGGGCATCATAATTGATACCCAACACAATCACTGCATGACATCACCAGCGGGACATCTACACCGGAGAAGACACCTGGAGGTAGACCGCAATGTACCATTGCGGTCACAGCATGGCCTCACGGCCGTTAAATTGTATATATTACAAAAAAAAAAAAAAATAAAAAAAAAAATAAAATAAAATAAAAAAAAAAATAAATAAATAAAAAAAAAAAAAAAAAAAAAAAAAAAAAAAAAAAAAACTTACCAGTCCAGTCCAGGACCTGTAATATAAAAATAAGACCCAACAAGGTCAACTAGATTAAGACTAAGATAAGAAAATAACTGTAATAAAAATAAAACTGTAACCATAGTAAATATATAAATATGTAATTTCAAACAGCTATTAGATCAAACTAGGTATGTAATAATGTAAATAAGCTAAAAACTACTAAACTATCGATAAAACTGTAAATAGGAATAGCACTATTGATTACAAATGTAAAAGTAAACAGAAAATAAAAAGCCTGTAAGTATACCAAAAAATAAGAATAAACCACTTACCTGCACCGACGTAGCGATGACACAGGAAGACGAAGCCGAAGCACGAAGTTAAGACGACCTGAAAAAGAAATATTAAGTATTAAAACATGTAGAAAAATATTATAACAACAGAACTTCCCTTACCTGTTATCCATGTAAGAATATAAGCACCAGGCGCCAAATAAATCTACACTATGTAAATATTAATAAGAATGCAAATAATGTAAATAGTAACTTAGAATAAAAATATACACATAATAACATACTTAAGACCTAGACTTAGACACGATAGATCACAACATAATGAATACACCGAACGTACACGTAATAAATTAAACCAACTGAAAAACTTATTTAAACCCAAACATAGACTCCGTCCACCCATGCGGAGGTACACATGAGTGAGCTAGAATAAAAAAAAAAAAAAAAAAAAAAAAAAAAAAACCTAACCTAACCTAACCTAACCTAACCTAACCTAACCTAACCTAACCATCTGTACGCGAGTCATAAATAATGACCCAGCCTTCTTCCTGGCCCTATTAAATAAATGCCTGGCCCTGGAATACTTTCCAAAAGAGTGGAAGAGAGCGATCGTGATCGTTCTGAGGAAGCCGGGGAAAGACTCGTACACGGTACCTAAATCCTACAGGCCGATTGGCCTCCTGCCGGTGCTCGGCAAAGTATATGAAAAAATGCTTGTCGCCCGCCTCAAATTTCACCTTTTGCCTGGAATTAGTACTCGCCAGTATGGCTTCATGCCACAGCGGAGCACCGAAGACGCCCTCTATACCCTCATGACACACGTCCGCAGTAAGCTGGACCAGAAAAGAATAGTCACGCTTGTGTCCTTGGATATAAAGGGGGCTTTTGATAGCGCCTGGTGGCCGGCTATAAGGATCCGACTGGCAGAGGAAAAGTGTCCCGTGAATTTGAGGCGGGTGATTGATAGTTACCTTAGAGACAGATCGGTCGTAGTTAGGTATGCCGGAGAGGAAGTTGATCGAGCCACGTCCAAGGGATGCGTCCAGGGTTCCATTGGTGGACCCATCCTATGGAACCTGTTGCTTGATCCGCTCCTTAAAATGCTCGACGGGTCTAATATTTATTGTCAGGCTTTTGCCGACGATGTTGTGTTGGTTTTTGACGGGGAAACGGGGCTTGAAATATCCCTGCAGGCAAACGCGACCCTTGAACGTGTTCGGTCGTGGGGCATCAAGTCTAAGTTAAAATTCGCACCGCACAAGACGTGTGCGATGGTGATCACGCGGAGACTGAAGTTTGATGTACCGCGCCTGAGCATGGGAGGGGTCGCGATAGCAATGTCTGACAACATAAAAATATTGGGAGTGACCATTGATCATCAGCTGACCTTCAACACACATATCACTAATGTATGTAAAAAGGCGATGGCCATTTACAAGCACCTCTCCAGAACCGCAAAAGTCAGCTGGGGTTTAAACACCGAGGTTATAAAAACCATCTACATGGCCGCAGTCGAGCCGACAATATTGTATGCCGCAAGCGTATGGGCACCGGCAGTCAACAAACTCGGGGTCAAAAAGCAATTGAACGTGATCCAACGTGGATTTGCCCAAAAACTTTGCAAGGGCTACCGCACCGTCTCCCTAAACTCGGCACTAATACTGGCCGGCATACTCCCTCTCGACCTCCGAGTCCGTGAGGCGGCCTCGCTATACGAGGCCAAGAAGGGGGCGAACCGCTCAGTATTAGGAGACAGGGAGATAGAGAGGATGTTCCCGACCATCGAGATGCCCCATCCAGCAGAGCACGACCAACTGGAATTCATAAACCTGGTAGACGAACAACAGTACGAAGACTGCAGGCACTTTAATGTGCGGATCTTCACGGATGGTAGCAAGGTTGAGGGCAAGGTTGGCGCCGCGCTATCCATTTGGAACCATGACGTCGAAACCAAGGCCCTCAAACTCACCCTCTCCCCATACTGTACCGTCTACCAGGCCGAACTCCTAGCTCTTTGCAGAGCAGTTAAAGAGGCAGTAAAGAGCAAACAGTCCACGTTTGGGGTTTTCAGCGACTCAATGGCGGCTCTTCAGACACTGACAAACCCGGTGTCCTCTCACCCGCTCGCAGTTGAGTCCAGAGAAGCGCTCAGACGATGCAGAGCCCAAAACAAGCGCGTCTCTCTTTTTAAGATAAAAGCTCATGCGGGCTTCGAGGGGAACGAGAGAGCGGACTTCCTAGCAAAGCAGGCCGCCTTGGGGTCGAAAAGAAGACCCGAGTATGATCTTTGTCCCGTCTCCTTTGTCAAGCGAAGGATTCGCTTAAACACTATCGACGAGTGGAATGAAAGATACAGGTCCGAAACTACAGCCGGCATTACCAAACTCTTTTTCCCTAGTGCATCGGAGGCATACGGTGTTGTGAGAAAAATAGAGACCACAAACCACGTCACTCAGATAATGACGGGTCATGGTGGGTTCTCCTCATACTTACACCGTTTTAAGCGTAAGGAGAATCCGTCATGCGCCTGCGAGCCCAGCATCGAGGAGACGGTCCCTCATCTCCTCATTGACTGCCCGATCCACCAAATCAGAAGAATGGAGCTGGAACAGAAGATAGATATTAATATTAATTTAGAAAACATTCAGACAATTATAAGTAGTAAAAAGCATAGACAAATATTTTTAGAGTATTGTGTAGAAATAGCAAAATTAGTAAATAATAGAAATAGGTCAGACTAAGAAAACTGGGTGTGTAACTTACCTTTGTTTGAATTTCTTCTAAAGCGCTCATCGCCTTAACGCACCTAAATAAATATATAAATAATTATAAAAATAAATATGAAAATAAATAATTAACTAAATAAATAAATAAAAGTGTGTAACTTATCTTTGTCTGAATTTCTTCCTAAGGCGCTTATCGCCTTAACGTACCTAAATAAATATATATAGATAAATATATAAATAAATATGAAAATAAATAAATATATAAATTAATAACTAAATAAACAAGTAAACTAATAAAACTAAATAAATAAATAAAAGTGTGTAACTTATCTTTGTTTGAATTTCTTCTAAGGCGCTTATCGCCTTAACGCACCTAAATAAATGTATAAATAAATATAAAAATAAATATGATAAAAAATAAATAAGTAAATAAATAAGTTAACTAATAAAACTTAATTAATAAATAAAGAAATAAAGGAGTGTAACTTACCCTTGTTGATTTTCTTCCTTAGGCGTTCATCGCCTTAATGCACCTAAATGAATAAAACGGAACAAAAAATATTATCGTTTTGCAAGAGCCTTGCCCATGGCAGGGGTACTAGAATAATATAAAAAAAAAAAAAAAAAAAAAAAAACCTAACCTAACCTAACCTAACCTTTTTTTTTTTTTTTTTTTTTTTTTTTTTTTTTTTTTTTTTTTTTTTTTTTTTTCGTTGGAAAAATGCGTTTCCGCATCGTCACCCAGGCCAGGAAGGCGATGACCGGGCGGTATGTGCGGCACCCGGCGTCTGCCATTTTTAAGGCACCCCACTAAAAAACCAACGGCTGCCCACGACGCTGCCATGGGACGTCACGGGATCGCTTTCGCACTCACCGTGACGCCCCGGCGTAACTCCTCCGTATAGGGGTACCCCGGGCAACCAGTGTACCCCTACCACATAGACCTAGTGCAATGGCGAGAGAGGTCGCCCCCCCCTCTCACCTAGGCCTACGGCTGGGAAGGAATGGGCTGAACCCTTCTCCTTCGCAGCCTCTCCCGCTGGAGCTCGATGTGACTATGTTGCCATAGCCACAGCCGGCTCCGTGCTGGGCTCCGCGCTCGAGGGTTTCGCACCAGGTGCTAATCCTCGAACTCGCGGAGCCTTGCACACTCGGCTCCCCAATAAGTGGGTCGCTGTGAGACCTCGGTCCGCACAGACCGCGCACCGCAACATTCCGGTGCAAGTGGCTCGGGTATGCCCCTCACCACCGCACCGGAAACAGGCGGCACTTCGGTCGACCGCGGACGGGCAAGCCGCACGCACATGCCCAGGTGCAAGGCACCTGAAGCAGCGCAGCGGCTGCGCCTCCAGCAGCTCCACCCTGGCTGAGCTCCAGCCCACCAGGACTCTTTCGGCGTCGACGAGCGACTTCGCCGCATCAATGGGGAGTCGGGCAAAGGCAACGCCCATGTCCCCATAACCGCCCCGACGGATCTCCCCCACAAAGAGGGCCTCGCCAGGGCAGTTCGTGATGCGGCAAATCGCATCGACCACGTCGTCTTTCGTGACAGAGTCGTCCAACCCTTTTAGCCTTACGGCTACACGCCGGATGGGCCGGACGACATCTGCCACCCCGCTCAACACTGGGCGAAGCTTCGCCGCCAGTGCCTCCGCCTGCTCGGGAGTGCCCTTAGGCAGCTCCAAGAGCCGGGCTCCTGCCGCCGAGCGGCGGATCCTCAGCCCATCTCTGAGGCCGATGTCGCCGAGATTAACCATCTCGGCGGCACGCCTCAGAATATGGGCGTAGGTCACGCCCGCCTCTGCCACCCCACTCTGCAGCTTCAACAAAACCGCAGGAGACCGGGGTTTGGGCAGTTTCGGCACGTCCGCCTTCGGTTTTGCCGAAGACGACTTCTGCCCCTTCGAACTGGCCCTAAGAACAACAGGCTTTTGGGAAGGGCTCTTCTTTTTCCCCTTGCCTAACTTCCTCCTCGAGACTGTCGTCCACGCCTCCTCTCGAACCTGAGGAGCCGTCGGCAGTCCCGCCTCCGAGACAGTCGCCGCGACTGCGGCCGACTGCCTCCTCTCCGCCGCGAGTGGCGGCCGGTGGCTCCGCGCCGGGAGGAGACGCTCTTCAAGTCCTGCGAAGCGGGAGTTAATTAAAACTCCCACCGAGGACAATACGGAGCGTCTCAACTCCTCAACCACGTCTGGACCCAACGACGACGACCCGGACGGTAACTCCCCTGACGAGATCGGAGGTCGACCAATAGAGGACTTAAGATCGTCAAAGTCCTTGCGAACCTTGACGATCTCCTCCCTGAGGAAGGACACCTCGCGACAAAGACGAGCGTTATCCGCCCGCAATTGCCGCGATTCCTCAGGTTCCCCCCTAAAGGCCAGAACCTCAACGACCTCGAGGAGACTACTTGAAGCCTCCTTCAGAGCTTTCACCATCGTGCCCTTCAGGTTTCCGCTCTTTTTGCAGACCTCGAGGATCGAGGCTGCACCTCTCATGGCAACAGCGCGAAGCTGTTGCGAATCTAAAGTAGAAGACGGCTCAATGGTGGGAAGCGCCTCCAAGGACAGATCGTCCTCGGAAACCGGCGCACTCACCACCAGAGCCTTCTTCTTCTTTCCGCGGAGGGCCCGAGCGCTCAGTGCGCGCTCTAACTCGGCCTCCTCCGCCTCCTCCTCCATGGCCCGCAAATCGGCTTTCGCCTGGGCGAGACCACTCCCGCGTCCTTTGGGTGCACCGCGTCCACGCCGAGCGGTGCTGCACTTAGCCACTGCAGCACCAAGCTCGGGATCGGACTCCGATGCGACCTCGGGGGGAGACCGGATCACCCCGTAGCTCCGCTTCCTACGAGCGGACAGCTGTGGTTCTGACAGATCATCAGAATCTGTCAGAACCACAACCGGACTCTCCCATCCACGCCTCACACGCATTTTAGTTGGACAGGTCGGTGTGGTGTCGACCTGTGCAGGGACTCCTGCTCCAGAGCGGCTCTTGCCTCCCCCGTAGTACGAGAGGCAGACGGTAGCCGGGGCTACCGTGAGGGATTGCACAGCGTCGTCGCTGACACCCTCCCGGGGACTTATTTTCGGAACTGCTCTTTTCATTTTGATTTTTGGCGCTCTCGCCATTACACGATCCTTTGGCAAACGCCGAACCGCCGGACCGACACAAAACATCTAAAAGGGGACAAAGAGACACGCAGAAGAAAAACAAAACAGGACAATACAAAACACAAAAAGGGTGATTTTTTATAGAGGTTTTCTTCCTCGCAGCCAGACGATCAGAGCAAGCTCCGTCAATCCAGCCCTCGTTCCCGCTCAGTGCGGGCTTCCGAGATCTTGTGGCCGTGCAATGCTCGCCCCGAAGGGCAAGCAGCCACACGTGCTAGTAGCTGTCCGCGCCGGCCGAAGCCGGTGCCCCTCATATCTGAGGGGACCTCCCCTATCCGCAACCCGGGGGACGCGCCAGATGGCGGCACTAGCAACCGCGCACTGGAACCTAACCTAACCTAACCTAACCTAACCTAACCTAACCTAACCTAACCTAACCTAACCTAACCTAACCTAAGGCGGAAACTATGTGGGACTCTATTTACAGAAAAATAAGGACTACTGAAGACTCCCTGATGGTGAAAGATGGCGTCACCCTGAGCCCACAACAGTCCGCAGAACATCTGGCGGACGTCTTCTTTCCCTGTGACGTGAGCGGGGATGACGAGCAACAGCACACCTCAGCAAGACAAAGAGCGGCAAGAATACCCCTGTGTACTGCGGCCGATGACCTATTGATAACGGCCGAGGAACTAGAAACGGCGGCATCGTCGTTCAGCCCGAGGAAGGCACCTGGTCCCGATGGACTGACGGCTGACATCTGCCTGGCGGCAATAAGGAAAACACCAAATCAGTTCCTCGCGCTGCTCAACAAATGCTTGGAATTGGGACTGTTTCCCGCACCCTGGAAAGTGGCTGAAGTGGTGATTCTGAGGAAGCCTGGAAAGCCGGATCATAACGAGGCCAAATCCTATCGGCCAATAGGACTACTCAGCATACTGGGGAAAATATTAGAAAAAAAAATAGTAGTGAGAAGTCTACGTTTGCACCTCCTCCCTAAATTAAACCCACGCCAATACGGGTTCATGCCACAGCGCTGTACAGAGGACGCTCTCTACGATCTGGTCAACTACGTGAGAGGAAAGCGAGATAATAAGGAGATAGTTGTTCTAGTCTCACTAGATATAGAGGGCGCCTTTGACAACGCGTGGTGGCCCGCCATTAAGAACCGGCTGGCCGACATGGGATGCCCTGGGAACCTGGGGAGGATGGTCGAAAGTTACTTTACGGGACGAGAGGTCAGAGTCAACTACATGGGTCAAAAGGCAATAAGAGGAACAACAAAAGGCTGTGTCCAGGGCTCCGTTGGAGGCCCATTTTTCTGGAATTTATTACTGGACACGCTTCTAACGGAACTGGACCAAAATAACATCCACAGCCAAGCATTTGCCGACGACGTGGTCCTAGTCTTCTCCGGCCACGAAACTATTAAGATACAAGACCATGCCAACACAGCACTGGAAATTGTACAAAAATGGGGAAGAGCTAACAAGCTACGATTCGCACCGCACAAGACTAAGGCAATGGTGACAACCAGGAAATTGAAATATGACAACCCGATCTTACGCATGGGCAGAGAATATATCGAAATAACTGACACAATCAAAATCCTGGGGGTCACAATTGACTCTGGTCTTACGTTCGCGAAGCAAATCTCGGCTTCAAGAGGCAAAGCGCTGGGAATTTACCGCCAGATGTCGAGAGCTGCCAAGGCGACCTGGGTCCTAAACCCCACAATCATCGGTACCATGTACACGGTATAGTATAGTACCAATAATGGCGTATGGAGCGAGCGTTTGGGCACCAGAGATAAACAAGAAATACGTCCAAAAACAACTGGCAACAGTACAAAGAGGGTTCGCCCAAAAGATCGCCCACACACACCGTACAGTATCTAAACATGCGGCAACTATCCTGGCAGGAATTCTCCCTTTGGACCTGCAGATCAGGGAGCACGCCAGGGTTTATGAGATCCGAAGAGGAAGGCCTCTGGAACACATCTCGGATGAGTACCGACTGGAACGGCGGGTGGACCAACTGGAGCTCCCCCACCCTGCAGAACGCAAATTGCAAAAGTACACCTGCCTAGAGGAGCTAACTCCCACCACAGAACAAGCCCACAATATGACGGGGAAGCAGCTCTTCACTGATGGGAGTAAAATCGACGGCTGTGTGGGGGCTGCATTAACTGTGTGGGAGGACGGCAGGGAGGTATACTTTCGGAAAATGCGCCTAGCGAAACACTGCACGGTGTTTCAGGCGAAGCTGTTGGCGATAGAGACGGCCACAAACACCGTAGCTAAGATGAACTGGAAGGAAGCGACTATACTAACGGACTCCAGATCATGTCTGGAGGCCTTAAATACGGAACCACTACAACACCCACTTGCGCAAAAAAAAAAAAATAATAAAAATATACAAGAAGTAACCAAGAAGGGCGGGAAAATAAGATTATTTTGGAACAAAGCGCATGTGGGTGTACGCGGGAACGAGAGGGCAGACGAGCTGGCGAAGGATGCGGCCAGAAATACAAAGAGGGCGGCGTGTTACGACGAGTTCCCCTTATCATACGCCAAAAGAATAATACGTGACCAGACCATAAAAACTTGGCAGGAGAGATACACAACAGGGGAAACAGCTGCGGTGACCAAAGCATTCTTGCCTGACGTAAGACTTGCTAAAAAGACAGTGACAAGACTGGACATGGACTCACTTACCTCGCAGATCCTAACCGGACACGGCGGGTTTGCGGGGTATTTACACAGATTCAAACTAACAGACAGCCCGACGTGCAGATGCGACGACACCACAGAAGAAGAAATTATTCATTTACTTACCGAGTGCCCCTTTTACTTTTATTAAATTATTCATTTACTTACCGAGTGGTTCATGAACAGAAGACACGACACTGAAGTAGAAATAGACATGATAATAAGTAGACAAAACTTACCTGATATTATGACAAATCCTGGAGCACTCGAGGTCTTTATGAGGTACTGCCGCTATGTGGGACGGAAAATCACTAACGAGAATAAGACTGACTGACCTGACTGACGCACTGACCGACGTGACGAGACCCGACGGTACTGGAACAGGAACGCCAACGACGATAATTGGAACACAGGTCTAGTACACCATGCCGGATAACCGGTTGGCTCATAGAGACAAATCAGTGGAACGGACTAACCCAACCAATCCTAGGACTTACGAGGGTCCTGGCTCCGTGTGGAACACACGGCAGTCCCAGGACCGACTGGCATAGACAACATGATTGCACCGTAGGCATTCTGTAATGCCATCCTGGCAATCAACGACAAACACTGAGAGGGAATATAACGGAGAAGACGCACACCCGGACGCAGGCTACATTGTGCCAATGTGGCCCCGGCATGGCAAAACGATCCGTGCCAAGAAATCTAGTGTACAAATGTATATACATAAAAATATATATATATATATATATGTCGGAGTGTCAGTATTTTAGCGCCATCTACAGTTTCACTTAATTAATTATTGGGATTAAAATAATAAAAGGCACTCAATAACACTTATTGGAAATGTCAAGCAGTATGCTTGGATGTAGTCGATGCATCGCGGTGACAGGACATTTGAATGGATAGCTGTCGATGTCATCTGACAGATGACATGTCACTTGTCAGTTTACTGAATAGCTTCGAATAGAGAGACACATTTTGGAGGGAACGCGAGCGCAAGTTGTTGATTTAAGACGTAAAAGTAAAGTCACTCCGTTGCTTCGAATTCATCTCATTTCCAATTCTAATCAGACTAATTAAAACTAATTGATCGTGTGTAGTTTCTGTAATTTCTGTAATCAGTGCCGTGTAGTGAATAAATAGACTATTGTATTACGTGTTGAGACTGTTATTTTAAGCCTACCGCCATGTTGGACCATCCAGATAGTGAGGGGCCAGAGTTACCTTCGTTATCAGAAGTGGGATGTAACCCAACCGGCCCACGTGGTGCAGGCGGAGACGCGAATCAAGATGGGTATGGCAATTACACGCATACATTTCGAGGTGATACAAGTGACGAAAAATGGCGTTTACTGTTGGAACAACAGAACCGTAACTTTTTGGCTATTGTGCAGGCAATGCAGGCCTCTTCTTCTAGTACCGATATTCGCCTTCCGAATTTCGATCCCGAAACACGAAACATAGATTCACGCGCCTGGTTGATGACTGCGGACATGTGTGTGACCAATCAACTTCGCCAAGGACCATCACTTATGATCGCGTTAAGTCGCGCGCTCAAAGGTGAAGCTTCCGCCTGGTTATCATCTGTATCTTACCCCGGGATGACATGGGGTGCATTTAAGGAGCTGTTCACTGCCAGATACGATTGTCTAGAGACTACCGCCTCCTTTTTAGTAAATTTGAACAGCAAGAAACCGAAAGATAATGAGTGTCTGGCGGCATATGCAGCTACCCTCATGACGTCCATAATGTCTAGGTGGAGCGGCCTTACTATAGAACAGATTGCTATTGCTACAGTCTTAGCGAATATCGCAAAAATTGACCCGCGTGTTCAAAGGTTATCCTTCACCACGGACATAAAGACACGTAGTGAACTACAAAGGGAACTAAAGGCTGTTTCTTTCTTAAAACGTAGCAATCCATCTAGTGATGAACGTGAAGGTCCCGACGCTAAGAAAACTCGACCCAGTGCACCCTTCACTGCTCTCAAATGCTTCAACTGCGGCAGATTAGGGCATAAATCAACTTACTGCCGTCAAAGCAGGGATATAAAGTTACAGGAAGATAAAGTTGGATCGAAGACGCCCAACAACGCGAGTAACCAGTCAGCTGGAAAACTTAACCGGATCACCTGTTTCAACTGTCACGAGCAAGGACACTATGCATCTAACTGCCCGGGGCGGAGCAGTAAAGAGCCAAGCAGCAGCACTGCGGTCAGCTCAACAAAAGAAAAACGAGTGGATGTATGCGTCCTGAAAGCACCTGCTGGACTTTTACGTCATTTTGGTGAGCAATTTTCTTTCAACTACGACTCGGGAGCAGAATGTTCACTAATTAAAGAATCTGTTTCATGTAAATTTAGGGGTAAGCGAAATTATGACCATGTGACAATGACAGGCATTGGGCAGACCTCTGTATATTCGACTATACAGATTTTGTCTACCGTTGAAGTTGACGGAATACTTTTTGAAATTCTTTTACATGTTTTACCCGACCATTGTTTGCAATACGAAATTATGATAGGGCGGGAAGTTTTAGCACTCGGGTTGGCAGTTCATATGACATCAGACAAACTGAAATTTGAAAAGATTCTAGTAGTTAATGTGTGTGATGTAATTGATGACAATAAAATTGATTTTAACTCCATTGACACTGATGTTCCCCCCGAGAACAGAAAACATTTGCTAGACATTTTGAAATCTTTTAAAAATAATTTTGTTACTGGTATTCCTACCTCCCCCGCTGACACTGAGCCTATGAGGATTCGTCTTATCGACCCCCACAAAACCGTTTATCGGCGCCCCTATAGATTAAGCCCGGAAGAGCGACAGGTGGTGAGAGGTAAGATTGAAGAGTTGCTCAAGGCCGGGATAATCCGTTGTAGTTCCTCGCCGTTTGCAAGTCCTATTCTACTTGTGAAAAAGAAGGATGGAACAGACAGGATGTGTGTGGACTATCGTGAATTGAACGACAATACAGTTCCAGACCGGTTTCCTCTACCTCTCATATCTGACCAGATTGCGAGATTACATGGCGGGACATTTTTCTCTGTTATAGATTTGACATCAGGGTTTCACCAGATTTGTATTGAGCCTGAATCTATTGAACGAACAGCCTTTGTAACGCCCGATGGGCAATTTGAATATCTGACTATGCCTTTTGGGCTCCGAAATGCACCTTCTGTTTTTCAAAGAGCTCTGATTCACGCTCTTGGGGACCTGGTGAACACCTATGTCGTGGTGTACATGGATGACGTATTAATTGTTGCATGCAGTGTAGAGGAGGCACTTGAACGACTCCGAGTAGTACTTCAAGTCCTTGTCGATAAGGGATTTTCTCTCAATCACAAAAAGTGCGCTTTCTTGAAGCAGAAAGTGGAATATCTCGGGTTCGAAGTCAGTCATGGACAAATACGCCCTAATTCTCGTAAGATTCACTCTCTGACCGCTTTGCCACCACCTCAAATAGTGACACAACTACGTCAGTTTATCGGTCTGGCGTCATATTTCCGCCAGTTCGTGTCAAAGTTTTCTCAGTTGATGGCTCCTTTATATGCTTTGACTTCTAGCAATGGCAAGATAGATTGGAAGCCTGAGTATGAGTCCATCAGGCAGCAGGTAATTTCTATCTTAACTAGTGAGCCGGTCCTTATGATCTACGACCCTACTCTCAAGACGGAGCTACACACAGACGCGAGTGCAATAGGATACGGCGCTGTGCTAATTCAGCGGAAGGAAGGTAAATCGCATGCAGTTGCTTATTTTAGTAAACGCACTACAGCCGCAGAATCCAAGTATCACTCTTACGAGCTAGAGACCCTTGCAGTTGTCAACGCCGTTAAACACTTCCGGCACTACTTATATGGTCACAAGTTTGATGTCGTGACCGATTGTAGTTCACTCCAGTCCACCCGGAAGAAACTAGACCTCACGCCGCGCGTACACAGGTGGTGGGCGTTCCTGCAGGCATTCGATTTTGATGTTTTACATCGCAGCGGTAAGCGAATGTCTCATGTTGATTTCCTTTCAAGAAATCCATTACCAGTCGACAAAGAGAACAACCTGGTTAATAAGGTAAGGCCCAAACAAATTAATCTTACTAAACTCATTGACAACTGGCTGATAGCAGAACAGCAGAGAGATGAGGAGCTTTCGAAGCTGATGTTTGATCTCAAAGAGGGGAATCTATCCTCTGATATCGCTAAGACTTATGAACTTCGATCAGGTATCTTGCACCGAAAAATTCAGCGGCGTGGTAGAACTAGATGCTTGGCAATTGTACCCAGGTCGTTTCGATGGTCTATTATTAATAACGTGCACGAGGGTTTGCTACATTTAGGATGGGAGAAAACGTTGGAGAAAGTTTATGAGCTTTATTGGTTCGAAAACATCACGAAATGTGTAAGAAAGTTCGTAGATAATTGCGCGACTTGTAAAATCTCAAAGGCGCATTCCGGCAAGGTACAAGCAGAAATGCACCCTATTCCAAAGGTAGCAATACCCTGGCACACGATACATGTCGATGCTACCGGGAGATTAAGCGGTAAAAACGATCGGAAGGAATATGTCTTCGTACTGATCGATGCATTCACCAAGTACGTATTTCTACAACACACACTTCATATTGATACAGCCAGCAGTATTAAAGCCCTTAAAGCTAGTGTTGCATTATTTGGCGCACCCTACCGTATAATCGCTGATCAGGGACGCTGCTTTGCTAGCAGAGATTTCAAGGACTACTGCGACTCTGTAAGTATCAAGCTCCATCTAATAGCCACGGGTAGCTCGCGAGCCAACGGCCAAGTAGAGCGCGTCATGAGCACCCTGAAAAATATGCTGACAGCTGTAGAAACAAGTAATCGTTCCTGGCAGGACGCTCTGCCAGATGTGCAACTTGCTCTCAACTGTACCATGAACAGAGTTACGAGGGCTAGTCCACTAGAACTGTTTATCGGTAAGGTAGCTAGACCTTTAGAAGTGCTACTCGCTGTTGACAACTATCCGGAAGTTGACATCGAAGCGGTTAGATCGGAGGCTGTGGAGAACATGGAAAAGAGTTCTGCATATGATAAGGTACGGTTTGACTCTAATAAGGCCAAGATAAAACGGTTTTCTGTGGGAGACTTTGTCTTATTGCAGAACGAAGAGCGAAATCAAACGAAACTTGATCCCAAATATAAGGGTCCCTTTAAAATTGCTGAGTTGCTAGAGGGGGATCGCTATATTCTTAAAGCTTTGAACTCAAACCGGACTTACAAATACGCGCATGACCGACTACGTAAAATGCCTGACAATGACAATTTCGACGACAGTGATTTATATTCAGACTGTAGCAAAATTGACGAGACGAGCTTAGGTGATCACGGAGGGGATGGACCTTCGTGTCACTAGTTGTAACACAGTATGCAAGTCGTTCAGATGGCATGCATCTCCATGCCATTCGTAGCGTAGGCGTAATATCGGGCATTATATCTCGTCGCAGTGCGGCCACGACTGTGAGTGGTTTGCGTTTGGTTTGGAGATGTAGGCGGTCGTTGTGTTGCCGGATGGAGGCAATGTGTAGTGTTAAAACTGAGTCCCGGAGGGAGGGAACTCAGATTGCCGGATGGAGGCAATGTTTTGTATTGGAAATGGGTGCCGGATGAAGGTTACTCTGGTGATTGCCGGATGGAGGCAATGTATTGATTTGTAGAGTATTGCATACTAGATTGATTAGAACGTTTTGAAATTGACATACTGTTGTATTGTTTTGTGAAAAATTGGACGATTGAGATGAAACTGTTTAAGATGACCAGGGCCCTTATTCTGTATGATACACGAGATTTCTTACGAATAACGCGTGACGTCACAACGCGCTGTCAACCTAAACGCGATACCTAAACGCGGCAAGATGTGAAATTAAAAATTGTATACAATAACGTATTCGCTATGACCAGTTACGCACCGCGTTACGATAAAATCGTGGAATCGTGTTCACTATGCCAATGTCAAATATTAAAACACGTTGTCATGTGTTATGGGCTTGTTTTCAAAAGTCAAAATTAACGTGCTTTGAGCTTGCGCGTTTATAATAACGTCAGTACGTTTTGGTACTTTTCTATTAAAATCAATTTATTATTTATTCAATTTAACAAAGTATTATTAAAATTAAGAAATAACGTTCATTATTTATAATAATTATAAACTATATTCTTTATAAATGTTGTTATTCTAATAAATGCGACTATTACCAAAGCTCTGTCATTGTTTCGTCGTTATTTTATATTTATGTTATAGGGATAATTTAAAATACCTCTTAAAGAGAGATTTTATTTATTATGAAATTAAAACATAATTGTAAACACAATCAATAACACAAAACACTCAAAACTTGTAACTTTAAAAAATGTTTCTCAAATTCTTGTCTATGACGTATAAATGGTCTTCTAGTTTTCTTCAACACCGACTTTCTAATGCAACAATTATTACACTAAATAATATAAAAATCTCAATGTAAATTCTATCTGAAACTTTATTCTCTATTATTTATTTATTTATTTTAGGATATTTGTCTGAGAAAGTAATGTGGTAGACATTACAATGACATAACATTGATATTTGATGACATTACAAGTATTTATAGTGCCCGTCAATAAATATTGCACATCGACCCTTGGAAAGAGACAATCGGCTAATTTCGGCTTCGTAGAGCATTATCTCTGTCGCACGAAATTTAAACAGTATGGTAACTATAAGGAGCTGTTAAAACAAGTATAATTTGCTTCTATTGATAATTATTTTTATTTATTTATTTATTTTTATTCTATTCTTTGTATAAAAGCCACAAATTTTTCTATAAGTGGTGGCTTTAAGCTGGGGTAAAATAAAATAATAAAAAAAAGACGTGTGGCACTCGGAGACTGCCGCGGTAAAGCTATTGCATAGCATTTTTTATCAACTTATGCAATTATAGTAATTTATTTATTTATATAGTTGTTTTTTTTCTTTGATGTTAATTCAAGTTGTGTAACTTGCGTGTGCGTGGTGATCTATAAAAAAACATTTTTTTTTCTTTTAGTCAATAAATTACTCATTTATAGGGTTTTCCTGCGCTATATAGGATAAAATTTTAAATAAGAATGGTATAATTTCTCAATTTAAATTCCTATTTTAGTCCTATTTAAATGAGAAATTATCAGTGCTATGTAATATCATAAAAAGGTTAGTAATATTAACAGCTAAAACGTTTTTAACCTTAAATCTCAGGAATAAATTTCAATAACGATTGTCTTTTGGAACACCATAACAGAAAGTCATTGAAATGAAAATCCTTGTTGAAAAAAATACATTTGTACAAGTAAAACATTTATTTTAAACTAAATAATAATAACTAAATAAATCCAGTATTATTCTAATGAATTCTGCAACATCTATGTGCTATATCTAGGGATTATTATTCTAGATTTCCCGTGGACGTTAACTGACGACAGATATGGATCGACACGATTGCACAGAAAAATTGGGAATAGAACAATTTTAGTCCGCAATATTTTAATAACTAATATTTAATAGTGTAGAAAAATAAGGCTGTAGTTTTATTGTAATTTATTTGTCGTTTCTTTTATAAGACGTTCTGAAAGTGGCGAATAAAAAATTAAAAATATGTGTTAACCTGACCATTTCTTTTTAATTTACTTTCAATAAATGTTTTTGATTATGTTTTTCTAGTTTATTTGTGGTATCGATTATTTTTAAATGCTACCTTAGTTATTTTCTAGAACGGAATATAGCTGAACGAATATAGTGAATACAGTACTGTTTTCACTAATCGAAATTCGGTTACCGAGTAACGGGAGCTAGCGGGTCGCGCGGCACACGCTTATCTAATTGACCGTGACAAACGACTGGATCAAGTTCAAACGTGCATCGCCGCCTCTGCATCACCCCGCCACCCGCCACCCCGCGCCCCGCTGCTCGTGTCCTTGGCACGTATTTTGCCTACGCAAGGTGCGTGGCCTCTCTTTGCTCAAGGTTGCGGGGTTGTTAAATGCTCGTTCAGAGGGAGTAAATAAATTTTGTATGGGAAAACTAAATTTTTTAAACTATTAATTTTAAAAAGTCGTAGAACAAATGTTGTTAGGATTGATGTAGAGGGGCTGCCTGCAAAAGGTGCTCAACTAATTACAAATAACCCTGTATATACATATATATATATACATATATATATATATACATATATATATATATATATATATATATATATATATATATATATATATATGTATGTACGGGCGGATACCAGATGAGAACTTGACAATAGGTAAAAAGTGTTATTTTCATAAGGTCGCGTGGCCGATAAGAACTGAGACTTGGCAATTTTTTCTTCTCTCTGTGTGTTTGTCACATGGCTAATGCACACACTGCCGACACCAAGTTCTGTTGAAAAAAAAAAACTTGACGCTTGGGCGCATCCTAATATCACAACTTTAAATTGTCGGATGAACTTGGGCCATCCCGATATTACAACTTTCATTGGCTGGGTGAACTTGGGCCATCTCGATACCATATTGATGGCCCATAGAACTTGGGCTAACCTTACAACACGCAAGTGTTTTGGTTTTGATATCAGACTGTTTTTGTTGGTGTCTAGAATTTACTACTTTCATTGGGGGTAAATAGTGCTAGGAGAGTTGTGATTTCAAACGTAAATGCGTAGGTACTTGCAGCACGGCCTCGAAGATATAGAGGGACTACGTAGGTGGTAGAGACGAGTTGTAATTTTGAATAAAACTTATAACCTCATCGCTAACACCTGAACGGCTATCTCCGCTCCCTTAATGAGTGTTTTGCTACTAATTAGTTTTTTTAAAGCCACGATTTGATATAGCTGGAGAAAATAAGGGACCCAGAAATATTCACAAGCTACGACGCTGAGTTGTGGACATTGCTGGGTGCCACTATTTGATCATTATTTAGGTGACTCATTAAGGCCTAACTACTGCAGGAAGGGGACAGCGTCCTAAAAAAAATACAGCCAGCGCTAGCAGTCAGCACACGCATTGCATAAAAAGACATTTTAAACATAAGTATAAATCAAAAGAGAGAAGCTCCTCTGTCTATCCCCTACAAATATTAATTAGCGACTACATCTCGACCTACCACGCCTCCTTCCCCCTCTAATTGAACTGCTCCCTGACTTACCGGGTCTAAGTCCCTGTGTCCTACCTCGGGAGCAACCTCGAGAGCCCCGACCGTGCACTTGCTGATGATGATGCTGCCTTGAATTAGACCAGGCAAAGGTACCCAAGGCCGATTTAACTGACTCTTGAATGAGTTGCAAGCATTTGGCAACTGAGGTAAATGAGGATGATACTTGCAGCTTGAAACTATCGAGTAGTCATTCCGATAAGTGTCTACCTCAGAATGAAGAAAATCGATGTGGTTTGTGATACCTGTTAAGCCACCCGGTATTTGCTACCGAAATAACCAGTACAGTTAAACTGACAAGAATTTTGCATTGTACTGTGCATTTTATTGTGATTCATAACTATCCTCTCATAGATAGTTGCTAATAGAATGATTGTAATACCTTAAATATCGAGCACCCCACGCTTTTTACTCAGAATTGATTTATTCTGTTAATAATTTAAATTTTATTATAATTTTATATTAAGGCGATTTACTATGATTAATTGTTCGATCTTCTACTACTGTAATTTTATACTCTTTGTCATTAAAAATTATTTTCTAATTTTTAGTTCGGTTAGCAATAAAAGCGTGTTTTGTTTAGTTTTTTAAACTATTGATAATTTTTTATTTTTTTTGGGAAACTTTTATCAAATTATTGCATTGTCATCGGTCCTTGATACGTGTGCAAAGTTTCAATTTAATCGGATCGCTGGAACCTGGTGAAAATTAAGCTCGAAGATTCCGTTACATTCATACATACATACATACATACATACAACCCAAGCTAATAAAAACGTATTAAAAATAAAAATAAAAGGGTTTTTAAAAAAAATGTGCTGTTTGCCAGAATAATTTCATCAGCAAAGTAGAATCTGAATACATAAGTTATAGAGAATTTTCAAAAAAAGTGCTGGCTGGCTGGAAAATCTGTAAGTGTGATATATGGTTTGAATCGTTATTAAGTACTCTATTTAAGAAGTATTTAAATGGACGTTTAAGTAAAACAAGAGAGGTATAAATAATTACAGTAGGTACCTAATATTGTATCCTTATAATCTTATATCCTTTAAATCTTATATCCTTTAAATAATCTTATATCCTTTAAATATATTTTTGACAGTGAGCGAGGTCTGCCGATGTCGTAATTTTGATTGTATCACTTAAAATAAGTCATATAGAATACAAAAAAAAAGGGAAGTGGGAATTGTTTTACTACGAATTTAAGGCGTGCGAAGCCGCGGGCAAAAGCTAATCATTTAATAAAACCTTTAAGCACGAAAATATAGGTTTAAATTTTTTATTTTTCTTAGTAACACTAATACCATAATATGAACTTCCGAGACCAATAATTTGAAATTTGAATGGCGTGTCAAATGACGTCACATTTCCTTTCAACCAGTGGTGGCGCATTTTGAAAGTTTGAATTTCGATCTCTTAATAGGGAACATGCATAAAATATAAAATGGTCTCAAATATTTTTTTTCGATTACTTATTATCATCTTATTATAATAAAAACATTTTTTTTTTATTTACTAATTATTCAAGGCCATAAAATAATTTATGAAAAGTGTAAATAAGGGAGCGAAATTCAAACTTCCAAAACGCGCTACCATTGTCGAAAGACAATGTGAGGTCATTTGACACGCCATTCATATTTTCGGCGTCGAATTCATACTGTGGTATCAGTGTTACTGGGAAAAATAAATAATTTAAATCTATATATTCGTGCTTAAAAATTTTATTAAATGATACAATTGTTTAGGTAATCCTAAAAACATTTTTGACGTGACAACGTCTTAAATTAGGTTAAGCTGGGAGTCACTTATGAAAAAGTGTAACGCCCGGTAACGTAACGATGAGTCACCGAACGAGAGAGAGGCCCGCCGAATGCCTTGCGTCTCTCTCCCACTCAAACATGATCGGTCCGCCGAGCAATGTTTTGATTTTCAAATTGATTCTTTAAAATTACAAATATTAAGAAAAAGTGGCAGATATAAGAAAACTTGATTTAAAATGTGTTGAGCAAGAATTTTAACATCTAATTTAAGTAAATGTTTTAATTTTCAACTTCATTATTTACAATTACAAATTTTAATTAATTTCAAATTTACTTAGCAAAAATTTGAACCTTCGATCTGAATAAGTGTTTTGATTTTAAAATTAATTCTTTAAAATTAAAAATATTAAAATATATAAAATCAGAAGTGACGTCACATAACATTATCTGTACTTATTATTATTTAATATGTAGGCCAGTACATGTGACCATACTTGGTAGACCCAATTGGAAATAGTATTTTTTTATAACTGAAAAAAATAAATATATAAAATACTGGTAGCAAACAATAACTTCAATGATCGATATCTCCGCAACTAATTGATGTATCGAAAAAGTCTGTAAATAAATTTTGTAAAAAATAATAACATCAATAATATAATATAAAATAAATAATATATAAAATGATTTTACGTGACAACGTCTTCATCGTCCTATCCTCAACAAAATCACTCAAATTATTAAAATATTGTGCAATTTAATAATATTCATATCAATAAATATTCTACCGAGAAAAGGACGTGGTCACGTAAATCTTCGCCCGTAAAACCGACTTTACAGGCAACCATATTTTTTCAATACTCAAACAACTCTAACAAAACAAATACCTACAAACTCTTTTTCAATAGCAGTTAGCATTCTACTACACATTACATTTTTAAAATGTTTCTTCCTCTAAATCATTTTCCACTTCACTTGACTCAGATAAATAACTTGGTTGATAATCATCACATATAGAAGATATAAGATGCTATAGAAGTATTAACAGCTGTGTTTTCAGTAAACAATTTTCTTTTTAAAACAGATAGTTTTACTGGTAAAGTACCAATATTGTGTGTTAAATGAGGAAATGGTGACAATGCTACATTTTGTTTTTCAGCAGGTATATTTAGATTGACACCTTTACTTCCATACTTAGGTTTAATATTAACTAGCACAGCTGAGTCACTTTGTAATTTATCTTCAATATGCGAAAAGCAAGGCTCTGCCTTATGATCATCACATTCTGTTAAGGACATGCCTTAGACAAACGCGTGAGCAACGTTTATCGTAGCTTCCAGAAGGGCGACGCAGCAGCGGGGCGTGGGCTGGTGCAGGAGGAGTGGTGGTGATCCGCTCAACCAGACTTCGCTCACGCTACCATTCGCATCTTTATTTATTGTCGGTAGAGTGTGTGTGTGTATTCATTATAGTCATTTATATACAGTCCACTCTTTTATTTGAACCAGCATCCGGGTAGTCAGTTATCCCTACCACATAGGCACAGGGCACTGGCCCTAACACATTCAATAGGAGAACCATAGGAGGACCAGTACGGTCCTGGCTGATTAATATCACAGACATTTGTATGGGCAGTACTAGGACTTACTTAGTATATCACTTCTTTGTGAAGGTCACCATTTTTTAAACACTACTTTTGATAGCTAGCTCTGAAAAGGCCTCATTAACAAATGTCAATCTTTGCCTTTTGACTTTCATGAGAATGTTATCTCAACTGGTGTTTTTGGCAAAAAATATATGAGGCACAACTCATTTCTTCAAACATAGATTACATTTTTCTCCTTTTTGTTTCGTTATACATATTATATTCAATACAATTGGCTGTTCCTTAACCTGAAATAAATCGACAACCATAAAAATTTCGTAGAACCAAAAAAATAATATGGTTTTTATAGAAAGTTATACTATAGAAATAATATAAGTTATAATATAGAAAGTTATACTATACTATACCATCTAAGTCAGCACCAGGTCCGGATGGTATCCCTTATATAGTTTACAAAAAATGTCCATCGCTCCATAAACATCTTTTAAATATATTCGGTAAAATCTGGTCAAGAAAGCAAATACCGGTATCATTCGGAAAAGCCCTTTTTGCCCTTATTCCGAAAAACGACAATGTCAATAATCCTAAGGATACTAGACCGATAGCCCTGACAAATACAATTTCCAAAATATTTTTCTCTTTTTTACAAACAAAAATGACGCAATTCATGATTAACAATAGATATTTCAGGCCCAATCACCAGAAAGGGTTCTTGCCCGGAATTTCTGGATGCCTGGCAGTGGCGTAACTATACCGTTCGAGGCCCGTGGCAAAATTCATCGGATGGGCCCCCTTCCCCCAATATGCAAAAGCTGAACCAACAATAATATTTTTTTATTTTATAATACTTATTTATACACTTTTACATCTAAAAGTACAATAACAAATCACTATGTTAAGTAAATACCTACCTTTAAGCTTTATAATTATACTTAGGTACTTACTTGACTGTCTAATTTAAAGTACAGTCAGCATCTAATAGATATGGGCACATAGAGTAGTCAAAATGATATGGAAAACAAAAAAGCAATGTGATATACCTATATATAAAGTCCGAATAATCATATTGTTTTAAGCACACAAGGTGTTCAAAATATAAAATGTTAATTATTAAAATTCCTTCCCCCGGACTTTCCGTTCAGCAAAAGTGGTAATAACATCATCGAAGTTAAAATTTCGGGCCATAGAATTTTCGATGGATAGAATAGCCAAGTTGCTTAACCCATTGAATTTATTAAACTCTCGTCCCATTGAATTCCTTAAATAAGTTTTTATCAAATTCAGTTTTGAAACCGATCGCTCGGCATTAGCCGTAGTCGCAGGAATGGTGAGAAATAATAGAAATGCAGCGCACCTTCAGGAAAGCTTGAAGATATAAAATGATTTTTTATTATTAATAGTCAGCAAGTTCTCTCATAGAAGATGATGTTTCTATTTCGTGTCTAAAAGAAGATCGAAAACTGAGAATTTTCTTGGAAAACGCGTGTTGTTCAAATTTTGCAAAGTGGTAGGTTGCAAGACACTGAAATTGGAAACAATTTCAACAATTCATTCCAACGAAACGCGATCTCAGTTGATTGATGATTATGTCTAATACACGATAGAATACGTTCACTTTAAACAAGCTTACAGGATTTTGGAGACGTTCATCTTCACAAATTTCATGAAAATGACGTTTCACTTTTCTCTGACGAGTTTTTAGGAAATTCAGGGCTAATAGACCATTTCACTGCAATACTATTTGCTTCCATTTTTAAATCTTCAAATTCATGTCGATACTTTTCAAGTTGTTCTAGACAGACTTGCAAACGCTTTGAAGCATTTGAAAGATCGATGGCTTTAGAAGCGGCGTCTATAGTTTGTAAGACTTTGCATTGGAAAACCAACAACATAATAAAATTGTTGTTTTCTATCTTCTTCTTCAGCAAGATGGCTTCATTTCTCTCGTCTGTTTTGGAATTTAATAAAATAGTTTTTGTAAGTGCTTTTGAATATCAACAAACCGAACTTTTAAAGTAGACATGGCATCAAAGCGTCCATCTAGTTGGATTCATTGTTTTTATGTTACTGAATTTGATGGTACTCCGGTTTCTAATTTACTGTCAGAAAAGTAGATAATATATTCCATCGTTTAATACTACGGCCAAAGAATATATAAAAAATTGTTGCACAGTTTCGAATAATCTTTGTATGTCTATGACCTTTGTTACATCATTTACCACAAATTCTTTGAATTGCTAATACATTTTTTACTTGTTTATTATGCAACTGAGTAGGTAATAGAAATAAATCAAAGAGAGAACTTTTTTTTACTAAACATGTATGATAAATAATAAATGTTGGGAGTTGGGATTCTCCTCTGATCGGGGGCCCCTTCCGGCTTGGGGCCCGTGGCATTTTGCCGGCTTGCCACCCTGTAGTTACGCCACTGATGCCTGGAACATAATACGTTAATATCGGAAAGCCTTAAAGATGCTAGAACTAGCGAGAGACAAATTACGGTTTGTTGGATAGACTTAGAGAACGCCTTTGGGTCGATACGACATGAACTGATGATGTTCGCGCTTAAATAGTATAACTTTCCTAGAAAGAAAGAAAGAAAGAAAACATATTTATTCGTAGTCTCTACACAACATTTACATACAGAAAAGCTATAAAAAGTTAAAACAGAATAATAAAATTATCTAAGTGTTATGTACCCAAATGTCATGTTGAGCCGAAAAGGACTCAGCTCAGCTTACGCTACGATATATAAAATATATAATATAATAAAAATATCGCAACACTGATTTTCAGTTGAGCCTTTATACTTTATAATCTATAATTGAGCACGCGACAGTGTCAGCAGTCACACATTTTATACAAACATAACCTATCAAAGATTGCACTAAATTTTAACATTATAAACAACAGACAAAAAAAATATAATAATAAAAATAAAATAAAAAAAGGCACAATTTAACATGAGAACATATAAAGACTAGGCATAAAAGTCTTAACCAAGCCATAACAAATAATCAAGTCTTAACCTAAAAAACAGGAGAAACAAACTTAAATAAACGAAAGATTTATTATACAAGATTTATTGAGGCTTTTAATCATTAATCGTAAAACTAATTATCAGTGTAAGTTGTATATATATATAACTCATGAGTTAGTTGTAAAAAGATGTTATGTGATGTCAATTAAAAGTCCTACGGTAGTTCGCGACATTATTGCATCATATTATTCAAAATTAAAATTCTCTATAATTTTTAATGAAAACCATTCACAACCACTTAATTATAACGTTGGTTTATTTCAGGGCTATTGTATTTATTTATTTATTTAATCTTTATTGGCCCAAAAAAAAAATGGTACAAACGGCGGACTTAATGCTAAAAAACATTCTCTGCCAGTCAACCCAGAAAAACAGTAAAATAATTAATTTATATCAGGCGCTAAAATTATACAATCAAAACTTAACAATAACTAAAACGATAACATTGCATAAAACAACAAACAAAAAAAAAAGCAAACAAACTAACAAGTAAATGAAAACATTGCTGTTATATTCAATAAATTAATTGTAGTCGTTAATAATGTAATAGAATAAAAAAAACATAAATAATAAACATAAATAGACATGAACGTAAATATGACTTACATAAACATAGATACATACATACATAAATAAATCCATATAAAGATATATAAATACATATATAAATGTATACAGACATACGTAAAATTAATTCTTTATAATAATTCTTCTATTGCCGGGACAGATATGTCAGAACAGATTTTTTGAAAGCAAATTTGCTAGGAGAACGCCCTATAATTTCCGGGAGTCCGTTCCACAGTTTTGTAGCGTGTACTGTAAAAGAATTTGAGAGGAAACCGGTATGATGCGAAGGAATAAAAAGATTGAGATAAGAGGAAGAGCGAAGATGAAGGTCGTGAGTACTTCCTAGTAATTGAAACTTACATTTTAAATACTGAGGAGACATATGATCGTTAAGTATAGAGAACCACTGACACAAATATCTAGAAGATCTTCGCTCGTGGATAGGTAGCCATTGTAGTTTTGAACGATACTTAGAGATATGGTCATATTTACGAAGACTGAAAATAAAACGAATGCAATTGTTACGAAGACGATCCAATTTATTTAAGTTGCATTCGGAGATGTTAGAGCAACAAACATCAGCATAGTCAATGAGAGGGAGGATAAGTGATTGCACTAACAGAGCCTTAGTTCGAATCGGTAATAAGTTTTTATGTACGATATAATGCACGTATGTATGATATAATGCACGTAGTGTACCTGTCACTTTACGACTCAACTCTATAACTTGAGCATTCCAGCTTAAGGTGCTGTCAATGTGTAGACCAAGATCTTTAACAATTCTATTATATTTAATATAGTTCTTAATATTTTAATAGACAAATTCAAAGCTCTACAAACATCTAAGAGTTACCAAAAGACATATCATCGGAAAATCTAAAGATGATACTGTAACTTCTATCCCAAAAGACAAAGTTGCCTCAGACCTCGAGTCACGACTTCAATTCCATAAAAAATTTATGATAGGTGCCCAAACGAATAAAGTAGGGCTAGGATGAAGTAGGAAAGTTCATGACATAGACATAACAAAATCTTTTATTCGACAAGACGAAAACGATAATTACCGACTCCACGCGAGCCTAGAAATTCAAAACGAATGGGTGACCATAGGAGATTTTTGTATTCCACTAGCTTTGAAGTGGCGCACCTTAATTTATGATTGGTCCCCAGCATTATTAAAATTCTATATTAATGCATTCCAAATAACTATATAAAGGTCAATACTCGCGTCGCGTCGCGTCGTCGATCTGTAGAATTCGTAAAAGAAGGCTCCTCCAAAAAGTCAAAAGCGAAGCCTTATTCAATATTAGGCGCGGCTCCTGATTGCATTCTCATGATGGACACGTATGAAAAGCATTAAAAATTCCTTGGGGATGTTGGTGTTTCGTCATCCAGACCGGACTTATTCCTGTATTTGAAACATCTGAGGCGCGTGATACTTGTGGAGCTTACTGTTCCTTGGGAAACAAACATCCCAAGGGATCACACGTTCAAGCTCAATAAGTATTACGAACTGACCAACGAACTGATCAGGAATAAATTTATAGTTAGTTTGTACACGGTAGAAGTGGGAGCGAGAGGTATAAAAGCAAAATCTTTCTATAGCCTTCTTAAAGACCTTGGCCTTTCTAGAACAAGCATTGGTTCATTTCTAGAACGTATTTCAAAGGCGGCATTAGTAGGTTCTTTCCAAATTTGGTTACCAAATTTGGTAGGGAGAGGAGTGTGGAGGGTGAAGGTGAGCGTTTTTGCGCATAATAAAGGCGCCCCTTAAACCTACTCCTGGGTCGCAAGTCCCAGGCACTGCTTGCACTCCTCTCCTTGCAACGCGATGGGCCCGGCACCCGCACGGTGAATCCATGGATTGCTAAGAAGCTTCGTCTTAACTTTTGTAAACTAGGTTAGTTTAATTTAATTTTCTAATGTTTAATACTTACTATAAATTTAAACTATTAGATTAAACTTATTATAAATAAAGTATACTTACGTTAAATTGATCTTCACGACAATATAAACACGATTTAGGAAATATATTGTTTGTTTGTTTGTTTTTGTTTGCTTGTTATTGTTTGTTTTTGTATTTCCGCATCTCTTGGAATACAAAAAACACTTTGTCGGGTGTTTTTCTAATACTATTTTTGCACTCCAGTACTATACAATACTTGTAAGATGATTTTTATCTTCTTGCATGACTTGTAAAGCAATTAAAACTTAAAATATGTATGAAATAACAAAAAAAACATAGTAAACATTCACTGGACATATCATTTGACGTCACGCAAAGCGCGCGCAAAAAGACGGTGTTTGACAGCTCATATTTACTCAATGTTTTAATTTTCACTTTGAAAAAAAAAACTAGATTATTTTCAAGCCCATTTATATTTTTTTCTACGGTATAGAGAGGTAAAAAAAGACCGATAGCCCTAACAAATACAATTTCCAAAATATTTTTCTCTTTTTTACAAACTAAAATGACGCAATTCATGATTAACAATAGATATTTCAGGTCTAATCACCAGAAAGGGTTTTTGCCTGGAATTTCTGGATGCCTGGAACATAATACGTTAATATCGGAAAGCCTCAAAGATGCTAGAACTAGCGAGAGACAAATTACGGTTTGTTGGATAGACTTAGAAAACGCCTTTGGGTCGGTACGACATGAACTAATGATGTTCGCGCTTAAATGGTATAACTTTCCTACGGTAGTTCGCGAAATTATTGCATCATATTATTCAAAATTAAAATTCTCTATAATTTTTAATGAAAACCATTCAAAGCCACTTAATTATAACGTTGGTTTATTTCAGGGCTGTTGTATTTCTCCTATTATATTTAATATAGTTATTAATATTTTAATAGACAAATTAATTAGAAATGAAAAAAAGTGGGGCTATCGGTTTAAGTTCAACAACAAATACACAGAATCCATACTAGCTTTTGCAGATGATCTCGCGATACTGACACGTAATCCGAAACAATGTCAGGTACTTTTAAATGTAGTTGAGGATTTCTGTACGTGGACCGGCGGATTGAGGACAAAACCAAGTAAATCTTTTAGTCTGTGTCTGGGTAGACGGAATACCAAATATACCTCTTACGATCCGGGTCTTATAATAGGCGGTCAGTGCGTTAGTACGGTTACGGAAGCAGCTCCGTTTAAATTTTTCGGTAAAAAAATCGATTACCAAGGCCGTACTCCATCGTTGGATGTAATAGTCGATAGCTTTTTAAACGATCTCAAGAAGGTAGACAACCAACCAATAAGTAACGTCAAAAAAGCTTGGATTTATGATAATTATTTAACATCACGTCTAAATTGGCCTTTCCTCGTGTATGATATAAATAAAACCCTTTTGTCAAAGTTAGATGCAAGCGTCATAAAGACATTGAAGTTATGGCTCGGGTTAGCGCACTCAGCGGACTTTTCAACCTTATTTAGAGACCGAAACAACTTTGGATTAAAATTAAAGAAACCATCGGAGCTCTACAAACATCTAAGAGTTACCAAAAGACATATCATCGGAAAATCTAAAGATGATACTGTAACTTCTCTCCCAAAAGACAAAGTTGCCTCAGACCTCGAGTCACGACTTCAATTCCATAAAAAATTTATGATAGGTGCTCAAACAAATAAAGTGGGGCTAGGATCAAGTAGGAAAGTTCAAGACATAGACATAACAAAATCTTTTATTCGACAAGACGAAAACGATAATTACCGACTCCACGCGATGAGCCTAGAAATTCAAAACGAATGGGTGACCATAGGAGATTTTTGTATTCCACTAGCTTTGAAGTGCGCCACTTAATTTATGATTGGTCCCCAGCATTATTAAAATTCTATCTTAATGCATTCCAAATGACTCTCCCAGATCAAAGTAATTTAGTAAGATGGGGCAAAGCCACCGAAAAGTCTTGCAACATCTGTGGGGAGGCAATAGGAACCGCGAAACACCTATTAGTAGGGTGTAGGGTACTTCTAGATAAAGGTCAATACTCGCGTCGACACGATAAGGTATTAGAAATCATACGGGAAGCGGTTAGTCTTTCAGTAGCAAGAGCGCGGAAGGGTATAACAACCACCAAACGATCTATAGAATTCGTAAAAGAAGGCTCCTCCAAAAAATCAAAAGCGAAGCCATATTCAATATTAGGCGCGGCTCCTGATTGGATTCTCATGATGGACACATATGAAAAGCATTACAAAATCCCTGGGGATGTTGGTGTTTCGTCATCCGGACTTATTCCTGTATTCGAAACATCTGAGGCGCGTGATACTTGTGGAGCTTACTGTTCCTTGGGAAACAAACATCCCAAGGGATCACACATTCAAGCTCAATAAGTATTACGAACTAACCAACGAACTGATCAGGAATAAATTTATAGTTAGTTTGTACGCGGTAGAAGTGGGAGCGAGAGGTATAAAAGCAAAATCTCTCTATAGCCTACTTAAAGATCTTGGCCTTTCTAGAACAAGCATCGGTTCATTTCTAGAACGTACTTCAAAGGCGGCATTAGTAGGTTCTTTCCAAATTTGGTTACCAAATTTGGTAGGGAGAGGAGTGTGGAGGGTGAAGGTGAGCGTTTTTGCGCATAATAAAGGGGCCCCTTAAACCTACTCCTGGGTCGCAAGTCCCAGGCACTGCTTGCACTCCTCTCCTTGCAACGCGATGGGCCCGGCACCCGCACGGTGAATCCATGGATTGCTAAGAAGCTTCGTCTCGTCTGTCTTAGTAAAAAAAAAAAAAAAATATGGTTGCCTGTAAAGTCGGTTTTACGGGCGAAGATTTACGTGACCACGTCCTTTTCTCGGTAGAATATTTATTGATATGAATATTATTAAATTGCACAATATTTTAATAATTTGAGTGTTTTTGTTGAGGATAGGACGATGAAGACGTTGTCACGTAAAATCATTTTATATATTATTTATTTTATATTATATTATTGATGTTATTATTTTTTACAAAATTTATTTACAGACTTTTTCGATACATCAATTAGTTGCGGAGATATCGATCATTGAAGTTATTGTTTGCTACCAGTATTTTATATATTTATTTTTTTCAGTTATAAAAAAATACTATTTCCAATTGTGTCTACCAAGTATGGTCACATGTACTGGCCTACATATTAAATAATAATAAGTACAGATAATGTTATGTGACGTCACTTCTGATCAACGCGCGCGGCAGCGCGCGACCCAAGTTCTAGGGCCGACCGACTGAGCTGCCGCAAGAGAGTATATCTAAACGGCTAGTTTACGCCAAAAACGGCCTTTTCTTACCTTCACTGTCAGGCCCCCCTATGACTTAGAGCTACCAAATTTTTTATACAAGCAGCGTTTACCCATTTCTACCCTATATAAAAAAATCAGTTGTCTGCATTCAGCCAAACCGGAGGGAAAAATAGGCCAAAAATGCCTTATTTCGCGTACTTATTCATTATTCATAAGTGATGTAAATTCTAGCCCACTTCCAGGTATGGTAGGACGCTGAAACTCGGTGGGCAGGTTTAATTTATACTAAAACCTCCAAAAAAAATCGAAAATTTTCAAAATTATAATTTTTAGGCCCAAGAGGTCTAAAACATAGACATGCGAAGTTTGCAACATGCGGCATATCAAAAGATTCGTCTCGTAAAGTGCAATAAAAATGATCTACAAATATTTTTGATTAGATTATTTGTTAAGACACAATTAGGCCAAAACAGATATTTTCATTAAAAATGGGTTCTCTTTTTTTAAATTTCAAATGTTGTATGAAACAAGTTTTCAATATGTATCGAATTTTCGGGCCCCCAAGCAAGCCCAATATCAAAATTTAATGATCTAACTTTTGTGGCAGGTACAGAATACATGCAGGGTGATGTGGACAACGGGCAAAATTCTTGTCAGTTTAACTATCCTGGTTTTTCGGTAGCAAATACCAGGTGGCTTAACAAGTATCACAAACCACATCGATTCTCTTCATTCTTAGGTCACACTTGTCGGAATGACTTCTCGATAGTTTCTATCTATACTCTGAAATGGAATAATAGAAAGAAAATGTAAACAAAGGAGTTACCATCACCAAAAAAATTAATATTTCGTGCAAATCCAAAAACCCTTTTAAATAAGGTTTGTGTTTTTTATATTATGCAAATAATTTAATTTTTTTTTTTATTATTTTTTCTTTTATGGATTTCGTAAATAATCCCTTCAATTACATGTAATAAAAAAACGTTCGAAAATATGTTTATTACAATGGTAATGTCACAGGAATACACAACCTTTTGTAATCATTTAATCACCTCATTAATGACGTATCCGATTTTTTAAATAAATATAACTAATTCTGATTTGGACTTATCAAGTCTTACGTCTAATGACAGCGGATAAGCTAATAATATTACACTGTTGCTTAATTTTATTTCCTTATTATTTCTCGTAAAATAATACTTAAACTTAAAGTTTAAAAAAAAAAAACAAAGTTAAATGATTAAAATTATTTGATTGTATTGGTATCAAATTATCATAAATATTAAGTATTAATGATTATGTCAAGGGTATTTTTTTTTATAAACCAATTTAGAAAATGTTTACTAAAACTGAAAAAATACTTTGACATGTAACGTAATGACACTGACTATGACAGTTCTTTGCTTACATTTTCACTTATATTCCATTTTAGAGTATAGCTTAGTATTTTCCTCAGAATTCTGTACCTTTGATAAGTACTTCAAACCGTTGTTTTCACGACGACCATTTCTACTTATCCTTCTTCGTGTACGTGCGCGGAGGGTTCGAGAGAAGGCAGCAGATCTTAGTGAGTTCGTTCCATTTTATTTTTAGTTCTTGTCAATAGGTATGGATATGAAGACGATTTCACTTTTCGGTGGCTTGGGCTTAGGCTTGGTTATAAAGTGAGCATAAAAGGAGATGGTAACTGCCATTTTAGAAGTATATCATATCATAAGTACGGTCATCAACGTCGTATGGTTGGTACGTATGGTTTATTCGAACTTTGAAGTTTACGGCAGTTCCGCCGTGCGGGAAGGGTCTGGTGATAGATATCAGAATAAAGAGTAAAAGCAGAGCTTGATAACGTGGGGGACGTGGGCCATAGAGGAGCAGGCGGAGGAGGCCGAGTTCAAGCGCGTACAGAGTCTTTCCTGTCAGAGTTTCCTGTGCTGTGGTGAGGATCACACCCGAGCCACTTGCAACGAAATGTTGCGGTGCGTGGAGAGGGGGGGGGGCGACCTCTCTTGCCATTGCATGGGTCTATGACGAAGGGGTACACTGGTTGCCCGGGGTACCCTTATCAGGGGGGGTTCCCCTATCGGGGGCCGGGGCGTCACGGTGAGTGCGAAAGCTATCCCATGGCGTCCCATTGTAGCGATGAGAGCAGCCGTTGGTTTTTTAGTGGGGTGCCTTAAAAATGGCAGCGTTTTCTATGCTGCCGGGTGCCGCACATACCACCAGGCCATAGCTTTCCTGGCTGGTGTAACGATGCGGAAACGCATTTTCCAACGATAAAAAGAAAGATCTTGATGACGTTATAGAGCTCAAAGTAGGTGCAAAGGTTATGCTCCGACGGAATATAGATGTGACGATAGGGTTGGTAAACGGCTCAATTGGAATTTTGCAAAGCGTTAATTGGGATATTGACAATCCCTCGCAGGCAACTTCCCTCGTTATTTTATTTTCAAACGGATTACACTGCATAGAACCAGCAAAGGCAAAAATTTAGGATTATGGAGAATGCTTTTGTCCGTCGCATACAATTTCCTATTTCTTTGGCATATGCCATAACAATCCAGAAAAGCTAGGGATTAAGCCTTAACAACGTTGTTCTTGATCTACGCCAGGCTAAGCATATGTCGTATTGTCAAGGGTGACAACACTAAATGGTCTTAACCTAATCAACTTTGACCCTAAAACAATTAAGGCTTTGTCTTCCGCTATCGTTGAAATAAATAGGCTTTGATGCAAATATTATCCGCTTTTACCTCAGTTGCCAAATGATTGCAACTCCTTCAAGCGGCAGCTAGATCGGCCTTGGGTACCTTTGCCTGGTCTAGTTCAAATGCAGGGTCATCATCAGCAAGTGCATGGTCGGGGTTCCCAAGGGAGCTCCCGAGGTAGGGCACAGGGAGTTGGACGCGGTAAGTCAGGGAGCAGTTCAAGTAAAAGGGGAAGGAGGCGTGGTAGGCCGAGAGGTCGTCGTAGTCGTGGTCGCTAAGTAAAATTTGTAGGGAATACATAGAGGAGCTTCTTTCTTTTGATTCATACTTGTGTTTAAAATGTCTTTATATGCCATGCTTGTGCTGAATGCGAGCGCTGGCTGCAGTTTTTTATGACACTGTCCCCTTCTTGCAGCAGTTAGACCTTAATGAGTCACCTACACAATGATCAAATAGTGGCACCCAGCAATGTCCCCAACTCAAACACCGTAGCTGGTTTATATTTCTGGGTCCCTTATTTTTTTCAGCCATATCAAATCGTGGCTTTAAAAAAACTAATTTGTAGCAAAACACTCATTAAGGGGGCGGAGAGGTCCGCTCAGGTGTTAGGGATGAGGTTGTAAGTTTTATTCAACATTACAACTCGTCTCTACCACCTACGTAGTCCCTCTATATGTTCGAGCCCGTGCTGCAAGAACCTAAGCATTTACGTTTGAAATCACAACTCTTCTAGCACCATTTACCACCAACGAAAGTCATAAATTCCAGACACCAACAAAAATAGTCTGATATCAAAACCAAAACACTTACGTGTTGTAAGATTAGCCCAAGTTCTATGGGCCATCCATATGATATCGAGATGGCCCAATTTCATCCAGCCAATGAAAGTTGTGATATCGGGATGGCCCAAGTTCATCCGACAATTTAAATGTGTGATATCAGGATGGCCCAAACTTCAAGTTTTTTTTTTTCAACAGAACTTGGTGTCGGCAGTGGGTGCGGTTGGCTGCATGGTTGGCCATGGTTGCATGGTTGGCCATGTGACAAACACACAGAGTGTAGTAAAATTTGTCAAGTCTCAGTTCTCATCAAGTTTTCATCTGGTGTCCGCCCGACACCAAGTTCTGTTGAAAAAAAAACTTGAAGTTTGGGCCATCCTGATATCACACATTTAAATTGTCGGATGAACTTGGGCCATCCCGATATCACAACTTTCATTGGCTGGATGAACTTGGGCCATCTCGATATTATTTGGATGGCCCATAGAACTTGGGCTAATCTTACAACACGTAAGTGTTTTGGTTTTGATATCAGACTATTTTTGTTGGTGTCTAGAATTTATGACTTTCGTTGGTGGTAAATGGTGCTAGAAGAGTTGTGATTTCAAACGTAAATGCGTAGGTTCTTGCAGCACGGGCTCGAACATATAGAGGGACTACGTAGGTGGTAGAGATGAGTTGTAATGTTGAATAAAACTTACAACCTCATCCCTAACACCTGAGCGGCCCTCTCCGCCCCCTTAATGAGTGTTTTGCTACAAATTAGTTTTTTTAAAGCCACGATTTGATATGGCTGAAAAAAATAAGGGACCCAGAAATATAAACCAGCTACGGTGTTTGAGTTGGGGACATTGCTGGGTGCCACTATTTGATCATTGTGTAGGTGACTCATTAAGGCCTAACTGCTGCAAGAAGGGGACAGTGTCATAAAAAACTGCAGCCAGCGCTCGCATTCAGCACAAGCATATAAAGACATTTTAAACACAAGTATGAGTCAAAAGAAAGAAGCTCCTCTATGTATCCCCTACTAATTTTACTTAGCGACCACGACTACGACTACCTCTCGGCCTACCACGCCTCCTTCCCCTTTTACTTGAACTGCTCCCTGACTTACCGCGTCCAACTCCCTGTGCCCTACCTCGGGAGCTCCCTCGGGAACCCCGACCATGCACTTGCTGATGATGACCCTGCATTTGAACTAGACCAGGCAAAGGTACCCAAGGCCGATCTAGCTGCCGCTTGAAGGAGTTGCAATCATTTGGCCACTGAGGTAAAAGCGGATGGTATTTGCATCAAAGCCTATTTATTTCAACGATAGCGGAAGGCAAAGCCTTAATTGTTTTAGGGTCAAAGTTGATTAGGTTAAGACCATTTAGTGTTGTCACCCTTGACAATACGAAATATGCTTCGCCTGGCGTAGTTCAAGAACAACGTTGTTAAGGCTTAATCCCTAGCTTTTCTGAATTGTTATGGCATATGCCAAAGAAATAGGAAATTGTATGCGACGGACAAAAGCATTCTCCATAATCCTAAATTTTTGCCTTTGCTGGTTCAATGCAGTGTAATCCGTTTGAAAATAAAATAACGAGGGAAGTTGCCTGCGAGGGATTGTCAATATCCCAATTAACGCTTTGCAAAATTCCAATTGAGCCGTTTACCAACCCTATCGTCACATCTATATTCCGTCGGAGCATAACCTTTGCACCTACTCTAAGCTCTATAACGTCATCAAGACCTTTTTTTTATCGTTGGAAAATGCGTTTCCGCATCGTCACACCAGCCAGGAAAGCGATGGCCAGGTGGTATGTGCGGCACCCGGCAGCATAGAAAACGCTGCCATTTTTAAGGCACTCCACTAAAAAACCAACGGCTGCCCTCATCGCTCCAATGGGACGCCATGGGATAGCTTTCGCACTCACTGTGACGCCCCGGCCCCCGGTAGGAGAACCCCCCTTGATAAGGGTACCCCGGGCAACCAGTTCCCCTTCGTCATAGACCCGTGCAATGGCAAGAGAGGTCGCCCTTCCCTCTCCACGCACCGCAACATTTCGGTGCAAGTGGCTCGGGTGTGACCCTCACCACAGCAGCGGAAACAGGCGGCGCTCGGTGGACCGCGGACGGGCAAGCCGCACGCTTATGCCCAGGTGCCAGGCACCTGTAGCAGTGCAGCGGCTGCGCCTCCAGCAGCTCCACCCTGACAGAGCTCCAGCCCACCAGGACCCTTTCGGCGATTGTTAACGCCCTTGCCGACTCAACGGGGAGTCGGGCAAAGATGACGCCCATACCCCCATAGCCACCCCGACGGATCTCCCCCACGTGGAGGACCTCGCCAGGGCAGTCAGTGATGCGGCTAATCACGTCGACAACGTCATCGTGCGTGACTCTGTACGAGCTTGAACTCGGCCTCCTCCGCCTGCTCCTCTATGGCCCACGTGCCCCACGTTATCAAGATCTGCTTTTACTCTATATTCTGATATCTATCACCAGACCCTTCCCGCACGGCGGAACTGCCGTAAACTTCAAAGTTCGAATAAACCATACTGACGTTGATGACCGTACTTATGATATGATATACTTCTAAAATGGCGGTTACCATCTCCTTTTATGCTCACTTTATAACCAAGCCTAAACCCAAGCCACCGAAAAGTGAAATCGTCTTCATATCCATACCTATTGACAAGAACTAAAAATAAAAATGGAACGAACTCACTAAGATTTGCCTTCTCTCGAACCCTCCGCGCACGTACACGAAGAAGGATAAGTAGAAATGGTCGTCGTGAAAACAACGGTTTGAAGTACTTATCAAAGGTACAGAATTCTGAGGAAAATACTAAGCTATACTCTAAAATGGAATATAAGTGAAAATGTTAGCAAAGAACTGTCATAGTCAGTGTCATTACGTTACATGTCAAAGTATTTTTTCAGTTTTAATAAACATTTTCTAAATTGGTTTATAAAAAAAAACACTTTTGACATAATCATTAATACCTACTTAATATTTATGATAATTTGATACCAATACAATAAAATAATTTTAATCATTTAACTTTGTTTTTTTTTTAAACTTTAAGTTTAAGTATTATTCTACGAGAAATAATAAGGAAATAAAATTAAGCAACAGTGTAATATTATTAGCTTATCCACTGTCATTAGACGTAAGACTTGATAAGTCCAAATCAGAATTAGTTATATTTATTTAAAAAATCGGATACGTCATTAATGAGGTGATTAAATGATTACAAAAGGTTGTGTATCCCTGTGACATTACCATTGTAATAAACATATTTTCGAACATTTTTTTATTACATGTAATTGAAGGGATTATTTACGAAATCCATAAAAGAAAAAGTAATAAAAAAATATATATATATTTGCATAATGTAAAAAACACAAACCTTATTTAAAAGGGTTTTTGGATTTGCACGAAATATAAAATTTTTTGGTGATGGTAACTCCTTTGTTTAGATTTTCTTTCTATTATTCCATTTCAGAGTATAGATAGAAACTATCGAGAAGTCATTCCGACAAGTGTCTACCTCAGAATGAAGAGAATCGATGTGGTTTGTGATACCTGTTAAGCCACCCGGTATTTGCTACCGAAATAACCAGGATAGTTAAACTGACAAGAATTTTGCCCGTTGTCCACATCACCCTGCATGTATTCTGTACCTGCCGTAAAAGTTAGATCATTAAATTTTGACACTGGGCTTGCTTGGGGGCCCGAAAATTTGATACATATTGAAAACTTGTTTCATACAACATTTGAAATTTTAAAAAAGAGAATCCATTTTTAATGAAAATATCTGTTTTGCCCTAATTGTGACTTAACAAATAATCTAATCAAAAATTGTTGTAGATAATTTTTATTGCACTTTACGAGACGAATCTTTTGATATGCCGCATGTTGCAAACTTTGCATGTCTATGTTTTAGACCTCTTGGGCCTAAAAATTATAATTTTGAAAATTTTCGATTTTTTTTGGAGGTTTTAGAATATTTTAAACCTGCCCACCGAGTTTCAGCGTCCTACCATACCTGGAAGTAGGCTAGAATTTACATCACTTATGAATAATGAATAAGTACGCGAAATAGGGCCGTTTTGGCCTATTTTTCCCTCCGGTTTGGCTGAACGCAGACAAATGATTTTTTTATATAGGGTAGATATGGGTAGAAGCTGCTTGTATAAAAAATTTGGTAGCTCTAAGTCATAGGGGGGCCTGACAGTGAAGGTAAGAAAAGGCCGTTTTTGGCGTAAACTAGCCGTTTAGATATACTCTCTTGCGGCAGCTCAGTCGGTCGACCCTAGAACTTGGGTCGCGCGCTGCCGCGCGCGTTGATCTATACTCTGAAATGGAATAATAGAAAGAAAATGTAAACAAAGGAGTTACCATCACCAAAAAAATTAATATTTCGTGCAAATCCAAAAACCCTTTTAAATAAGGTTTGTGTTTTTTATATTATGCAAATAATTTAATTTTTTTTTTTATTATTTTTTCTTTTATGGATTTCGTAAATAATCCCTTCAATTACATGTAATAAAAAAACGTTCGAAAATATGTTTATTACAATGGTAATGTCACAGGAATACACAACCTTTTGTAATCATTTAATCACCTCATTAATGACGTATCCGATTTTTTAAATAAATATAACTAATTCTGATTTGGACTTATCAAGTCTTACGTCTAATGACAGCGGATAAGCTAATAATATTACACTGTTGCTTAATTTTATTTCCTTATTATTTCTCGTAAAATAATACTTAAACTTAAAGTTTAAAAAAAAAAAACAAAGTTAAATGATTAAAATTATTTGATTGTATTGGTATCAAATTATCATAAATATTAAGTATTAATGATTATGTCAAGGGTATTTTTTTTTATAAACCAATTTAGAAAATGTTTACTAAAACTGAAAAAATACTTTGACATGTAACGTAATGACACTGACTATGACAGTTCTTTGCTTACATTTTCACTTATATTCCATTTTAGAGTATAGCTTAGTATTTTCCTCAGAATTCTGTACCTTTGATAAGTACTTCAAACCGTTGTTTTCACGACGACCATTTCTACTTATCCTTCTTCGTGTACGTGCGCGGAGGGTTCGAGAGAAGGCAGCAGATCTTAGTGAGTTCGTTCCATTTTATTTTTAGTTCTTGTCAATAGGTATGGATATGAAGACGATTTCACTTTTCGGTGGCTTGGGCTTAGGCTTGGTTATAAAGTGAGCATAAAAGGAGATGGTAACCGCCATTTTAGAAGTATATCATATCATAAGTACGGTCATCAACGTCGTATGGTTGGTACGTATGGTTTATTCGAACTTTGACGTTTACGGCAGTTCCGCCGTGCGGGAAGGGTCTGGTGATAGATATCAGAATAAAGAGTAAAAGCAGATCTTGATAACGTGGGGGACGTGGGCCATAGAGGAGCAGGCGGAGGAGGCCGAGTTCAAGCGCGTACAGAGTCTTTCCTGTCAGAGTTTCCTGTGCTGTGGTGAGGATCACACCCGAGCCACTTGCAACGAAATGTTGCGGTGCGTGGAGAGGGGGGGGGCGACCTCTCTTGCCATTGCATGGGTCTATGACGAAGGGGTACACTGGTTGCCCGGGGTACCCTTATCAGGGGGGGTTCCCCTATCGGGGGCCGGGGCGTCACGGTGAGTGCGAAAGCTATCCCATGGCGTCCCATTGTAGCGATGAGAGCAGCCGTTGGTTTTTTAGTGGGGTGCCTTAAAAATGGCAGCGTTTTCTATGCTGCCGGGTGCCGCACATACCACCAGGCCATAGCTTTCCTGGCTGGTGTAACGATGCGGAAACGCATTTTCCAACGATAAAAAAAAAGATCTTGATGACGTTATAGAGCTCAAAGTAGGTGCAAAGGTTATGCTCCGACGGAATATAGATGTGACGATAGGGTTGGTAAACGGCTCAATTGGAATTTTGCAAAGCGTTAATTGGGATATTGACAATCCCTCGCAGGCAACTTCCCTCGTTATTTTATTTTTAAACGGATTACACTGCATAGAACCAGCAAAGGCAAAAATTTAGGATTATGGAGAATGCTTTTGTCCGTCGCATACAATTTCCTATTTCTTTGGCATATGCCATAACAATCCAGAAAAGCTAGGGATTAAGCCTTAACAACGTTGTTCTTGATCTACGCCAGGCTAAGCATATGTCGTATTGTCAAGGGTGACAACACTAAATGGTCTTAACCTAATCAACTTTGACCCTAAAACAATTAAGGCTTTGTCTTCCGCTATCGTTGAAATAAATAGGCTTTGATGCAAATATTATCCGCTTTTACCTCAGTTGCCAAATGATTGCAACTCCTTCAAGCGGCAGCTAGATCGGCCTTGGGTACCTTTGCCTGGTCTAGTTCAAATGCAGGGTCATCATCAGCAAGTGCATGGTCGGGGTTCCCAAGGGAGCTTCCGAGGTAGGGCACAGGGAGTTGGACGCGGTAAGTCAGGGAGCAGTTCAAGTAAAAGGGGAAGGAGGCGTGGTAGGCCGAGAGGTCGTCGTAGTCGTGGTCGCTAAGTAAAATTTGTAGGGAATACATAGAGGAGCTTCTTTCTTTTGATTCATACTTGTGTTTAAAATGTCTTTATATGCCATGCTTGTGCTGAATGCGAGCGCTGGCTGCAGTTTTTTATGACACTGTCCCCTTCTTGCAGCAGTTAGACCTTAATGAGTCACCTACACAATGATCAAATAGTGGCACCCAGCAATGTCCCCAACTCAAACACCGTAGCTGGTTTATATTTCTGGGTCCCTTATTTTTTTCAGCCATATCAAATCGTGGCTTTAAAAAAACTAATTTGTAGCAAAACACTCATTAAGGGGGCGGAGAGGTCCGCTCAGGTGTTAGGGATGAGGTTGTAAGTTTTATTCAACATTACAACTCGTCTCTACCACCTACGTAGTCCCTCTATATGTTCGAGCCCGTGCTGCAAGAACCTAAGCATTTACGTTTGAAATCACAACTCTTCTAGCACCATTTACCACCAACGAAAGTCATAAATTCCAGACACCAACAAAAATAGTCTGATATCAAAACCAAAACACTTACGTGTTGTAAGATTAGCCCAAGTTCTATGGGCCATCCATATGATATCGAGATGGCCCAATTTCATCCAGCCAATGAAAGTTGTGATATCGGGATGGCCCAAGTTCATCCGACAATTTAAATGTGTGATATCAGGATGGCCCAAACTTCAAGTTTTTTTTTTCAACAGAACTTCAAGTTTTTTTTTTCAATAGAACTTGGGCTAATCTTACAACACGTAAGTGTTTTGGTTTTGATTTTATATATTTTAATATTTTTAATTTTAAAGAATTAATTTGAAAATCAAAACACTTATTCAGATCGAAGGTTCAAATTTTTGCTAAGTAAATTTGAAATTAATTAAAATTTGTAATTGTAAATAATGAAGTTGAAAATTAAAACATTTACTTAAATTAGATGTTAAAATTCTTGCTCAACACATTTTAAATCAAGTTTTCTTATATCTGCCACTTTTTCTTAATATTTGTAATTTTAAAGAATCAATTTGAAAATCAAAACATTGCTCGGCGGACCGATCATGTTTGAGTGGGCTGTGGGAGAGAGACGCAAGGCATTCGGCGGGCCTCTCTCTCGTTCGGTGACTCATCGTTACGTTACCGGGCGTTACACTTTTTCATAAGTGACTCCCAGCTTAACCTAATTTAAGACGTTGTCACGTCAAAAAAAAAAATTTAGGCCATTTCAAATTCTATGCATAATCCCTATTATCCATCATGGTTTACACATATCAAGAAGAGGAACCTATGACTTACGTTAAAGTTTTGTGTATTTTGGCGTACCAGTTTTGAAAGTCTTTTGATTATTTTCTAAATTGTTATTCAACGCTGTACGATTTTATTTTTTCAATGAAATTAAAGTTGGTTATTTTAATTTAGTGTAACATCTATATTATCTATGGTACAAAAAAGTTTATAACTGGCAAATATAATGTGACAGACGACAGTATGAACAAGGAATTTTATTTTGTAAAGTCTAACTTTATGTTGAATGTTGATTGTCAAAAAGAACAGTCGTTCGTAATTTTGAGAACCGTTGCTCAGAGATTTTTGGCTGTAGTTCTTGAATAATTCATTCAATTTAACAATTTAAACGTTAATATAATAGTTTTATATCTTATAATGGAAGTGACGGACGACAATCTTTCTACTTTAGCCACTTACTTGCAGCAGACGTTAAATCCAGATCCAAACATTAGAAGACCCGGTAAGTTAACCTTATAAATAATTATATATAGTTTAATTTTATTTAACAATAAGATAGTTGTGACTTAGAGTATTAGGTAACTCTTTCCAATTGAGTTGTAAGAATAGAAGGGAGAGGGGGATAGGGAGAAAAGAGGGGTCGAAGCCCTATCCCCTGACACCATTTTTATTGTGCGAAAATGTTTAGTTTTGGAGATATTTCGATTTGAAGTTTCGTAAAAACTAACCTAAAATGTAAGTAATTAAGACTTCTGTGACGTCTCCGGCGCTTCAGGATGGCCAGCCCCTTCACCCTTGCGTAACACTGAACTGAAACCCAAGCTCGCCTTCGCCACTTCGGCTTGTTGGTCGCCTTCGGCGACCAGCCTCAGTAGCTACGGCTCGATTGGGTTTCAACTCAGTGTAACGGCGGGTGGGGGCTGCCCTCCTTCCGCGCCTCCGGATTTACAAAAACACTCTAGGGGTAGGGCAGACAAGACTACGTGGAGTCGGGGTTAACAGAGTCTGTTTTGACAAAAAAAGTAATATAAATATTAATTATTTCAAAAAGCATTTTAAATCACAAACGTCATATGTCAAGTTGCCGCCATTTAACATTAGGGAATCTAAAACAACAAAGTTGTTACGAATTGTGTTTTTCTTGTTAAATTAAAATGAAAAATTGATAATATCATATAAATAATTGATAAACATATTGCATAGATGTGAAGTGTTCTTGTGTTAAACATTGTGTTTTTGTGCTAATATTGGTGATAACACGGTAAGTTTATTTCACACAAAAAAACATATAAAAAAGAAACTACGCATTTTCGCAGCCTGGGAATAGTATTAAAAGAAAGGGGAGACCAACCCCTTTCAAATGATACCATTTTCAAACCAAAACTCTTACAACTCAAATGGAAATTCTAGCCGAGTATTATGCATTGAATGGATATTATTACCTTTGAATGTAAGGAATTGTTCCATAAATCTAACCTACAATAAATTATTTGTTTAATAAGCATTTCCAATAAAATTATAATAGTCTTTATATGTAAACAATAAATACAATATTAATATGTAGATTTTATATGATATTGTACTCTTCTCAATGTATGAATCATTGCTACACAATAATATAACAAGTATTGTTGCAGCGGAGAAATTTCTGGAAGGAGTGGAGGTAAATCAGAACTATGCCATATTGCTACTACATCTCATTGACAAGGACACAGCTGATCCCACCATTAGAGTTGCTGCTGCAGTAACCTTCAAGAACTACATTAAAAGAAATTGGCCAGTGGTATGGACTGTTACTTGTTATAAGCCCTTGAAGAATATAAATTCATTAAAAATCTTATTTAGGTTTAGAATTTAAAGTTAGTATTAGAATGCAAAAATATGCTTTGTAATATGTGATATGAGTATTTTATTATTCTTTCAAAAGGACTAATCTAGTAAAGTTAACAAAGCATATATGTCATTCTTTACTCTAGAAGACATTGAATAAAAAATTCTAATCAACTGTTATTGCTTAGATACTATTGCATAGATATATTAGTGCTTAAATATTGAGAAAGTACTATAAAAGTCTTAAGAAATAAACATTGAGTGTTTTTATAACAGTTTATAACATTAGAACTGTAAAAATGGATCACAGAGGTAATTTATTTGAATAACTAGTAAATAATTTTTTGAATTTGTAAGAAATGACTGATTGGAAAGTCACAAACTTCATAGATTGATAGTAGTATATTCTACTTATATCATAATGTGTTATTGCTACAGTGGACGCCGCTTATTGTGATCGCGGTTAATGTTATCAGCCGGCTATTGTTATCGAAAATGGTCGGTCTCAAATTTCTCCTTAAAAATACTTTTGAAAAAAGCCGCTTATTGTGATCAAAAGTCTTATTGTTATCGATTTAAAAGGGTACAAATGCTATCTATAGAAATATTTATTACTAAGATAATCCTTATTCAAAAATCCTTTTGTTTGAGTTTACAATCTTTACCTATTGTACAAATTCCGACCTTCCGATTAAAAGTTTCTCACTTTTCAAAAGGAAAAGAGCACCTGGTCCCTTTCGTTAATTACCTTTTTGAAAACAATTAAGCGATGGTCCTGCATTTGTCTATACAAGGCTTGAACATTCAAATTTCCCTCAGTTCTCCTCGAACTACCGATAGAGTTGAAGTAATCGTATCTGAGACAGTTTTTGAAACATTTTTTGAGTTTCATCGTTCGAAGTGCTACTGAACTAAAATTAAAAGTAAACTAAAATTAAAGTCATGCGTAAACGCCGAGATTATACGTATGAAGAAATACAACAAATTCTCGAAAAGTACGATCAATTAAGGAAAATAAGTCAACGTGATGCTGCAATTCAACTGAGAATTTCTCAACCACTCCTGTGTAAATTTCTAAAAAACAGATCTGAGATCGAAATATACTATAGAGTACTTGAGTACTTAAATTAATTCTAAATTATTACAATTCATATTTTATCATTATGATCATTTATTATGTGCACTAAAATCCCCCAACAAGCATGAAAAAGTACCAACCGCATAATGTTATCATTCGGTTATTGTTATCGAAACGGGCTGGGGTGAAAGTGATCACAATATGCGGCATCTACTGTATAAGATAATCTCTCAAACAACTAAAATAATATATACATAAAATGATAATGAAACCCATGCTAATATTATATTTATTAATTATATATATAAATATATTTATTTATAATTTAAATAATAAAAAAGTATTGAATTTGATGAAAAATCTTATAACTAGTATGATTTAAAAAGTGTCTTTTAAAAAGATAACTGAGCTTTCTTTTATTCATTTTCAAAGTAACAGAATAGGATGTCCTAACATTCTAATAAATAAATCTTTTATAGTTTCAAGTAGTAGTTCTATAGTATATTCCAATGTGTACAACCGTACTGCTGGCAACAGCTAATTGATAAACATTTTACAGGAGGAAGATGGTATTGATCGTATTCATGCATCAGATCGAGCAACTATTAAGACTCTGATTGTATCTCTGATGCTGAAGTCCCCTGAGACCATCCAACGGCAATTTAGTGATGCAGTTTCTATCATTGGAAAAACTGACTTCCCAGAGAAATGGCCAGGACTTATCAGTGAAATGGTGGACAAATTTGCAACTGGTACATTTATTTTTGTCATTCATTATAAAAAAAAATAAGAATATTCATTTTTATCTGTAAATTTAGGTGATTTTCACGTCATCAATGGTGTTCTGCGAACTGCACACTCACTTTTCAAGAGGTATCGTTACGAGTTTAAATCTCAAAAGTTATGGGAAGAAATAAAACATGTGCTTGAAAACATTGCGAAACCCCTCACAGATTTGTTTGTGGTATGTTCCAAATACACTTTTATTATTTAAATATATAATTCATGGAATAATATTGCCTGTAATGGTACTCTAGGCTAGACTCACATACATTAGTTGTGGATACATTTATCTTCGGGCAGAACATTACATGTTCAATATATTGTTGTTGAGTCTAGGTGTTCTTTGTGTCCATTAAATTTATGTTTATGTAACTCTGTAACACAGTGATTATTCTCTACTTTTGGATAAGTTTCTCTCATTATACATACATAAATAATATTGTAATGATTGTTACACTATAGGTAATTTTGTTAGTGACTATTACATATAAAATTATTATGTACATTTCTTATAGGCTACTATAGACCTCACTAATCAACATGCAGGTAATGCACAAGCTCTCAAAGTGATTTATGGTTCACTAGTGCTAATCTGCAAAGTCTTCTATTCATTAAATTATCAAGATTTACCCGAATTCTTTGAAGATAATATGCCTATATGGATGCCGAATTTACTCAATTTGCTGCAAGTTACCGTACCATGTCTAGTAGATGTAAGTAGGATTAATTGGATATATATATTATATACTATATACTCAACATACGCCGGTCTGTATGTTGAGTTTTTTTCCATATTAGTTTTGACCAATGTGTAAAAAAAGCAGAAAGTTCCCATTTATAAGATTATTAAAAGATTTCTTTATACTATGTTATTTGCCATCTAATTTATTTTATATTTGTATACTATTAGACGTAATAACAAGAAAGTTCACAAACGTCCCTCTTTCAAGAAGTAGTCTCAAAGTTACGAAATTGTTAAATGTTTTATAAAATATATATTGTAATTTTTTGAAACGTACTACTGCTTAGGAAGATGATGACAAGCCTAGCGTGATAGAGTGTCTCCGGACGGAGGTGTGCGAGTGCGCCGCGCTGTACGCACTCAAGTACGAGGAGGAGTTCGCGCCGCACGCGCCCGCCTTCGTGACGGCCGTGTGGCGCGTGCTGCTGCACACCGGACCTAAGGACAAATATGATGCGGTGTGTGTTTGTGCAGTACGAGGAGGAGCAGAAACATAAAATTAATAAAATAATTTACCATTTCACTATTAAACGATTTTGAATCAATGATAATGTTGCAGTTGGTTTCGAATGCGCTCACTTTCCTTGCCAAAGTGGCGGAAAAGAATAGTTATAAACACCTGTTCGAAGATCCCGCCACACTCAGCCAAATATGTGAGAAGGTCGTCATTCCCAACATGGAATTTAGAGGTATAACCTTTTTTAGCTTGTAATCTATTGTTCTTCTCAATGTGTCTCACTGACTTGATCTCGTTAACCGCCGACACGGGGGCTAGATCAATTATATGCTTTGCATTGATCAATCTAACATAAGTCAAAGTCAAAAATTCTTTATTCCGTAAAAAGTGTTTTACATTTATTTGGTGGCGTCAATATGAAATAAAATATTGCATTTGTCTTGTAGAAAAAAAAGCCCGTTCAATTAGTTGAGAGCTCATAAGAAGATCCAGGCAAAGAAACTCATGACCACTATTTTCAAATGCCAATGACAGCATCGTTTATGAGCTAGGTTTACAATATAATATATTAGTCCCGGGCCTAATTGTCATTTATTTAATCCTTGTACGACCGTTGTACGTACGTTGATAGTGTACATTTTACGAAGTTAACTATTGAGGACTTAGACTATACAATTCGATATCATAATTTCTTTATTTGCCTTGTTATAACTTGGATTGTACTAAATGAACCTACAGACACACAAAATTGTCAATTGTTTAAGTATTTCTATTATTCTATCTTAATATTATAAAGAGGAAAGATTTGTTTGTTTGTTTGAATTGAATAGGCTCCGAAAGTACAGGACCGATTTAATAAAATATTTTACCTTTAGAATCCTACATTATCCCTCGGATGAACATAGGTTATATTTAATACGAGAAAAATAAGGATCCGCATGAAAATTTCGACAATGTAATCTATACTAATATTATAAAGAGGAAAGGTTTGATTATTTTTTTGTTTGTTTGAAATGAATAGGCTCTGAAACTACTGGACCGATTTCAAAAATTCTTTCGCAGTTGGCAAGCTACACGATTCCCGAGTGACATAGGCTATGTTTCATTTTCAAAAAAATTAGGGATGATTACTAAAACTTGAATATTCTAACGAAAGGTGTAAAAAAATAAACAAAAAATTGCGTGCGCTGCGAAAACGGTGAAAGTTACCCAAAAATGATGTTTTATGAAATTGGTCCTCTTTAAAAGTTCCAAAGATTACACGAAAAGCGACCTACATGCGGGCGGAGCCGCGGGCAACAGCTAGTAAATTATAAATATAATAGCGGTAAGACTTTTTTCAAAATTAAAAAGTGGTCCTACCCTCAAGGAATAATAATTCACTTTCCAATAAAAAAATACGATATCGGACTACCTACTGTGTTAAAAATAATCTATGATTAAATACAAAAAATAAACTAAAAATACTCCTACACGCAAAAACTACTTGCCGGTATTCGATGAAACTTTGACCCGGTACGTTTTATCGAAATCTATGTTTACGAAGTCGCATGCACAGCTAGTTGTACATAAAATGACTCGTGAATCTTTGGCAACCTGCTGTAAATCGGAATAAGTTAGTCTTTATTACTTATTATAGTACTTACAGAGTGCACATCACTATTCTTTTAAAAATTTTCGAAGTTTTTATGAACGTAAATTAAATTATCAAATATGTATTGACGGTAAATTTTAATTTTCTTAAATATTTCTCTTAAGGAGTGCCTACTAGACATGCTGTAGATTGCCCGAATAGCCCTTTCTTGCGATATGAAAATAGTTTGAATATCAGCTGCGTGTCCCCATATGAGCAAATCATAAGACATCACGCAGTGGAAGTAGAGTATTTTTTAACTGCAAGAGCTGTCGAACTATGTCTCTAGTTTAGTTATATGTGAACCTCATTGAAGTTTTTCATCTGGGGTAATGCCTAAGAATACCGTGCTGTTCACAAGTTCTAAGTGTTTACTATCTAACAGTAAACTGGGTTTGGCTCCCTTTAAATCACTATTCTATACTTTAAAACACTATTATTATGTTACTTAAGTTATGTTATTTTCTTTTTTAGTCGACCGCCATGTCGGGCCTAATCAACTTATTTATTATAACCTCATTTATTTGGCCACGAAGAAGATGAGATGTTGGGTTCTATCTTTAATTTGTTAGTCATGGGATTCTATGGAGCCGTCCTCCTCTAAAGCCGGCACCGACACGGCAATTATTTTTATATTAGAAATATGAATGCTGGCTATTAATTCTTATTCATATTGGTATAACCATTTCAACAAGTCGTCTGGAACCAGTCGTACTTTATATGAGCTCCGGAATCTAATAAGTTTCCATCTTCGAAGCGACCCGAAGGTAACTTCCGCCGTCCATCGTTCCAGAGTCCGACGTGGAACTGTTCGAGGACAACCCGGACGAGTACGTGCGGAGAGACATCGAGGGCTCCGACGTGGAGACGCGCCGGCGGGCCGCCTGCGACCTCGTGCGAGCGCTCGCCGTGCACTACGAGGACAAGATGATGGCCATCTTCGGACAGTATGTAGAGGTCGGTGGTCCGTGGCCTCGGATCTTCTATTCCTACGAATCGGGGCATAGAGGTCGGCGACTCGTTACGTAAGATATCTTTGTCGTGCGAATCGAGGACGCGCGATGACTTTGCCGGACGTACGCGGACGGTCGTCGACTCGGAGAGCCGACGACGCACGACGGTGGGACCTCACGGGACGGGGCGGAGCACCCGGGGTCGGAGGCCGTCCGCTCCCGGTCCCACTAGCGGGCGTCGCGAGGGTCTTAAAGGGCGAGATGCGGGAGGTCGAAGCGTAATCGAACGCTGCGGGTGCTTCTCGCCGATCTCCCGCGGGGTGACGATTCTCCGATCGAGAAGGAAAGTCACTTCGAATGTTTATAATATTTCCCGCGGCAATGCACCGATAACTCGAAACGCCTCAGATGATGTTGAGCAAGTACACGGAGAGCGGCGGCGGCGCGTGGGTGGCCAAGGACACGGCGCTGTTCCTGGTGACGTCGCTGGCGTCGCGCGGCGCCACGCAGGCGGCCGGCGTCACGCGCGCCTCGCCGCTGGTGGACCTGGCCTCCTTCGCCGCCAAGCACGTGCTGCCGGAGCTGACGCGCCCCGACGGTGAGGCCGCCTGCAGTGCTGTAGTTTGTATTGGGGCGAGTGTTTCCAAAATTAAATTCACCCACTTTACTTACAGTGAATGAATTACCGGTGTTGAAGGCGGACGCCATCAAGTATATAATGACCTTCAGGTCTCTGTTACCGAAGGAGTTGATCGCTACGGCTCTACCCCTATTGGTAAGTTGATGTTAGTTCCCGCTCACGAGTCAAGATACTCTTATCGGTCTCCCGTTTAGGTATCTTTATATCTTTATACCGCCCCGTTGGTCGAGTGGTTAGCGCAGACGCCTAACGTGTCACGGCGCAATGGGGCTCGGGTTCGATTCCCGGCGGAGACAGGCATTTATGAGATGAGCATAGATGTCTGTGTTTCTGGGTTTGGTCGTTTATTAAATATATTTTCAGTATTTATATGTGTATTTCTATGTATTTGTATCGTTGTCTAACACCCTTAACACAAGCAAATAATTTGCTTACTTAGGGTTTAGACTTTAGATCAATGTGTGTAATTTGTCCTGATATTATTATTATTATTTTTATCTTTGTACTTTTACGATGTTCGTCGATTCCGGTACTAGACACGGCGAGGAGCGAAACGTTAACTCTGCAACTCGTTAATTGTCGTTAAGATATTATTCGAGCCGTATTTAAAAGTAGAACTATGAGGCCCGCGCGACTCGTAGTGGCCAGAAGGTGGCCCGACGGCTTCGGTCGATGGACTTGATATTTATAATAAATTTAAAACGCATCCTTTATTGACGATGAGAAGTCCCGGCTATAAACGGGTTGTTTTAAATTTTGGGAACGGTTTATTCCAATCACTTCCAAGACGTTATCTTACAATTTTCATTTCTTAGCTCTCATAAATGTGACATCATCGTGGAACCCTAATATTAGAAACTTAACCTTCGAAGTAATTAGAATAATAAGCTTTAATTTTGATATGGCTTATATTCATTATTAAATTAAAACACTGTTATTAAATTAACACAAAGAAATTAAAATAGAAAGATAAACGCAATTAAAAAAGTATAACAGAAGGACTCATTTCTAAGGAGCGATCTCCTCCAGGCGACTCTTCAAGGAGGACGTGCAGTATGACTGTGGACTTGGTGCTCAACCTAAGTCCTCGGACATACTTCAGGTCAAAGCGGATACGTTAAAATCACAGTTAAAGCTCGGCCGTGTCTCTCGGTATCCACCAGATCCATCACATCGGCGGTCCCGGCGTGGTGCGCTCGTACGCGGCGTGCGCGGTAGAAAAACTGATCTCGGGTGGGCTGGCGGGGCGGGAGGCCCTGGCGCCGCATGCGGCCGCGCTGCTGGCGGCGCTGCTGGCCGCGCTGGGAGGCGCGCCGCACGGGTACAACGAGTACGTCATGAAAGGTGAGTGAGAGAGACAGTTACTGGCTTGTGTGACGAATGCCGTCTTATATCTATCTTCAATTTTCAGCGGAATGGAACAAAATGCTGAATTTATATCTAAAGTGGAGTAATACCTACAGGTGACAGTCTTTACTATCTTCAATCAAGTCGTCAATCAAGGAGAATGGTTGCGATTGTAGGACAACAATTTTATTCAATTGCCGGAAATCTATACACAGTCTTGATCGTTTCCCATCTTCTTTCTTATACGCTAGGGCAACCGGAGCAGCAAAGGACTATATGATTGCTCAATTTAGTTTTTCTTCAATAGTTTTGATATTTGATTTTCTTTCTTTTAAATTAAAAAAAAACCGACTTTAAAACTAAAAAGTAATAAATAATGAAGATTTAATATTTATTATATACTACCTATTATTAATATGTCCTATTTACTAATAGGCTTGAAGTCGGTTCCAACCATTAAACAAATAATTATATTTAATCACTTAAATGAATACGAGCAAATTAATACAATGAAATGCCTATTTCAAAAATAAAGATATGTAAATAAAGCTTCGGATAAGAAACGGATAAAAGTAGTCTTCTCCGTAAAAAATCTCTTCGAAACACAATTTCACGTTCTTGTGAGACTATTAAAGATCTGAAAAACGTTGGTTGGCCATGAAGGCGTATATGAAATCACGATTACGTCAAGAAACTCTTGATCAGCATTATTAGACTCGTAAAGATCCAAGAACGTCTTGCGAATGAGTATATTGAGCAGAGAGCTAATAAATAGACTTGGCCTCATCAATGACCGTTTAGAGAACCAGTCGCCTGAGCAGAGGGTTCATAAATTAGAAGTGATACGAAACCGTACAGCAACCGACTCTGCTCAGCAACGTGAGGACTGGCTAGCAGCAGCGCGTCAGACTTCACATATCCAAAACAACAGATGTCATTAGCCTCCTCCTTTTTGAAGAAGTCGGTTAAAACCTCCTCCTCCTTTTTGAAGAAGTCGGTTAAACAGATGGCGTAATGTTAAAAGCGCACACAAATAACTTGATAATTCATATACAATTTAATATAACCGCCACGCGATGCTGAGACTAAATTGCAAGACAATTTTTAGCCGGCCGGCCGATTAAAATTAACTTACAATTTAGATAACCGGCCACGTGTTTATACTATAATATTATATATATTATAATGAACATAATACAGTCAAATTATACCTGCTTCTTTGTCGAATCTATTTACGTGAGACGGGTAAACCAAAAATATTAATATTATATTTTATATATTTTTAAATATTATATTTTAAATTATTAATAGTTAAATTTTTATCTAATTTTGCACCGATTAATGCAAAATTAAATTAAAATTTAACTATGTATTAAGAATTTAAAATAATAAATATTATCGTCATAGATTTAAGACCATCTACCCTACCTACCTCATTTATAAATTTGTAATGTACTCACTTGTTATCATCTTAAATAAAAATATTAATAATTAAATCTAAAATTAAATATATCAACTATACGATAATTGTGATCAACCGTGTTCAAAGACCTTTCCCTTCAAATCACAATGCAGTGAATTTTTACACCGGCTTTAACGTTTTCGTCTTCTTTGGTAAATAATAATTTCATTGTTTCAATCACCCTGTTGATCGAGTGGTGGAAACGCCTAATGTATAGCGGTATAGTGTCGTGTACCCAAAAAACCAAGGGTTAATGGTACAAGAAAATCAGTCATAGAGGTCGCCATGTTCTTTTACAAATTGCATCTATGTCAAAAAACAACGGTCCACATCATTATTTTTTCATTTTTTATTTCAAAAAGAGGGGTATTATAAGTTTGACCTGTAGATCTGTGTATTTGTGTGTCTGTCTGTGGCAACATAGCAGCAAAACGCTAGAACGGATTTCAAGGCGGTTTTTTTTAATCGAAAACTTGATTCGTCGAGATGGTTTTTAGAAATGTTTGGTCGAAATAGAAGCAGTCGTCTCTAAAATATGAAGCTTTTATTGGTGCTGGAGAAAGGTTTCTATACAATATTGGTAGTAAAAACCTAAATAAGTAAAATTAGTGTGTTCATAGGTTCATTTAGTACAACATAGAAAAAAGTTAAATAATTTAAAAAAGCAGGAAAAAAAAAATAACCCCCGATACTAAAAGACGTCTAAAAAGGATAATAATATTATTATGTACTTATTGAAGTCGTTGCGTCGGGGTCCTTTGTACGTATGTTGATGATAGTGTCTATTTTACAAAATTTTCGGAGCTAATAGTCCGGGAGCCAGTGACCAATTTTCATCATGAATTTCCTCCCGAGTGAAAATTTGTAAACTGCAATAGAAAGTTGTGTTATGAACCTCCGCGGTCGTCAGCTGTTGCTCTGGTGGTGGAGAAGGCAGTGGCAGCCTCCCACGCAAGAATAAAAAAAAAGTTTTTTTGATGATTTCCTCCCATTCTAAAATTTCTTGAATAATAGTTTATCTAATATTTTGAAGGGAAGATAAAGTCAGCTGACCATAACATGGTGGATTATACGTCAGCTGGCCGCCCGAATATGAAAAAAAATTAAAAAATTTCAATGATTTCCTCTCAACTAAAAATTAATCTGGTGATAGTTTATATGTTACTGTGAATGAAAATTAACATCAGCTGGCTGTATCTCAGTGGAAAGTTCGTCATCTGGTTACTTGAAATGTGTAATGTAGCTGCATTTATCACCTACTGAATCTTATCAGTTGACGACTTTTCCCTTTACTTACAGCTAGCTGATTTGTTTTATTATTTACTAGAGTATATTAACTATTCTCTTATAGATTTTCATCCAGGAGGAAATCACTTTCATTTCTAATAACATTATTTCTTAAATAGTTTACTACAATAGGTATATCAAAAACCTTTGCAACCACAGCGACGCGTGGCCGGGTCTGCTAGTTTACCATAAAATAAAGTTCTCTCTTTCTTTCTGTCGTCTCCTGAGATCCGTGTATGTATGTGATTTAATGTGATTTGTGCGAGAAATTTTGAAAAAATATAAATTGTAGTAGAAAACATTCCAACTCCCAACCACGTCCTTCCCTGATATCCTCCTTCGACCTGCTAAGCCTTAACCTTGGGAACCTTTCCACCTCCACTTCCGAATCTTCTAAAACTGAAAAGTTGAATTACCAGTCAATTATCAAATAATAATTGCAGCCGTACTCCGTACTCTGGCGTGTCTCCGAGAGGCGGCCCTGCCATACCTCGGCGAAGCCTTGCCCAAGCTGGCGTCCATACTGGCAGTCGTCGCCAAGAACCCTTCGAAGCCACACTTCAACCATTACCTGTTTGAAAGCCTGTCACTAGCGGTCTCGTTAGTATTTTTTCTGGTTTATTTCAAATTCTAAGCCGTTCAATTATACAACATTTTATGATTTGTGTTTAAATTCTACATATATGATAATAATATATAATACTTTTTTTTTATTTACGGCCCATGCGAGCGAGAATTCTCAATCTTCGGTTTGCTGTACTTATAGTTTAAAATTTGAAATTATAATAAAAAAAAATGTTACATACTCTTATTATAACTTTGCTTTGTAATAAACTTAAAGTTATAATTAATTTTCTAAATGTTTCTACAGTCAAATCAACTTAATTAACTTTTATTCTTATAAAAGACGTTTCATTTGAGGTTATTTCGACCCGCTACATTTATAATGAAGTTAACCATTGATCATTGATTACTTCTACTACGTCATAGCTTCAAGTTATCCTTGTTTCACACTTAAAGGCTATTTGCAATTTTATTTTTCAGATTAGTAGTTAAAGCCAACCCAAGTGCCATAACAGCTTTCGAAGACGCTTTGTTTCCGATATTCCAAGACATACTACAAAATGATATTCAAGGTATATTTATTAACATAAGTGTTCTAAAGTTGTACTGAATGTACATAGTAAAAAATCGTAAAGACTACCGGGACTCAAACCCGAGACCTGGGGGAGCCCCCCCCCCCCCGAGCCAATATAATAGTCTCCATCTCGACGTAGCACGTTCGAGTCCCGCCCGCGTAGTTTAAATTCTCAGTTTATATTTATTTAAAATTAAAATAAACTTAACAGGGCCTCGGCTTTAATCAAATTCAAATATCTCGTTCTAAGAATATAATTGTAAATGTGCAGCAGTAACATCAATTTCCAGAGTTCATGCCGTACGTGTTCCAAATGTTGTCTCTGCTGCTGGAGCTTCGCGGCGTGTCCCCGGGGGCGGGAGACGCGGGGGCGGAGGCCTACGCGGCCCTGCTCCCGTGCCTCGTGGCGCCGCCGCTGTGGGAACGACCGGCCAACGTGAGACCCCTCGTGAGACTGCTGTGCGCCTTCGTGGCCGTGAGGTCCGACCTCGTGCTGAACTCGGGGAAGCTGGTGAGCGAGACGGACGACGTTAGAGCGAGATGCGCGGTGCGACGGACCCGCTTCATCGTGAAGATAACTAATAACTACTATTAATGTACTTACAGAACGCCATGTTGGGGGTCTTCCAGAAGTTGATCGCGTCGAGGACTAACGACCACGAGGGCTTCTACCTCATACAGACTATGCTATTTAAGTTTGGCGAGTGGGTATTATATATACGATGTGTAATACGTATATATTTTGTAAGATTATTGAATTATTTACAAAATTGCCATGTTATACATAATATGACGATGGTATTAAAAACAACGGATCCACGCACATTAGTAATATGACTATTGAATAAATTTCACAAATGTTAATAATTTTGCAGATCAGTAATGCAGCAGTACACCAAACAGATAATAACTCTGTTGTTCCAACGTCTCTCCTCGTCCAAGACCACCAAGTACGTCCGAGGGCTGATCGCGTTCCTCGGGTTCTACTCGGCTCACTTCGGGGCGGACCCTCTCGTGGACCTCGTGGACTCCGTGCAGGCGAAGTGAGTCCTTGTGGTCATTGGGTTAGGCCTAATGAGGCCGATAAATGCAAACATTCATACGAGTCTCACTTTGTACCGCCCACACGCGTGTCGGCTAACGTGCGTGTTCTGCCCAGGAGTAAGGTTGTTGAAAGTATGCTGTGCGTGTACTGCGTTTATATTATATTTCATACAAGCAGTGACGTTTTGTAATTATTGTTTCAGTATGTTCGCTATGTACGTGGAGCGAGTGCTCGTCCCGGACATACAGAAAGTGACGGGCGCCTTGGAGCGCAAGGCGGCTGCCGTCGGTTGCGTCAAGTTGCTCTGCCACAGCGCGCACTTCAGAGCCGGCAGCCTGGCAGCCCTGTGGCCCTGCGTGCTGCAGGTGAAGTTACATATTATGATAAAATTCGGTTATATAGATGTGGCTGGACACTTGTTTTACCAATCGAACTTGCCTTCAGGCTCTGATAGCGCTATTCGAGCTACCACCCGACGAAACTCAGCTACCGGGCGATCACTTCGTAGAGGTCGACGACACTCCGGGCTACCAGCCCGTGTACGCGCAGCTGGCTTGTGCCAAATCCGGGAATGACGACCCTCTCGCCGGTGAGAAGTGCCTCCCACGCACGTGCTTACATATCTATACCTAAACTACTGACTGACTAAAAACTCACTAATTTCCAGCCATCGAGGATCCTAAACGCTACCTGGCCGAGTCCCTGGCGTCGATGGCGCGCGAGGCGCCCGGCCTGCTGCCGCCGCGGCTCGCCGCTCTCCAGGAGCCGCACAGGAACGTACTGAGCAGCTACCTGGCCGCCTACGGAGTACAGATATGCTGAAGGACGGGGAGGATGGGATTGTGGACTTGAGTTGACGTCATTTTAATTGTCTGTAGCCGTTCAAGTTTTTGATCAGGATTTCCCACATCTCGAACGGCTCGTCCGACACTAAAATATTATCCGTATCTTATTTTAAATATTATAAGCGTAATAATAAATGAACTTCGTTGTATTGAATACATCTGTTGTTTAATAAAAGTAACATTAGTGATGGTTTACATAGCATTTTGATAACAATTTTGTAAAAGTATTTATCAAAATATTCTCATTTCGGATTATAGATAGGACTTTGTTTTCTATTATAATATTTTCTTTTAATTATCTTTTCTGTAAATAACATGACTGAACGATTTCTTAAAAGTGTATTGATAATGTATAATAAATAAGTTTAAAAAAGATTGCGGTAGTGCGCACTTATTAAATTGTTTTAGATATTACAAACAGACTTTCAACGTTAAGTTCTTTTTTTTTTTAATAAAAACCTAAATTATCATTTAATTTATATCGCTTTTGTTATTACTTATACCGTATGTAAAAAAATGAGTTCATATGAAATTGTCTATTAGCAATACATGTTGTTGTCTATTAGTAATATCCCCTTCCTCCCGGACCTCGAAAACGAGTTGACGTGTGTTAAACTGCTATAACTTTCATTATAAATTGCTTTATTAAAATTAATTCGAAGTAAATAATAGGAGTGCATAAGTTAAGTGAAATTCTATTGTGCCAAACGACTTTCTACGAATATTCTTGCCATGAGGGCATTAAGTACCGTCCCTTTTTGAGGAACCCAACACTTATCGTATGCGTTAACTGCGCAAGCGCCGCCCATCGTTGCTAACGGTCAGTTAAACTTGCATTCGCCGGCCTCAGCTCTTCATTAGCGTATGGTTACTTACTTATTTAAGCGCCGCCCTACATGAAGTTATCGCTCAGCGGTAAGTGACACTTTTATGTGCGCCTGGTACTTTATACATTGTATGCCGACAGTCAACCGACTGTTTTTAAAATTGCTATTTAAGTGGGTATTAAATCTGTTGTAAGTGAATGAGTGTAGTGATAAGTTAAAATATTAAAGACAAGATATCCCACTCCGTCGTACACCCCCCACCTCGCCTGGCGTACTTCCTACAAATGAACCAGCGAGCAAGCTCAAAGTCCAGAATACTTCAGTATTGCAAAAAACACAACACCGCTCGTCTGAACTCATTAGTAATAAGTCAAACTCCGCAGAGCATCCTAATCGTGATATCCTCAACGTTACTCAACGTATTAAGCGGAAACGTACTGAGTGCAATGAAACTCAGCTAAATGAGTTTATGTCCGAAATGAAACTGATGTTTGAGGAAATGAAAGCACATCAATTAGCTCAAGACACTAAAATGGAAAAGATCTCGATGGCAATTGATGAAATTAAAACACAAAATATTAGTGTTCAAAACACCGCTGACTTTCTTGCGAACAAATTTGAGAGCATTCAGTCACAAATATAAAAAATTGAAAATGACCGTTGTAATGACCTACAATATATTCAAGGTCTAGAAGAAAAACTCGAAAACTTAGAACGCCATAAGCGAGCCTCCTCTATTGAAATAAAAAATATTCCATACTCATCAGGAGAGTCAAAACAAGTCCTTCTAAAACATGTCTCCATCTTGGCAAAGACTCAATATACAAAATGAACAGCTTTGCGTAAAGGATGTCTTTCGTGTTAGCAAGAGAGATTCCTTGGATAAAACTATAATAGTGGATTTTACAAGTGTTCTTACTAAGGAACATATTCTACGGAGATATAAAGAGTACAACAAAGTTAATAAAACAAATAAATTAAACACGGAATCTCTAAAACTCAATGGTCCACGCAAACCAGTCTTTGTCTCCGAAAATTTATCACCTAAAATGAAGCGGCTATTGTATTTAACTAATGAATATGCCAGATCAAACAACTATGAATTTTCTTGGGTATCAAACGGCAAAATATTTCTTCGGAAGAAAGAAGGCTCTACAGCTGTACCTATCAGAAGCGAGATTGACCTAGCAAACTTAAAGACAGACGTTTATTTATGACTGTTTTTTAGAAAGTGTCTGCTTATGTTTCTACTTGTTTTCTTTTGTGATAATACAAATTTTATACTCATAGATTCAATACCGTTCTTCACATTATATACATACACTTTTACCAATATACACTTCACACTCTCACACACATTAACTTATTTTATCATCGTCAGAAAGGTAAAGGCAGATTATATTATTATAATTATTTTTCTTGCATTGTTTTGTTTGCGTCAAAAGGAGGTGCTCAACGGATCAGATTGTAGAATACTATTAACATTTGTTCTTTTTCCCACACCAAATGAATAGTTCTATATTAACGCATAACGATATTGAAAGAGTATCTACCTATTTCCCAGTCTCATTGTTGCGCACCTGAAAAATGCAGGGAATACCTTGGAGGTATGGGTGACTCATTTTTAGTTTTGCATATTTACATTAGAAGTATTAGTTGTAATTTTAGTGAGTTTCTTATACTGCTAAACAGAATTAACATAGTTTTTGACGTGCTTGTTGGCTGAGTAAAAGTCACTGTCTTTCAGCATTACCGGGTTACACTTCTTTTAAAAGCACGTTTACAAACCAAAACGACGGAGTAGTGGCTTTTGTCCGGTCCGGCCTGACGTGTACACAGATAAAGCCAATGCTTATAGATGCTAATTGTCTCATCCTAAATTTTAACAATGAACTTGCTGTAGTGGCTGTCTATCGGTCACCTTCATTTAGGAATGTATCCGTTTTTTTGGAATCTTTGGACGACACTCTCAAGTCCTTGTCGAGTTTTAAAAATGTCTTGTCGAGTTTTAAAAATAAAAATAAAGGTACCTGCACTAAAACAATTACAGATGAGAGTGCTTGTGTTACTAATTTTAACTTCTCCTCAATTATGTCCATGACTGACGCTGAAGTAGCAGCCGATGCTCTGGTAAAGATTATGGTTGATATTATTAAGTCACACTCCCGAGTGGTAACTATTCCTAGTAAGCGACGTATTATTAAATTAAGCCTTGGATGACACCAGGTCTTTTGCGTTGTGTTAGAAATCGAGACCGCTTACACAAAAATTACAAAAAGAGTCCTAATAACTTTGATGCCAAATTAACGTATACTAGATATAGAAATCATTGCAGGGATCTCTTGAAATCCGTTAAAGTGGCTTAAGAGAAGGAGGAATTTCAAAGAGCAAAAAATAACCCCAGGGCCACATGGAAGGTCATTAAAAATGTTACCTCTTTAAGCAGCGAATTAACCACTGCAAATTCACTTTTACAGCTAGGTGCAAGTCCTGAACTATCTGTTAACATAGTTAAAGACTACTTTAGTGGCATTGGTGCAAAATTAACCTCGACACTTGATAACTCGTACAGAAACGATAATATTTTCTCCACCTCCGATAATTGTATGGTCAACTCAATGCTTTAGCTGAGTCAGCTATGTGTCAAGTAGTTCATTGGATGAATAAAAACATGCTGACACTTAACTTAGACAAGTCTATGTTTATCGCCTTTTCTGCAAGTTCACAAAATCTGCCGAATCAAACCTTTTCAATCCAATCTCACCGTTGTTCATCTGCAAACGCCAGCTGCTCTTGTGCTGGACTAACCCGAGCCTTTACAGTAAAGTTTCTGGGAGTCCATATAGATCATTTACTAACGTGGAAGAATCAGATAGATATGTAGCGATCCTAATGTCGCACGCTAATCGGCCGAATGAAGGACGCACCTATATTAACCGAACGCGCAATATAACTTGTTTTCGCATCGGCCGTCGTTGGGACGAATGGAAGCCTGCGCTCGCGCCGGCCGCCGCTTGCCATTGTCCGGAGCGCTCTGACGCGGAACGCACGCCTCTTGCTTTCCCGATTTTGCTAATTGCGTTACGATTCCATAAATCATTTTATTTATATAGCTTATTTATTCGCGTTTTAACTTTCTTCTCTTCCTATTTGTTCTAAAACTAGTTTCTGGTTATCCTACCTACCTGTGCTGTGCTTTAGTCTGTTTATATTTAAATTCTGCAAATTAAACCGTTTCTGTGAACTTTGGACTTTCTTTCTTCTCCATTACTAGCTAGCAAATATAGTTATACGAACGTTTGTATGGTAGCAGCGTACGTCTACAGTGGTGACCCCCGACTCAAGAACGAATTATAATGTCTAGCCCGCCGCGCAAGGAGGACAATTTTGAAGATGCTTCGGGTGAAACATTTCGAGTTGGAGTTAGGCCGCCGCCATTTTGGCCAGAGGAACCGGCGTTGTGGTTTGCACAAATGGAAGGTCAGTTTGCTTTAGCGAATATTACTGCTGATACTACAAAATTTTATTATATTGTCGGACAACTAGATCACCGTTATGCAGCGGAGGTAAAAGATATTATAACTAAACCACCGCCGGGTCATCCTCACTGCTGGTACCATTTTACCTATGGAGGCCGAGCTAGGAAGTGTTTAGCACCCTGTGAATGGAAATCGGAAAACTCCGTGAGCAGCCGGAAATAGCGGCCTACGACTGCTCTTCAGCAACAGGCCGTCTATTTATCACTGACCGTTTATCGAAAATGCTGTTCTTAATTGACACTGGCTCAGACTTGTGTGTTTTCCCACGATCAGCTATCAAGACGCCTTGTTCACCCACCAAGTAAAATTTAATTGCTGCAAATGGCACGGTCATTCATACATATGGACCTATTCAACTGCGACTAGATTTTGGACTAAGGCGGACATTTTCATGGAAATTCACTGTGGCAGATGTTTCAAAACCTATTATTGGAGTCGACTTCATAAGTTTTTATAATTTGCTTATAGATTGTCGTAGCCAGCTCCTCATCGACGGGACAACAACACTCACCGCATCTGCTCCGCGTCAAAAAGTTCTAGAAAGTATCGCTTCCATCAAAACTGTCTCCGGTGACACTGAATTTCAGCAGCTACTGCGTAAGTTTCCTGAGGTTACCCGTCCAGCAGGTACTGTCACTGAAATTAAGCATAACACGATGCATTATATTAAAACTAAACCTGGTCCGCCACTCTGTAGCCGTCCTAGGCGCCTGGATCCTGACCGTTTGAAGGCAGCTAAAAAGGAGTTTGATGATATGTTGGCCAACGGAACAGCTAAGCGTTCGGAAAGTCCGTGGTCTTCTGCTCTGCATCTAGTCCAGAAGAAAGATGATGGATGGAGGCCGTGCGGCGATTACCGCGCACTCAATGCATGAACAGTTCCGGATAGATACTCTATACGCCACATATAGGACTTCTCACAACAACTATCTGAGTGTATTATTTTCTCAAAAATTGATTTAATAAAGGCTTATAATCAAATTCCTGTAAATCCAGCAGATGTACCTAAAACAGCCATTACCACGCCTTTCGGCCTATTTGATTTCCCATACATGACTTTTGGGCTTCGAAACGCGGCTCAAACTTTTCGAAGGTTCATTGATGAGGTGCTCACCGGCCTAGACGACTTCTGTTTTGGCTATTTGGATGACATTTTGGTGTTCTCTGAATCCGCAGAACTTCATAAAGTACATTTGACCCAATTGTTTCAGCGCCCGAAAGAATATGTGTCTTAATTAACGCAGCTAAGTGTGACTGGGGCAAGTCTGACATCACCTTTTTGGGTTACCGCGTTTCTGCTGCGGGAACTCAGCCTCTAGAATCGAAAGTACAGGCCATTCAAGAGTACCCGACACCTAATACGATAAGAGAACTTAGAAGATACTTAGGTATGCTAAACTTTTATAGACGTTTCGTCCCAAATGAGGCAAAACTTCAGGCTCCTCTTAAGTCCATTTTAACTGGAGAGAAGGTAAAGGGCACTCAACCCGTTAACTTCACCAAAAAACAGCAAGAAGCGTTCGACGAGAGTTAAAATGCACTCGCTAATGCTACTCTTCTGGTTCATCCTCTTCCTGGCGCTGAGCTGTCGATAGTCACAGATGCTTCTGACATGTCAATAGGACGCGTAGTCCAGCAGCGCACAGGTAAAATTTGGAAACCTCTAGGATTCTTTTCTAAAAAGCTCACACCGGCACAGCAAAAATACAGCCCTTACGACAGAATTACTCGCCATATATGAAGCCATCAAATATTTCCAGCACATGGTGGAGGCCAGAAACTTCGTTGTCTTCACTGACCATCGTCCTCTGACCTTCGCATTTACTAGCAATAGAGAAAAGAGCTCATCTCCTCGCCAGTACAGGTACAAAGACTTCATTTCACAATTCACAACGGACATTAGATACGTACCTAGACCTGAAAATGTAGTAGCTGACGCACTTTCTCGCATTGAAGAAGTATCTGCAGTCATCGACTACCAGGAGCTTGCACGTTCTCAGGAAGATGATCCAGAGCTGCAAGACCTGCTACAGCGAGGTTCATCTCTCAAACTAAAGAGTATGGCTATCCCGGGCTCAAACTGTAAAGTATACTGTGATGTCAGTCTTCAAACACCAAGACCATTTGTCACTACTAAATTTCGTAGACAAGTGTTCGATTCCCTACACGGATTGAGCCATCCAGGTGGGACAGCTACAGTAAAGTTGATTACAGAACGATTCGTTTGGCCACGAGTACGAAGCGACTGTAGAGAGTGGTCAAGGTTATGCACTGAATGCCAACGCTGCAAAGTTACCCGTCATATCACTTCTCCTCTTTCCTCTTTTCCTGCTCCCTCGTCAAGGTTCTCCCATATCCACCTTGACCTCGTCGGCCCACTAACCTTGTCTTCTGATTACAGATATTGTCTTACAGTCATCGACAGATTTTTTCAGCGATGTGCTTCCAGTTTTGACGGTTATGTACATGGCGACTGCACTGGACCATGGTGGTGTCGGTAATTGTTTTAATCAAGTCAGTCCAGCGGGTTGGTGGTCGGCCGCGCGTTCTTTTGTCTTCTATCTGCCCCTGGACTACCAGCCTCTCCATCGAATTTTCGCTTCTAGAGATATGTCCAAAAAACTTCATCACTCGCAATTGCACAATGGACGAGAGCCGGAGTTTTAAATGAAGCTCTTTGAGGATGGAAACGTTAGTGCGGAACGCTGTCCATGGAATCTTTAGGAGGTGTCTCCAGCACCACATCTCCAGAGTGTAAATTTTACGTCGATCCTGTAGTCCCAGTGACCAAGTCTCCGCACCATAGAGAAAGATTGCAAACACAAGACATCTCATCAATCTGACCTTTGTTCTCTTGGTAATCCTCGTGTGTCTCCAAATCTTTCCTAGCCGTTCCACTGCTGATCTGGTGATGGCACATCGTCGTCTTATCTCGTCGCCACGGCCCTCAGTACTGGAGATAGTTGAACCGAGATAAATATAGTTCTGTACCACTTCGCAGTTGGCAAGTCTTTGGATGCTATTTTTACTTTGTTCATCCCGCTCTACTATCATCATCTTAGTCTTGTCTTGATTGATGACAAGACCAAATTCAAGGTTGCTGCTTTCAAGACGACCCAAAAGGCTTCCCATATCTTCCTTAGTTTGTGCGAGAAGAGTAGTATCATCAGCGCATCTGAGGTCGTTTATCATGCGTCCTCCAACTGATATACCCTTGTCCCAATCCTCCTCCTCCTCCTCCTGATGCATCCTTGTCGTATACCGGCTTCAGTCTTAAATTGTTCTGAAAGGGTATCATCCACGCGTACTGTTGCATTACCATCCTCATATAATTTCCCCAATAGAAATACCAGATGAGGCGGTATTCCCATTTCCGCAAGTATTCTCCAAGAGATGTTGCCATATGACTGTGTCAAATGCTTTCCGGAAGTCTACAAAGCAGATGTAAAGGGTTGAATTGAATTCTCTGGATTTGTTCACGAGTTCCTCTTCCCTTTACGAAACCGGCTTGCTCGGGTGAAATTTGTGTTGATAGATAGGACAACAGTCTCGTGTTTAATATATGGAGCATAACCTTACTGGCATGTGATATTATGGATATTAGACGGTAATTGTTACATTTCTTGGTAGACCAGTCATCCGGCCATTTACCCGTCTCCCATATCTTACTGCAAATAGTATATAAGACATTGACACCGAATTTGGTTGCTAAAACTATATTATAAAAATCAGTACAATATGTTTTGTAGCTCGAAGTTAAAACTATTCTATTGAGATCAATACCGTTGCAAAATGATTTAAATAACTATGAAATATTTCAAAATCGCAAATTTGCTCTGTAAAAAATCGACTAAGGATGAAATCCGAACAAAAAAAAAACATAAACGCACAAAAAAACTAATATGAATTTAGTATATTATACTTACTAACTGACATACAGCAATATCTCTCTATCTCAAATAATATAGACCATAAATATAGACCCTCTAAAGTCTTTGTTCATAGAGGGTCTCCTCCTCAACTTGTACAATGTATACTCTACTCCTTTTCAGTTTTATTTTGAAAAAAATATTAATTTTTAACGTAACATAGGCTAAAAAAGACAGGAAAATAAATCGTTTGCTTGGGTCAAACCCCTATATAAAAAAAATAACAATATGACGACTAGGATGGGATAGGAAATAACGAAGACGTTTCTCTAGTTTTTTCAAATTTCTTAAGTTATTGAAATAAAACTATTTTTACGGATTTAACTCGCGTATATTGAATTAAATTTTTAATTTACATTTTAAATCTAACCCGACGTTTCGAATGCTTTGCAGCAATCGTGTTCACCGAAAGACGAGATGGAGGTGTCTGTCAGTAAGTCAGTTAATTAGTCATCTACCTCCAACGGTTTCTAAGCTTCCGGGCGTACAGTTCAGGATTCACACAAAACGCACTAACAGTATCTTGAGGTCTTACAGTGCGGTCACAGGCATTGGATTTTATATTTTTCAAAAGTGGGTCCCAGGTGTTAGATAATCCCCATCCATCTTCTCTATTAAAATTAGGATGTTTTTTAATTTCAATAGCCTCACGAACCATTCTTGGAATGTAACGTTGTTCTTTAGCGAGGATTTTAGGTTTATCAAATCTTATATAATGATTGGGCTTGTCTATGGTATGTTCACACACTGCAGACTTCGATGTACGCCTATGCTTGATATCCGATATGTATTCCTTAACTCTTTTACCAATGCTCCTCTTTGTTTGACCTATGTATGACAAGCCACAATCGCAGTCAAGTTTCTTAAGTTACTTTTTGTTATTGAGTCTTTATTATTAAGCATTAACAATCAAGTAGATCTATCTGACGGTCACTTCTTGATACACGAATATAGAACACGGTGTAATGTAGGTACATCTTTCCTCTACTCTCTATGAAAATTCTTTATATTTGATTTACGATTTTAAAATATTTATTATTTTAAATGTTATAGATAAATAACTCTTAAAATTAAATTATTTTAATAGTTTTTTTCAATATAATATTTTTATTAAAATATACAAACGGCGCATGCTTAAAACCAACGATCGATGAATTAAAATACGCTGGAACGCAAGCGCGAAAAATCCTTCTCCCTCACGGTTAACCTCTCTTTCATACCTTGTCCTTTCGTGATCAATTTGCGAAACGTCGACTACGTTTCCGAGTGGAAAAAATATATTAAAGAAATCACATCAGGGCATGGTCGATACAGTTTTCCAGTCGAAAACCCGTGATATAAAATCTGACGTGGTTAAGTTTTTTCGTGCCAAGTGCAACTAAACTATCAAGATTCCGCCGATAATTCAAAGCCTACCCAGTGGGTGGCTTAAATTGGTAAGTAATATAATATTTTTGTACATTTATCATTAAAATTATGTTTCTGTCTTAATAAACATTATAATCACTATAATTCTTGCTTTTTTACCAAATACAATTTGCAGCTGCAAAATGGTTGTTAAATCTGTGACGTTCTATAAAGTTTAATCTAGTCTCATAATCATATCTTTTAGACAATTAAATGAAACAAGACACTTATTTCTATAAAATATAATATCTCATCACATATAATTACATCTATACTACTTTTTTGGACTTTATAATGAATACCAAATACTTTAAATAAAAATGCTGCATACTTTAAAGCACCTTGTCTAAATTTAGCCATTGTGATGTGCAACTACAAGTTTTAGATTTATTATCACAAATAAATGAGTCATACCTGTAATATATATATATATTTTTAGTATTTATTGTAAAAACATTAGCTACTAATTATTGTCAAACAAGCCAATTAATTCCTCATTAGTGAAATTTTGTCTTTGATCCATTACTTATTTATTTCTGGTTATATTTAATAAGTTGTACTTTGCTAATTATTAATAAGTATGTTCATATTTGATATAACTGCATTAGTTTTTTGATCAATATTAATAATCATAAGTCACATCTAAGGTTATTAATTAATAGTAATTGTAATATCACTTGATAAATTACACCCATTGATCTAACCCCTAAGTAAGCAAATTATTTGCTTGTGCTAAGGGTGTTAGATAATTATACAAAAGTCTAATGACAAGAACAATTCTAATACAGTTATTTAAAGCTAGATAGGGTGCTTAAAGATGTGTACTCTAAAATGACACCCTCAATTCACACCTACAGAGCCTATGCTTTCCAGTGAGTATGACACAATAATACATAACCTTGACATTTTGTTCCTATTTATTAACAATAGATTATGAATAGATGTCTTCCACCTTTTTAGCTAGGGATGCCCTCAATTACTAAAAATATATTTATAATATATGTATATATAGAAATGAAAAAGCGTGCTTTTGCCCTTTTATATATAAAATATTTTGTATTTTGCATGCTAGTTTTAATTGCATTTAATTTTTTTTTTTGTGTTCAAACACGCTTTTTCGTTTCGTTATAGGCCAAATAAACATTGAAATGGACAAGAAACGGGACTCCTTTTTTCTGAAATACAAAAACCAAAAACCAGATAAAGATAAAAATGGGGTAGTTAAAAACAAGGAAGAAAGGCAATTTTTTTTTGATGACCGTAATAGGATGCTAAAGAAAAAAGATGATGAAAAGAAACCATTTGATAAGAAGGCATATAGGTTAAAGAAATATAGTAAAAAATATAAATTAGAAAAATGGGAAGAGCAACGTAAAAAGAAAATGCAATTTGAATATCAGAAAACATTGAAGAATGAGCATGTATCAGGCATTTACAAGTCCAAATCATTTGACGAAGATGAACCTGATAGTAATTCGGAGTTTGGGAGGTATGTAAAACATCCAGATCTAATGAATGAAAACAAACAAAGCCAACATGTAAGAAACGATCCCTTTGTGAAAAAAAAGGAACAAACCAACAAAATTAAGCAAGACAAAATTGAAAAGCAACAGGCTAAAGAGAAAGCAAAACTAGAAAGAATGCATAAGTTACAGGAGTACAAGAAAAAAAAACATGATAGATATAAGAAGCTGAGTAAAAAGAATAAAAAAGGTCAGCCTGTAATGACCGGTAGATTGGAACTGTTGCTCGATAAAATCCAAGGTTTCAAGTAACTTTCAGTTATGAATACAAACTTATTTTTCACCATAAAATTAATAATTTTTATATGATACAATAATGTATTTCATGCGTTTTTGTATCATATTGAAAATAATGTTCTTTATAAGTTTTTTTTTATTTTGTACACTTAATGATTATTTATAATAATATATAAAATATATATACTATATATATATATATATACTATATATATATATATACACATACATACATACTTCATGTATATATCTGAATATATATCAGTTGAAATAACTTTATAAAAATAGTAAAAGATGTGCATAGATCTTTATATTTTAAAATATAATCATTAATTTAATATGTTATAATAATAATTGTATGCTTTAAGTATAGTGCCTTAGTTTATTATTTTATTTATATTTCCTTTTTGTTTGCTCAAATCTGTATGGTAATGTAATTTTTTTGGTTATTAACATTTTCACCTAATCGGGCATTGTGTGAACTAAATGACTGTAACCATTTCTATTGTTTTCTTTTAAGGCATCTTGTGAAATAAAAGCCATTGCTGGAATTAGAATTTTGTTATTATATTTGCTAGCTCATCAATGCTTCGAATAAGTTTTTTCTGTGTGTGCTTTTAATAAACTGTGAGTATAATAAATAATAAGTTATATTCTCTCGTCTATTTTAATTGCGCCTAGAATAGTGAACATGCATAAAATTTAAAATGGTCACAAATATTTTTTTTTCGATTACTTATCATCTTATTATAATAAAAACTTTTTTTTATTTACTAATCATTTAAGGCCATAAAATAATTTATGAAAAGTGTAAATTAAGGGAGCGAAATTCAAACTTCCAAAACGCACACCATTGGTCTAAAGGAAATGGACGTCATTTGACACGCTATTCAAATTATCAAAAAATATTTAAACCTATATTTTTATGCTTAAAGGTTTTATTAAATAATACAATTGTTTAGGTAATCCTAAAAACATTTTTCCAATACTCAAACAACTATAACAAAACAAATACCTACAAACTCTTTTTCAATAGCAGTTAGCATGCTACTATACATTACATTTTTAAAATGTTTCCTCTGAATCATTTTCCACTTCACTTGACTCAGATAAATAACTTGGTTGATAATCAGCAGATATAGAAGATATAAGATGCTATAGAAGTATTATCAGCTGTGTTTTCAGTAAGCAATTTTAATTACATTTTATTTTTCAGCAGGTATATTTACATTGACACCTTTACTTCCACACTTCGGTTTAATATTAACTTGCACAGCTTAGTCACTTGGTAATTTATCTTCAATATGAGAAAAGTAAGGCTCTGCCTTATGATCATCACATTCAATAGAAGTACTGAGTCCTGGCTGATTAATATCACAGACATTTGTATGTTCAGTACTAGGACTTACGTAGTATAGGTATCACTTCTTTGTGAAGGTCATCATTTTTTAAACACTACTTTTGATAGCTAACTCTGAAAAGGCTTCATTAACCGATGTCAATCTTTGCCTTTTGACTATGCACATTCATGAGAATGTTCGCTCAGCTGGTGTTTTTGCCACAAAAATATATGAGGCACAACTCTTTTCTTCAAACTTAGATTACATTTTTCTCCTTGTTGTTTGTCACTTGGCTGTATCTTCCTTAACCTGAAATAAATCGACAAACATAAAAATTTCGTAAAACCAAAAAAAGAATACGGTTTTTATAGAAACTTGTACTGAACTTTTGTAAGCTGGGTTAGGTTAATTTTAAACTCAAATTATCTAATGTTCAATACTTACTATAAATTTAAACTATTAGATTAAACTTATTATAAATAAATTTGACCGCCCCGTTGGTCGAGTGGTTAGCGCAGACGCCTAACGTGTCACGACGCAATGGGGCTCGGGTTCGATTCCCGGCGGAGACAGGCATTTGTGTGATGAGCATAGATGTCTGTGTTTCTGGGTTTGGTCGTTTATTAAATATATTCTCAGTATTTATATGTGTATTTCTATGTGTTTGTATCGTTGTCTAACACCCTTAACACAAGCAAATAATTTGCTTACTTATTATTATTATTATAAAGTATACTTACGTTAAATTGATCTTCACAACAATATAAACACGATTTAGGACATATATTATCCCTTTTAATTACCATACACATTATTTTTTTTGTATTTTCGCATCTCTTGGAATACAAAAAACACTTTATCGGGTGTTTTTCTAATACTATTTTTGCACTCCGGTACTATACAATACTTGTAAGATGGTTTTTATCTTCCATGACTTGTAAAGCAATTAAAACTTAAAATATGTATGAAGTAACTAAAAAGTTCATAGTAAACATTCACTGGACGTGTCATTTGACGTCACGCAAAGCGCGCGCAAAATGACGGTGTTTGAACGGCTCAAATTTACTCAATGTTTTAATTTTAACTTTGAAAAAAAAACTAGAATCTTTTCAAGCCTATTTATATTGTTCCGTATTATAACAAAACAATAAAGTGGTGAAACCACAGTCAATAGTGTTCAAATATAAATAAGGATGATAAACTAAACTAAATACCTCACACCTCCATCTACCTTCTACCTGCTCAATAAACTATATACGTATCAGAAACTCTCTCAAATAGAGTTCAAAAGCTTTTCCATGCTGCTAGAATGTTTCAAAAACATCATGGCTACTCGTTTTGCTGGACCTCAAACGGCATTGTTTATTTAAAAAAAAATTAAAACCTGCCTCAAGTCCGCATCGATAAAGAAGCCGATATTCAAGCCTTAATCCAACCTCCAATGTGACTAGTATGTAAGAAAATCATCTTTTTTGTTTGTAAATCTTTTTTGGTAACGAATCAATTCTCGTATTTTTTGTATCGTTTGTATATACAAGATTTAATAATTCACAAAATAACTAACACAAAAAACAGTTTTACAATCATTTACACAAAACATATCACAAAAACTAACACAAACATAAAACAGAAGTAAAGTGCAATATCTTTATTATAAAAATAACCTAATAGTGCTTGACGGAGCAACAGTCTATAGTTACGAAACTTTTAAAGATATATTTTTCTCACAATCTAGATATATTTCTTTCCCTTTTGTGGTGCTGTTATATTTTTTGTTTTCAAAGCTTAATGAATGATATAATCAATTTAAATGACGATATTGGGAGGATATCTATCTCGAACTCGTACAGTTGCGATATAGAAACTTGTCATAAATTATTAACAACCTCAACAAGAAAACTAACGATCTTAACACAAAATATTCTTAGCATAAACTGTAACATATCAGGGTTTGAAATTCAATTAACTAGACTTAACATAGATTTCGATGTTATTGTTTTAACTGAATGCTGGCTAAAAACTACACAATCTGTTCCTATTTTACAAAATTACAAATGCAACTGATCGTAATTTAAAGCAGAATGATGGTGTGGTATTATATATAAAAATCATTTTTCCGTAACTGTCCGCGAACCCAATTTCCTAGGAGGTAACTGCTAGTATTATTATTGGACCCCCAAACTGTAATTATTTGTATATACAGATTCATACAAAAGCATGGAAGATTTTTTGTCTTCACTTAACAAAATCCTGCAGAAAATGTTAAGTTTCAAAAGCTTACTAGTAATTGGACATATTAATATACCTATCAATACTGAAAAAAGGGATATCACGGGTGATCCATACCTGACTCTTGCTGCTTACTATGGTCTATTACCAGCTACTCACACATCACTCGGGAATCAAGTGGTACCTGTATTGATCACATTCTTTTGAAAACTACATATACATCAACTACTCTCGTACCTTATTCAACTTTAACTGACATCCATCCCGTCATGCTGTGCCTGAACTATAATAAAAAACGAAACTTTGCTGAACTATAATAAAAAATGAAACAATAATTAAGAAATTCAATTTAAAAAATTTTGGTCAGCAACTTACTAATATTAACGTAACCCCTATTTAAGAATCAAAAAAACCCTAATTCTGCAATGGATTGTTTAATGTACGAAATAAATAAGATCATAAGAGTGAATACACAAATGTTCTCTCAGGACGTAAAAAAATATTTAAGTAAACCGTGGATCACCCTAGGATTGTTACGATGTATGCGTAACAGAGACAATATACACAAAAAATTAAAAAAAAATCCAGATAATATAATGAAGACCTCTTATATTGGCTATCGAAATTTCTGTAACTCCATATTGAAAAAAAAGCATGGTGCTACTGTATATTATTATTTGTATATGTGTGGCGCTATTACACACAGTAGGTATATAGACAATCCAAAACTTTAAATTTGTTCTTTAGATTTGCTTATTAAAAATCGAACGAAATTATGGTACTTTACACAAATACAATTAGATAATTCCTTAATTATAAAATATTTACAATATTTGCCTGTTTGTAATTAATAGCAGCAGATAAAATGTTTTATTGAACTTACCTCCTTTATTCAGAACTGACTGTGGATACTTCGTTTGCTCTATGGGAGAGGCTCTCATCATTATTAACAGTTTTATTTTTATTATAACCTAAACCATTAGATTTGGATTATAACCAAACAATATATCAAATTTAATCAAAATCCATCAAATTATAGTAATTATAGCAGATGCTATTTGGATTTGGATTTTTCCTTGAAAAATAGATGATTTTCCGGAATAATAGCACTTTATAATTTGATTGGGGTTCCTATAAACAAAATATTATATACATTATAAGATTCTATATTTTTTTCTTTTAGCTAATATTTTTATTATTTATGTTATGTTTATTCAATACACATGTTAATCTAAATCATTAAGAACATGTAAAAACAATAGAAAATTTATTAGCTCTTGAATATTTATTATATTTATTATATACGGGCATTTATTGCAATGCTTGATTCTAAATAAAATTATGTTTATGTATATTTATTCAGTATTTAAAGATGTACATAATGCTGACCGACACTTTGTAACATCGATATTTTGAAAACTTTTGTCATATGGTTTAACAATTTGTAAAACCTTTTTTCTCCAATAAATTTACCAATTCCTTAGCCATACTGTTTCTGATGATGTGTGTGAGTCATCATTTATCTTATCACATCACTTCACTTCGATATCTTTTTATGGATATTTCTTGTAAAATAGACATAAAGATGATATAGTAAATCAGTTCTGCTTCCTGTGCCTGGCAAATGTTTGGTACATTTGAAAAAATCATTTTCTATGATCTCAGAATGATATATTATTATAATATTACCTAGTATTTGAGACACATGCTGTACGATGGAAATGTTGCCTCTAAGTAATTATTTCCTTTATCAAACCAGTTTTTATCTATGACAGGAAAAATAAATAACATTAACAAGCATTTGCATAAGATTTTTTTTATCATTTCTCTTATTTATATGACAATGTTATATTTGTCTTATAATATTTAGAATTTTAAATACATGGAATTTATTTAATATAATAGTTCGGAAAAAAAACAGATATAAAGCTTAAGTCAGAAAGAAGAAACAGTGATATCCAAGATCATGGGATCTTTTGATATTTATGCACGTTCTGTGTTCCTGTATGTTTACAGGGTGAGGATGACGGGTCCTAGTAAAACAAAAGCATACCTACAAGTTTATGTAATACCCAATTTTATATCGCTAATGTGTTAGCATTTCTTACCAAAGATGAGAAAGTTTCCGTGCCTTTCATCTGCCCTGCCGTTTTAGTTATGACAGTATTCGTGCAACGTTACTTTAACTTTTGTCTTTTATATTGATATATTTGAAAGACATAATCTAGAACAAATAGTTTTATAACGACGAGTGAAAATGCGACAGCATTCAGCAGCCGCATGTTGTCACACGAAGCGGTTTTTAGCAGTAGATTCGAGTCTGAAGGTGCGTCACATTATTTACATGATATGAATAAATAATACCACATGAATGGTGATAATATAATCATCTTGCAGATATTTACTGATAAGTGTTCACATAAATAGCGTTGCTCTCCATAATCTTCAATAGTGTGCCACAACTCTTCAACAAGTGATCGTAAACTCTTGCGGATACCATCAGTTTTTCTAATCCTTGTGATTTTTAGAAAATTAAATTATTAGTTAGCAGCAACCACAAGGTTGTTGCTTAAAAGTCTTGAAAAGCTTTGAGAATTACGCTACTAAAGGTGAGCAGAATAATAATTACAAATATAACTGTATCTATAAATAAAATAATATATAATAATAATAATAAAATTGTCACTGATCGATTTCTGTACATGGAAAATATACAGGGTCATCTATGTAGATGACCCTATTAGGGTTAGATTTAAAATGTAAATCTTAAATTAATTTCAATACACGCGAGTTAAATCCGTAAAAATAGTTTTATTTCAATGTGTAGTAGGTACTCGTGAAAGCCTTAGAAAACACTATCGAAAATATACACTATCAGAAGATGTATATATTTAAAGTGTTTCAGAAATATATCTACGAGGCTGGGTCAAAAAGTTCGCGGAATGAGGGGTATGGAGGGGGAAAAGGCAACTTTTTACTACCTGCACTAGTTGTGACACTCATTAAGAGTATAGATACTAAGTTTCAAAACAATTAGGTCATAATTCACTGAGCTACACGTCAATCAACAAGTCAATTCGGAAGAATTTTTGCAACATGGAGAAAATTGAGTTTCGCGCCGTCATCAAATTCCTAACCAAGCAAGGAAAACCTCCCCAGACTATTTTGGAAGAGATGTCTTCTGTTTACAGGCACTCTTGCCCTGGTAAAACCATGGTTTACAAGTGGCAAAACCTGCTTAAGCAAGGTAGGGATTCGATTGAAGATGATCCGAGGCCGGGGCGGCCCGTCGAGGCAACCACGGCAGAAAATTAATAGCCCGGAAAATTGAAAAACTTGAAAAGTACTACTAATACTACTACTACTACTTGAAAAGAACTCGTAATAAGTATAATAAAACTGGAACTGATCGCAGTCTGTACATAGAAAATATTTCCAAAAATTCATAATTTGGGACCTTTTTTTTCATTTTGTCTGTTCGTCTGTATATTTGTATGTTTGTACTTAGTCTGGCCATAAATATTGTTACAATTCAAAATAAAAAAATAATACTTTTAAATTTCGAATCTGTCATTTTTATACGATTGTTCATTGTGTTTTCTCATTTTGGCATCTCATACGTTGTACAATATTTTGCGATATTAAAATGGAGTGGAGTGATAAAGAGAACAAAATCGCTGTGATTGCATTATACAAAGTAGGTATGGAGCCAAAGGCAATTTTAAAACTCTCTATACACTTGGTATTAGTCAAATGTTTCTGTACCGGGCTATTAATAGGTACAATGAAACTTCCTCTGTTTGTGACAGCGAAAGATCTGGCCGTCCACGTAGTGTTCGTACGAAAATGGTGGTCAAAGCAGTAAGGGAAAGAATTCGAAGAAATCCTGTCCCAAAGCAAAAGATTTTAACTCGGGAAATGAAGATGATTTAAGTCTTGCAGCTTGTAAGAGATGCACTGGTCATTTCTTAACTGATAAATTAAAGATGAAAAGGGTGATAAAATGGAAACAACTACTTTTCAGTAGTTGTTTCCGGTACGCAAAGCGAGGTCATAGACAATTTTGTTTACGGATGAGAGTTTTTTTACAATTGAGCAACATTTTTAACAAACAAAATGACCGTATTTACGAGTATGCTCAAAGCTCTAAAAAAGCTTCCCAATTAGTCGACAGAGTGCAACGTGGGTATTATCCGACTGATGGTTTGTTGGGGTGTTAGCTATGAAGGAGTTACTGAGCCATATTTTTGTTAAAAAGGTATCAAAACATCAAGTGTATCAAGATACCATTCTTGAGAAGGTAGTTAATTCCTTAATAACACCATGTTCAATAACCAAGTAATGTCCTTCCAGCAAGACTTGGCGCCGGGTCATAAAGCTCGGTCCACGTAGTCTTGGTTGGAAGCGAACGTCTCGGACTTCATCAGAGCCGAAGACTGGCCGGCGTCTAGCCCCGATCTTAATCTGCTACATTATGATTTATGGTCAGTTTTGGAGAGTACAGCTTGCTCTTAACGCCATGATAATTTGGAGTCCCTAAAACAATCCATACGATTGGTGGACAAGAATTTCCCCATGGAAAGAGCGCGTCCTTCTATTGATAACTGGCCTCAACGTTTAAAGGACTGTATTGCGCCAATGGACACCACTTCGAATAAGCTTTTTATAATTTTAAAAGAAGTTACTTAATAATCTCTTTTTTTCGTACCATGGCGGTAAGACATTTTTTCAAAATTTAAATAGTGGTCTTCCCCTTAGGTAATAATAATACCATAATAATATCATTAAAAAAAATACGAAATTATACTACCGCCTCTGTAAAAAAATAAACAAGAAATACTCTTACACGCAAAGAATAGTTCAGTAACAACATGGTGCAAATAGCAAATATTTTTATCCTGGAAGTTTTATTATTGAAAGAAATGCAGAAGTAATTTTTTCAAAAGTCCAAAGACAGTTTACTTTCCACTCTGGTGTCAGATATAAACTAAAAATTTTAGTTCTCATGGCCCGTTTATCGTCGAAATTAGAATGTTTGTTACACGTCATTTATCTGATTAAAATAACGAATTCACATATATTATATTTACTTTCATTATATATTGTACATATATAACATATAGGTGTAATGTAGCCGTGACTTCTATTTGAAATCGTTAACGTCACTCAGCGTAATATAGTTTAAATATGAATCGTAGGTAGGAAATCTTCCTTCTTATGTTACTATTATATAAGTGCGAATGTTTGGATGTTTGTTACTCAATCCCGCCAAAGCTACTGAACGGATTTTGATGAAACTTGGCAAAATTGTAGTTTGTGTACCAGAATAACACATAGGCTATAGAAATACTAACTTTTGCACGTGGTTTTTCCTGTGATATAACATAGGTTGTAGCGCGATTACGTAATTGCCACGGGAGATCCTGTTTTTAAACATTTGATTCTTGGACAGCTTGGAAGATTAATCCCCACAGACCTGACAAGTGCTGGCGACAGAAACTCAGCGGGATTGTCATGTTTTTTTTAGGTAGTACTTAAATTATATATATATATATATATTTCTTGTGTGCATGTGTATGTCACTGAACTCCTAAACGACTGGACCGATTTTTATATGAAATTCTTTGTGTGTGTTGAAGGGGACTTGAGAATTGTTTAGATTCACAATTTGATCCACTGGAAAATGTTTTTTTAATTAATTTTTAATGTTTAAGTATGTGGTGATTTTAGAATGTTCACATTGGTTCCAAGGGACTGCATTACCATGGCAATGTGAAATATTAAATAATATTATATTTTAATTATAGTCTGCCCTGACAGTTGGCGTTGCGATAGAAATAAGAAAAATATTTTAGTACTAGCGGCCGGTACCTACGTGCTTCGCTACGTAAAAAGACTTCGCTACGTTTAAAGAAATTTAAAAAAAACATTAGAACTAATTTATTTATCTCTATTTACATAATCATACGGTATCGATTGGTCGAATTATGATAAATGTACATGTAATGACGTGAGACATTGTGATAACTTTTTCAAATATATTTTTTTTAAGTTTGATTTTTTAAATTAAAGACGCGTATACAAGACAACGTCTGTCGGGTCCGCTAGTAAATACATATAAATACTAAGTAAATAATCTTGAAGTAGCCTAGCAGCGATCGCATTCATAGCCACGGCGCATTATCCATTTTAGTATTTTTTTTTTATAATGTACATATGTGTGTGTCTATGTGTGTATAAATGTATATATATATATTGAAAAGCTTGGTAATATTATGTTTTTAATTAGCTGATTATTTTAAGTATTTGTTTGTTTTTCTTAACATGTTTTTATTTTATTTTTAAGTTTTACTGTAGATTATTTGTTGTCTTGATGTATTTAATTCCAATATGTATTATGTTTCTTTTGTGTTTGCTCTTATTACTTATTTTTGTTATGTTCGTTCTTTAGTTATTTTAACTCTTTAATTTTTTTAAAGTTTTGCTGGGACTTTATTGTAAACTGTATACATTGCCCCATATAATATTTAATCACTGTTTTAAGTCGAGTACCTACCTAACAGTTAGTCCAAGCTTGTGTTTGTTCCTCGTATATTTAGTGTGCATATCACTGTGCCTAGTAAAATTGTCGGTATTTTATTTTCAAGATTTTCAAAAATATACCGACTGGCGACCGTAAGTACATTCATTTGCTTAAACTTATCTCGTAAAGAATCTCTAGGGCACAGGTTGTAAACTGCACGGATAGCTCTTCTTTGTAAAACGACAATGGTATTTATATCGGTCGCACTACCTCACAGTAGGATACCATAAGAGATTATACTATGAAAATGTCTATAATACACTAACTTAGCAGGAATCTCGTCAGTTAGGGATCTAATTTTTTTAATTGCGTACACGGCATAGATAAGTTTACTAGCCAGTCCAGGTATATGAGGGCCCCATTGTAGCTTAGCATTAATAGTGATTCCTAGAAAAACTATGGATTCCACCACTTCTATCGCTTCCACATTTTAAAGTACATTATTTTGCATCTGTTTAATATTAGAAGTAGAAAATCTAAGCAGTTTAGTCATTTTAGTATTAAGCAACAGGTTGTTAACACTAAATCAATGCACTATTCTAGAGAGAGAGCCTTATTTACATTGTCATACTTTACTTGATGCCGTCGTTCTTTAGATATTAAAGTGTCATCAGAAAATAATAGCATCTCATTATGTTCATCTACAAAAGTAATCAGATCATTTCTATAAACAAGGAAGAGAACAGGGCCTAATATTGTACCTTGAGGAACCCCCATATTAATCGGAGCAACTGCCGATCTTTTTCCATTCACCTCTTCCCTCTGAATTCTATTAGACAAGTAAGAACTCAGGAAATTGTACCATAGTGGTACAAATATTTGTGTACAAGTATAAGTGGTACAATTTCCTGGTACAAATATTTATATAAAATGCAGTGAATCAAATGTTTAAAAAAAAGCTACCAAGCTTTAATGAAAAATTGTTTTGTATAAAACTTATTTTCAAAAAAGATATTTGATTTGTGAAATATAATTATAACTAACTAAATTATACTACACTTAAAATTTCACTAAATTGAGATCGTTTGTATATCGTTCTCTATATAATATTCGATATCGTATAATAAATAAAATAAAATTTATTTATTTTATTATTATTCCCGACAGGGAGCACCGGGTGAGTCCGGCGCAGGACGCTGTGCCGTGCGTCACGCGGCCGCTTGCCCGCCCGCCCCCGCGCCCGCCCCCGCCCGCCCCGCAGCCCGCTGCTGGCGACGCGCGCTCAACGTCGACCCTCCCTGGCTGCGACGTGCCCCCGCCCGCTGACACAATACACCGCCGACCACGTCAGTGAGCGCACACACACACAGACATAAAGCAACGCAAATATGTTATAAAACATTATACAATTTATAAATATTGAGAGTTAAATAATACTTTTATTTATTATAACGCACCATGTTCTCCATGGTTCGGCATTAGGACAAATAGAGATACGGCCTCAAAATGTAGGACGTTGATTCATCCGTATTATCAATTGCTTTTTCTCTAGCAGCTGACATTTGTGGACTAGCGCCGTTCGGCCCTCACCACCGGGGCTACCCACCTGACACCCGCACCGTACCCTTATAAATAAAGCCGAGCCATGAAGGTGACGGACGAGCAACCCCACGTGACGGTGATGCAGGGTACCTGGAGCCCTACCTCCGTCATCAGGGGTGTCGTGGAGGAAGGCCAGGAGGATCCCTTCTACGTGATGGACCTGGGGGAGGTGGTCGAGAGGTACCGCACCTGGAAGGAGCTGATGCCGCGTGTCGAACCTTTTTACGGTCAGTCGAGAACACTTTTTTGATTTTAAATATATTGAAAAATTTAAACCACGGTTATAAATAATACATACATATTTTTTTATGCGCATAAAGTATTTTGTCTTTTATATAACACCTTTTTTCAACAGTGTTATTAGAACAATTGAGAAAAGAGATAATGATAAATATGTTTCCATCGACAGCCGTGAAGTGCAACGACGACAGGTTGCTGGTGAGCACGCTGGCGGCTCTGGGTGCGGGCTTCGACTGCGCCTCCAAGGCCGAGATAGAACTCGTCACCGGCCTCGGGGTCGGCCCCGAGTAATTACATTCAAATACTTTTTTTAATTGAGGAACACTTAAATTAATGAGATTCCGAATCATCCCTGACCGCTAAAAGTTCGTACGATACCGTCTCAGCCGAGCCGTTATTCGTATACGTCACATTTGGAAGTATCGTTTTGCGGTAGTAGAACGGCTCGAAGTTGGAAATTGTCCGACTCGAATCGTTCGACCCGTAGATCGGTCGGTCGATCCGTAGATCGGTCCGTCGACCGGTCGAAGACGCTAACGAGTATTAAGAAATCAATGAGTCATTCTATCGCCCCCAGACGCATAATCTTCGCGAACCCCGCCAAGCTGTCGTCTCACATCCGCCACGCTCGCGGCGCCGGCGTCAGACTCCTCACCGTGGACTCCGACACCGAGCTCGTGAAGATCAAGCAGCACATGCCGGACGCACGGTACGCTCCGCACGCTCGTAGTCGACGGTCTCCCTCTCTCGATATAAGAAGACCCATCTTAGAAGTCGTCGGTCGTTTTTATTCCAAAAACAAAAAAAAGTCACCTAAGCGAGGCATAGAAAATCGGATATCAATTATAAAAATGCACCTCGCATGATAAAAATAAAAAAGTAATCCTAAGGATATAAACAATTAACGGATGTTTCAACTCAGGCTGGTGATCCGCATCCGCTGCGACGCGGCGGCGGCGCAGTGTCCTCTGGGCATCAAGTTCGGCTGCGACGCCTTGCTGGAGGCGCCGCGGCTGCTGAAGCTGGCCGCCGTGCTCGGCCTCCAAGTGAGCCGCCGCCCCCCGAGCGGACGCACTTTATATATTTTTTACACTCCTCGGTGAACGGATGCGAGTGAAGAGAATTTTTAAAAATCGGTAGTTTCGGAGATCGGTGACCTATCGACTAATTAAATTAGAAAAAAAATAGTTAAAAATTTAAAAAACCTCCGGTACTAAAAGACCTCTAAAAAGAATTAAAATAATATTATTCGACGATGGTGTCTATTTTACGAAGTTTTCACATCAAAATCCGTCCACGCGTTTGGCGGCTACGATGCCACAGCCAGACACAGACACACAGATACATAAGTCGAACTTATAACACCCCTCTCTTGTGCGGTGTTGTGTGCAGGTGGTGGGCGTGTCGTTCCACGCGGGGTCGGGCGCGGGCGAGGTGTCAGTGTACGCGCGCGGCGTGCGGCTGGCGCGGGCGCTGTTCGACGCGGGGCGCGCCGCGGGACACCACATGACGCTGCTGGACCTGGGCGGGGGGTTCCCGGGACACGCCGGCTCCTCCATCCTCGAGGTACGAGGGAGGTTCGACGCTCGCTAAATTTAAATTTAGCGTCGTCGCCGCCCCGCGTGACTTTCGATCGATCGTATCGGTCGGTGGAGATCCTCATCCGGTCCGTCGACGTGCCCTCAGGTGTCGCGAGTGATCTCGGAGGCCCTGAGCACGTGGTTCCCGGAGGGTGAAGTCCGAGTGCTGGCGGAGCCCGGACGGTACTTCGCCGCCGCCGCCTACACGCTCGCCACGCTCGTGCACGCCACGCGACAGGTGACGATCAGCCCATCTAGAACTATATAAAAAAAGTTGTATTTTATAATTATAGAAAGATATGAACTTAATTAAAGTTTTGATTGCGGATACAAATTTGCTAAACAAAACTTAAAATGAAATATGAAACGTAATTTCGAATACCTTTACATGGAAACCTTCAATCCCGATAAATATTCCGGTTGTGACGATGTCGTCGCAGTTGCCGCCGACGGAGGCCGGCGCCCACACCATGTACTTCATCAACGACGGCGTGTACGGTTCCTTCAACTGCGTGCTGTACGACCATCAGGAGGTGACGCCCGAGCTGCTGCATGTGCGTACCTACACAATTTTTTAACAACGTTAAACACAGCATGCTACATGTCCGAATAAAATATTTTTTATCCAGGAGTCGTCCGAGTCCCCCCAGGCGTGCTCTGTCTGGGGCCCCTCGTGCGACGGACTGGACTGCGTGGTGGAGGCCTGTCGGCTGCCCCCTCTCGGTCTGGGGGCCTGGCTCGTATGGCGCAACATGGGGGCCTACACCATGCCCGTCGCTTCTCCGTTCAACGGCTTCCCCGTCCCCAAAGTGAAGCCCGTTGTGGATTATAGACTATGGTGTGTAACATTTCTAGTGAAATACATAGCCGTATCAGGATTTGAGGTGGATATCAGGATATCAGATGAGTGACACTGAACTGAGATCGTCAGTGGCGCGAAATGAAGAACAATGACTTCGACTTTGATTAGAGAAACCGGGAAGTAGGTTTAACCAAGGAAGAAGCTTCTCAGTAAATACAAAATTGCTAAGTTTAATTTAATCCGCAGGGTGCTCCTCCGCGAGGTGTGGTCGGCGACTGGTGCCGTGTTCTCCACGCCCTGCCCCGCCTCCCCGCCGCCCTCCCCCGGGCCCCCAGCCTCCTGGTCCCCCGGGCCCCCCACCGCCTGGGAAGCCCGCGGCAACGACCTGTGCGAACTACCCTCCTGCTGACCTGTGACGTCACGGCCGTTATTAACTTAGAGTAGCGTACCCATAGAAGGCCTCCGTGGAGAAGCTTCTCTGTGGTTATTAATAGATGGCGTGGATGCGGTCCGGTATCGAGGTGTTATCGGTTGTCGTTGTGTATTCTGGTTTTGTTCTTAATCATACCGGTGTCTATTTTAAAATATATTGGTGTCTATTTTTTAAAGTTTTTTCTGTAACCGCATTATATTAACTTTATCCGACGATTGGACCCTTGTGATTTCGTAATATCAAATTTATTAGCATCTCCACTTCCCATCTTAATGTCTTACGATTATACTGGTTTGAGTTTGGTTTGAGTTTGTTTGTTTAGATCCCTAGACCTAGACCCTTGCACAAGATATTATTAACAAGTTATTAATAAATGTTAGACTTAGAAACCCTATTATGACGTAGCGGTTTTAAATTATCATAATATGTAGCTTTTTCTTGTTTGTTTTTTGATTCGATATTCCATTATACTGTAGTTTGAATTGTACAAAAATTTCAAGCAAAATGTAATCTTTAGATGATTTCGAGAATGTAGAATGCTTTACGAAATATATTGGTATACTATGAATATGTGTTTTTTTTAATAATATTGGTTATATACTTTGATTATTTATTAAAAAAACGAGTATATGATTATCTACTACAACTTACAAGTATATCTAGTAGGAGTTTTGACGTATTGAAATAAATAAGAAACTATAAGTTTTTGTTGTGATTTGTAATTGTGTTCAAATGTATATTTAAAGTGTATATGATATAGATTATAGACCGAGTAGCTACGGCTTACGACCAACACGTAAAGATGAAACTTCTCAGCCGTGGTGGTATAGACTTAACTGCCCCCTTTAAAATGATCAATAACTCTTTCCTTTACCTTATACGCTCCTCTCTCTACTTAACCAAATAATGTAGAATTAAACCTATTACCTACGTAATCAAATAATATACAATAAAAATTATGAAAAATAAAATACACACTCAAACAATTTTATGCATGCTGTTGTAGTATTTAAGGTTCTTTTAGTAATTACGAGTTTCTTATGTATACTGGAGTATGATTTAATAAAACAAACGTCCTTTCGCATGCAATTGCATTTAGCGACTGATTATGATGAAAAAATAATAACAATCTACACACAAAGTGTAATTAAGAAGTACTCAAAACATATTCGATGCGTATAGATTTAACATACCGCCCACCAAAGGACTCCTCTGAGTCCTTTTTAAACATAATGATTGTATATTTATTCAATATTTAAGTATATAAGGCAATAACAAATTACTACCGTGTAACTATAACAAAATACATTTCTTTAAGGAAGATTATACAAACAAATACGACCTATTCCAATACATAACAATATTGTTTATATAAAAAATTATAACTTGTCTTATTTTAACCATGAACTAGGCACTACTATCTATTGGTAAGGTACACAGTTTTGTGACACATCGTTTGACTACACTATCACCAATTGCTCCTTCAAATATATTGGCACATAATAAACAGCGATGAACATATTGTTTAATTAACGATTTTACTCTGAGAATCCAATATCTTGATCTCAAATATGTCATCATGAGTGTTTTTTGGTGTGCTTCCGCTATAATCAATTTCGTTAATTTACTTTTTGTTCCCAGAATAATAGGATTTTTTATATCCTCGCTCAAAGGTGCGTTTCGGAGGCGACCGCCCACCTTTAGAATACCATCTCCATCTAAATATGGATCCAATGATTTTAAATTACTTGATCCTTTGACATGGCCTCTTGTTCTTATACATTGTTTATCCTCCGAAAATTCTTCTTCTTGTGAAGATTTAATACAAATTTTGTGCGCTTCTTCTAATTCTTCTATACTTATAATGCTGTTTAAATTTTCATAAAATGTTTTGGTCCTTAAAAATCTTTTACAGATTACAATTGTTTTCAGTAACTCCTTTAATGTATCAAATTCTTCAAATCGTAAATGTAATGGTCTTCTAGATTCACCTTTCTCTATTGTTAAAACTTGTACCTTCTCGTTTTTTCTTTCTTCATTTGTAGATAACGCATTTGGTCTTGTGAACTGTATCTTTTCTGCAGATAACCATTTTGGTCCTTTCCACCATAGGTCACTCTTCTTTAGATTTTCCACTAACATTCCTCTAGATGCTATATCTGCAGGGTTGTCATTAGAGAGTACATGATACCATTGGTTACTATGCTGATTACTTATTATTTCACCGACACGGTTTGCGACAAATGGTTTCCATCTTCCAGGGTCACCGAACAACCAAGAAATAACAATTGATGAATCAGTCCATGCGTAAACCTTTGAAGATGGGATTGCCATAGCTTCTTCAACTTGTTTTATCAATCGTGATAGTAGCAAAGCACCGCATAATTCCAATCTAGGCAAGGAAATGGTTTTCAATGGTGCTACTCTTGTTCTAGATGCTATTAATGACGTCTTAAATGATCCATCAGATTGTTTGACACGACAATATACAACTGCTGCGTATGCTTTAATGGAAGCATCACTAAAACCATGAATCTCCATTGATTCCTTGTTAGCAGTTGTTGTGCCCAACCATCGATCGACATGTATTGTACTGAGATGCTCAAGATCTAGACGTATGGTCATCCATTTTTCGGCAAGTGTTTTATTTAAAGTTTCATCCCAAGATACTCTTTCAAGCCAAAGTTCTTGTATAAGTATTTTTGCTAATATCATGCAAGGTGAGATCCAACCAAGAGGGTCAAAAAGTTTCTGGATATCAGAAAGAATACTCCGCTTGGTGATCGTAGATCCAACAGCAGGTAAGTTAAAATTGTATTCAAACTGATCATTTCCCAAATTCCATTTTATGCCAAGTGCTGTTACAGTACCATCAATCTTTAGTTTTAACTTAGCATTTAATGATCTTTCTTCAGGTTTAATCGATTCCATAAATATTTTACTGTTTGATGACCACTTTTTCAGTTTGAAACCGCCAAGATTTAATAATGCTCTTAGTTCACGGCTGATTTGTATGGTCTTTTCTACGTCATCGCATCCGGACATGACGTCATCAACGTAAAAATCTTCACTCAAAATTTTAGCAGCTTCTGGATACTTATCACCTTCATCCTTTGCTAATTGCATAAGTGTTTTGACAGCTAGGTATGAAGCTGCAGCTGTTCCAAAGGTAACAGTTAACAATCTGTAGTCCTTGATATCTTCTGAAGATTTGCATCTCCATAAAATTCTTTGATAGTCTGTGTCTGCTTTGTCAACCAAAATCATTCTATACATCTTCTCAATATCAGCAACAAAACAGATATTATGAAGTCTCCATCTTATCAGCAAATTTCGGAGATCCTCTTGAAGAACTGGACCTGATAAAAGTTCATCGTTTAGTGAAACTCCGTTAGAACCCTTACAGGATGCATCAAACACAACCCGAGTCTTCGTAGTTTCCTTATCACTTCGAATTACTGCGTGATGAGGTAAGTAGACTGATTTATTTTTTATTTCCTTTTCAGGTACTTCTTCAATATGTCTTAGTTTTATGTATTCCTCTATCACTTTATTGTATTCGTTTCTTAATTCTGTGTTCTGATTTAGTCTTCTTTCCAATTGCATGAATCTTCGTAAGGCTATATCTCTTGTATTTCCTTCTTTGGATTGTGGCTCTTCTGTATTAAAAGGTAGTTTAACAATGTAACGTCCCTCTTCATTTCTTCTGTGTGTCTTCTCATATATATCTTCACATAACCGTTCTGATTGTGTATGCTGTCGTTTTGATTCTGTATCTACTTCCCATATACTTTTCAGTAGATTATCAATATTTACCTCTTGTATCATGGCCGTTAAGGACTTTTCTCCCGAATTTACCTTCATGTTTACTCCTCCCATCACGATCCAGCCCAGGTCGGTTCTTTGAGCACATGGAGTACCTGGTGGACCTTTGATTAAACCTTCCTGTAGTAATGCTGCATATTCATCAACTCCCAGTAGCAGATCGATGTTACTAGATTCATAAAAATTCGGGTCTGCTAATTTGATATTTGATAAATGTGGCCACATATTCGCTACCCGAGAACTAGAAGGTAGATTTGTTGTCAAGTGCTTGGACATCACGTAGGCTTGAATAGGTAGGTTGACTTTAGATTCCCATCGTGATAAAACTTGTACCTTGACTTCATACTTCACACGAACTTTCATAGCTTCCATGCCGGAGACGAGAAGATCTACAGGCTTTTTCTCGAGTTTCAGGATCTGAGTCACTTTCTCACTAATAAAACATGCTTGAGATCCTGAATCGATTAGTGCCTTTAAAACAGTACTGTGTCCTTGAGGACCTTTAAGTATAACTACTGCGGTTGCTAGTAAAGCAATAGTATGCTTGGTATTGTAATATGACGTTATCATCGTATGTATTTGCTTCACTTCTTCAACAGCTTGAGTTGACGTCGTCGGTTGCTTGCGTTCCTTAACTATTACCGGCGCGTCCATGTGTCTTTGTTGATGTAAAAGTGTATGATGACGTCTTTTGCAAATATGACAAGACATGGGTACCTTACATTTGAAGACTGCATGTCCCGGTGCCAAACAATTAAAACACAGCTTGTTTCTTTTAACGTAATCACCCCGCTCAGTAGTTTGCATATTAATAAAATCATTGCAACGAAATAATGTGTGTGTTCCTTTGCATAGATCACATGACCTTTGAACCGATGAAACATGTAGGACTCGTTCTTTAAATATTTTTGTATTTGTAGTAGGCATTAATATTTCCAGTGTTCGAAATTTCGATTCTAAAAATTTAGTTAAATCTTCAAGTGTAGACAACTCTTCCGAATTTACAGTGTACGCAGCCTGTTCCCACTCTTTATGTGACTCCGAGTCCAACTTCTGTACTACCAGAAATATTATTAATGGATCCCAGGAGTCGGTATTAACTTTTAAATTGCTTAGGCTCTTTATAATCTCAATAGTGGTATCTAATAATGATTTTAATTGCGCCGCCGTTTGGCTACTACACTTTTTCTGTCCAAATAATCTTTTCAATAACGAGTTTACTATTAAACGTTTATTTCCGTATCGATTTCTTAAAGTTTCCCATGCTTGAGTGTAATTTGCATTTGTAACTTGCACGTGCTTCAATAAAGATGCGGCTTCACCGGATGTGCTGGATTTTAAATAATGTAATTTTTGTACGTCAGACAACGTGGTACTGTTATGCACTAAAGAGAGGTATAAATCGTTGAAGGATGGCCATTCTTCATAATTTCCCGTGAAAACTGGTAGTTGTATTCGTGGTAACCTTATTTGTGATTGAACGTCTTCTTCACGTGACGAGGAGTTACTTACATTTGCTTCAGGTTTTTTTGTAGATTTCAACAAATCTTGAAGATCCCCCATCATACACAAATATATATCTTCTTGTATAAAAAACTCTTCATTTACGAAATAAGGTAACACACCACGCTGCTCTCTTGTCGTAGACTTAACGAGTTCATTATGTGCTTGTCTAAACGTAGCCCAATAACCTTCCAGACACTGTACTCTCGATTGTAAATATCCAGTGGTCATCCGTTGCTTAGGACACTTTTTAAGATTTATTTGAGTCTTTTGTAACAATGCCGCAATATCTTCTAATATACTTATAGACTGTTCAGTACTGTTACTCATAATTACTAAGTAATCTGTATTAAGTTCACTTTGCAAAAACAATTAATTATAATGTCTTTTAACGTTTAACTCGCCTAAGTCGTAAACAAGCAAAACAAAAACAGGTTTTTAGCTTCTTATCTCTCGCCTTTTGTTCTCACTTGCATTGACCGCTCGATGCACCCTTACAGGTATCCGGCTCGAAGTCGACCATATGTTGTAGTATTTAAGGTTCTTTTAGTAATTACGAGTTTCTTATGTATACTGGAGTATGATTTAATAAAACAAACGTCCTTTCGCATGCAATTGTATTTAGCGACTGATTATGATGAAAAAATAATAACAATCTACACACAAAGTGTAATTAAGAAGTACTCAAAACATATTCGATGCGTATAGATTTAACACATGCTAATCTAGGAACGGATCAACCGATTTGGATGCAGTAGTGCTATTCTGTAAGAACATTTTATAATCTCTCAAGCGGTATTGACGGTGAAATATTCAATTGGTATTCTCTAAAGTCTAAAGTCTAAAACAAGACGGCGCTTGTAGCGCCACACTGTGGAGTGTGGAACAAAGATGAACTATTATGTATGAGAAATTTTGACGTTAATGTATGTAATTGGTATTCACTATTCAGTAAGGGGATTTATCGTCTCAAGCGTGGAGTTTTGTTTTTTCGAAACTGGAATCGAGTTGTCAAATTTACTTTTAATAATATGGCTCGCTCTTTTATACTTTTTAATTTATTAAAAGAGGCGTATGCTATTGATTTAAACGAAAGTCGACGACAAAGCGTTAATATACGCGAAATGAACGTTTTGAACACGCATAAGCATATCGTCGAAAATTATCGCCTATCCGAAGACTTAATTGACCAAATCTTCGGAGATATTCAGTGTTTTTTGAAGAATCAAAAACGCCGGAGACGAGGATTAACGACTAGATTAAAGGTATTTTATAAAACTTATTTTATATTTTTAGAAAAATAACTTAATAAAAAATTATAGCCATGGAATGCGATGGAGCACTTACCACGCTGAGTAAGGATTGATGCCACTTGAGAATAACCTTTTCAAGTACTAGTTACGTCAGATTTGCCTTTAAATACCAAAATTTCAAGTTTGCTTTTTTTATTGCAGTATGAAATTATCAACGACAGTATATTTTTTAATTATTAAGTAACTTACTAACTAACTATAAATATTTTTTCAGCTGTTATGCGCTCTGTCTTACCTAGCGACCGGTAGCTACCAAAGAATATGTGAGAAGAACATTAATTCTTTCGTGTCGCAGCCTTCAGTTTCTCGTAGTTTACATGAAGTAAAAGATTTATGCATCCGATCATATTAAAAAAATACATTCGGTTTTCCCAAAGTGAAAGACTCAAACTCAAAGAAAGGTTCGTAAGTAAATATTACTATTTAGTTAGGCTTAGAGATCTCCTCGAACCTCAACTTTGGTCGGTACATTGAGTCCAGAGCAAGAGCAGCTGCAGGAAAGCTTGCCGTACTTGCGAAGGTGCGACAGTACTTTACACCGGGACAACTTCTTCTACTATACAAAGCACAGATCCGGTCGTGTGTAGAGTAGTGTGGCCACATATTTGCTGGTGTCACAAAGACTCATCTTGCGGTTCTGGACTCAATGGAGAGGCGAGCAAAGAGGCTTATTGGCGACCCTAATTGGTTGACGCCAACCTCCACAGCCTTGAGCACAGGCATAGAATTGCTAGCCTCTCAGTATTCTATAGGATACATTTTGGTGAGTGTGCGCAGAAATTACACGACCTAATTCCCCCATCCCCGTTCCTTTACCGGACGTCCCGACGGCCGGCAGGTATCCATCCCTACGTTGTGGATATTCCACCTGTCCGAACGAAGCGCTATGCTTCGTCTTTTTTAGTGCGTATAGCGAAGGACTGGAACAATCTGCCTGCGTCGGTATTTCCGGCAAAATATAATGTGGGTTTCTTCAAGAGGAGAGTGAATAGGCTGCTAGGTTAATGCGCTTTACCATCTAAGACTACATTTCACTTTCTATCAGGTGGAATGTAGTCAAGCATTAACCTAGTTTTGTATAAAAAAAAATAAAAAAAACAGAATTCAGAGGGTTGAGATTAATGGTAAAAAATCATCCGGATCTGTTGTTAACATGGGAGTGCCACAGGGTTCGATTCTTGGACCATTCCTATTTCTAATTTATATTAATGATTTGCCGCACCTTATAAAGGATAAACATGAAATAGTATTGTTTGCTGACGATAGTTCAATACTTTTTAAGATACCTAGGCAGCAAAGTAATTTTAATGATGTTAATGATGCCATTTTTAAAGTGGTGCATTGGTTTACAATTAATAATCTTCTCCTTAATGAGAAAAAAACTAAATGTGTTAAATTTTGTTTACCTAACGTAATACAGGTTGACACAAATATTGTAATAAAAAGTGATGAGGTAAAACCAGTGGACTCAACAATATTTCTCGGAATCACATTAGATACTAAACTTCAATGTGGTCCTCATATTAGTAGCTTAACGAAAAAACTCAGTTCTGCAGCATAGGCAGTAAAAAAGATTCGGCAACTTACAGATGAAGCCACCGCGAGTTTGGTATACTTTAGTTATTTCCATAGTTTGATGTCGTAAGGAATTTTGCTTTGGGGCCATGCAGCTAATGTCAATGCAATTTTCGTACTGCAGAAACGAGCTATTCGTGCTATTTATAGATTAGTACCAGGAGTATCTTTAAGAAATAAATTTAAGGACATAAATGTATTAACTCTTACATCGCAGTACATTTTTGAAAACCTTCTGTACGTTAAAAAAAATATAGGGTCATTTAAAAGAAACTGCGACACTCATAATATAAACACTAGGAATAAGCAGAAGCTAGCTAGTCATGTAAGTAGGCTTCACAAAGTCACTAGCTCATTCAGGGGTCTCTGTATACGTTTTTACAACAAGATCCCACTTTATATTCAAAATTTACCCTTTAATAAATTTAAATCAGTTTTGAAAAAGAAGTTGTATACAAAGGGTTACTATACAGTGTCTGAATATTTAGACGATAAGAACCTATGGGACTGAATTGTTTAGCTAGACGCGGGCTATCTTACGTTCCAGAGTTGTTGTAGGTGATAACATTTTAAACTTAATAGTCATATGTATATGTATAACAATGTTTTGAAAAGAGTAATCCCTGAGTTTTTTGCTGGTTCTTCTCACGGGAAAATCTGCCTTCCGAATCAGCTGTAGTTATAAAAAAAAACCAATGACTTGTTTCAAGTGTATTTAAATTACCAACGAAATAAAAATATTTTGACTTTGACTTTGACTTTGAACGCGCAGCCTTCCACCGTGGCATTGAAGACTACGTTACCAACTGGCTACACAATCCACCTGAGTCATCTCCTTCATCCACTCGTCATTTCATCTCCCCGTCGAGCATAAAAAAGGCAATCGCCGCCCTGAAACCAAAAAAAGGCTCCGGGGAAGGATGAAGTGACCAACACTTCACTCCGTCATCACCAGGCTGTTCAACGGGATCCTGCGCCTTGGCTACTACCCCAAAGCGTGGAAGGAGGGTCTGGTAGTGACAATACTGAAGCAGAGGAAGAATCCCAGGCTCCCAGAAAGCTACCACCCCTTCTCTCTCCTATCAGCACTATCCAAACTGTTCGAGAGGCTGCTCCTACCTCTACTTCTTGAACATCTTACACCACGCCCTGAACAGTTTGGCTTCAGAAGAGGCCACTCGACGACCCTGCAGGTGGCCAGGGTCCTCCATTCTGCAGCGTCGGCAATAAACCGAAAGGAGACCGCTGTCGCGGCCTTTCTTGATGTCTCGAAAGCCTTTGACAGGGTGTGGCATCCGGGATTACTATTCAAGATTATCCGGGCTAGCGTCCCTCACTGCCTCACTCGTGTCCTGGCAGATTTCCTAGACGCCAGGACCTTGTGAGGGTCGACAACGCCATCTCGAAGAGCCACCCTATTCACGCTGGAGTCCCGCAGGGCAGCCCCCTGTCCCCGATTCTCTACACTACATACACCGATGACATTCCTGTTGGCCAAGACACCACCCTAGCGCTCTATACAGACGACGTGGCGTTCCTAGCCAAATCCTTAAGCGGAAAGCACGCGGCCCTGAAGATCCAACGAGCTCTCAACCTTCTCCCGGATTGGCTGGCGAAATGGAGGATGGCGTTGAATGTGGCGAAGACCCAGGCCATCGTGTTCCTAGGCCGTTGCACTGATCCTCCTCCGCTTTCCCTCCACAGTGGTTTCATTTGTAATTTCAACCTTATCAGTATACACATTTAAAGTGAGTGAATAGTTATACCGGCATCAAACAGTCGTAATCAAACCTTATTAACCACATAAATATTATTTTTTTGAAAACATTATTTGAAACCCTTTTTATTTGTTTGTTCTTGCAATCAAAGGACATTTTATGATATAAATAAGTGGCAATATATAAGGTATGCTTACGTGCGCTAGCACTGATACATCGAGGAACTGGACAGCGGTCTAGTCTTTTTCGAGATACTGGAAGGAAGGGAACTACTTCTCTAAGATAATTTCTTAACGCCTAGTAAAAGAATAATTTTGGCACAGATACAACCTTTGTTTCTTCATACAATGCTTGACTAGGGCGTCGAAGAGGTAAAGACATTGCAACTTTAAATACCGCGCGTTGTGCTCGTTCTACGTTAAGTATGTGATTACTAGCCGCGCCACCCCATGCACAGATACAGTATTGAATAAGACATTCACATAGGATTTTATATTTACTAACTATTGGTTATTTATCAGCAACTACACGTAAGCTTCTAAAAATTGGAATTAGTTTTCTTATTCTACTTCCCAAAAATGTTGTGTGGCTCTCCCATATTAAATTAACGTATTGCGACACCCAAGAATTTGATTGTGTAGGTTCTAGGCATTATTGGCCAAAGGCATTGGTTATCCAGTGGGTTTCTATTGCAATGATATATATGAATTTTTAGTTCTAACTTCTAAGTAAGGATTGGGGTTACCTGTAGTTGTTTGTAGCTAAAACACAGATAGTTGCACTAATTTGTGTTGAGAGAAAGAAGGTTATCCTTAAGCCAAGTTGTGACTTTAGACAAACTATTTTCTGCTAGATGAAATACATGGTTCCTAGTATTTCCATGGAAAGGAAGTACGGTGTCATCAGCAAACATGATAAGTTCTATTCCAGCGGCTTGTATTAGGCAAAGATTATTTATGTATATTAAGAAAAGTGTTGGTCCTAAATTACTTATTACATATTTTATTACAATGAACATATTATTTTGTGCGTGTACCGACCCCCCTCTAGTGACTTTGATGAATTTGAAAACAAAATGGAGGATATTTTAACTAAGCTTTGTCATAAAAACAAGTCCGTGATTGTTTGCGGTGATTTCAATGTAGATATATTACAAGAAAATTCGTCTAGTGTACGTTTATTAAATTTGTTTAAATCTTTTAACTTACTGAACGTCTTTTTTGAACCTACTCGTATTACTAGTATTTCCGCGACTTGTATTGATAATGTGTTCTGTCGCTGTAACATTTATGAAGAAACAGTAATGACAAATTTAAGTTCAGACCACTGTGGTCTAAAATTTCTCTCTATTAATTAATCACGAAAGTGAAAAGCCCCAAAAGTTTACTTGTAGACCAATTACAAAAAACCGGGTCCTAACATTTAAGAATAATGTTCAGCAAAAAGTGGGTAAAGTAAACATGAGCGATGATAATCCAAATAATTTATATAATAACATTTTCGGTTTTTTGTTACAAGAATTTAATAATGTTTTTAAGCCAAAAACTATGACTAAACACCTAAAACTTAAATTTAGTGATTGGGCTACCGTGGGAATATATAAAAGTAGAGATAAGTTATATGATTTATATAGTGAGAGGCAATGGAATCAAGATCCGGTATTCTTGAATAAAGTTAGGATTTTTTCTAAAATATTTAAGACCGTTTGCATACAAGCTAAGTCGATTTACATAAGAAATAAAATCTTAAACTCAGAAAATAAAATAAAGGCAACTTGGGATGTTTTATCTAGTGTTTCTGGGAAAAATAGGGCTGCTAATGAACCTATTAAGTTAAAAATTGATAATATTGAAATAAATTCAAATTCAACTGTGGCGGCTATTTTTTAGACTTTTTTTAACGAAATTCCTTTAACAGTCACGGGTAATTTAAATTCTTCACCATGTGACGCAATCGTCGAATTGACGAATAACGTAAGAGTCAGTAATAAATGTTTTGTTTTTAAACCTGTTACATCATATGAAATTGTTAAAACTTTTAGAAATCTAAATATGAAAAAAAACCGGTGATCTTTGGGGTATGTCAGTAAAACGAGCTATACGGGCTATTTGTAACTTAAAAGCTAGAGACTCCCTAAGAGAAGTTTTTAAAGAAATCGGTATTCTTACGGTCGCTTCTCAATACATTTTTAATAACTTACTATATATACGCCAAAATTTAAATGACTATAAAAAAAACAGCGACAGACATACTATCAATACAAGAAATAAAAATAGGCTCGTAACGCCTAAATTTAGACTTCAAAAAGTTAAGAAATCCTTCATGGGCTTGAGTATACGCATATATAATAAGGTTCCACAAGATATCTTAGATCTTCCTTTTCTTGGTTTCAAATCTAAAATTAAAGGTATATTATTAAATAAATCTTACTATAACATTCAAGAGTTTTTGGTTGATCGAAATGTGTGGAACTTGGGTCATTGTATCATAAATCTTGGGTCATAAATCTGTATTGTATTGCGAATAGCTAGTAATCTCCGCAATTTGTTTTTTGTTGTAAATTAATTTTGCTTTATCGACCTTCTGCATCACACCGATTCCTTAGAAGTCACTACTTGCGGTAGCATCGGGAGTCGGGTTGCCTCCCTCCCTCAAATATGTGCGAAGGGGGTGATGGCTGGCTCTTGTGTTATGCTCGTGAACGGGTGCTGCTTGCGGTGACTGGTTGTGTGGCAGGCCGAAGATTTATATATATATATATATATATATATATATATATATATATATATATATATATATATATATATATATATATATATATATATATATATATATATATATATATATATTTACTGTTATTATTATTTAATTTTCGTTGCCTGAAATCATTGGGCTTCTTTTCCGATTGATTGCGACGGTTCTAGTTGTTCCAAAATTGCATTTAAGTTTATAAAATAAATAAAATTGACTCATTTGCAGGGTTGATGTTATAATTTATAAGTCAAACATTGTTAAATTTTATTTAAAAAGAGCAACTGTTGAGTTTCTGGCCAGCTCTTCTCAGCAGAACAGCATTCCGAGCTGGTGGTAGCTTACTCACAGACTGACTATACTGACCAATTTAATGTAATTGACGATTCAAAAGTGCGTGTAAATGCCTACTTGAATAAAGATATTTTGAATTTGAATTTTAATACTACCTTGTGGGACCCCAAATCTGCTGATACCACTATCACTCTCATATTTTGGTACACGAACTTTTTGGCTCCTGTCTCTAAAATAACCAGAAAACCACTGCAAGGTAATTCCACGTACACCAATATTTTCCATTCTCTGAAGAAGTATTGGTATAGACACTGTGTCGAAAGCTTTTTGAAGGTCAAGAAAGATTCCTAAACATTTCTTTTTTTTGTCCATGTATTGAGTAATAAGTGATATGAGTGTTAGTAAAGCATCTTCCGTAGATTTACGTTCTCTGAAACCAAATTGACAGTTGCTCAGCAACTTGTGTTTATACAGATATCTTACTAGCCATTTGCCGGCAATCCTTTCAATTACCTTAGAGATAGAAGAAAGTATAGAGATGGGCCTATAGTTGGATGTGTTTTTTTTATCGCCTGATTTGTAAATAGGACTGACGATTACATATTTACATGCTTGTGGAAATGCACCCGTTTGAAAACTTAGGTTACAGATGTACAGAAGGCAGTCGATTATTAAGGGAGCAAGTAATTTTAAAATATTGGAGGTTATCATATCCCATCCTGGTGCACTGTTTGATCTCAGCGAAGATCTCTTTAATTTCTATTGTGTCTGTTAAAAACATAGTCATAGAAAAGAGTGGTGAATTCCCCAAAAAGCGGCCAAATCATCCTCATTCTTATCCATTTTATTCAGTATAACATTTGCAAGTTGATTTCATATATTTAAATAATAATGATTTACTACGTTTAGTGAGCCTTTGTTTGTGTCATTTAACGTAGATAGTTCATCAAATACCAGTTTACATTTATTTATACTTCCTTGATAGTGGAGTGCCTGGAGCATTAAAAACCGTAAAACCTCGGATTAGAGTTACAGTGAATGAATTAATATGATCGATGTGGGATATTGTTTTTATACTATAAATTGCAATGTTTACCCAAAAAAATTTTGTGCACTCGATTTTTTCATTATTTAAAAAAAATATTATAAAAAAATATTTTTTGACCATATATTTTCACTTTATGTATAACAATAGCAATTATTTTGTATTGCTTAATTTGGTTAGATTGAAAACTACAGTTCATTATTGAATTAATTAAATCATAAATAAATTAAAATTAAAGATGAGTTTTTACAAGAAAAAATATATGATAATAATGAATCCAATTGAAAAACGTCAATCACTACAGAGCATATCCCGGATGAAAAAACTATTAAAAAACAACTAATAGAACGCTTTCACGATGATATTATCATTTCAATTAAATTTGGGTCCAATATCATTATATGTTTTAAAAAAATTAACCATGATTTATTAATAGAAAATTGTTACAATCAAAAGTGTAATACATAGTAAACAAGAAGAAGAATTTCATATTCTGAAAGCGGCGAGTGAAATTATTCGGAGAGATATAAGAGACCAAGTGTACAATAATGAAAATTATACGCCAAAATGTTTCAAGATGTTGATGAATCAATTCCAAAATCTTAAATTTTTTTACTATCTGAAATAATAATAAAAGATCAGAAAAAAATCCAGAAACAAATCCGAGATATCAGAAGAAATGTAAATCGATAGCGCATGCAATCATATCAACTGTACGACCGAGATCTTTTTTATCGCCACTTCATATTATTTTGGCTGTGATTTTTCATAGGAAATTTGGGTCTAAAAAGTAATAAATATATGTCATTCTTTAGGCTTCTGTACTTCGTACAAAGAGGCTAAGTTATACGAAGCTTCAGCAACTTTTACAGCTCCACCAGAAATAAAACCTGGCACTTTCGTTCAATTTGTCTATGATAATGCTGATTTCAATTTGAATCGTTTGGGGGGGCACCGGAGACATTTTAAGTATTGGAGAGCTTCGAGTCGAGGAGGAATTGATTAGTGGGAGCCTTACAGTTCGGACTCCCCACAACGGGACCCGTGGTTCACGCAACTCTGATAATTGTATACCTACTAAGTAATTTGTGATAACTACATTTAATACAAAAACGGTAAGATTTAACATCTAAATAAAAAAGAAATACTGTTTAAAGTGAAAATATATGGTCAAATTTATTTTTTTATAATATTTTTTTTAAACAATGATAAAATCGAGTGCACAAAAAAAAATTGGGGTAAACATTGCAATTTATAGTATAAAAAACAATATCCCACAGCAATCATATTAATTCATTCACTATAACTCTAATCCGAGGTGAAAACCCCCAGGCACTCCACTATAATCTTTTACACATGTTTATGGAGCCTACTAGAGTCACAACCACTAGTGCCACTTGTATTGATAACATTTTTACAAGTGTTATTCCAAATCTTAAATGTTTATTCAATACATTAGATTCTGACCACTATGACCAATTTAATAAATTCAGTTGCAGCGAGAGAGAAAAATCAAAAAAGAAAATAATTTTTATACCAGTGACTGTAGAACGTATTGAACAAATTAAAAATGGCTTAGTACGCTATTTGCCCTTGATGAAAAATTCAAACCCCAATATTATGTATAATGACTTTTTTAGTACTTTCATTAAATTATTTAACTTTGTATTTACTCCAAAAACAGTGGTTGTTAATGATAAATTAGTGTTTAATGATTGGCATCTGCTGAGTTACACAAAAATAGAGAAAAATTATATAATATGTATGCGGAATTGATGTTTAATACTAGTAATGAGTTTAGGGATGAGGTAAAATTATTTTCCAAATCTTTTAAAAAACAATGTAAAATAGCAAAAAATCAACATATTCAAAATAAAATAGTAAATAGCAATAATAAAATAAAAACAACTTGGAAAATAATTAATGAGGAAACTGGAAGAGCTAAATCCCAGAGTTTCGACTTTAAATTAAATATAGATAATAAATATGTTAAGTCTGACCTCGAGGTTGCTACTGCTTTTGAACTGGTTGTGTGGCAGGCATTGTGTTTTATATATGTATATATATATATATATATATATATATATATATATATATATACATACATATATTTTACTGTTATTATTATTTCATTTTCGTTGCCTGAAATCATTATGCTTCATTTCCGATTTATTACGACGGTTCTAGTTGTTCCAAAATTACATTTAAGATTGACGTTTGTGAAACAGTGATCACAATAACAAAAAATATATCCGGCAGTTACTGGACGCTGCTCGACGGTGAGATGGTTCGGGCGTCGACGGTGGGAGAACGCTGGTCCTCTTCGCCGCGGTCATTTCAAAAAGCATTTTCAAAAAGCATTGGCAGCATTGGCATTGGCAGAACATTGCTTGGTGGGGAGACGGTCCGGGACGTTGCTTGGGCTGATCGTTGCAAAGTGCGATGCCACGGTTGCGCTTGGCGATAGTTCGACGTTGAGTTCTCTGCCTTGAGCGGGCTTTGGTGCGGCCAGGCGCATGGTTCGCGGTTTGACCAAAGCCTCTGAACCCGCTGGGTATCGAGAGTCTGCTCTTCTAAGCGGCCTCTCATCTCGGGGAGACTACCGCGGTGGGGCTTGGTTGAATACAAGGTCGATGATAGTCGAGTCGGGTTACCCACCTGATTCCCTGAGACCGATTCCGGCCAGAAGGGAGTCTCGGCCCCCTTCAGACGTAGCTGGCTTGGGTGGAGGGAAGGGGATCCTTCCACAATCTATCAAGCCTGCAAAAAAGGGATGGGTTCTTCTCGTTGCGGGGTGCCCTCTCCGTGGATCACGTCGGGGCATCGCGGTGAGTGCGAAAGCGATCCCGTGGTGTCCCATTGAGGTACCCATCTGTGTGTGTAGGTTTCCTATAAACAGTGTGTCCTAATGTGTTGTCAGGATTGTTGATGATAAGAATATCAAGGAAAGCTAAAGTTTTATTTGACTGCAGTTTCATTGTAAATTATATTTTGTTGTTAATGGAATTAAGATGTTCTAGAAAAGCAGATGTTCAATTCATAGGTAGTATTGTGAAGGTGTCATCTACGAACCGTTTAAGCCAATTTAAAGAGAGAGGCAAATAAATAAATTCGAGAAACTCATAAAGGATAAATCGGATATTAAACCAAATAAAACAAAATTAACTGGTAATAGCCTGGCAACACATACCTCACTTTCCAATCTGTTAAAACAAAATGTGGATAAATCATAAAGCAACTGTTGCGATACTAGAAAAAGGCCTAAATTTTGCACCAGCTCCAACCAAAACCAACCAAACTACACCAACAACAACACAAACCAACTAAAATACCGTTCGAGGACATTATTTACAACGTTGAGGAGGATCTTTATAATAACAAAAATGATGTATGTACAAATACGCATATACTTAGTCTGTCCATAAATACTGTCAAAAAAAAAACTTTTGAATTTGGAATCTGTCATATTTATACGATTGTTCATTGTGATTTCTCATTTTCGCGCCAATGCATTGTACAGTATGTTTCTATTTCGTGCGACAGAGATAACGCTCTAGGAAGCCGAAATTAGCCGATTGTCTCTTTCCAAAGGTCGATGTGCAATATTTATTGCCGGGATGTACAATATTTTGCGATATTAAAATGGAGTGGGGTGATAAAGAGAACAGAATCACTGTGATTGCATTATAAAAAGTAAGTATGGAGCTAAATGCAATTTTTAAATCTCTCCATACACTTGGTATTTGTCAAATGTTTGTGTACCGAGCTATTAATAGGTACAATGAGACTTCCTCTGTTTGTGACAGCGAAAGATCTGGCCGTTCACGTAGTGTTCGTACGAAAAAACGTTACTGTAACGTAACTGTAAAAGATACTGTTACTGACAACATTGCTCTAACCCCTAAGTAAGCAAATTACTTGCATGTGTTAAGGGTGTAAGACAACGATACAAATACATAGAAATACACATATAAATACTGAGAATATATTTAATAAACGAACTTTGTTTGTTACTCAAACACGCCAAAACTTCTTACTGGATTTTGACAAAACTTGGCAATATTGTAGCTTATGTACCAGAATAACACAGCCTATAGAAATACTAACTTTTGAACGTGGTTTTGTCTGTGAAAAGTAAAATGAAGTTGTAGCGCGATTACGTAATTGCCACGGGGGCTTAGGTTTTTAATCGTTTGGTTCCCTGAATTTTACGAAAATATATTTTCTTTTAAATAAAGAACGTTGAATACTTAATATAGCGATGGTTGTCTCGTGTGTTCACGAGAACGAATGCTACTTGCGGTCGCTGGTTAACACAACCAGCAAGCCCACTTTTTACTATTATTATTTTTCTTTTTCATTTTCTTTGCCTGAATTGATTGCGACGGTTCCAGTGGTTTCATAATTGCTTTGAACTATTAGGGTTCTCTTACCGCAAAGAATCGCCAATGACAGTTGTTCTATTCTTTAAAGCACTTTATGACACTGTTTACAAATACACTAAACTGTTTACCATTTAAACTCTTTACTATCACTGTTACACAACTTAGTCCCTCGATCTCACACTCAGCAGTTTATTATAGCTTTTACACTTTTATCACAATAGTACCACCCCCCCCCAACTTGTACTCCCAATTTCACAATGCCTTCTCTTAACCGAGCTGCGATTTATATACTTCTTATTCTTAGTCAAATCAGTACTCAATATTACATTTATTTTATTAATTAAACTTCTATACAGAGATTCAATTGTTTTAGTCAAATCAACAACTTATATCTTTGTTTTAAGTCAAAACCAAACTACTACATGTATAAAAGCTAACAGAACAATTGGTAAAACAGTGATCACAAAAAAAAATCTTGCTGAGATAGTTGCTCTCATACCCTCATAGCTTTAACGTTAAGATGGAATGGAATGGAATGGATTATAAAATAAGAATATCAAGACTACAGGCTAATGACAATTCAAAAGTATTTGAAAAAGTCAGGAAGTGTAAAGAAAGGTTTGAAAGAGTTAACGACTTCTAAAAAGTGGATTCCCTCCTTAAAGACAAACTCTACCTTTTTTTTTATTTTTTTTTTTAACGTCAGGAATCCTTACGGATACACACCTCCATCAAGGGGATGATGGAGATGGAGTTATGTGAGACTCCTACTCACTAAACCTGACGGTTGCCGCAGCCGTCTTAATGGGACACCACGGGATCGCTTTCGCACTCACCGCGATGCTCGGACGTGATCCACGGAGAGGGCACCCCGCAACGAGGAGCACCCATCCCTTTTTCGCAGGCTTGATAGATCGTGGAGGGATCCCCTTCCCCCCACCCAAGCCTGCTGCTTCTGAAGGGGGCCGAGACCCCCTTCTAGCTGGACTCAGTCTCAGAATCGAACCAGTTGGACAGACCGACTCGACCATTGACCGTGTCCAGCTCCGCCGCCGGTTATCTCCCCGAGAGGAGACCACCGGTCAGACCCCCTGGAAGAGCACACTCCCATAAGACCCAGTGATGCGCAGACAGCCTCACTGCAACACACTGGAGTCGAACGTGAGTCCGCTCACGTAGGGGGCCCAACGTCGAACCCGACAGGCCTTTACCGCCGGCCACGGTGATCAGCCGAGACCAGCAAGAAAAAGGCATAAGTCGGGAACCCACCACGCCCAGACCAACCATCACCAAGCGCAACCGTGGCGTCGCGCTCGGCAACGATTAATCCAGGCAACGTCTCGGACCGTCTCCCCACCAAGCACCCTCTCTAAAGTGCTTGGTGGAAAGAGGTCCAGACCCTAACCGCCGCAGGCAGCCTCTCCCTCAGCAAGAAAGCGACCGCCGCGGACCCCCCCCCACACAGCCGCGGAACCACTCCACAGTCCACTCTGCTATCAGAGAAGTACCAGGAGTAATTCCGCAGCCGACCCCGGCACCGAGGGCTTGCGCCCTCCCACCTTCAACGCCCAGGCTAACTTTCCTACGTGATCAAACGATGGAAAGAGGCCCGAGGCCACCTCACAGACAGACCACCCCGAAAGGCAGCCTGCCCGCCAGCCAGCCATGAACCGGGCACAAACCCCCATGGCCGACCCCCACCGTGCCGAGTATTAGCCAACGGCTAATGCAAACCCGAAGGATCACATTAACCGTTGTTGCCCAGGGAGCACCGGCCCGTACCGCTTCCGATGCCACCGGACGAATCCGAGCAACAAGGGAAACAGACGGGCACACGAGGAGGTTCCCGGCGATGACGCCCCCCAGACAAACTCTACCTGCAACAAGGGAACATTTTCTAGAACGGGAATAATAAAAGCTGCCACTCAATTTTATAAAGAACTCTATGCTTGCAAAATACCATCGAATATAGAGATCCTACCTCTACAGAAAAGTTATACTGCAATACAAAGATTTTCTGTTCAAGAAATTTCTAATCAGATAAAGTGTTTGAAGAAGGAAAACAGCAATGGTCCTGACGGCATATCTAACGAAGCTATTTCAGCGGGAAAAACATACCTGTAACCTGAACCTTTAACCACCTTGTTCAATAAAATACTAGACGATAAAACAATTCCTACTGAATGGGCGAAATCAGATATAGTACTGCTCTACAAGAAAGGAAATCCTACAGACATTAGTAATTATCGACCAATCAGCTTACAATCGAATCTCTACAAATTTTTTGCTTTTTGCTTCGAGAAACGCCTTGCGAAATACACTGAAAAACACCAACCAACAGAGCAGGCAGGATTTAGAAGTACATTTTCTACTATCGACCACATCCCCTTCTTTAGAACTAATTTTAGAGAAATACGAAGAAATGAAACGGCCGCTCTACCTACAATTAATCGATTACGCTAAGGCATTTGACTCTATATCCCATAATAGCATATGGAAAGCTTTACAGGAATGTGAAGTACCATCAAAAACAATAGAGCTCATACAAGACATCTATACGGAAAGTACAAGTAGAGTGATTTTAGATAAAACAGGCGCTGGAATTGATATATGTAGAGGTGTCCGTCAAGGTGACCCGCTCTCCCCTAGAATTTTTATTACAGTTCTACAAAATATCATGAAAGCACTAAAATGGAAAAACACAGGTATAAACATCAACGGCCAATTTTTAAGTAATCTTAGATTCGCTGACGACATCATACTTTTCGCAGAAAATTCATTGCAATTAGAATCAATGATAAGTGAAATTAATTATGTCAGTAACGAAATTGGACTAGAACTAAATGCATCAAAAACAAAAATTATGACCAACAGTTTAAATTCACCAATATACACTAACGATGTCTTATTAGAATACGTCCAATATTACACATATCTTGGCAACCAAGTGTCCTTCAAAAAATCTAAACGCAAAGATGAGTTAATGAGACGTGTAAACATGGCTTGGAATAAATTTTGGAGCTTCAAAGAAATTTTAAAGTCTAATACCTCAATGAAGTTAAAGAAAATTGTTCTGGACTCTTGTATATTACCATCTCTCACATATGCATCTCAGACCTGGATTTTCAACAAACAAACCAGAAAAAAAAATATAACAACTCAAAGAGCCATGGAACGCAGCATTCTGAATCTGAGACTGAAACACAAAAGGAGAAGCATAGATATAAGAAAAACAACAAGATTAATTGATGCTCTAGAACACTGCAAAGGGCTGAAATGGAAGTGGGCCGGCCATATTGCTCGTATGGACGAGGACAGGTGGGCCAAGAAGATTACATTATGGAAAGGACCTGCGGGCAAAAGAACCAGAGGCAGACCGATGGAGAGATGGCTCGATGAAATTATGCAACTAGCGGGAAAAGATTGGACTGAAGAAGCGTGTGACAGAACTATGTGGAGAAAAATGGAGGAGGCCTTTACTCTAAGAGAGGTCCTTAATAAATAAAATACTTTTGTTTTAAGTAAAAAAAAATCAAAACAATTTAAATAAACAAATTAATATTTTTTTTTTTCAAATGTAGTGAAAAATTACACATAAAATTATATAAATTAATTTTTACTTAAAAATTGCATGTATTATTGTTATTTTTATTTTATTTTATAATCGTATAATGTTAAATTTTTATTAAGGAAAAAGGCTCTATTATTATTATTATTATTACGAAGTAGCAACTGACACTCAAGTGCATTATTGTGCATTGTTATGGGGGTCATAAAGTAATGAGATCACCAGTGACACCTAATGTTTTACTTATTAATATAAACAACAAATAAGATATAAACAGCAAACTACGTATGTGTTTATTTTACAGAATACGTTTTTATAACTAATGTAATGGTCCTCAAAAAAACTTTAACTTTAAGTTGATCTTTTGAAGTATTATTTTATTAGTTTTATTAGTTATTTATTTTTAACTTTAAAAAGTTTAAACTTTTGAGGTTATGGATATGGATGCTTAAGTAGTGAGGTGTCGTGTGTACATATTGATTATTGACCTGAAACAGTCTGTGTGACGAAGCCAAGGTATTGAATTACCTAGTAGGTTACTGTACCAATTGTCAAGTACTATCGAATACATAATGTTTAGTTCGAATTCGATATACATACTATCAAAGACCATTAAAGATAGATCATGGAAGCCCTAGGGCTCAAGCGTACCTCCATTTTAATTGAAATATATTATAATAAAAAACAAAATTGTCAAAAATGTTGATATCTATTATCAAATAAAAACTAATATGTTCCTTTTAAGAATAATAAACATTAATTGGAATCATCACTTATTTAGCACCATTTCTATAACTATTAATAAAAAATACCTTAAGTTTTGTAGGCAGCACATATTAGGTATATATTTATTAAAATTAATTCGCGTTTGTTGGTCTACAAACACCTCGTATTATGAACACTAAAAAACTGTTTACACCACGGCACTTTCACTTCTTTATTACTTTGATACTTTCAGGTAGTTACTGTTTAGTTATTATAAGTGTTAATTAAATATACCTATTTTAACCAGATCTTTTTTTTTAATTACGCAATGATATCGTAACAAGCACGCAAAAAAAAGGGCGTCTAACTTGTTGTTGCGTACAAAAACAAGATTTTGTTAGAAAAACTTATTTTAAATCTGTTTTCTAATGTCGCGCCGGACTGTCCACGAAATGTGGAGTAAATTCATTACGTCTTAATTCCACGGCGCTGGTCGGCGTTTGGAGAATTCGGTTTCGAATAAATAAATAAGTAATTAAAAACTTTTTGATATCGTGAAATTATCAATGTGAATTGTGAAGCAATCCGAAAGTTTTGTGTAAGAATAGTTTCGTGCTATTTTTATTATCTGTATGGAAACAAAGGTAGTACCTAAATAATTTATCTTGGTTTATAATAAACTAGCTTTTGCCCGCGGCTTCGCACGCCCTAAATTCGTAGTAAAACAATGCCCCTTTCCTTTTTTTTTGTATTCCCTTTATATGACTTGTTTTAAGTGCTACAATCAAAATTACGAGATCGGCAGACATCGCTCACTGTCAAAAATTTATTTAAAGTTTTTAATAAGGCTACAATATTAGATACTGTAATTTTTTTATACCTCTCTTGTTCTTACTTAAACGTCCATTTAAATAATTTGAACCATTCTAACCATATATCACACTTATAGATTTTCATTGCAAATAATCGAAACATGATCTTGTAAACTTGAGGAGTTCTGGAGGAATTCTGGAGGAACTACACAATCGACGTTATTTTGACCATCAACTTGTAGGTCTGATCTTCTATTTTAAATGCTATATAAAATGCATTAGACAATCAGTTAGCTATATACATTAACAATATTTTTAACACTGAACATTCGCAAAAGCACTACTAAGACTAAGACGGTTTGAATGGTTCCGTACCACCGCGATGTCACAATATTTTAAATCTGTAATATCTTTAAAATATTCATTTAAATTACATGCTCCAAAGTGCTATATTGTTCTATATTAAATGTAAAATGTATTTAAGGTACTTAATTAGGTATGGATTAATGCTGTATTGCTTAAAATCGCTTCGTAAATAAGCCATTATTTCTCGTAAAAAGTAAAGGATAAAAATTGGCTATTGTGGGTTATCCCTCAGAGATAAACATATACCATCGCGGACTTTCTTGTTGAAATTTTTAAGGTATGCAATACTTAGTTCATTATTTTGATCTATCTCGTAGATTTCAGCCAGTGCAGCGTTTGCAATGTAAGCGCAAAACAATGTGTTATTTTAAGACTTCGCATTAAAATTCTTGAAATTATCAGTATTCCTCTAATATATTAATCATTTTATTACACATATAAAAAATCGGTTGTGTAGTTTTAAAGATCTAGACATACATACACACATAGGGAGAGACACGAAAAGCGACTTAGCTTTATACTATGTAAAGATGCGATACTTTAAAACTATTAAATCTAAACTAATATTATAAAGAGGTAATATTTGTTTGTTTGTTTGTAATGAATGGGCTCAATAACTACTGGACTGATTTTTAAAATTCTTTCACCATTACTAATGTACATCTTTCCAAAGTAACATAGGCTATATTTTATGTTCAAAAAAAATTAGGGATCCTTGCGAAAACTTTAATAACATAAACCACCGTCGATAAAAATCACTATTGAAATACCTTAAATCGCGTGCGCTGCAATAACTATTATGATGGAGCAAAATAATGTACTACAATTTTGTAGACCACATTATTATCTACAGAAAAGTCTGCAGTAGGGTATATCTTAGTATTATAGTTGCGCCAATATAAAAACTTTTATAGTTTAACAAACTATTTAAATCAGCAACGAAAATAAGATGTCGATATTCATATCATGGTGTTTATACTTATCTAAATAACTCACTTTTTATTTATCAGTAGTTTAATACCTTTACATTGCTGTTTAAATTATTTTAATCGGACACTCCATTCAAAAGATATAGCGAGTTTAAAAATTTGGGTAACTTAAAAATAACTAAGCGCTTCGCCGCATCGCGTCGCGATGTTTATTGAGCGTAGTTGCATTGGAATTTTAGCATAATATTTGTTAAGATTTCTCAAAAAGTTCTTTTAAGGACTACATGTGCTTTGGTTTAACCATAAATTTATTTTCACCGTAATAGCCGGGTGTATATAATAAGACAGTAAAAATCGAGTGTCTGTACATTAAATATTTTTCCAAATAAACTGATAGGGGGCGATTAAAGACGAGTAACAGAAACCAAAAAAAACATTTTGACGTGACAACGTCTTAAATTAGGTTAAGCTGGGAGTCACTTATGAAAAAGTGTAACGCCCGGTAACGTAACGATGAGTCACCGAACGAGAGAGAGGCCCGCCGAATGCCTTGCGTCTCTCTCCCACTCAAATATGATCGGTCCGCCGAGCAATGTTTTGATTTTCAAATTGATTCTTTAAAATTACAAATATTAAGAAAAAGTGGATTTTGATGTGGATTGAATTACAAATATTAAGAATATAAGAAAACTTGATTTAAAATGTGTTGAGCAAGAATTTTAACATCTAATTTAAGTAAATGTTTTAATTTTCAACTTCATTATTTACAATTACAAATTTTAATTAATTTCAAATTTATTTAGCAAAATTTTGAACCTTCGATCTGAATAAGTGTTTTGATTTTCAAATTAATTCTTTAAAATTAAAAATATTAAAATATATAAAATCAGAAGTGACGTCACATAACATTATCTGTACTTATTATTATTTAATATGTAGGCCAGTACATGTGACTATACTTGGTAGACACAATTGGAAATAGTATTTTTTTATAACTGAAAAAAATAAATATATAAAATACTGGTAGCAAACAATAACTTCAATGATCGATATCTCCGCAACTAATTGATGTATCGAAAAAGTCTGTAAATAAATTTTGTAAAAAATAATAACATCAATAATATAATATAAAATAAATAATATATAAAATGATTTTACGTGACAACGTCTTCATCGTCCTATCCTCAACAAAATCACTCAAATTATTAAAATATTGTGCAATTTAATAATATTCATATCAATAAATATTCTACCGAGAAAAAGACGTGGTCACGTAAATCTTCGCCCGTAAAACCGACTTTACAGGCAACCATATTTTTTTTGAATTTTGTCTGTCTGTCTGTCTGTTCGGTACGTTATAACCTCGAAACTACTCAACGGATTTGAACGCGGTTTTCACAGGTGGATTTTGTACAATCTGGAGCGTTGTTAAAACGGTTTTGTCAAAATCGGTTAAGAGAAAAAGAAGTTATGGTTTCAAAACTTATAAACAGAATTGAATGCGGTTTACATAAAAGTATTTAATTTAGATAAAGCTAGAATTTGTACTTTGTTTTATCTGAATTTTAATAAAATAACAAATTTATTATGAGCATATGCCCATTTTCAATTTAGATACATAAAATCTCAAAATATGGCGCTGACTTTTTTGAACTCGCTATGATTATGTTTTCCCATACGGTATGTCTGTTTGAAATTCTACAAAGAAATTCTTTAATTGAACTTTACTCAAAAACATAATATTTGGTAAAAATTATTTCGTATGTATTCATATGCTTTATTACGTATATCTAAATAATATCCTTGCTGTGTGAGTGCGTGATGGGTATGTATGTTATTATTTTCAGTTTGATATCGTATCAATGCCTATATGTATAAAATTGCCAAGGGAATAGGATACTATAGAATTAACTATAAGTCTATTATAGGTCTGGATAATTGTAGTTTCTACAGATTACGCGAAAAGCGACCTACACGCGGGCGGAGTCGAAGGCAACAGCTAGTAACAAATATGTTGTTAATTTGATGGAGCCCTAATTTAATACTTTATGATGCATTATATTTTTTGTGGTTTTTGAGATTAGACAGAATTTATAAAAGTGATAGTAAGTTAGGATATTCTTATTGCAATGGATAGGTATCATGACACACTGACCACAATGTACTAATAGGGCCTCGGATATAAATAAACTTAATTCACGAGTTGTGTTTCTTAAGTATTAAGAATATTCAAGTTATTATCTATGTCGTTTATTATACCATTATATCGAATACCTCTTGAAAATATTTTAAAAGAACGTGGTATAATGGATTGAAATCTTCAGTCGAACGCTCTGCCTGCGGAGCTACGGTGTTTGTAACATGTCTTAATTATTTTTTAAGGCTACTTACAACAACCAACGGTTGGTCTCATCGTCCAAGTAGGACGCCGCCATGGGTTCGCTTTCGCTCTTATCTTGTCACTCGGTGAATCGCCGAATATATGATAACTGGCACCCAGAAGGAGGCCAGTGCGTGGTCTTGTGCAGATACTCACCAAGGTATCCATACAGCGTGCACATGATCGTTTAGACGGAACGTGATCGTTTAGTGCCACCGGTTGATCCACCTAGATGACTATCGCTGTTGCCAGACTAGTCGCAGTTTATGTGTAAGCGTGGCAGACGGCGATCCAACTCACCTTGAGGGATTGCACTGAGTTGACACCACACAGGAGACCACACAGGAGATCATATTTTATTTCGGTCATGTTCATAGCGTTCTTTTGAAGGATGAGGTCTCCCTTAAGGGGAAGAGGTGTCCCTCGGAATTACATTATCACACAAAATAAAACTACAAGTATTTACATAATAAGATAACTGTCGTAGCAATAAATTTAATATTTTACAAGAATTTCTCATTAACTTGAAGCCTTCTAACAGTAATGACACTAATATTCTTAACTTATTACCGCTGTTCATTGTTTTTCTTATATCTAAGAAGCTTTAGTTATTATTCGCGGCTTAAACATGATACAGGAACTTAAGAGCATTTAACGCTTTTCATGCGTTTTAAATACGGCAATTAAACTTACGTGAACCATTGTGATCATTAAATATATATCCGGCTATGTTGTCGTAATCGAAACTTTTGAATGCAACGTACTATAAATTTAAACTATTAAATTAAACTCATTATAAATAAAGTATACTTACGTTAAATTGATCTTCACAACAATATAAATACAATTTAATACTTATATTATCCCTTTTAATTACCATACACCATTGTTTTTGTATTTTCGCATCTCTTGGAATACAAAAAACACTTTGTCGGGTGTTTTTCTAATACTATTTTTGCACTCCGGTACTGTACAATACTTGTAAGATGATTTTTATCTTCTTCCATGACTTGTAAAGCACTTAAAACTTAAAATATGTATGAAGTAAATAAAAATTTCATAGTAAACATTGACTGGTCGTGTCATTTCTCGTCACGCAGGGCGCGCGCAAAATGATGGCGTTTGAACGGCTCAAATTTACTCAATGTTTTAATTTTCATTTTGAAAAAAAAAACTAGAATCTTTTCAAGTCTATTTATATTTTTTTCTATGATATAGAGAAGTAAATGATTAATTTACGTAAAAAAAAACATGAATTTTACCTATTGTAATAAAAAAATACTAAATTATTAATATAAGCTAATATGCTAATCTATACTAATATTTTAAAGCTGAAGAGTTTGTTTGTTTGAGCGCACTAATCTCTGGGACTACTGGCCCGAATTGAAAAATTCTTTTTGTGTTAAATAGTCCGTTTATTGAGGAAGGCTAAGGCGAATGTTAAGCAGCAATGAAAAATGCTGCAAATTTAATATAATATAATAGGTTCTGACTGACTTAGTTATAGCATACAGTCTAAAGCGCAGGTCGTAGAGATTACTATCTCTACGACCAAATCTATCTCTACGAAAAACAAATGTATCCTCCAATTTTACTAAATTGGAGGATACATTTGTTTTTCTACGTAGTGGTGTACTAAGAAAAGATTTTTAAATTCCACCCTTGAGGGTTTTAAATATCAATTTTGTATGGAACTCGGCGGCAACACTAAATACGAGACGAGGTCGCGAGCGACCCCTAGTGAATAATATTTGTAAACTTTTTGTATGATATTTCTCCGATAATTTATTATCATAAATTTAAATAAAATGAATAACTAAATTAAAAAGTTTTAATCAAAAAGCCATGATTTATTGTCCCGCCGTCTAGCGGTTTCACTTCGTGCTGATATGTTTATATAATAATAATAATAATATCAAGACAAATTACACACATTGATCTAACCCCTAAGTAAGCAAATTATTTGCTTATGTTAAGGGTGTTAGACAACGATACAAATACATAGATATACATATATAAATACTGAGAATAAATTTAATAAACGACCAAACCCAGAAACAGACATCTATGCTCATCACATAAATGCCTGTCTCTACCGGGAATTGAACCCGAGCCCCATTGCGCCGTGACACGTTAGGCGTCTGCGCTAACCACTCGACCAACGGGGCGGTTAAAGAGATGTAGTTATGTTTCCCTAAGGTATAAATAGATATCGTTGTTATTTATTTACGTTATTTTTTATTTTTTTTATACAAATCTAGGTTAATGCTTGACTACATTCCACCTGACAGTAAGTGAAATGTAGTCTTAGGTGGTAACGCGCATTAATCTAGCAGCCTATTCACCCTTCTCTTGAAGACGCCCACATTATATTTTGCCGGAAATACCGACGCAGGCAGATTGTTCCAGTCCTTCGCTATACGCACTAAAAAAGACGAAGCATAGCGCTTCGTTCGGACAGGTGGAATATCCACAACGTAGGGATGGATACCTGCCGGCCGTCGGGACGTCCGGTAAAGGAACGGGGATGGGGGAATTAGGTCGTGTAATTTCTGCGCACACTCACCAAAATGTATCCTATAGAATACTGAGAGGCTAGCAATTCTATGCCTGTGCTCAAGGCTGTGGAGGTTGGCGTCAACCAATTTAGGGTCGCCAATAAGCCTCTTTGCTCGCCTCTCAATTGAGTCCAGAACCGCAAGATGAGTCTTTCCGACACCATATGTGGCCACAGTACTCTACACACGACCGGATCTGTGCTTTCTATAATACAAGAAGCTGTCCCGGTGTAAAGTACTATCGCAACTTCGCAAGTACGGCAAGCTTTCCTGCAGCTTCTCTTGCTCAATGTACCGACCAAAGTTGAGGTTCGAGGAGATCTCTTAGCCTAACAGCTGAAGCCAGTCACTGTATTCAAAGGATAAATTTTGGAAAGTAGGAGCCAAGTTGAAAGGGCTCCTTTTGACGGTGAACAAACACGTCTGCGTTTTGGTGGCGTTGAATTTGACAAGATTGGCATTGTCCCATGCGGAGACTGCCTGAAGTTTGTCATTCAAACGTTGCACCATGGCTTCTCTTTCAGATTGTACTTCATCTCTACTAGCCCTAGAACTTGGCAGATATCTTTCTACAACTGTGCTGTCGTCTGCATACCCTCAGACACCGGACTTCAGCAAATCGTTAATGTGCAGCAGAAAAAGAGTTGCAGAAAAAACGGACCCCTGAGGTACTCCGGCATTTATTGTCAAGGGTTCGGAAGAACACCCGTCGACAACAACACGGAGAGATCTCTGGCCCAAAAAGTCCGTTATCCAGCCAATCAGACCAGGAGATATACCGTACGCTGAAAGCTTGCTTAAAAGACTCACTTGCCAGATCCTGTCAAAAGCCTTCAAGACGTCCAGAGAGACGGCGACCGCTTCTCCGTTCCTCTCGATGGCTTCGTCTAAAATGTGTGTAGCGTACGCTAAAAGGTCCCCAGTGGACCTATTTCGGCGAAATCCGTATTGTCGGTCACTGAGGAGATCGTTACCTTCTACGTACGTTAGAAGCCGCGAGTTCAATACACGCTCCATAATCTTGCAGAGTATGGAGGTGATTGAAATGGGCCTATAATTGGCAGGATCGGCACGGCTGCCTTTTTTGGGCACGGGTTGCACGTTGACAAGCTTCCAGGATTCCGGCACTTTTCCAGTCTTGAAAGAGAGGCGATACAGACGTGTCAATACAGGAGACAACTCACCTGCGCATGTCTTGAGTAAAATGGCTGGTATACCATCAGGACCACTAGCTTTATTCACATCTAAACGACACAATGTTCTCCAAACCTCTTTGTTTGTGATGCGGATTTCAGGCATCGAAATACCGCAGTGAGGAAGATGTTCTGGAGAAGCATTGCCAGTGTCCTGATGCGAATTCTCAGCAAACAGAGAAGCAAATACATTCGCTTTCTCTGTTGCTTTGTGGGCCAGGGATCCATCCGGCTTCAGCAGAGCAGGCAGTGAGGGTTGGCAGAAATTCGACTCGATCGCTTTGGCAAGAGACCAGAAAGCTCGACTGCCAGTTGGTCTGACAGAGAGCTTTTCGCCATTCTAACGATCCGATTAAGACGAGCCTTCTGCAATGCCTTTTTGTAGGACTTGGCAGCTTGTTTAAAGGCTCTCTTCTTTGTACTTACATCCGGAGTTTTGCGGCTTCGAGCATCAGCCCAAATGAGGTATGCCGAATGTTTTCGGTCATATGCATGACGACATTCGGCATCAAACCATGGGCGAGCTTTGCCACTGATGGGTACGTCAGCAAAAGGAATAAAATACACCATCGCCTGATGCACCACATCGGTTATAGCATCCGCGCAACTCGACGGATCCAAAGAAGAGAAGCAGACCTGCCGCCAAGGATAAGACGCAAAAAAGTGCCGGATCTCATTCCAATCTGCTGACTTGTATTTCCATACTCGCCTAACACCATGTGGTTCGAAGCTGGTGGGGAATAAGTAAATACAGATTTCACCAGACAGTGATCGGAGGTTCCCAAGACACTCTACACGATACCTGTCCGGATCAGTTGTCAGCAGAAGGTCCAGGCAATTGGCCTACCACATCTGGTACCCTTGTCGCTTGCGTCACCAGCTGAAAGAGGTCCAAGGACAACGCAAAGTTCCGCGCTTCTCTTCCAGCATGGTCGGTCTTCTGGCACGGGAACAGCCAGTCCTGATGACAGGCATTAAATTCCCCCAGAAAGACGAGCTGCGCCGAAGGATACTGATACAGAGCCATATCTGCAGCCTCACTGAGATACTCAAATAAACGAGTTGTCTCCTGGTCACCGCTGTGCGAACGGTAGACACAGGAATACAGGATTTTTTCGTTAAACAAATATTACGAGTATTTGATCACAAATTTGTATTATTATTTTCATTTCATTTTTTGCAAATTGATTCTATAAGAGCAAACTCCAATATCAAGTAAATATTAAAGAACTACTTAGCATTTTAATATAATACAAAAAATTATAATGATAGAAATAAAAATATCTCGGCTTGTTTTTTATAAGAGAGAGAGAGAGATAGCAAAACATGTCATGCCAACTATTGGTAAGAATTTTTACCGTCTAGCCCCCTTTCACAACGCGCGATAAGGTACTACGTTCCAATAATAAGAAGGTAAAATGAGTTGTTTGTCAATCGAACTAATGTTATGTGTTGCATAAATCCGACACTCACGTAGAAATATTTAAAAAACCACGACAATCAAAGATAGTGTTAATGATTTAGCAGATACGCAAAAATGGGAATTGTAGATGGTATACCTGTAAACCATGTACCGTTTTTTACCGATTTTTTGAGAGATATTAAAGTTAAGTGCTTAGACGACTGGAAAGAATATTTTGACAAAAGATCGGTCGAAAAAGGTATATGGTATAAAACAATTCAAAGCGAGCCTCCCAAGATACCTTGGTTCTATAATTCAAATTTAAGTCGACAAATGTTGGTTACTAGTTTAAGACTTCGATCCGGGCACGTTCCATTGAATGTGTTTGGGTTCATGATGAAAGTTGTACAATCTCCTAATTGTACATTATGCAACACACGAGAAGATGTATACCACGCTTCAGTGGAGTGTCCTCGGGTCGGAGCTGAACGCCGAGATTTAGAAGAAGAATTTAGTGTTAATTTTAGATGTGTGGGAACTTGTAATTTGATTCTCTCCAATCCTACTTCCAAATTAGCGATTAAGGTGTATTGTTTATTTATAAAATTATATAGATTAAGAGGACAGTGATTGTCATTTGTAACAATGGGGCTGACATAGTCGCTAAGCGACCAAAGCCTCCTTATTAAATAAAGAGAAAAAAAAAAAAAAAAAATATAGTGTTAGATTTTCAGGTGTATAGATTAGGAAACCAAGAGAATACGCGTAGATGGAGAACTACTGAACCACTTACGTTTCGCGGATGACGTAGTGATTTTTCGCAGATTGTGTCACTGAATTGGAAAGCATGATTAATGAACTGACGATAGAAAGTCAAAGAGTAGGACTGTCAATGAACACGACCAAAACCAAAATCCTAAGCAATGGAATTCCTCAAGAAATAACTTTTAAAAATAAAAAGATTAAATATGTAAAAAAGTATAATACCTGGAGTATAATACATGAGGGTATAATACTTATAATACTAAGGGATAATAATATCTTGAGTCTTTTTTATAAACATTCGCCAATAAAAACGGTCAACATGAAACTTGCACTTTCCCCATGGATTACTGATGATGTGCGAGCAGCTATGCGTAGAAGGGCTATCGAGCTTTTCGTAAATTTAAAATAGAACGTAGCGTGTGTAATTGGGAGCATTACAAAGCTGTTAGAAATTGTTGTAATCAGTTGGTGAGGGTGGCCAAACGGCTCCATATTCATAAAAAAATTGTTAAACTCCTCTTCGGCAGTTACATGGAAGCTTCTTGAAACTTTAGGTGCAGTGCCATCTAAAAGTGGCACTCATCCAACCACATTGTCTTCTAATGAATGGAACATTCACTTTTCTAAAACTCCTACTCTTAATAACAAAATTAAATTCAAAACAATTTCATATATATCTTCCTTACCAAACCTTGTCAATGTACCATGTACCTACACTTTAGTCTCTGAGGAAGAAACTAAAAAAGTACTTCTCTCTATTAAATCTAGTGCTGTTGGTGATGACGACATTAACCGGTTCACGATTGTTACATTACTTGATTTTATCTTACCCACTCTAACTTATATTATCAATATGTTATTATCCAATCACTATTTCCCTAAGCTTTGGCAGAACGCTCGTGTAGTACTTTTACCAAAAATTCCTAATCCTACCACTTTTAATTGATTCCGTCCCATATCCATATTGCCATACCTATCTAAGTCCTTGAAGCAATTGTTCGCAAACAATTTTCTAGCTACAATTAATGAACAATCTTCAAAGTAGTTATCAGTCTGGCTTTCGTCCGGGACACAGCACTACCACAGCTCTTCTTAAAGTTACTGAATATTTTCGAGAAGTGATGGACCGTGGTCAATTAACCGTATTAGTTCTTATTGATTTTTCTAACGCTTTTAATACAGTTAATTACGACTTACTGCTTGCGCTTTTAAGACATCTTAATGTTTCTTCCAAGGAGCTAAACCGGTTTTCCTCTTTGTAAAATGTACATGTTATATTTAAGTTTTGTTAGTTTATATTAAAAACACTAGATGGCGTTGTTTAAAGTATGTGATATTCTGCATCGCGGTGTTAAGATATTAACCGATGTAATGGATAGCAACTATACGATTAAAGAAGTTTTGTCTCGCTCCGATTACCGTGTTTTATTTATTCGAGCTATTCGAGGGTTAAACATTGGTCCTACGATCCGGATATTGCCGTAAGGACGGGCGAACTTATAAGACCGCGTCGACGCAGTGGTGGATTGTCACTGATGACGCTAGGGTGTCGAGGCATCAGGAGTAGCTGTACTGTAAAGAACGTGCAGCCATAGCGTCAGCTGCGACACGTGGTGGAGCGGGATCCGGGAAGCAGATAGTGTTGTAGTGTGTGTGTGTGTGTGACGGACAAATCGTGAGTAAGAAAAGAAAACATATTTATTCGTAGTCTCTACACAACATTTACATACAGAAAAGCTATAAAAAGTTAAAACAGAATAATAAAATTATCTAAGTGTTATGTACCCAAATGTTATGTTGAGCCGAAAAGGACTCAGCTCAGCTTACGCTACGATATATAAAATATATAATATAATAAAAATATCGCAACACTGATTTTCAGTTGAGCCTTTATACTTTATAATCTATAATTGAGCACGCGACAGTGTCAGCAGTCACACATTTTATACAAACATAACCTATCAAAGATTGCACTAAATTTTAACATTATAAACAACAGACAAAAAAAATATAATAATAAAAATAAAATAAAAAAAAGCACAATTTAACATGAGAACATATAAAGACTAGGCATAAAAGTCTTAACCAAGCCATAACAAATAATCAAGTCTTAACCTAAAAAACAGGAGAAACAAACTTAAATAAACGAAAGATTTATTATACAAGATTTACTGAGGCTTTTAATCATTAATCGTAAAACTAATTATCAGTGTAAGTTTGTATATATATATAGCTCATGAGTTAGTTGTAAAAAGATGTTATGTGATGTCAATTAAAAGTGCGAATTGTTGGGAGTGAACACTAAGACAGCAATGCAATACTGCTCTTAGGGACTTAGTGTATGTTGCACGACAAACAAACCGCCTCTGTGCTAGTTGGACAAAAACTTCAAGGTAAGTAACCAACAATTTTAAGTATTTTTTTGTATTTCTAAAAAATATTTCTTTAAAATAGTTTTAATATTTTTCATTTTCAGGTTCCGCATTGGAGGAGGGAGGTTGTTCCAGCATTTGGAAGCTGCATACCTGAAGCTGCCCCGAAATGCCGCTGTCTTGTGAGGAGGAGTTAATATCATATGCAAAGATGCCCTAGTGTGATATGTAACATTACTCTGTGATGCCCATTTAATTTTACTGAATAAGTACTCTGGCTTCTGAGAAGATACAACTCCAGAGAGCAGTGTGATAAAATGTAATTGTCTACGAGCTGCCATCTTTAATAAGTTAGATTTATTGAGAAATGGTGTAACATGTGCACGAGAGGGAATTGAGAAGCAAAATCGAGCACATGCATTCTGAAGTCTCTGAATAAGCCTTTCAGTGCGAGAAAGCAAACATGGACCATATACAACATCAGCATAATTAATTTTAGATAAAATTAATTGTTCACATAATCTAATCCTAAGTTCTACTGAGATGTATGGTCTAATATTATATAATAACTTAAGCCTATAAAATCTATTCTTGATGGCATCCAGTACATGTCTTTCAAAACGTAGATTACTGTCCACAATCACACCTAGGTTACGGGTTTCTTGTGCATAACTGATGGATTCACCTAGCATTGATATTATTGGACATTTTGTAGTAATTTTCTGTATCTGTTTTTTTGATCCAAGGATCATATACTTAGATTTACTGGCATTTATGACAAAACAGTTCATGACAGTACTGTATAATATATATAATTAGTAGTGACTTTGATAAAATACAACATATATAAAGGACTTCTGATATTTAAACTTTAAAGCATAATACATATAATAATAATTGGACTTAGAATATTAACTGTTCATTTGAAGTAAGAAAATATATTAGGACTTAGAATAAATAAGCAAAATTGAAATTACGGGGAACCTACGGACATTTTCATTAAATTACAACTTTTAGACACTTAGAAAAATAAAATGGATCTTTTGGAAATACAAGACGAACTGAAGTGTCAGTTCCAGAAACTTAAAATTAATTATAAAAAAAGTCCGAAAGAAAGATTGACTCGTCAATATATAGAAACTAGATTGCAATCATTAGAATCGAAATGGAAGGAATTTACAAAAAATCACGTAGAGTTAATAAAGAAGAGAGCTACATTAAACACTGATTATTTTAGAGAAGATGTTTTTGGATTCGTTGAGGAGTTTTATTTGGACTTTAAGACCGAACTTAGAGAAGTTTTTGAAAGAAGTTCTTCGAAATCGTTAAAAGATAATAGTTTAGATATAAGTAGTAATTTTAAGAGTGCAGCAAAGTTGCCTAAAATAAATATTCCCATGTTTGCTGGCTTGTACAGTGAATGGTTAAGCTTTCGTGATCTTTTTAAATCACTTATTCATAATAATGAATCTATAGATAATGTTCAAAAACTTCACTACTTAAAGGGGCATCTCACTGGTAGTGCAGAACAACTTGTACGTCATATACCTATAACTAATGACAATTACTTACAATGTTGGAATTTATTAGAAAGTAGATTCAATAATAAACAATATTTGGCCAAATGTATTTTAAATAGATTTTTTGCATTAAAAAATGTAACAACAGAATGTGCTAGTTCTATTAAGCAATTGTTGGATGGAACAAATGATATGCTAAATGGCTTATCAAATCTAGAAATAGATACAGGTACATGGGATGTTATTGTTATTTACATAGTAAGTCAAAGATTAGATACAGATAGTCGTAAACAATGGGAAGCAAAAGTAAGTGAAAACACAAATAATTTACCGACTCTTAATAATTTTAAAGAATTTTTAGAACATCGCTTTCGGTCACTTGAATTTTTAGATAACAAAACTGCTAAACAAAATTTTACTCGTAGCTATAACTGTCAAAAGGTCGTTAATTCTTTTGAATCACAGTGTGTTTATTGTAGGGACAGTCACAAGATTTATAATTGTAAGAAATTTATCCAATTAAGTATTGAAGCTCGTCGTGATTTTGCCCGGACCGGTGCGCTGTGTTTTAATTGCTTAGGGGAGAATCATTCTGCATTCTCCTGTCGTCAATCTACAAGATGTCGTATTTGTAAAAAAGGACATCATTCCTTATTGCATCCTGCTACCAAACCGCAATCCAATCGATTGAATGGTGGAGATGATAAGCATGTGGTGAGTGTCGCAACCACATCTTCAGAAATGGAAACTACTAAGGTTGTTTCTTGTTTTTCAGACTCCCGAAGTCGGGCTTTGTTGGCTACAGCCCTTATTAATGCCAAATCTAAAACTGGATTTGCTCTTTTAAGAGCCCTGTTGGATCAGGGCTCTCAGGCGTCGTTTATTACGGAGTCAGCAGTTCAGTTGCTGGGTTTGAAGAAAATACCAATTAAAGTAGATATATCAACGCTAGGCGACAGCGATAGTATATCTTGTACTGCAATGGTATTAGTTAGAATACAATCACGTCTAGATCCTTCATTTATATTAGAAATCAAGGCTTATGTTTTGAAAAAGCTCACATCCTTTCTACCTGAAAGGAAGGTTGTTTATAGTTTACCAACACTTTCTGTTATGGAGTTGGCTGACCCATCATTTGATACACCAAATAAGATTGATATTGTCTTAGGTGTAGGAGTATACTCTCAAATATTATTAGAAGGTATTCTCAAGGGTCCAACGGGGTCTCCTATAGCGCAGAAGACACGACTCGGTTGGATTGTATCTGGTGATGTATGTAACCCAAATGGCCATAATTCAGATTCAACTAAAAATATTGTTATGAGTATGCACGTCAAATTAAGTGATAACGAAACTCTGAAAAAATTTTGGGAGTTAGAAGAACTTGTATCTGAAGGTAAAGGACTACTTACAGAAGAGGAAGAAAAATGTGAGAAGCTGTTTTCTAAGACAACAAAAAGAGACCCTTCAGGTCGATATATTGTCAAATTACCCTTTCGAGAGGAAGATCCCCTTAGTAAGTATGGGGAGTCAAAACATATTGCCCTTAAAAGATTTTTGAAGTTGGAACAGAGATTCCAACAAAATCCAGATTTTAAGTCACAATATGCTGCGGTTGTAAAGGAATATCTTGACTTAAATCACATGGAGGCTATTCCGATTTCAGAAATAGACAAACCTGGTGTTGTATATCTACCTCACCATGCTGTCGTAAGAAACGATAAAACAACTACGAAAGTGCGCACGGTATTCGACGCATCTTGTAAAGGGATAAATGGAGTATCTTTGAATAATGACTTGATGGTCGGCCCAACTCTGCAGCCTGAGCTACGTCAAATTATAATGCGCTGGCGTTGTCAGCCGATCTGCTTGATTGCGGATATAATTAAAATGTATAGACAAGTTAAGGTTGCTGTCGAAGACATTGATTTTCAACGAATTTATTGGCGAGATGATAGTTATTCTCCTCTACAGCATTTTAGATTGTTACGTGTAACCTTTGGCACATCATCAGCACCTTATCTTGCCGTAAGATGTTTACAGCAACTTGCTTATGACGAAGGAAATGATTTTCCTTTTGTTTCCAATCGCATTTTAACTGATTTTTATGTAGATGACTTAATTACAGGCTGTGAATCAGTTGAGGAAGGTGTTAAGATTTATAAGGAGATGAACGAAATACTCAGTCGTGGTGGATTTCAACTTCAGAAGTGGTCCAGCAATAATCCAGAAATTATGAAACTCTTAACACAAGTTGATGAAAGCAAAGATCATTTAGATTTAAAAATAGATGATACAGTAACAAAAATATTGGGCACAACCTGGAACCGGCATAAAGATGAATTTCAATATACAGTCCAACTCCCTCTGCTGACTATGCCGGTTACTAAGCGAAAGGTAATATCAGACATTTCTCATTTGTACGATCCTCTAGGTTGGATTGCACCTGTGATAATAACAGCCAAGATTTTCATACAAAAACTTTGGCTGTCAGGTATCGGTTGCGACGATGAATTGCCACAAGTCTTATTTCAAGAATGGATGACGTATCGGAAAAATCTCGAAGGTCTCGTTGATTTTAGAATTCCAAGATGGATCAATACAACTCATAGTGATCAATTACGCGAACTTCAAGGTTTTTGCGATGCTTCCAATGATGCATATGCGGCTGTGGTTTATTTAAGATCTGTTGACAGACACATGAAGATTCATGTGAACCTTATAACTTCAAAAACTAAAGTATCCCCAATTAAACAGGTATCTATCCCTCGCTTGGAGTTGTGTGGTGCCGTTTTATTAGCAAAGCTTCTTAACGAAGCTGCTAATACTCTTAACATTCCTATGGAAAACGTTCACGCTTGGACAGATTCCACCGTTGTCTTAGCTTGGTTGAAGAGCCACCCTAGCAGGTGGAAGACATTTATTGGCAAACGAGTGTCCGAAATACTTACAATTATGGATAGCACTCATTGGTCTCATGTTATTTCGAAAGATAATCCTGCGGACTGTGCATCCAGGGGTATAAGTTCTGTTGAATGCTCCAGAAGTGTTCTGTGGAAAAAGGGACCTAAATGGTTAGAAAATGAAAATATAAATTATAATAAAAATAAATATGAAGAAACTAATTTGGAAGAAAGAAAACAAAGTATTTCATGCAATATAGTGACAGAAAATATTAATGAGTCTATAATTGCAAAATTTTCGTCGTTACGAAAACTTACAAGAGTGATTGGTTACTGCAAAAGATTTATTTACTATAAAAAAAATTACATTAATAAGAATTGGCTTACCTTTACAGAGATTGACGGTGCCTTACATACCTGCATAAAAATATGTCAAACTGAATATTTCAAGGAAGATATAGAATATTTAAAGAGTGAAGGAACAGTAAAAAAAGGAAGTAAACTTACCTGTTTGAATCCTTACCTAGATAGTAATAACATCTTGCGAGTTGGCGGCCGGCTCCAAAAGGCTGAAATTCACGAAAATGTAAAATACCCTATTATTTTACCTCATAAATCACATTTTACGAACCTTCTCGTGGCTGATGCACATGAACGTACATTACACGGGGGACCACAATTAATGCTTAATTATTTAAAGACCAAATATTGGATAATTAATGCCAAAGGCCTGATTCGACATCATTACCGAAGATGTGTCATTTGTCTCCGCTATTCAGCTCAAGCCACCCAGCAATTGATGGGACAATTGCCTAAAGCTAGGGTGACTATAAATAGGCCTTTCTTTCACAGCGGGCTGGATTACGCTGGGCCAATTGCTGTCAGGCCACACAAGGGTCGTGGATATCACTCTACGAAAGGATACATTTGTCTGTTTATTTGCATGGCAACTCGCGCTGTTCATCTCGAGGTTGTTAGTGATATGACATCACAAAGTTTTATAGCTGCATTTAAACGGTTCACAGCTAGAAGAGGACACTGCGCTAATTTATGGAGCGATAATGGCACGACGTTTGTGGGGGCAAATAAAGAATTAAAATCGTTACTCACTAAAAAAAGAACTGAATACCCAGCGGATATTGCTGAATGGTTAGGGACCAACGGTACGGACTGGCACTTTATTCCACCTCACTCTCCAAACTTTGGAGGGCTATGGGAAGCTGGCATAAAGTCCACTAAAACGCATCTCAAAAGATTAATAGGAAATCACACTCTTACATTCGAAGAGTTAGTGACTGTTCTTACACAAATTGAGGCTTGTCTAAATTCCCGGCCCATAATTTCGATTAGCGTCAACCCCGAAGATTCAAATCCGTTAACACCTGGTCATTTTTTGATTGGAGAGCCCATAAAGTTAATACCAGAGTGTAACTACGAAACGTCGAATATAACGACATTAAAAAGATGGCAACTCACTCAACGCTTGGTTCAAGGTTTTTGGCGTAGATGGTCAGATGAATATTTGACAAGATTTCATCACCGGTACAAATGGACGCACAAAGTTCCCGAACCAAACATCGGCGATGTGGTTTTGGTGAAGGAAGATGGTCTTCCACCAGCAAGTTGGTTATATGGTATTATCACACAAAAACACGTTGGGCCGGATAATATCACGAGAGTTGTTTCTTTAAAATGTAAAGGGACGATTCTGAAACGACCCACCTCAAAATTAATTATCTTGCCAATTACTCAATAATGTTTATTTGTACTACTTTAGGTTTCTTTTTGTTTTACATATTTTCATCTATCTTATAATTGTTTTTCTTTGTAAGCTAGTAATTTTGTTAAACACCAGTTTGTTCAAGCTGTGATAAGTGTTTATTTTTGTATACAGTTGTTAAATGTACTACTGTTCATATTTTGAATTGTTGCTCTTTAATTGTTACATTTGATGTGGTTATGAACATTCTGTTCATGGCTGGCGGTATGTAAAATGTACATGTTATATTTAAGTTTTGTTAGTTTATATTAAAAACACTAGATGGCGTTGTTTAAAGTATGTGATATTCTGCATCGCGGTGTTAAGATATTAACCGATGTAATGGATAGCAACTATACGATTAAAGAAGTTTTGTCTCGCTCCGATTACCGTGTTTTATTTATTCGAGCTATTCGAGGGTTAAACACTCTTACCTTCGGGATCGCCAACAGGCTGTCTGCATTGACAAAACTTTGTGTGATGCAACTTGCAACAAATTTCTCTCCCCTCTTCTTTTTTCTTTGATTACAAATTTAATTATATAATTATATAATTATATTTTCATGCCATTAATAATGATCTGACTCAAAGCCACGAATGGTGTAACGATTTTGGAATTGATCTCAACCCACAAAAGTCTCTAACCATAATTATCGGAAGCATCCACGGTTTGACTAAAATTGATAGTTGTAATTTGGCACCAGTCATATACAATGGGGTAAACATACCTCTCACGTCATCAGTAAAAAATCGTATGGACAGCACACTAAGTTTTAGCCCTCATATAACTGAGTTATGCCGAAGAGTTACATACTCGTTGCGTTTACTTTATCGACATAAAAACTTTCTACCCATTCGGACCAGAGTTCTGTTAGTGCAGTCTCTTATTTTCACTCTTCTAGATTATGCTGATGTATGCTACTCTAATATCTCTGAAGGCAATCTAAATAAATTGGATCGCCTCCAAACACGTACACACACGCCATAAAACTGTGGGTATTCCACAGTTTTATAACATACTTCCTGACATACTTCGACTTGCTCCCAATAGACAAGTAGTAGTAATTAATTAGTTTTTTTTTCTTTATTACTTATTTATAAGAGTTTTTAGTTAGTACTTTTTTATTATTGTTATGTATGTTTTTGTACACATTTATTATTGTTACTATTTTTATTTCAAATTTTTAGTTTTCTACCATGTTACATGTTATTTGTTATTTTTTTTTTATAAGAATTCAAGGGTTGGAGCAAGGGAGCAAGTCGAAGTATGTCAGGAAGTATGTTATAAAACTGTGGAATACCCACAGTTTTATGGCGTGTGTGTACGTGTTTGGAGGCGATCCAATTTATTTAGATTGCCTTCAGAGATATTAGAGTAGCATACATCAGCATAATCTAGAAGAGTGAAAATAAGAGACTGCGCTAACAGAACTCTGGTCCGAATGGGTAGAAAGTTTTTATGTCGATAAAGTAAACGCAACGAGTATGTAACTCTTCGGCATAACTCAGTTATATGAGGGCTAAAACTTAGTGTGCTGTCCATACGATTTTTTACTGATGACGTGAGAGGTATGTTTACCCCATTGTATATGACTGGTGCCAAATTACAACTATCAATTTTAGTCAAACCGTGGATGCTTCCGATAATTATGGTTAGAGACTTTTGTGGGTTGAGATCAATTCCAAAATCGTTACACCATTCGTGACCAGTGGCGTAGCGTAGTGGGGGCGGCGGGGGCGGCCCGCCCCGGGCGGCACTTTATAGGGGGCGGCAAAACTTAACAATAAATAAAAAATATATATTTTTATCGTAACTACAAATTTGGACCGATTGAAAGGAGCACGGAATTTTTCATTACTTATTTTGTGACGAATTCGGGGAATTCCTTTTCTTTGAATGATATTTTGTAGCGACTGGCAACAACGTCTATACTGACTTGTGGGAATTCCCCGTTTATGACTAACAATCAGCGAGAATGACTTCTATTACATATATATTAAGTTCAATATAGTTTATCACACGTACGAGAAAGCCCCTTTAAGGTACGGGGAATTACGTGCTTTGACAAAGTTTGACAATTCAAAGAAAGTTTTATTGATGGATCGTCAGTTGTCCAATTCACATTGTCTCGTATTTTAATTATGTTACGCTTTCCAAATTGTGATTTTTGTGCAAATAAGTGCGTGTAGTGGTTGTGAAATTATTGAACAACTTTCAACTTAGTGAGTATTAAATATTATATTTATCTAATTGTATGTTGGACTATCTGATATGTTGTTCAAACTTCAAACTTTAATTTATTAAAATAAAAAAGAAACGCCGAAGTGCATAAAAGTATTTTCACATTTCAAAGGGATCTTGATCGGAAACTGTGATATAAATTTCAATTTAATATGTGTAAGTAAGTACTCGTTCCTATGAAAAAAGGTCTTGACAGACAGACGGTCAATGAAATGATTTAATAAAAGTAAAGATAGATAAAGGCTCAATTTTTTTCCTTTTGGGTACAAAACCCTAAAAACGGAAAATTTCAGTAAAGCAAGGTTCTTTTTTAATATCCTAGGTACTTCTTTTGAAATGTTCGATAATTTTGTTTACAACACTAACTTGTACTTTTCTCATTTAATATTTTTTTGATTTTAGCATCAAAAATGAAAAGAGTAAAAGAAAGTGGGGCTTCTTACCGTAATAAGAGAAGAGCTAAGTTGGAAAATATTAGAGCAAATGAAGGAGCTTTACTTAAATATGTGAAAAGTGTTGTTCCTGACACGTCAGATTCCTCGTTAGGCTTAAATTCATCACAGACAACTGGGCCTTTAAACCCAGAACAAGCTGAAAAAATACAAGAACTTGACATTGTTCCTAAAGATCAAATTCCAACAACATCCACTGCATTAGTGTCTCCATCTGTATGTTCAGACATGGACATGCATAGTTCCGAAACAGAGATTGATACAACATCATCATTGTCTGCTATTCAGTACCAAAGACGAAAGGAAAATTTCGACGATATTGGAAAATGGCCTGAACACATAGACGACAATATTCGATTGCATCTCATTCAGCAAGGACAGGAAATTGTTCAGCATATTGATACTAATTTCGCTGAAATGTCAACAGTAACACGCTCAGATTCGTGCTCTTTAAAATCAAAAGGAGAGACAAGAAGGCTTACTAAGGATTGGTTTTATCGTACATTGACTAACGGCGAAAAAGTTTTACGTACTTGGATGGCTTATTCTCCAGCTAAAGCATCATTATTTTGCTTTTGTTGTCGTTTATTTGAGAACGTAAGTACACCGAATGGATCTAAATTTTGCTCATCTGATGGATTTAATACTTGGTGGAAATTAAATCCTAAGGTTTCAAGTCACGAATCAAGTGCACTACACATCCAAAATTATTGCAAATGGGAGGAGTTGGAGAGCAGACTTCAAAAATTACAGACTATTGACAAAAAAGAGCAAGACATAGTGGCAAAAGAAATAAAGAAATGGCAGGAAATTCTTATCAGAATGTTTGATATTTAAGATTCCTTGCCAAACAAAATTTGGCTTTACGTGGACATATAGAAAACGACACCGGTACCAATAGAGGAAACTTTTTAGAATTGGTTAATTTAATTGCAAAATACGATCCTGTACTTCGTGAACATCTTGTAAGGTCTAAAATATCTGGCAAAATTTTAATCACTTACATGTCACCACAAATACAAAACGAATTTATTGCCATTTTGGAAAATAAAGTTCGCCAACATATCATCGGACAAATAAAAAAGGCTAAGTATTATTCAATCATATTCGACAGCACTCCAGATCATTCTCATAAAGATCAAACAAGTCAGGTATTAAGATACGTAGTAATTGAAAATCAGGAAGTAAAAGTAATGGAATCTTTTATAGATTTCATTGAAACTAAAGACAAAACTGCTGAAGGAATTTCAAAGATGATTTTGGACAAAATTCAAGCTGATGGCCTAGATATAAGCAACTGTAGAGGCCAAGCATATGATAATGCTGCTGTTATGGCTGGAAAGTATTCAGGAGTTCAGCAAAGAATTCGAGAAATAAACCCTAAAGCTGAATTCGTACCTTGCTCAAATCATTCGTTAAACCTAGTTTGTTTACACGCTGCCTCAGTTGAGGTGGATTCACTAACTTTTTTCGGCACTTTAGAACGTTGCTATTCTTTTTTTTCCTCATCGACACATCGTTGGGAAGTTCTGATAACAGCTACAGGCAAAAGCTTAAAAAGGGTTCAAGACACGCGGTGGAGTGCAAGAGGCGATGCCGTAAATGTGACATGGCATCATTACAAAGATATTCTCGTCACTTTGGAAGAACTGACGGAGGCAGGTGAAAGCTTAAACACTAGGACAGATGCAGGTACTTTACTAGTTTCGATGCAGTCATTTTCCTTTCTTTGTTTTTTGGGCCTGTGGCAACCGGTGCTACATGAAGTGAATGATGCACGAAAATATTTACAAACAAGGGGACTTGACATAAGATTGTGCGCTCAGAAAGTAAATGCTTTGCAGATGATATTGACAGAGAAAAGAGAGGAATGGGCAAATGGCGCTGTAGGTTATGCAAAAAATATGTGTGAAGAACTTGGAATTTCCATAAAACCTCGGAGGCGCATAACAAGAAAGCATATTTTTGATGACGGAACTGGAGATGCTAACTTGTCTTGTGAAAATGAGTTGAGACGAAAGCTGTTTTCTTCGTTAGATAGAGTTATTGCAGAAATTCGTGAGCGTTTTCAACAGCTACAGAATTTAACGGATAAGTTTGCTTATCTAACACCGGCTATATTATTAAATCCAGACAACACTGAATGTAATCTAGACTACGCATCTGACGAAATTGACGAGCAGGATTTCAAGCTGGAAAGACTTCGACTGCGGACTTTCGTTGTTGCTACAGGCAACGAAAATGAATTGATTAATGCAGACTCACTTGAGTTATTTAAATTTATTGTTAAATCCAAGCTGGAAGATACTCTGCCCAATATTTTAATAATGTTCCGAATATTTTTCACAGTTGCTATAAGCAATGCCAGCTGTGAGAGAAGTTTTTCAAAATTGAAATTGATTAAAAATTATTTAAGATCGACAATGAGTACTCTAAGACTAACCAATTTGGCTATTTTGTCTATTGAGCAAGAGGTGTGTGATGCGATAGACATTGACGGTGCAATAAAAGACTTTGCTCTTAAAAAAAGTAGACGTATAAATTTTTAATTAAAGACGGAAGTTTTGTTTTGTTTTTTTAAGAAATACTCATATTACTTTTCAATAAAAATAAAAATGTTATATAATAGTATCGTTCTAGTTCTAAATAAAAATTGATTTTATTTAATCTTGTCGATCCTCAAGGTGTCGATCCTCAAGGTAAGAAAAAGAGGACGGCCAAGTAAAAGATGGAATGGCATCTTTAACCACAGCCGTGGACTCTCATGGGAACGGGAACGTGATAAATGGAAAGGTTTAGGAGAGGCCTACGCCGAAGAGGCGACTACGGCTTTAAAAATTGTTCAAACTTTCGAACCAAATAAAATACTTTTTTATTAAAATAATATTTATACTAATACGAAAGCAAATCCTACTAATCCTATCCTATCCTATCCTACTAATATTATAAATGCGAAAGTTTGTAAGGATGTGTGTATGTTTGTTACTCTTTCACGCAAAAACTACTGAACGGATTTTCATGAAACTTTTCAGTAATATAGCTTTGATATCAGAATAACATAATAAGTTAAAATTTATAGGGATTTTTTATAATTGGGTGATAAAATAATGATAACTGTCAAGTAAGTAGGAAAAAAATCAGCCCCTTGAGGGCTATATTGGCATGCGCTGCTCTTATTGTTTAAGTTACACAAAGATAATTACTCTAAGATTATTTATCTTAAATAGTTCTAAATAAAAGTCCGCGATAGCATCTATCTTTTATGTGTAAGTCACTATGACCAAAATAGTGAACCAAACATACAATTTAATTGGATATTTTTTAAAACTGCACTGCAAAATTTTGTTAATGCATATAGCTAACTGAATGTTTATCATTTAAAATATATATTTTTTAATAAAACTAGACCTGCAATTTGACGGTGAAAATAACGTCGATTGTGTAGCTCAGAATACCTCAAGTTTACATGGTAGTATATTTATTATGTTCAATGAAAATCTGTAAGTGTTATATATGGTTAGAATGGTTATTAAGTAATCTGTTTAAAAAGTATCTAAATGGACGCTTAAGTAAAAACAAGAGAGGTATAAAAATAATTACAGTACCTAATATTGTATCCTTATTAAAATCTTTAAATATACTTTTGACAGTGAGCGATGTCTGCCTATGTCGTAATTTAGATTGTATCACTTAAAATAAGTCATATAGAATACAAAATAAACAATAGTTTAAAAAACTAAAAAAAACACGCTTTTATTGCTAACCGAACTAAAAACTAGAAAATAATTTTTAATGACAAAGAGTATAAAATTACAGTAGTAGAAGATCGAACAATTAATCATAGTGAATCGCCTTAATATAAAATTATAATAAAATTTAAGTTATTAACAGAATAATTCAATTCTGAGTAAAAATCGTGGGGTGCATTTTACTGTGATTCTTAACTATCCTCTCATAGATAGTTGCTAATAGAATGATTGTAATACCTTAAATATCGAGCACCCCACGCTTTTTACTCAGAATTGAATTATTCTGTTTATAACTTAAATTTTATTATAATTTTATATTAAGGCGATTCACTATGATTAATTGTTCGATCTTCTACTACTGTAATTTTATACTCTTTGTCATTAAAAATTATTTTCTAGTTTTTAGTTCGGTTAGCAATAAAAGCGTGTTTTTTTTAGTTTTTTAAACTATTGTTTATTTTTTATTTTTTAGTCTGTGACAAACTCATAAATTGAGAAATCATTTCATTACTTAGATTTTTTTAGAAAGAATCACTCAGTGGTCTCCGTATGATCGATCAACGGGCATTGATCCGAAATCAATCGCCTTCACGGTTCAATGGGACTTACTTTCATCATTGTGGTTAGTTTTACCTCCCAATTAATGGAAAAATCCAGATTGACGTCGTTAAGTTGTCAATAGACCCTTAGTACTTCTACTGTTGAAGTCTCTTAGGAATAAGTCTAATTCATTAACCCGGCGTCAGCACAGTTAAAATATGTTACAACGATAGTAGGGTTGGGTCCAGGAGACCCGTGAAGAAAATCGTCATAATTTCAATAATTACGAGAAATTTACTAATATATGGCTGTAATTGGATAAAACGACTATAGTTTAAGTGGTCATGTATGAGTAAAAAGAACTTGAAGTAAAACTTTCTTTTTAATATTTTTTTTATGATAGTGGAACAAAATATTAACAAAAATAACAACCTTTGCTTTAAAGTCACAAAACTTGAACCAAATATAAACTTTTTTTCTAAAATATTAATAATTAGGATACATGTAAATCACATTTAATAAGACTACAAATAAAATTACAAATTAGTTTTATGAATCAGTCATATCATTGCTTACATATGCGCAGTCTCTACAGTACAATATTGCAAACTTAGTGCAGATATATTTGTTTCAGTTCTGTCAAGTTCAATTACTTTTTCAGTCTTTTTTGGCAGGACAGTCTTGCAACCTTTTTCTGACCTTCAGTATCTTTGCAGACGGGTCCCTGACAGGGTTTCCTAAAAAAATCGCGTATTGTTTGGCACATTAGTCTTAGCAACTGCAGGATGCCTTTACGGTCGCGCAAATGCTCACCAACAAGAGTAATGCGTAAATTGAGAATTTGTAACAATGTTGTTATTTATCTTAAGAAATATATGTGCAGTTATTGAAGCCATATTTATATATATATATTATAAAATTTACAAGCCTAAATCGAATGTTTAGGCCTAAAGGCATCTATGGCCACTTTATTGTATCTCTTCCAATAAAATTAATATTTATTTATTAAATTAATATTATTTATTAGTCATAAAAAAATATTTTCTAGTTTGTAGTTCGGTTAGCAATAAAAGCGTGTTTTTTTAGTTTTTTAAACTATTCTTTATTTTTTTTTTTTTATTTTTTTTTTTTTTTTTTTTTTGGGAAACTTTTATCAAATTATTGCATTGTCATCGGTCCTTGATACGTGTGCAAAGTTTCAATTTAATCGGATCGCTGGAACCTGGTGAAAATTAAGCTCGAAGATTCCGTTACATACATAGATACATACAACCCAAGCTAATAAAAGCGTATTAAAAAAGGGAAGTGGGAATTGTTTTACTACGAATTTAAGGCGTGCGAAGCCGCGGGTAAAAGCTAATTGTAATAACACAAATTATAGGTTGTCGTAGAAATAAAGGCCATTTTTATTTTTATTTCATGCAATCTTTTTGCATTTGGTTATAGCAGATCACACATCATTTTACACATTTTAAATCTTATGACAAGCAGTCTATATGTTTAACATTTTATAAGTTGGCTAACACCTTTTTTATGTTAGCAACGACATCGTGAACACACATAACGAATACACATTTCACTTTCTCTTTAGTGATATCCCATAACGACATGATTTCTTCAAGCTTATAAGCTATATTTTCTCCAGTGGGGCAGCTCTCTTAAAACTATCGTTTTCCTTCCTACCTTTATTAGGCGGGCCCTCGCGCGACGCAACGACTTCAATAAGTACAAATTAATATTATTTTTAATATTTTGTATCGGAGATTTTTTTTTTTAATTTATTGTTTTTATTTTAGTTTTACAGGAACGATAAATCGTTTTGGGCAGATTTAGTTTTAGCACGGGGTATCTATACAGATCATTCTTATTACTTTTAAAAGTATGGATTGAGAATATTATATACAGATTATAAAGGGCATTGTTACAGATAATTATGAAGCTATCACCGGTTCATTCAGAGAAAGGTTCATCGCCCCGCAAGCCCACTAGTGTCGTGGTATACCATGATGGTTACACAGTTGGGGAGACCACAGGCGGACTAAGCGTTTTGTTCACTATGTTGTGTATTGTGGACCTGTTTGGAGTTTTTCCTGTGGTAGCTCTGCCAAGAAGCATTATTTCTTGCGGTGAGTTTGACTTTAGTTTAAACAGAATTAGTCGTCAGATAAAAAAATGTTTATTTACATAATATTTAGGTAAAAATTTAAAGTATTTTGGAAATGAGGACCAAGAGCACGATATACATTTTTTAGTTATCCTAGGTTAGGTATGTAAAATTGTACAGATTATGTGACATAATAGTGTTTATATTTAGCAGAATATTGAGGTGAAAACAATTATATATTAATAATATTGTTGTCTAAGGTATTTACGGTGTTCCCCTGGTGATGTCAGTGTTCGCACTACAACTATACACTGCCGTGCTGTTAGGCCGAAGTTGGTTACTGGCTCATGAAATATCCCCTGATATTCGATTAAAGAGGAGGTAAGAACTGAAACAAATTGGTATCACTTACCCTTCTTAGGTGCTCGGCCGTCGACGTGAAATCAGATTAACCGTCACCGTTACCTTCCCCTTCAATTGTACTATAGTTTCTTTCACACACAGTATTACTATCGTTAAACTACCTATAGATACCTATAGATATAATGTAAATAGAACAAAACACAAGCAATAATTAAAATACAGTAAAATAGATTCAATTTATTAAAAACAATACAGGTCTCCTTACGCTGCAGTGGCTGAACTAGCCTTTGGAACAAGAACGCGAAGTCTGGTGACATTTCTCATAGACGCTACCGTGTTTGGGGCAGGCGTGCCTAACTTTATCTTTGGTAAATATACATATAATAAAATAGTATCTAGCTCAAGTTTGTTCAAGTAATGTATTTTGAAGACCCCCGCAAAAATTTTTGCTAGTTTTATAGTACAAAAATTACGCGGCCAATTTTGATGAACTTTAGGGTAGTGATAGCTAACAGCCCGAGTTCACTGTCAACTTATAGGATTCTTTTACTGACGACTTATACTTATTTCTACTAAAAAATTAAAAAACTGATACTAGCTATAATATGTAGAAAATGTAAAAAAATATAAAGTAAAAATATACAATATAATATACCTACGTTATAAAGACTCCTAAACAATATTTCAAACAATATTTGAAAATATGGTTAAACATGTATAGCCATGTTAGCTTATTTAAATTAATATAAATATAGAATGAAAAATAAACAGATACGGGCAGGGACTCGAACCCGCGACCTCTGGGAAACCGTCCTTAGTCCTTTTCATTATTTTATAGGATTATTAGGATTTTTGAAAGAAGCCTAATAGATGTCACCACCGTCCCGATTAAGACCGTCACATATAGAATACTTAATTCACCGAGACGGACAGTAATACGGTAGCTTAAATGGTAGAGCGACTCCCGTCGCGGTTTCGCAGAGGTTGCGGCTTCGAGTCCCTGCCCGTATCGGTTTATTTTTCATTCTACATTTATATAAATTTAATATTTCAAACATTTACCCAGTTGGTAAGGTTTTTTGTTGGCGCTAAACTACTGGACGAATTTTAGCAGTTCTAAGTGCGATAGATAGTTTTGTTGTTAATTGGCCGTCACCGCACAGTTGAAGTCGCAAGTTAGAGGTTTAAAAATTACGAAATCGTTATGTTATTTAAGAATACTCGTTTGAAAACTAGTTTACTTTGTGCATGACACACTTGCACTTAGACCAGGAATTGCTAAGCAGGAATTTCATCATCATTGAAGTCACACGTGGTTAACAACTGCTTGTAGGCAGATCGCTGATGCAGCAGGCCATTGCAACACATCGTGCGCCATCCATTATGAATGTTTTAAATGAAAAATATATGCTTGTACTAAGTTCCACTATTTAATGATTTTATATTTATGCTATGCGACTATGCCATACTCCTGTATGCCTGACGATGATGTTCGAAACCGGTCGCATAGCATAAATATAAAATCATTAAATAGTGGAACTTAGTACAAGCATATATTTTTCATTTAAAACATTTAGCTATGAAGTTCCATCAAGAAATATCAACACAAAGTGTAAATTATCCATTATGAAGTTTGGAAAATATTTTCCATGATCAGTTACAATTTTTAAACGACTTCTTCAAAAAGGTTCTCAATTCTGCCGGTATATATATATATACAGGGTTATTTGTAATTAGTTGAGCACCTTTTGCAGGCAGCCCCTCTACATCAATCCCAACAACATTTGTTCTACGACTTTTTAAAATTAATAGTTTTAAAATTTTAGTTTTTCCCATACAAAATTTATTTATTGCCTCTGAACGTGCATTAAACTTGAGCAAAGAGAGGCCACGCAACTTGTCAAAATATGTGCCACGTGCATCGGGGCGCGGGGTGGCGGGGTGACGCAGCGGCGGCTATGCTATGCTATGTTAGAACTTGATCATTTTCTAAGGTGTAATAAAAAATAGCATCGTTTTCCACTTTTATTTATTAAAATATTTTCTACAATAGTCGAAACACATATTGTCTAATTGTTTAAGAATCTAATGAAAAAACGAAATCTCCAATTGAAGTTGTCCACAAGTTGAATGTCTCAATATTTTTATTTGGTTTATGAAATAAGAGCACTGTAACGAAACCAAATAAATAATATTTTTACAAAACAATAACTTCACTTTAACTTACTTTATACATATCATATTATCTCATTTGTTAATATTTATAACATGACAATAAAACAATAAGTTACTTACGAATTTCTTGAAGATGGCGCGTAACAGAAAAACGTCATAATTTTCATTAATATTATTTAATTAAAACGTAAGAAGTGAATCGACTGTTTCTGACGTATAATATTCTCATAGAAGAAACACATAAGTACCATAAAAACAGACAAATGTACACAATCCACTTTAAAAATAATAACTTTAGGCTTCGTAACATGTTGGATCGTCACTATATCACAAATAAAATTATTCTTCATCATGGTTTCTGCTGTTTCGAGTTGTTGTTCGTTCTAGGTATAGCAAAACAGACCTTGTAAAGATGTGGACCCCAATGCTTCATTTCTCGGCCAAAACTAGTATTTCTTTTCATTCTTACTTCTTCTATTTCAGACAATCAATGTATTTTAAAAATATTATAAATTATATTTCATAATTTCTTCTTCATGTTATAATCTTGAATTTATTTATTAGTTTCAATAGCAAGTCCATACAATCGTATTGTCCAGTATGTAATTACAATTCATTATTTAATTATAAAACTCTAATCCGATAATTTTATTTTTGGTTAATGTAAATTGTGTTTTGTAATCCACATACTTGTCATTTTGATTATTTAGTATTTCCATAGCAACATGGTGTAAAAGAGATGAAGCTATACGAAAAAAGCTGGCGCGCGCATTTAACAGTTTCTGACTTTCGCTAGCCTGCCGCGACCTATACTTTAGACTGCTTACAAAATACAGAGTAATAAATAATCGAGGGAGCAAAAATTTTTTTTGTTCGTTTATTCTGAGTTATTTATCAAGATTTTTTTAAAGTCGTAGAACAAATGTTGTTAGGATTGATGTAGAGGGGCTGCCTGCAAAAGGTGTTCAACTAATTACAAATAACCCTGTATATTTATATTTATATATAGTTATATTTTATGTATGTACACCGATTTCTCCGAGGTTTCTGAACCGATTTACGTAATTGTTTTGTTGTTTGATGCGGAATAGTTTCGAATTGGTCCCATACAAATTTGATCCAGGGTGGGTCCATCAGTTTTATTTATGATTTTTGTACAAGTTTTGAACTAGCTCCTCCGGAAGGAAATCAGAACGTGCTGTGACTTATGACAGCTGTTGTTTTGGATATGTTAAGTCTGACGCGCTGCTGCTAGCTGGTTCTTACGTTGCTGAGCAGACTCGGTTGCTGTACAGTTTCATATCACTTCTAATCTATGAGCCCTCTGCTCAGTCGACTCGTTCTCTAAACGCTCACTAATGAGGCCAATTCTGTGAGTTTTTAAATTATCGCGTTGCATAATTAAAATATTTAAAATAATACGGGGCTTAACGCGTAATTTACCTTATATTTTACCCGACGTTTCGGCTGGGTTACACCAGCCGTGGTCACGGGGAGACTAGCGGTGTGCGGCGCCGTCGACTACGAGCGGAGGTATCTTTTTGAGGTACCCTCACTTGTGGATTATATTTATAAAAGTCACTACACACGACACTAACATTGTCCTCGGGTTTATTTGACGAAATATTGCAGTTATTCAATTTTCCTATAACTGGATTCCACAGTTTATATCCATCCTCACGATTGAAATTCTTTTGTTTTTTAATTTCAATCGCTTCGCAAACCATTCTGCGGTAATATAGACGATCGGTAGATAAAACTTTGGGTAGATGGGGCTCAATCAGTCCAGTGGTTGGTATTGGTGACTCGGGTCATCACACTCTGGAGGAGTGTGTGGCGTGGGACCGCCAGCGAGAAGAGCTGGCGGTCGTGGTCGGCAGCTGTGTCTCGCTGTCGAGCGTCATTCCAAAGATGCTCGACAGTGAGGACGTTTGGGTCGCCATGGCCTCCTTCTGCGAACAAGTCATTGCTGCAAAGGAGGCCGCGGAGCGGGTCAGGGAGCTAGCCTCTACCGCAGACCCGCTCCGTAGGGGTAGGCTGGGAAGAAGGAGGCGGGAGTATGCCCGCCGCTTCCTTCCCCAGCCGTAGTGCCTGGGCGTGAGAGGGGGGTGACCTCTCCCACCCATCATAGGCCTACGTTGAGAGGGTGCCCTTAGTTGATCGATTGATCGACCTTAACTACGTTAAAAAAACCGACTTTAAAACTAAAAAGTAAAAAATAACAACTATATAACTATAAATACTATATACTATAAATACTACCTATTATTTATATGTCCTATTTACTAATAGGTTTGAAGTCGGTGGCAAGCCTTAAACAAATACTTATATTTAACCACTTATATGAATACGAGCAAATTAATACAATGAAGTGTCTCTTTTATTGATTAAGATACTCTTAATATGATTACTAGCTTGAATCGATACGAAGATAACAAAAACATAAATAATTACGAAAATATTCAACTTCAAACCTATTAAAAAATATCAAAATGTCTTTATTTGGACAAAACATATTAATCGAAACTAAAATAAAATAATAAATCTTATTTATAAAACAAATGAAAAAAAAAATAATACAAAAGAGAGAAAAAAAAAACAATATTAATACAATAACAAAGAAAGTTATAAAAATGATGCCCAAATCGGAGCCACTCAGCCAATGTAGAGGGAACTGGGGACAGTTTTGTTCAGTAGGTACCTGCGCTGATTTTCAGTGACCGCCGTTTAGTGACATTTCGAACGCTAATGACGGATCAGATACAAGTACAAAAACACAAAAAAAATGTACATATAAGAAAATATAACAGGAAATATTAGCATCATAGCACAAAAAAATATATTAAAATAGAAAAGTAAAAATAAATAATAATAATAAATAAAGTACCTAATGAAAATTTTAAAAAACCCCCGATACAAAAAAAACCTCTAAAAAGAATAATAAATTAGAAATTTAAGAAACCCCCGATACAAAAAGACCTCTAAAGAATAAAAATAATATTATTATGTACTTATTGAAGTCGTTGCGTCAGTGCGTTAGAGGATCGTTGCACGTAGACCTACGTTGACGATGGTGACTATTTTACGAAGTTAATCATTGAGGACTTAGGTCTTAGACTATACGATTCGATATCGTAATTTTTTTATTTTAATACGAGAAATATATATATTTAATAAAATAAGGATCCGCGTGAAAGTTTCGACAATGTAATAAATTATAAATGTATTAAATAACATGATTCAAGACTTTTTCGTATTGGTAGGTAGATAGATAGGTTTCATATTTACGAATATTAATAAATATAAACATTTACAGTTAAAATGATTTACAATCCCTAATAACATTCCGATGAAGAGATTTTTTATTATCACTAGTTGTTGCCCGTGATTCTTTATGACTACAATATTAAGCCATATAAATATATTTTTACAGTCTACGTGGACGCAGTCACGGGCAACAGCTATCCCTAATAAAGTAAATAAGTGTAAAAACCTTTTGGCCTTCATAACAAGGCTTTTTTTCCTATACATATAGCGCGGGCGCAACCGCGGGGAACAGCTGATTATTGCATAAGAACCTCTCTTCAACACAAATAAAACGTCAATATCTTGGAGACGACTATTTGTATTTCAATCTAACATAGATAAGAACCATCTCGACGAGCATAGCTTTGATTAAAAAAACCACGTTCAAATCCGTCCACGCGTTTGGCCGCAAATTTACCACAGACTGATTGATACACAGGTACACAGATCGACAGGACAAACTTATAACACCCCTCTTTTTAGTCGGTTTATTGGATTGCAGTAACATTTATCAGTTATATTAATCGTAATAAATAAATATTAAATTTAAATTATTTAGATTACAAAACAAAATTGATTTAAAAATATACATACATACGTGTATAACGTTTTATACACTATACACTATGCTTTTAGCACAAGCTAACATTTTTTACTACATATTTTTGAATTTTTCAAAGCTTGTTTATCAATCAACATTGAAACTTAAATAAATAAACAATTAGTTTCTAATTAAATTTATTACTTTTTCGAAATGTCCAAATTTAATCTCATAGACATGTTAGGAAGTATGGAAAGCCAGTTCGCTAAAATTAAACCATTTTGTCATACAATTTTAGATCCTATCAATAAAAAATGAAAAAATCCTGATCATTTTATTAAATACTAGCTGTGCCTGCGACTTCGCAGTACGTACGTAACGTACCCTTTGGTACCCATGTAGGTATAAACTATAAACATTTAAGGTTTCATCAAACTCCGTCAAGTAGTTTTTGCGTGTAGAAGGATTTTTTAGTTTATTTTTTTCTTTTTTTTGCTGTTTAATCACCGATCATTTTTAATAGAGTAGTCCGATATCTCATTTTTTTTATCGGAAAGGGTATTATTATTTCCTGAGGGGGAGGACCACTTTTCAATTTTGAAAGTCTTAACGCAATGGTAAGAAAATAAGATTATTAACTTCTTTGTTTGTATTAAAAAAACACAAATGTAAAGTAAATCCCATGACAATATATACCCGAAAACTGCAACCGAACCGGTTAATCCGTTTCTGAGATTAGTGTGCACAAACATACATACAGATGTACAGACATACAAATATTCAAATTAATAGACAAAATGAAAAACCATTGTTTTTGTTTGTCTATATAAAGGTCCCAGCATTATGATCTTTTGAAAATATTTTCCATGTACAGATATCGACCAGTTACAGTTTTATATGTATATACATAAATTTCTTAAATTATTTAAATACTTATATGTTTTGATAGAACTAAATGTTATTCATGAATGAATGACGCTCAAATTTTGATGTATAACAGTTATTTATAATTTTGTTATTGGCCGCATATTTTTTCGTGTTACGGCACAACTAAAGGAGAAATAGATAAACAGATCAAAAATTCAAAAATGTTAGAAAAAGAATGTGTTAATTATCCGTTCACATCCTGGTTATATATATTTTTTTATATTTTCAATGTACAGAGTCTACTCCTCTACAGATTTCTTACATGTATAGAAGAACATTTGTATTTTTTACTATTACGTGCTTGACATAAATTGAAATAACTTTTTTATTTCCTCACCGATTTATATGAAAAAACACTAAATGTTAGGTGAAGACTACTACAATATATTACTGAAAACTGCATCCAAATTGGTTGAGGCGTTTCTCAGATTAGCGTGCACAAACATACAGACATACAGACAAAATGAAAAACCATGGTTTTGAGTTCTCTTGTTTATATAAAGGCCCCATTAAGTTTTTTTTTTTAATATATTCCAAGTACAGAAATCGATCAGTGACAATTTTATTATATGTATGGATTCCGGGTGATGAGACATTCACATTAACATGTTACTGACTGTAGAAATGTTAAATACATTTCGTTCAATTATATTGTTCGTTCGTTCAATTATAAATTGTTTCCATCATCTGTTCTAACTTATATGTTAAATAGTTAAGTATTTACCCATAAATCCCATAATGAGTGTTATGTCTTATGAATCGCAGTGAAGGTTGAAAACAAAGTATTTACACATACTTTATTTGTATGCAAAAGTATAAAGTATAATTACCAAAAATAAAGTAAGTTGGCAACCCTAATTACGTGAATCATATAAATTGACATAACTTTTTTATTTTTTAATCTAATCTAAACACTAAAGTTAAGTGAAAACTGTCACAATATATTCCTGAAAACTTCATCTATATATATATACAGGGTTATTAGGAACTGGCATTAATTTTGAGAGTAGGCATGGCGCCCGATCGTTGACCGTTTAGGTACTTCTTTCAAAATACAGAGTAATAAGTAACAGAGGGGAAAAAATTGTTTCGTTTTTTTCGTCGTAGTATTTAGAACAAATGTGGCCAATTAATTACTAATAACCCTGTATATTTACATATAATATATATCTTAGGATTTTTAATTATACAGGGTTATTTGTAATTAGTAGACCACCTCTTGCAGGCAGTCTCTCTACATCAATCCAAACAACATTTATTTTACGACTTTTTAAAATTAATAGTTCTTAAATTTTTAGTTTTCCCATACAAAAAAATATTTTTTGCCTCTGAACTGCCATTAACTCTGAGCGTAGGTATGGCGCTCGGACGTTGACCTTTTAAGTAGTACTTAAAAAATTCATAGCAATAAGTAGAAGAGGGAGCAAACATTTTTTTGTGTTGTTCATTAAGATTAGTATTTTTTTACATATATGACTAAATACAGTTGATTACTTCTTTGTACTTCAAGTAAAATATATAACATATTGACAGCGTCACAAAGTATGCAGCTTTTCTGGTGGAAGACCACGGACGGGGCAGTGAGCGTGTCGTACTGCGTTTGGATGATTGTGATAGGACTGTTGCTGTGTCCTGTCATGTGGCTGGGATCTCCCAAAGACATGAAGTAAGGATATCAAAAGACTTCCATGAAAAATCAGACGCTAAAAATCGAGTATTTTTTTAAACTCCTAAAATCAAACAGTTCGGTATACAGCAAATTGGCGGATACATATTATAAAACTTCTTTTAGAATTTAGGTGTCGTCAAGATATTTTTAGATTAAAATCTAGCAAATAGAAGATTTATTATATACCTATATTATTTTCTAGAGATAGTATCCGGAACTACACAAATTAGAAACCAAGATTATTACTAAACGGAACGTCAATAAATATGTTCTCTTCATAGTGAAGAGAAGATATTTATTGACGTTCTACAACTAATAAGTAAGTAAATACTAATAGTACAGCCTAGCTGTAGAACGTCAGCAGACTATGTATATGTCTAACTTTACTATGTACGCTCCTAAGGATTTAAAAAAGGCAAAATCACATATTTCTTTTATACTTAATTATCAATCTAACAATAAGGATAACTTTCAGAGCCATAGCGATAACATCAGTATGTATTGTGACCACGGTGGCAGTGTCCACGTGGATATGTATTTACTTGGATGGCGCTTCGCCCCCACCCAGCGGGGACGTGCTGGAGTATGTGCCTAGTACTAGGGACTTTTTGGTTGCCTATGGAATCATTGCTTTTCAGGTGAGGCACAATGTTAGTTGAATCTAGCTGTTTAATAATATACAATATTTTTTGGGCGTTATTACGTATGATTTAAATTTATATAAATATAGAATGAAAAATAAACCGATACGGGCACGAATTCGAACCCGCGACTACTGGGAAACCGTCACCGATGTGATACATCACTTATAGAATTAAGCATTCTATATGTGTATCGTCTTTATTTATTTTTAATTCTATATTTATATACATTTAAATAAGCTTAACATGGCTATACCTACATGTTTATAGATATTTTCAAATCTTTGAACATTTTAATTGAACCATTTATTTTCTTCGAAAACTCGTTTATATGTATAACGATTCTATCCAGTTCGACATCCACCCCATGCTGTTAACCTTGCAAGTAGACATGAAAGACAGTCGCCGTATCAACTCGGCCGTCCTCGGCGCCTTCGCCTTCACCGGCCTCGTGTTCACGATCACCACGCTGTTGGCGGCCACACGCTATGGAAACAACGTGGAGAGCAACATACTGCAGGGTGCGGACAGATCTCTTCAAACACCAGTAGAGAAGATATTTTCAAAATTGTTTAATGTATCAAAATCTTTGTAAGGGACATATTATTTGTTACAATATTCTTTTTATATCATCTACTCTTGCAGTAGATGGTATTTCCTGTATGGCGGGAAATTTTACAAACAGAATTGGCGAATACAAAATTGAGTTCATTTAGATTTTGTTAAAGAATCAGATGTGACCCAGGCATGCCCCCCTCCGTGGCGCTGTACGTGGTGGCGCTGCTGGTGACGCTGCAGCTGTGCTGCTCCAGCGCGGTCGGGAACTCAGCACTTTTCCAGCACGTCGAGGATTTGCTGCAGATACCGCAACGTGAGTTCACCTGGATGCAGTGTTGGCAACCTGCAATGATGCGCTGAACGTATCGGGGGCGTTCAATTATCGTATATAAAATAACATAACAAAGCCTGACATAACAAAGCCTGACATAACAAAGCCTGACATAACAAAGCCTAACATAACAAACCTAACATAACAAACCTAACATAACAAACCTATAAAATAGCCATTATCACGAACTAATATTGCGGTCGACCGCCCGTCACGTCTTTTGAATTTTATGCTTTCACATGGTGCATCACGTAAAAATGGCGTAAAAATAAAAAATGTTATCAGTCAATTGTTTATATAAAAAATGTTATCAGTCAATTGTTTATTGTATTCATACACACATATAAAAGTGACAAAACATATAAAATTCTAGTGAACGAATCTTTTGGTTCATACAAGTGAATCTCTTATCTCGGTTTTCAGTCACAATTTTTTTAGATATGTGTGGGTAATCTACTTTTGGTCATACCATTGTATTCTTTGGTCGATAATTAATAAACTTGGACTAATATCTTGTTTCTTTTCTTAATTGTATTTAGAAAAATAATGTATAATCTAATATTATCGTGTCATTACGAACGATAATGAACCTTGAATGATTTGAGACCTACGTACCATGTACAATGAAACAATGTACCTACATCGTACGTAGGTCTCAAAGTCCGATAATTATTTGCCTATATCCTACAAGTACGATAATTATTATTCTATATCGTACATATACGATAATTATTAAACGCATGTTTTACCAACACTGCCCGCGTGACGTTGTCACTAATCACTACGTTGCCCCACATAGAATACTAAAATCGGTACTATGAGGCGTATGAACTAAAAAAAAACATTAATAGATCGCCGTTTTTCATGTCAGTCCTAAATTATCATAACAAGATTATCGGTCCGAGTATTATTTAATTATATTAGGTAGGTACCTACTGTAAAGTAGCGGCGTGCTGTCACAATCGGTTTGACACATTCCAACAGTGATGTGATTGTGAATATCAATGAATGAATATAATTATTTAACTATTATTTTAAATACCTGACTTAGTCTATTAAAGATTCTGTTAATGACTTTAAAATATTTGCTCTCGGAACCATGTCATATAATTAGTAGGTAATTTGCTAACATCTTTGAATACCTATCACAGCTACCTTTGTATGAAACTGCGACTGTCAGGTCAGTTCAAACATCACACTTATACAGAAATGATGACTAGAAATAGTTTCGGTGACAAAAATCAGCCCCATTAAATTCTACACTCTTTCAAAAGTTTCGTTCCTGACAAATAATTTCTTTAGCTTGTTTTATTTCGTGTATTTTATTTTATTTCAGTGTATTTTTATAAAGTATAGATAATTTTTTTTCCAGGTTTCGGCTTTAAACGCTGCGTGCTCAGATCGGGCATCGTCGCGTTAGCCATTTTCCTCGGCGAATCCGTGCCCAGATTCGATTTAGTCATGGGTCTCGTCGGTTCGACTCTAACCGGCCCCTTGATGTTCGTATTTCCTCCGTTATTCTTCCTCAAGCTTTGCTACATGAAATCCAAAGTCAGAGAAATGGATATGATCGCCGCCGAAAAAAATGACCATTTTAAAAATGAAAATTTGGAACCACACAGCGACCTGGCAAATTACCCGTTAATAATGAACGGGGCACAGACCCAATATAAAACTTTTGAAGGGCACAACGAGGGAGGAACGGCGCCCGTAGATTTAGACGAATATGACGTTAAGTGGTACGACGTGTGTCTGGCGCTGGGCGTCATGTCGCTGGGAGTGTCTGCGACGGCCGCGGCTACGTACTCCAGTTGGTCGGACGCCATCACGTCCGCAACATTCTCGTCGCCATGTTTGATTAATTCCACTGCAGCTGCTAGAAGTTTTATTGCAGCTACTTATCATTTATGATATTGAAAAACTTATAAACATTTTAAGATTATTTAAATAAACGTTAAAATATAAAACAATTTTTTATTAAAAATAACCCCTCATAGGATACAGTGAGGCAACCCAGTCAGTAGAACGACAGGCAATTTATTGAATTGAGATATATTATAAACCAAATTAGTAATTTAGCTTAAACCTTTGGACGGCCTGACGAAATACTCTTCTGATCTCTTTTTCTAAACATTCTTGATTATAGAGACATCGAGAGGGACTATAGCTATAAAAAAAACTATGAGGTGTCAAGGGATCCCTGGATGGAACGAAGTTCTTTTCGATTAATTACTGAAGGAATAGGGAATATGCATAAAATTAAAAATGGTCTCAAATACCTTTATTTCGGAGACTTATTATCATCTTGTTATAATAAAAACATTTTTTTTTATTTACTAATCATTTTAGGCCATAAAATAATTTGTGAAAAGTGTAAATTAAGGGAGCGAAATTCAGACTTCCAAAACGCGTCACCATTTTCATACTGTGGTATCAGTGTTACTGAGAAACATAAATAATTTAAACCTATATTTTCGTGCTTAAAGGTTTTATTAAATGATACGATTGTTTAGGTAATTATTTTCCACTTCACTTGACTCAGATAAATAACTTTGTTTATAATCAGCAGATATAAAACATATAAGATGCTATAGAAGTATTATCAGCTTCCATCCCCCTTCCATCACCGGACGTCCCGACGCACGGCAGGTATCCATCCTTTTGTTGTAGACATTCAACCTGTCCGAACGAAGCGCTTTGCTTCCTCATTTTTAGTGCGTACAGCGAAGGACTGGAACAATTTGCCTGCGTCGGTATTTCCGGCCAAATATAATGTGGGTGTCTTCAAGAGAAGAGTGAATAGGTTGCTAGGGCAATGCGACTTACCATCTAAGACTACATTCTACTTACCATCAGGTGGAATGTAGTCAAGCATTGCCCTAGATAACATGCTGTGTTTTCAGTAAACATTTTTTTTTAAACTAACTATTTGATAAATAAAAGACGTGCTTCTGGTAATCGTGTAATGACAGACTAAACTAATAAGACTACCAACATAATAATAATTAAATATGTAACACCTTCACCCTTAATTAATACAAGGCATTTATCTTATTACACTCTAATCACTAAAAACTAAGCCAATATTCTACCTTAATAACTTAACAATTAACTTTACATACTAGATATATAAAATACTAATAAAAACATTTGACCAAGAACTTAATCTATTTCCCAACCATAGCGTTGAGGTTGACGACGAGCCCTCTTAGGTGTTGGCACGAGTGTAGGTGATAAAGTCGAGCCGGTAGGCTTGTCAATATTTGTTGGCACATTGGGAAGGGGCGCCTGTGGCGACGAAACATGCCTGTGGTTTTCGTTAGTTAGAGGGCTTGAGCGAGCGCTATCCGACGGTGCCATATTTGGCGTCGTCAGTCGCGCGCCCGCTCCTTCTGGGCTCTCGTCTCTAACCGGACATACAAGTGAGCTACGAGTCCGTCGGTAAGCGCTAGGCAACTGCTCAGCTATCACAGGCCGCTCATATCTATGCCTTAATTGATCGACATGTCTGTGTACCTCGGTTCCAAATTTAGACCTAACTGTATAATCTGTAGTACCTAGTTTTCGTTCTACTCGTCCCGCTACCCATCGGTCTGGCCCCCGGTAGTCCCTATACCATACATCCGGAGTCACTTGTCGGTGCGAGCCACCTGCCACCTCCTCACTGCGGACTTGACGCGCCTGCACCCGTGTCTCTCTGTCTGGCCTAAGAGTGTCTAACCTCATTCGCAACTTCCTGCCCTGTAAAATCTTTGCTGGGCTTTCACCAGTCGTATAGTGCTCGGTGTTCCTATACGTCAGCAAATATCTACACAATGCCGTATCTGGATCTAATTTTTGTACAAGTGCTTTCTTTATGACACGTTTACATATTTTTACCGCATTTTCTGCGGCTCCGTTTGATGCAGGATGGTAAGGTGCTGAGAACATCTGTTGAATGCCATTATTACTTAGGAAAGTTTTAAATTCTGCACTAGCAAAAACGGATCCGTTGTCACTTACGACTTGGCGCGGTAGACCGAACCTTGACCAAATATTTCTTAACACGGCTATTACTGTGTGTGATGAAGTTTTTTTCATATTTACGGCTTCAATCCATTTAGAACTAGAGTCTACGATTATCAAATAATTTAAACCAGATATGGGACCCAGAAAATCAATATGCAGCCGAGACCATGGTCGGTGAGGATACGGCCACGAACACGGCGCGTGGTGATGCGGCGCCTCGGCCAACGAGGCGCACACTTCGCACGAGCGGCACACGTCCTGCACGGACTCGTCTACTCCTGGCCACCACACATAACTTCGAGCTAGTGCCTTAGTTTTCACTATTCCCATATGGGAGTCGTGTAGCTCTTTAAGGACCATATCTCTGCACGCGGCAGGTATTACTACCCTATGTCCCCATAAAATACACCCCAATTCAATATATAGCTCGGTTTTACGATTAAAGTACGGTTTGAGTTCCTTAATTTTTATAACTGAGGGCCAGCCGTCCTGAATATAGCTCATAATACGACTCAAAATCGGATCAGTAGTAGTTTCCTTTTTTAAAGTATTGTAGTCTAAAAGTAAAGCTTCCGTCGCGAAATGTAAATACGTTTGTTCGGGTAATTCCTCTTCATTTGCATTATTAGTTTCTTTGTACGTTTTTATTAAACGCGAGAGCACATCGGCCGTATTTTGGTCGGTGCGAACATATTCGATGTTAAAGTCGTAAGCTGATAATTTTATTGCCCACCGCTGCAATCTACTCGCTGCCGTACTCGGAATCCCAGTATTGGGCCCGAAAATACTGACCAAGGGTTTATGATCAGTACGCAGTGTAAACTTTCGGCCGTATAGGTACTGATGAAACTTATCTACAGCAAAAATAATGGCAAGTGCCTCTTTATGAATCTGGCTGTAATGCTTCTCCGCGGCGGTGAGCGCCCGCGACGCGTACGCGACGACCCGCTCGCGGCCGTCCGCGTCCGCGCCGGCCGCGCGCTGCGACAGAATGGCGCCGGTGCCGTGCGCGCTCGCGTCACATGTCACTATTGTTTCCAGTGACATATCGTAATGCGCGAGCACATCGGTGCCACATAATAATTTTTTTATCTGTTCAAAGGCTATATTATGATTTTTACCCCATATGAAATGTTTCCCTTTTTTAAGCAATTCGTATAGGGGGCTTAAGTAAGTGCTCATGTTTTTAATAAATTTGCCATAAAAATTTACCATACCCAAAAACGATTCAAGCTCCGTTACGTTGGTGGGATGTGGCATTGAAACAATAGGTTCTATTTTATTTTTATCAACTTCTACTCCTTTATTACTTATTATAAACCCTAAGTACTTAACTTCGTTTGAGAGAAAGTCACATTTGTTACGCTTAATTTTTAACCCGTTTTTTTCTAAAATATTTAACACTTTGTCTATTGTTTCCAAGTGACTTTTCAAATCGCTATTTTTTATTAATATGTCATCGTAAAATATTAACGTGTTTGGAACGTTTTTTAACAGGTTAGTCATAAATTTTTGAAATATGCCTGGACTAGAAGAAAGTCCATAAACTAGACGTTTATATTTGAACAACCCGCGATGAGTGTTAATTACAGTGTAGTCTTGTGACTGCTCGTCTAGCTCAAGCTGGTTATAGGCCTGTGATAAATCTAATTTAGTGAACCAAACCTGGCCCGAGAGCTCGCTAAACAGATCGTCTACCTTTGGAACCGGGTATCTGTCGACCATTAAAACCCGGTTGAGCGTTACCTTGTAGTCGGCACATATCCTGATGCCACCGTCCGCTTTTCGCGCTATTACCAATGGAGTAGCCCAGTCGGAGCGGTCGACCGGCTCGATGACCCCGGCGGCCAGCATGCCGTCCAGCTCAGCGTCAACCCGGTCGCGCAGCGCGTACGGCAGCGCGCGCGCGACAGTACACCGGCTGCGCGCCCGAGCGCACACACAAGCTCACGCCGCCGCCAACGTACCGTCCCAATGTGCCATCAAACAAGGGTTTATGCCTGGAAATTATCGAATTCACAATTTCATTTTTGTTAAAATTATTCGTATTGCTTATACAATTTACACTAAATTTGGGTATTTCCATATCTAATTCGGCCAACCATTGTCGACCTAGTAAACTCGTTGTCCCGTTATCAAATATATACAAGTCCAGAATTTTGCTTACTCTATTGTATTTGACTTCCGTTTCGATGTAACCAATCGGTTTTATAATCGATCCATCATAAAAACTTAAATTTATTCGACACGGTTTTATCACAATATTTTTAAAATACTTTTCGTACGTACTTTTACTGATACAAGACAAGGGAGCACCTGTGTCTACTTCCATGTCTATAAAAATATTATTAACATTCATTGTAATACGCACCGATTTATACTTCGCTAACGACATTTGATACATTGGTTCGTCAAAATCATATTCACTGCTGTCCTCGTATTCACCCGTGTTATCACGAACGTGTGACTCGCTGTAGGACGGCTGCGCTGCCGGCGCCTGCCCGGCACCCCCGCAGCCTGAGTTGCCGTCGTATGTCCCGACGTCAGCTGACTCCTGCACCCAGTAGGTACCGGGCGGCTGGCCGTGCGAGCGCCCCCCGCGCCGACCGCGCCCGGGCCGCCCCCCGCTGCCCATCGCGCTGCCTCCGCGCGATGTTTGTTCCCCACGATTATTATAATTACCAGTCACCGCTGAACCCGCGGATTGTCTGATTTGACCAGAAGCACCCATTGGCCTTTTGCGACACATTCTTCTCAGGTGGCCCGGATGTTGACAATAACTGCACTGATAATCTTTATACTTGCATTCCCATTTTTTATGTTTAATATCGCCGCAAACTGAACATGCACTGAGCTGCAACTTGTTTACACCTTCCGTAAAACTCGTTATCTCGCTATTACTGCATTGTACAGCGCCCGCATCTCGTTCTGCCGCTTCCATGGTAGATGCTAGAATGACAGCTTTTGAATAATCTAAACTATCTTCTGCAAACAATCGTTGCCTTGTAAATTCACTTTGTAGACCACATACAAACTGATCCCTTAAATTATTGTGTAGTGTGGTTTGAAAATTGCAAAATCGTGATATTTTTTTTAACTCGGCGATGTAGTCAGCGATCGTTTCCCCCGCTAACTGCCTACGCTGTCCGAAACGGTATCTTTCCGCCATTTCCGAGGGCCTGGGTTGCAAATGATCTCGAAGTGTACTCACAGCTTGCTCATAAGTTAGTACCGCTGGTTTTTTTGGACTCACTAAACTGGATAATAGCTCGTACGTTTCTTCGCCCATTAACGAAATAAGCGTAAGTAGCTTCACTTCATCACTTATTTTGTTTGCCTTGAAATACATATCCATCCGTTCGGTGTAAGCCAACCAATTGCCGGATTTAATATTAAATTCACGAATTTGGCCGATAGACATTGTAAACTGGATATTTTACTGCACAAAATATTCCAAATTATCTTCGTCGCCACTGATAAATAAAAGACGTGCTTCTGGTAATCGTGTAATGACAGACTAAACTAATAAGACTACCAACATAATAATAATTAAATATGTAACACTATTTTACATAGTTTTACTGGTAAAGTAAAACTATGTAAAATAGTTAGTTTTTTTTTTTTTTTTTTTTTTTAATCTTTATTTAAGGGGACTTTGTCAATTTGACGATGTCGCCCCGTAACTCTTTTTACATATAACTTAAATCGCTATAATATACTAATAACAAACAAAAAAATACTATTGGATAGTGGTACTACATCTTAACCGGTACAATTCACATAATTTTCCAGCCTCTTCCGAAAACGGAAAGGCTAAAATACTATTGCAAATCCCCAAATTACTATTTCTAATATTAAATAATTCTTGCCTACGGGACTGGTTGCGGACACACTCCCACAAAACGTGATGAATGTCATCGATAATATTACAATCCGGACAATTTGGCGAATCGGTTTTACGCATTAAATAAGTAAATTTATTGGTTGGAATGTGTCCAGAACGTAGTCTTAACATTGTCACAATAATATCTCTGTGTGCGGTCACACTTTGGAACCATGGATATCGAGGGGGTTCTGATTGTATGGTCTTATACCATATTCCTTTAATGCGCGAGCGTTCATCAAAATACTCCTGCCAAAATTCTCTGCATGTCTTTTTAACGGCTATTACATGACAATGCTACATTTTGTTTTTCAGCCGATATATTTACATTGACACCTTTACTTCTGTACTTCGGTTTAATATTAACTTGCACAGCTTAGTCACTTGGTAAGTGGTCTTTAATATGTAAAAAGCAAGGCTCTGCCTTATGATCACATTTAATATTATCTTGGCTGATTAATATCACAGACATTTGTATGGGCAGTACTAGGACTTACTTACTATATCACTTCTTTGTAAAGGTCACCAATTTTTTTAAACACTACTTTTGATAGCTAAATCTGAAAAGGCTTCATTAACCGATGTCAATCTTTGCCTTTTGACAATGCACATTCTCATTCTATCAGCTGGTGTTTTTGCCACAAAAATATATGAGGAGCAGCTCCTTTCTTCAAACTTAGATTACATTAAATGTTTTTAAATGAAATATATATATGCTTGTACTAAGTTCCACTATTTAATGATTTTATATTTATGCTATGCGACCAGGCATCGTCAGGATGTTCGAAACCGGTCGCATAGCATAAATATAAAATCATTAAATAGTGGAACTTAGTACAAGCATATATTATTTAATTTAAAAACATTTAGTTATGAAGTTCCATCAAGAAATTTCAACACAAAGTGTAAATTACTTAGATTACATTTTTCTCCTTGTTGTTTCGTTATACATATTATCTTACTACTATTATAAAGGCGAAAGTTTGTAAGTATGGATGTATGGATGTTTGTTACTCTTTCACGTAAAAACTACTGAATGGATTTGAATGAAACTTTACCACAATATAGCTTATACATCAGAATAACACATAGACTATAGCTTATACATCAGAATAACACATAGGCTAAAATTTTTGAGGTTTTTAATGTGAGGTCGTAAAAAAAACACTGACTGAATCCTACAAGATAGATCAAAACAATTTACTACAGTATTGTACAACTTAAAAAGGTCTACAAAAAAGTGCGTGATTTATCTCTTAGGAATAACCTACAATAACCATTTTTTATCCTTTACTTTGTACGAGAAATAATGGCTTATTTACAAGGCGATTTTAAGCAATACAGTATTAATCCTTATCCAATTAAGTATCTTAAATACATTGTGCATTTAATAAAGATCACGTGTTTCCAAAGCGAAGAATCTGCATGTTTATGCTGAAGGAAAAAGATCGTTAAATGTAGTTTATAGGAGCATACTGCAGTAGCTACCTATAGGCCTATGATTAGGGCTCTGCAGTGCTTAGTTACCGTATTTCTTACTTATTACTAGACTAGACGGGACGAACCTGAAGTCCACGCGAACGAAGTCGCGGGCAAAAGCTAGTATTCAATATTATTAGCTGTATCTTCCTTAACCTGAAATAAATTAACAACCATAAAAATTTCGTGAAACCAAAAAAAGAATACGGTTTTTATAGAAAGTTATACTGAACTTTTGTATATTAGGTTATAGTTAATTTTAAACTTAAATTTTCTAATGTTTAATAGCTAATGCAACTATTAAATTAAACTTATTATAAATAAAGTATACTTACGTTAAATTGATCTTCACAATTTTATTTAAGACATATATTATCCCTTTTAATTACCATAGACCATTGTTTTTGTATTTTCGCATCTCTTGGAATATAAAAAACACTTTGTCGGGTGTTTTTCTAATACTATTTTTGCACTCCGGTACTATACAATACTTGTAAGATTGTTTTTATCTTCTTCCATGACTTGTAAAGCAATTAAAACTTAAAATATGTATGAAGTAAATAAAAAGTTCATAGTAAACATTGACTGGACGTGTTAAAATTGAAAGAAAGTTATGTGGAAAAATGTATATATTGTTTTAATGTAAATAACAAACATTTTATTGTACCACCTCAATTTAATAATCCAAAGTTAATAAATGATCACTTCCTTAACATTCCCGGTAGGAACAATGTTTCACCGCTCGATATTATCGATTATAGGTCTCGGAGATATGGGAGCGAAAAATTTTCCCTCAAACCTGTGGATGAAACAACTGTTTCTAAAATCTTACAAACCTTGATATCAAACGCTATAGGTATAGATGACGTATCCTTAGAAATGATTAACATTACTTTGCCATCCACTCTCTCTGTCATTACAAATATTATTAATAAATCAATATTAACCAATACGTTTCCCGACTTCTGGCGGCAAGCTTTAATTAGACCTAAAACAAAAAACCCTACAGATATCAAAGAGTTACGTCCTATTAGCATACTGCCCTGTATTTTTAAAGTTCTAGAGAAGGTAGTATGCAGACAGCTAAGTACATTTTTGGAAACAAATAATATTCTACCAGATAATCAATCTGGGTTTAGAAAGCAAACAAGTATCTGCCCAGCTTTAGCTCGTTGTGGATGACATTCTCACTTCCCAGGATACTGGGAAAGGGACAATTCTGGTTTCACTAGACTACTCTCGAGCATTTGAAACAATAAATATCCCCTTATTATTATCTAAATTATATTACTACGGATTTAATCAATGTACGGTAAATCGGTTTTCAAGTTACTTAAACAATCGCAGACAATCTGCCGAAATACTAAGTGAGGATGGAACTAAATTTAAATCTGAGTGGTCTAGCGTAGGAAGGTGTGCTGGAGAAGCATTGCCAGTGTCTAGGTGCGAATTATCAGCAAATAGATAAGCAAATACATTCGCTTTCTCTATTTCTGCGTTATTCATCCGGGTTCAGCGGAGCAGGCAGTGAGGGTTTGCAGAATTTGGACTTGATCGCTTTCGCGAGAGACCAGAAAGCTTGACTGCCATTGGTTTGACAGAGAGCTTTTCGCCCCTCTTAGGGATACGATTCTTACTTTGTCATTAATATTGATGCACCTTAAAACATCACACCTCGTCGCCTTCTACTCGTCCTTTAAAACCTTAAACCGGTTTTTCAGCGCCGACAACTCGCGCGCGTGTTGCATACGGGGCGAGAGGGTGGGGGAAGTGTGTTGTGCATGTCAAGAGTATTTTTTATTTTTTTTTTATTTATTTATTTTCAAAAATAGGTTAACAGTAATATTTCTATTTTATACAAATGCAGTTATGTAAGTATTAATAATTCTTTTTAACAAAGATAGAGTAAACGACGATGTCTGTGCTAGTGTAAACTGTGTGACAGACACCGACGCCTTCCTCACACTACTTAAAATTACAGTTATAGAACAGCTAGATGCTATCCATGTTACAAATTTATTTGCACGTTTAGGTGCGTGGTTTATAAAGATAAAAAAACAATAAAACAAACTAGAACAAAATGAGAACTTAGGGTTAGACATGCAATATGAAGTTAGGTATTTATGTGTAGTTTTCGTGAGTTTGTGTACCTAGTCGTGCTGTGTGTGTGTGTGTATGTTTGTTTTTTTGGTCTGGAGGTGTGTGTGTGTATTGTATTTTTGTTTAGACAAATAATTAAGATAATTTCATGAACAGGTTTTCGTTAGTAAGTTTAGTCAGTTTCGATTACGTAAGTATTTGGTTACTGCAAGCTTACATCCTATTTTAGTTATGGGATACACGTTGCAAAGCCTATTTATTTTATTATATAGAGAACAATTAAGGGTGTAGTATTGTCAGCTGGCTGACGCTGGCTTGTGCTGTACAATTGGATATATGGAGTCTTCACGCCGTTTGTTTAACAGAGCTCCAGGGTCGTAGGGCAGTGACGAGTGCTTCCGTAAAACAACGTGGAGCACACAGAGCTGTTAGTACAGGAACGTCTTTGTACAGCTGTGCAGACTGCAGATTGATAGCGAAACGGCTTATTGGTCATAACTTTTAAGACAGCTCTCCGCGCTCTCTCGAGTCGTAGCATAGATTTTTAAAAGTGCCGCCCCACACTGCTATTCAGTAAACTATAAGCGATTGAACCAATGCATAGTAAATAGTTTTTACATCTCTCATATTCGGTAAGTAGGTCCTTATTACACCCAAATGGGGCTTGTAAGTTACCAATTAGCGCTCTAGGTTATTAATGTAGCTAGAAAGGCCCCAGGGCGGTAAGTAATTTAAAAAAACAACACTTCACTCTTTCAAAAAGTTCGCGTACTTCTAACCTCCATACAGGCAATAGACATCATGCATTCAGCCCAATGATCAAAGAGGTCGCATCGCTATTCAGCCTTGTCTTCGTATGAGATAATAGCCATCAATTTTAAATATCGAATATTACATCGACAATACATTGTTCTCATTTCACTATAAATGAACATTATATCGAACAACACATTGTTCTCATTTCACTATAAATTTTAACTAATAAAATGTTTTATTCTTGTAATGCTGATTTTTTTTCTACTTACCTCACAATCGTAATGTAAAGCAGAGTAGTTAGCTCGGGTGTAAGCATCAATTGCACCTTGGTCACTTACAAGCCCCATTTGGGTGTAATAAGGACCTACTTACCGAATATGAGAGATGTAATAGTAGATTAGTAGTGATAGGTCCACCACCCTCCTCAGGTTCTTCATCGGAAACATCAATTTACGAACACGCGACACTGTTTTGTCAATATGTCCATTCCAACTCAAGGTATAGTCAATATGGACTCCAAGGTATTTAGTTTCCAACGTTTTCCGCACTGACGGGTAATCACAATCACCGGCTATAGGAAAATTACATTTGTGAGCCTTCAGCGCCACGGAGGTCCCCCGCGCTGCCGCCGCTTTACATAAGGGACAAGTCTAAGTGGGACACTCTGTCCGCACTTATGACGGAGCACAAGCTCCATTTCACGTCTGCCCGAAATACCGCCGACGGTATCCGCGTACAAACCGCGTCTCCGTCGGACCACCGCGGTCTGACTCGTCTCCTCCGCGAACGTGGTTACGGATAACACACCTACGCGTTAGAGGATGAACGCCGCTTAACGGTGGTCATCCGAGGGCTCCCCGTGGAGCTCACTATTGAACGGATTTTCGAGGACCTTAAGTCCCAATCCTTCCCCGTCATCTCGGTGCACCGCATGTACCTACTGTGCGACCACTAGGGTCGAACCTCCACGCGGTCGCGGTTTTCCTGGTCAGTGTCATTGTTGCCAGCTCTATGGGCATTCCCAACTTTTTTGTCACGATCGTCCAAGGTGCGTCAAGTGCCTGGACGACCACGCGACAGCCGAATGTCCTCGTAAGGGACCGGTCCCTGAGGATCCTCCCAGCTGCGTCCTGTGCGGACAGAAGGGCAACCCCGCGAATTATCGCGGGTGCCCCAAAGCGCCGCGCAGGACACAGCCGGCAAGGCATCCTCCTCGGTTCGTCCAGCCTCCATGGGCTCCTCTAGCCCTAGGAGGCCCGCGGCCCCTCAGGCATCCCAGGCCCTTCAGGCACCCGCGAACGCGGTCGCGAACGCTTGGGTGAAGCCTCCGAGGATTATCACACAGCCCGTCCCCCAGTCGTTGCCGCCCCCGCCGGTTCGTAACTCCACCGACGGAGTTGCGAGTTCGCTCGCGTGCGGCCTCTGATGCCTCTACGGTGTAATAGACATCGAAGAGCTCCTAGTCTTTTCGAACGAAATGAGGGATTCCACGCGGAACCCTCCCGCGACGATGAAAGTGATCCTCAAGCACGCCGTCCTAATCAAATCGATATACGAACACACGATGTCAACATGATGACATCGCGTGGAAGAGTAAAACCTTGCTCTCTGACTGTCGCTACATTCAACGCGAACGGGCTACTTAAGCAGATAGATCTAGTGCGCGACTTCGTGGTCACGCACCAGATAGACGTCCTGTTAGTACAAGAGACAGAATCATCATCATCAAACCATCAAACCATCATCTACTACAGAAGATCTCTTCATTGCACTCCGCTCGATTCGCCCCAACTAGTTAACGTAGAAGCGTCATTATGAGAGGTGGGTATGACCGGCCATCAGTCGATCGTACTAGCATCTGTCTATCTTTCTCCCAATAAAGCTTTAGTTGAGAGGGACCTTAAGTTCTTACTCCAATTAGGTAACGCAACCATTCTGGCCGGCGACCTAAATTGCAAACATCCCCGCTGGAAATTTCCTTGATAGGCTAAGTTACAAGGCTGGTCTCGACTTCGAGATCACCGCGCCTTTGAGTCCCACGCGATACTGCGACACAGACTTCCGACATGACAGACCCGACGTGCTCGACATAGTACTCTTGAAGGGCGTGACACTCCAGTTACGTTCTATCGAGACGCTATCCGAGCTAGACTCTGACCATCGACCGGTCCTATTTCAGCTAGGATTTCCCCCCCCTTAGGGAACCCGCGACCTAAAGTGCACCTTGCCATGTACGCGGACGATACCGCGCTTTACACGTCCTCTAAGGATCACTGGGAGATATACCAACGTCTCCAATCCGCAGTCGACTTCCCCGAGAGTTGGCTGCGGAAATGGCGGATCGAGGTAAACCCTGAGAAGAGCGTTTCGGTGCTCTTCGAACGGGGCCCCCCAAGGATCCTCCCGCGAATCAAACTCTTCGATAGACCGATACCTTGGAAAGGCGAGGCAAAATACCTAGGAGTAACGTTAGATCGAAAGTTAGTTTTCACTGCGCATATTAGGACCCTTCGTAGCAGAGGGGCTTCAAGGGGCTTTCCCAAAAGTAGGTACTTTGAACGTGCTGAGCGACACCCGAACCCACTCTTGGCCAACGCCGCAGAGTATAGACCACGTAAGACTACTTTAGTCAGAAAAAAGACCCAAGTCGGTACTCTTTGACCCCGACAACGCGTTCACAGTAGGTAATAACGCGTACGCGTAGGCATAAGTGACATCACACAACATACAGACACACACCGTCTATACCGGTATAGACGAGGTCCCAACTGAGTAAGTGTTCCGCTGCTCCGGCGTTCTGCCGTCGAAGGACGCTAGTGTCCAAATTTCCTTAGCTTCCCTCCTGACTAACGACGCCCCGAGCCGAGGACCGTGTCTCAATCTGAGAGGCCCTTCGGACGTCGTACCCCATGGGGGCCATCTGGCCCCCCCCTTTTAAGGGCGGGTCTCCAGACCCACCCGCTCCCCCGGTGACGCTGTAATAGCCAACAGGGCTAACAGCATAGACAGACAAAAAAAAACAATTACACCTTCTTCGGTTGATTTGCCCTGCCTGAAACCGTACTGGTTTGAGGTCAGCAGTTGGTTGTTTTCCAAATATGTTAGTAACTTTTTATTCAAAATTGTTGTTTTAATTTTCACTTTGAAAAAAAACTACAATCTTTTCAAGCCTATTTATATTTTCTTCTACGATATATAGAGGTAAATGATTAATTCACGTAAAAAAAAAACATGAATATTACCTATTGTAATAAAAAAAAATTAAATTCTTAATATAAGCTATTATGCTAATGAATAATATTTGATTACTATTTTTGTGTGACAATCGCCGATAATTTATAATAAATGTAAATAAAACGAATAAATATATTAAAAAGTGTTAATCAATAAACCCATGAATGATGCCACCTAGCGGTTTCACTTTATGTACTGATATATTTATATAACAGATGTAGTTATGTTTCCCTGAGGTATAAATAGATGGCGTTGTTACAAGACATTACGAGTATATTTGATCACAAATTTGTATCATTTAAACTGTCTTTTTTGCAAATTGATTCTAAAAATACAAACTCCAATATCAAATAAATAATAAAGAAGTACTGAACAATTTAATATAGTACAAAAAATGATAATGATAGAAATGAAAATATCTCGCTTGCTTTCTATAAGACAGAGTAAGAGATAGCAAAACATGTCGTGCCAACTTTTGATAAGAATTTTTACCGTCTAGCCCCCTTTCACAACGCGCGATAAGGAACTACGTTCCAATAAATATCGCAAATGACATCTTGGATTTACATAACCCGAAACTAAGTATAGATTTTGAAATAATATTAGGTTAACATAAAAAACATAAATAACTCCGCCGCGCTCAGACCTCCGAGTGACCTCAGACAGACCTCACCGACACACCTCAGGTTGACTCACTGCACTGCTGGTACAGACGTACTTACAGGATATATATAGTGTTAGTAATATTTATTTACAATACTTTAAATGGTAAATACATCGGAATTTACATGTTTTATTCATAAGTTTTGAAATAGTATACGACAGTAGCGCCATCTACGTAATTAATTATGGAATGTTATTTAGTACTGTAATGTTAAATGTTTTAAGAATTAGAAGCATAGGATATTTTAACATAATGTTAATTGTAATTTTTTATTAATTATTAGAACTTACTATAAGGTATAAATAATAGCGTCTGGAAGTTGTTATTAAATTGTAAACTACTCTCACGTGAATATTATAGAGTTAAAATATTATAAAACGAGTTGTAAGGGCTGCTCTCGCCTGTTCTATTACAAGTTGTTGTTGTCCTAACAATAGACATGTTTATAATCAAATAACAGCATAATTAAATTTACTAAATATTTCAAATTTTAAATATACTCTACTTAACTATATTGAATTGCAAAAAAAACAGTCTAACATCGATAGTTACTAGTTCTCGCTGTTAAATATAATATATTTTAAAAACGGACGCCATCGACCACTTTTGTGTTCGATTAACATTATTGAAAGAAAACATATTTATTAATTTTTATATTTAAGACAAATTTTAGTTGACGTATTTCGTCAACTGCGATATTTCCATGAGAGACACATCCAGACCAATATTCATTTTTCTAAAAACAGTTTGTCCCCAAACTTCTGTCTGATAACTTTTTTGTCCAGCTTGCCCATCGCATTCCTCGGCATGAGGTCAACTACCAACATCGTTCTCGGCAGTTGGTACGGCGCCAACTTCTTACCGGCTCTATCTTTCAACTCCTTCAAGGTCAGACTCGCGTTCTCCTTCAAGACCACGACAGCGGAGACGATTTCTCCAAAACGTCGGTCCGGTACACCCAACACCGCCACATCCGATATATCCGGATGTTCCAAAATGGCCGATTCGACCTGGAGGGCGCTGACCTTGTAGCCGCCCGTCTTGATGATATCTATGGAGGTTCTCCCCATTATCTTGAAGGTACCGTCACCGAAGGACGCGGTGTCTCCGGTGCGGAACCATCCGTCCGAGGTGAAGTCCGACGACAGGGCACTCGGGGCTCGGTTCCAATACCTGAAGATAAAACCATCGATAAATCGAATAATATAAGATACTAATTGAATATTGTGCTTTAGTGATAGTCGGATAGAGAGTGAGAGAATCATAAGATTATAATTATGAATGTTCCTCGTTCTGCGGGGTGCCGCACCTCGTGAACACCGCCGGTCCCTTCAGCAGCAGTTCTCCTTGGCAGGGCTCGTCGGAGTGTTCCGTGACGGCGGTGGTCCAGTCGTTGTCCCCCGCCTTGTTGGATGTCAGTCCCAACTTGTCTAGGCATATCTTTAAAGATAACAAATGTTTCAATCTTATTTTATTCTGTCGGTACCTAGAGATTTACGTGAAGTCGGGTAGTAGATTTTGTATTAGTATTGGTCAAAGTTTACTATTATAAATAGCTTATGATCGTAGTCATAAAGAATCGCGGGCAGCTAGTGATAATATAAATCCCTTCATCATAGTGTTACTAGTGATTGTAAATCATTTTAACTCTAAATGTTTATATTTATTAATATTCTTATATACTTATATGAGAAAGTCTTGAATCATGTTTCTTAATACAATTATAATTTATTACATTGTCGAAATTTTCACGCGGATACTTATTTTTTCTCGTATTAAATATAACCTATGTTCATCCGAGGGATAATGTAGGATCCTAAAGGTAAAATATTTTATTAAATCGGTCCAGTAGTTTCGGAGCTTATTCAATTCAAACAAATACACAAATCTATCCTCGTTATAATATTAGGAGAGTTTAAAAAAAATCTTAAGCAGCTTACGTACTCTGTAGGTTCATTTATTGCAATTAAGTAAACGGTAACATAACTTTAAAAAGCAGAAAAAAAAATAAAAAAATTAAAAAACCCCCGATACAAAAAGACCACTAAAAAGAATAAAAATAATATTATTATGTACTTATTGAAGTCATAGCGTCGGGGGACCGCTTAAATAAGGGAAAATATTGAAATGGTAAAAATTTTACGTCCGGCATATTGAATTTACAATAACATATTTTTAACACTCATCGCGTTCTTCTCGTTAAATCATTTTATTTGATACCCATATCAAAAAATCAGTCGCCATCTTGTTACGTCTGCCATGTTAGATTTTCAAAAATATATTTTCACTTATTGTGTTTTTCTTGGTAAACCATTTTAATTTGATAACCATATCAAAAAATCAGTCGCCATCTTGTTACGTCCGCCATATTGGATTTTCAATAATATATTTTTGCACTCATTGTGTTCTTCTCGTTAAATCATTATATTTGACACCCATGTCAAAAAATCAGTCGCCATCTTGTTTTGACCGCCATATTAGATTTTCAATAAAATATTTTTTGCACTTATCGTCTTCTCCGTAAACCATTTTAATTGATACCCATGTAAAAAAATCAATCGCCATCTTGTTTTGTCCACCATATTGGATTTTGAATGGGGTTGTCGAGCAATTCAATAAGAACTAAATGTGTATGTAGAGTTTCAGTTCAATCGGGTTACGGGCTCTTGATATAATTGAATTGTTGAATTTCACACATCACATTCACACTCTACGACATATATACACAAAACATATTTATATTCCTATATAAAAAAATAAATTATTAAATGATATAAATTCGCAAAACTTAAACAACCTGTATGTGAATTATTATTTTGTATAGAGCGCAGATCTGCGCTCCCGGCATCCGACGGAGTCAAATTTTGAGCGCAGATCTACGCTCTCGGCATACGAAGCATTAAATGTAAAAAGTAATTTGTAAATACTGAATCCTTTTGTAAATACGACATTTTATTATTGTAAATAATATGATTCTAACTTTTAAATACGCCTGCATTAAAAAATAAAAGTTTTAGTAACTTATTTTAAAGAAATAATGTAGTCCAGTCCTTAACCTGATTAAGTATGAGAGGAAACTAGATTCAGAGAGCGGTTGAGTTGCTAGATAAATTGTCATTTCGTTTTAATTCATTATAGTATGAGAGCTCTATTAGCGCAAAGAATCGCCAACGACAGTCATTCTATTCTTTAAAGTACTTTATGACACTTTTCACAAATACACTAAACTGTTTACTATTTAAACACTTATTTATCACTGTTACACAACTTAGTTTCTCGATCTCACACTCAGCGGTTTATTATAACTGTTACACTTTTATCACAATAATACCACCCCACAACTTGTACTCCCAATATCACACACTGCCTTCTCTTAACCGAGCTGCGATTTATATACTTCTTATTCTTAGTCAAATCAGTATCCAATATTACATTTATTTTATCAATTAAACTTCTATACAGACATTCAATTCAAGTCTTAGTCAAATCAACAAATTATATCTTTATTTTTAGTCAAAACCAAACTACTACATGTATAAAAGCTAACAATAGGTACTTAGTAAGTAGGTCTCACAAAGTGCTTGGATTTTGACAAACTTACCTGTTTAAAGCGTCTAAATTAATAAATTAAAAGCGAATAGCCCTCGGAAGGATTATTATTTAAAATGACCGAACCCTCTTACGACGAATCGATCCATCACTTCACGAGTGGTGACCTACGACCGACATTAATTATTTGAAAGGTGATTCGGGATAAGATAAGATTTACGACATCGAATCGTTGACTCCCGGTTTAGACAACAAAATGGTGAATTCGATTTACCGATCCCAAGCCTGGTGACGTACGTAACATAAATATATTCGTCTTCCATATATTGAAAAAAACACACACCCGCAAGTCCGGCGCGGTTCCCTGCACCGTGACCAGCGTCCGTAGGGCTCCCTCCTCGGGTCGCGCGACCCTGGCAGACACGCCCGGCAGCGGCCGACCCACCAGCCCCGCGGCCCGCTCGCCCTCCGGCCGGTACGGGTTGCTCAGCGCCATGCCCACCTCCGACATGCCGTAGCGCTCGAGGAGCCTCGCACCGGATATCTAAAACCGACGGTCCAAAGTCTCGACCGGTGGAAGATACGCCGAACGACAATCGACCGACCTCAGTCGTTTAGTTTTAGTTTCGAATCGTTAACGTAATCGTAAAATAAAAATATCGTCACGTCACCCGCTCCCACTGGTCGAACAGCGTCTCGGGCAGCGGTGCGGACCCGGAGCACCAGAGCCTCATCCTCGCGGCCAGCGCGCTGCGGACGCGGGCCGCCGTCTTGTCGTCGGCGAACATGCGGGCGTGGTCGTCGGCCAGCTTGGCGTACATGGCCGGCACTCCGTGGAACACCGACACCTCGGTATCTCGGCTCGAGTCCAGAAGGCGGGCCCACACCGCATGCGACGCGAAATTCGGTAGCATCCGGATTCTGCGGTAATTTTTTTTTGTGTCCGTGAGGATGTCGATCGATACGATACAATAAATCTCTTCATCGTTATTAGTGATCTATACATATAATAAAATTGTTACTGATCCATTCATGTATATGGAATTAAAAAAAAAAACATATGGAGGGCTTTAAAAGAGCAAGAGAACCCAAAACAATGGTTTTTCAGCTTGTCTGTTTGTCTGTATTTTTTTTTTTATGGAAGAGGAGGGCAAACGAGCTGGCGGGTCACAGATGACTTGTGATCACCGCCGCCCATGAACTCTTGCAATATCCGAGGATTCACAAGAGTGTTGCCGGCCATGTAGGTAGGAGTAGACGCCTTTTTTGAAGGTATCCATGTCGTACCAATCGGAAAATACCACCGAAGGGAGTTCGTTCCACAAGCGAGTGGAGCGTAGAAAAAATGTTCTTGAAAACCGCACAGTAGAGGATCGCCACGCATCCAGGTGGTAAGGGTATATTGGAGGCGGTGGCGCGCTGTGCGGTGATGAAATTCGGCGGCAGGCATCAGATCGAATAGTTCTTCGGAACATTCCCCGTTGTAAATGCGGTAGAAGACGCACAAAGAAGCCACGTCTCTACGCAATGCCAAAGAGTCCAGCCGTTCGCAGAGCACCGGGTCTCCGACAATCCGAACGGCTCTCCGTTGTACGCGGTCAAATGGTAGAAGCTGATATTGGGGTGATCCGGACCAGAGATGAGAACAGTACTCCATGTGTGGCCGGACCTGCGCCTTATAGAGCGCAAGTCTTTCGCCAGGTTTGAAATGGGGGTTCAGTTCACCCCACTCAGTGATCAGCCCCAAGGAAGTCTCTATAGAAGACACAAGTTTCTTTCGGCACTCGTCGACGTTTTCTTGGTGGTAGACCATAACATCCGGTCGCCGGCAAAGTTACCACCCATCGGGCAGAGTCGTGCCGCAAAGCGACCTAGTCGTGTTCCGGCACGTTGCTCGATGAAGCCGTTTATGGGAAATGGGTCTGAACAGTTGCGGTGCGTTGGCGAACCGGTTTGACGTCGGGTTGGTGTTTGTTTTGTCGGGTGTCTAGTCGAGGAGGGTAGCGGGATCCGAAGCGACGGCTTTCCGCTGGCCGCCCGCAGATAGTTGGGGGCCCAATTAGTGGGTTAGCCACCCACGAAAGGCTGCCCCGCCAGCTGCGAAAAATCCCAGAGTGGCTCCATCGTGCTGGTTGGCGACCAGTCGAGGAGGCCCGATGGCGATCCCTGGGGGGGGTTCGGGCGTCCCCGCAGTCTCCAGACTAGCCTCCCAGTGGCAAGACATCACCAATTTCGACGTCGGGTTCGATATGTACCCTGCCATTTCCCATCCCTATTCAATTTTATATTTATTTTTTTATGAAAAAGTTTAAAAAAGGGAACAAGTTAAAGCAGCGGTTGCACTCCTCATACAAAGTGCACCTCATTAATATAAGGGGTTTGCACTCAAATCTTTTAGCTGTCCACCACCACCTGGAGACAGAGCAGCCGCACTTGCTCTTTTTGACGGAGACGCAGATACAATGTCCTTTGAGCGCTGCATACTTGGATTATCCCGGTTACTCGTTAGAGCACAAATTTCGCTCACGGGCCGGAGTCAGTATGTATGCGCGGAACGACCTCTGTATTCAGCGTCTCCGTCACCTTGAAGACCCCACTTTTTCTTCTCTATGGGTTTTAGTGGACAGAGGAAACGAAAAAATCCTGTATTCCTGTGTCTACCGTTCGCACAGCGGTGACCAGGAGACAACTCGTTTATTTGAGTATCTCAGTGAGGCTGCAGATATGGCTCTGTATCAGTATCCTTCGGCGCAGCTCGTCTTTCTGGGGGAATTTAATGCCTGTCATCAGGACTGGTTGTTCCCGTGCCAGAAGACCGACCATGCTGGAAGAGAAGCGCGGAACTTTGCGTTGTCCTTGGAGCTCTTTCAGCTGGTGAGGCAAGCGACAAGGGTACCAGATGTGGTAGGCCATACAGCCAATTGCCTGGACCTTCTGCTGACAACTGATCCGGACAGGTATCGTGTAGAGGTCACGTCCCCCTTGGGAACTTCCGATCACTGTCTGGTGAAATCTGTATTTACATATTCCCCACCAGCTTTCGAACCACATGGTGTTAAGCGAGTATGGAAATACAAGTCAGCAGATTGGGATGAGATGCGGCACTTTTTTGCGTCTTATCCTTGGCGGCAGGTCTGCTTCTCTTCTTTGGATCCGTCGAGTTGCGCGGATGCTATAACTGATGTGGTGCATCAGGCAATGGAGTATTTTAGTCCTTTTGCTGACGTACCCATCGGTGGCAAAGCTCGCCCATGTTTTAATGCCGAATGTCGTCATGCACATGACCGAAAAAATTCGGCATACCTCATTTGGGCTGATGGTCGAAGACGCAAAACTCCGGATGTAAGTACAAAGAAGAGAGCCTTTAACCAAGCTGCCAAGTCCTATAAAAAGGTATTGCCGAAGGCTCGTCTTGATCGGATCGTTAAGAATGGCGAAAAGCTCTCTGTCAGACCAACTGGCAATCGAGCTTTCTGGTCTCTTGCCAAAGCGATCGAGTCGAACTTCTGCCAACCCTCACTGCCTGCTCTGCTGAAGTCGGATGGATCCCTGGCCCACACAGCAACAGAGAAAGCAAATGTATTTGCTTCTCTGTTTGCTGAGAATTCGCATCTAGACACTGGCAATGCTTCTACAGCATATCTTCCTCACTGCGGTATTTCAAGAGGTATATGGTATTTAAAGAGGTATGGAGAGCATTGTGAATGTGTTTAGATGTGAATAAAGCTAGTGGTGGTGGTAAAAAGGCAGCCGTGCCGATCGTGCCAATTATAGACCAATTTTGATCACACGCCTACTAGCGTACGTAGAAGATAACGATCTTCTCAGTGACCGACAGTACGGATTTCGCCGAAATAGGTCCACTGGGGACCTTTTAGCGTACGCTACACACATTTTAGGCGAAGCCATCGAGAGGAACGGAGAAGCGGTCGCCGTCTCTCTGGACGTCTCGAAGGCTTTTGACAGGGTCTGGCATGTGAGCCTTTTAAGCAAGCTTTCAGCGTACGGTATATCTCCTGGTCTGATTGGCTGGATAACGGACTTTTTGAGCCAGAGATTTCTCCTTGTTGTTGTCGACGGGTGTTCTTCGGAACCCTTGACAATAAATGCCGGAGTACCTCAGGGGTCCGTTCTTTCTGCAACTCTTTTTCTTCTGCACATTAACGATCTGCTGAAGCCCGGTGTCTATGGGTATGCAGACGACAGCACAGTTGTAGAAAGATATCTGCCGAATTCTCGGGCTAGTAGAGATGAAGTACAATCTGAAAGAGAAGCCATGGTGCAACGTTTGAATGACAAACTTCAGGCAGTCTCCGCATGGGGCAATGCCAATCTTGTCAAATTCAACGCCACCAAAACGCAGACGTGTTGGTTCACCGCCAAAAGGAGCCCTTTCACCTGGTTCAATTTAGACTGGCTTCAGTTGTTAGGCTTTGAGATCTCTTCGAACCTCAACTATGGTCGGTACATTGAGTCCAGAGCACGAGCAGCTGCAGGAAAGCTTGCCGTACTTGCGAAGGTACGACAGTACTTTAAACCGGGACAGCTTCTTGTATTATACAAAGCACAGATCCGGTCGTGTGTAGAGTACTGTGGCCACATATTTGCTGGTGCCGCAAAGACTCATCTTGAGCAAGTGCAAAGTGCAAAGAGGCTTATTGGCGACCCTAAACTGGTTGACGGCAACCTCCACAGCCTTGAACACGTCGTAAATAAACACATTGTTTTGTGTCGTCGTACGTGTTTTGAAGTCGTAAACAAACACATTGTTTTGTGCTTACAATGCAAACGCTGGCTAAACTCTACGAGATATATCAAGATAATGTACTAGTATACAAATACCTTAAAAATTTCTACAAGGAAATCCGCGACAGTATGTTTATGTTCTTATGGATAATTCACAATAGCAAATTTTTATCTTTTATTTTTAAGAAAAATAATAGGTTATTTAAGAAGCGATTTTAAGAAATACAGGGGGACAAAATGTTTAGGGGTTTTGTTTAGGGGTTTTTATATTTCGAAATATATTTGAAAAAACTGCATTATCGGTATAATTTTCAAACAAGGTTGTAACTTGTAACTGCTGATCCGTATTTTGTTTATTGACATTTGACTAATGACATTAAATTAAAATTAAAATTTCAAAAACATTATGTTCATTTCAAGAAGAATGGTATAAGTTGAGGTTAATATGTAAAATTTAAATGATAGTAAAGAATCCTCGATTTACACATCAGAGAAAGTACAGAGAAGATACTAAGGGCATAACGTATCCACCCCTCACAACACGCAACAATCGCAAGGGCAGGTCGACCGAAACTGCCTTTCTCAACTTGATCGACAAAATCGAAAAGGCGCTTGGGGAAATTGAAATTGCTTTAGGAGCTTTCCCGACCACGGTGAAGTGGGTAGAGTCAATGCTTTAAAACAGGAGGGCAACTATTGCCCTCAATGATACGACTGTGAAAATTGCGTCCACCAGAGGGTGTGCCCTCAGCCCTGCACAGCCGCGCTTTTTAAATATATATATATATATATATAAAGGTTAATAATGTCACAGGCACTTAATATCACCATTAAATATAAAAAGTTTAATAATATCAACAGCTAAATATATTTTCATACACAAACATAGCTCTATGGTCCGACTAATAATTAAATTCTCAATCTGAATAAAACAAAATTCATGATATGCAAAATCTCAAATTTATCTCCTCCCATTGTTATGCAAAACATTGACATAGAACGTGTTGCCCAGGTTAGAAATTTTGGTGTTCTAGTGGATAAAGGTTTAAAATTTGAAAGCCATGTGAAACATACCATCCGATCGTGTTTTTACCGCCTAAAAATATTATACCGCATTAGAAAATATTTAATTACAAGAATGAGGGTCTACTTGTGCGAGTTATTCGGTACTATTAAATATAACATGCCACTATATCTGTTGTTATTAGATTTACCGATTAGGCAATTGTTATAATCTTTATTTTTTAAAAGCTAACTACATAGTTTATTACACATATAATTTCACTTACCTTGCATTTTAAGGTAAAATATGTTTGAACATTAAAATAAATATCTGTACTGTTTCTTAAACAATTCCTTCAACATTTATTTTTATTTTTTTTCTCAAACGGCTGACATAATTTCCAAAATATTTTTTAAACAATTTTTTAATTTTAATTATTTATTAAGTGCATCTTTAATCTCAAATCTACAAAATAATGGATGATATATACCTATGAAATCTATGGTTTTGACTGTAAAATTACGAATACACCATAGTTTTAATTTATTTTATTAAATGTATACATATATTTTAATAACAAAGTTATTCATATATTAACAGCTTTTTGATTTATATATCGATTGCAACTCGTGACGTAACTCCAAAAATAGGATACGGGTTGAAAACAATTCAACATAATATGCTGAGTGGCCTACCAATTTGGACGACATATCTTTACTTTTACTATTATATTTCGTAGTTTTTTTATTACATTTTTTTATTTAATTGATTTGCCTTAAGAGTTAAGTTTTCTTTTATTTGTTGCTGATTTTTAACCACCGACCCAAAGACCTGTGTATCTGTGTGTCTGTCTGTGGCATCGTAGCAGCCAAACGCGTGGACGGATTTGATTGCGGTTTGTTTTTAATCGAAAGCCGGATTCGTCGAGATGGTTCTTAGCTATGTTTGGTCGAAATAGAAGCAGTCGTCTCCAAGATATTGAGCTTTATTGGTGATGGTGAAAGATTCTTATGCAATATTGATAGTAAATACATACATAAGTGAAAATCACTGTGTTTATAGGTTCGTTTAGTACAATTTAGACATAATTTCGAAAAATATATATATATTACCGCCGATACAAAAAAAATCATTTGGTTTTTCGTTTGAATACGATCTTATGCTTTTTGTAAAATATCTAATTTCCTTCCAACAACATTTTAAATAAATATACGATGGAATTTGAGACAAATACTTTTGTAGTTTACCTTGATATTTTTGTTATAAAGAATCAAGGTTATTTAGAAAACACACCCTGATAGATATCTGAAAATAAATCTTATCACTTCCCTATGGAGTTCCTATTGTTGGAATACTTATTTTTGTTTCAGAGAACAAACCACCAGTGCGATGTTGAATATCTAGAGGTCGGCCATAGGCCACTGCACCTCGTCAGTGTCGCAGGAACCAAGCAAGCAAACAAGAAGCCATCTACAGTTGAGCGACAGCCAGCACTACTATAATATCAAAGGAACTGACTGACCTTTTATAAAAAAAATATGGTTGCCTGTAAAGTCGGTTTTACGGGCGAAGATTTACGTGACCACGTCTTTTTCTCGGTAGAATATTTATTGATATGAATATTATTAAATTGCACAATATTTTAATAATTTGAGTGATTTTGTTGAGGATAGGACGATGAAGACGTTGTCACGTAAAATCATTTTATATATTATTTATTTTATATTATATTATTGATGTTATTATTTTTTACAAAATTTATTTACAGACTTTTTCGATACATCAATTTCCAATTGTGTCTACCAAGTATGGTCACATGTACTGGCCTACATATTAAATAATAATAAGTACAGATAATGTTATTTGACGTCACTTCTGATTTTATATATTTTAATATTTTTAATTTTAAAGAATTAATTTGAAAATCAAAACACTTATTCAGATCGAAGGTTCAAATTTTTGCTAAATAAATTTGAAATTAATTAAAATTTGTAATTGTAAATAATGAAGTTGAAAATTAAAACATTTACTTAAATTAGATGTTAAAATTCTTGCTCAACACATTTTAAATCAAGTTTTCTTATATCTGCCACTTTTTCTTAATATTTGTAATTTTAAAGAATCAATTTGAAAATCAAAACATTGCTCGGCGGACCGATCATGTTTGAGTGGGAGAGAGACGCAAGGCATTCTATGTGTGTGTGACTCATCGTTACGTTACCGGGCGTTACACTTTTTCATAAGTGACTCCCAGCTTAACCTAATTTAAGACGTTGTCACGTCAAAAAACCTCTAAAAGGGATAAAAATAATAATATTATGTACCTACTTATTGAAGTCGTTGCGTCGCAGGACCTTCGTACCTATGTTGACGATGATGTCTATTTTATGAAGTTTTCGAAACTAATGAATGAGGAGTTGACTGTACGATATGATATTGTTATTTCGTTATTTGCCTTGGTACTTGCATTTTGAATTCTTCATCTATTTAACGGCTTCCCCGCTCAACGACTTCAATAAGTACCTAATAATAATATTTTTATCCCTTTTAGAGATTTTTTTGTATCGAGGTATTTTATTTTTTAATTTAATATTTTATTCTGCTTTTTAAATTGATTTTGTTTTTTCTATGTTGTAATAAATAAATCTAAAATTGGTTTGATAATAACGAACTGTCATACAAACTTTCATAACCTATTTCAACCTCTTCTACCCTTTTTTCGCCAAAAAAAGTTACAGACTCTGTCTGTAGGGATGAGAATAAATTATTTTAACCAGTATGAGTGCATGTCGCCTCACACCGTTCAGCGACACGCGCACGGTTGCGTGTTATTTATGAGATCTGAAATATATGCTTCTAATGCTAATTATAAAAATATCACATAAATCAGAAAGATTCTTTATATGTGATAGGTGTATGTATTGGTCGCTGTATGATTCGGATATCCAAGGACTACCGTCGGGCGGGCGGCTTCCCAAGTGAGGTATTCTATAAAAATACTTAATCCACAAAGGAATAGTACTTGGCTCCTGCGGCCAGGGTGGCATTCAACGAGTTGAGTTGTCCGTGGATGTGGTGCAGCGGCAGCGCGTGCAGCACCACGTCGTGGGCCGAGTACTGCCACGCGGAGTGCAGCGCGGCTATCTGAGTGCTCAGCATGCTGTGACTCCATACCACGCCCTTGGGTTTGCTTGTCGTTCCTGAGTTAATGTTAATGTTAGAGACATTTGGAGTGTGTAAGGTGTCTTCTAAACGAATAGGATGGAGGCAGGTGATGTTTGTGAATGAAGTGTGTATGAAACACACTTACCACTAGTGTATATGAGCATCGCGTCGCTGTCGCCGTACCACTTATTAGTCAAATCGATGTCACTCGGTACCGTCTCCTTCTGACTTTTTTCGACAGATCTGCCAGTTAATAGAAAAGGCTTGGACATCTCCTTAGCTATAGGCCGAAGATTTTTTTCAAAATTCTCTGAACATATGACAAGTTTTGCATCGCTATCCGTTATAAAGTATTTCAGCATCTCCGGGGGATGCAACGGAGTGAGAGGAACCGCTGAAATATTAAACAATGCAATGAAATGAAGAGTTTTCATATTATGATATATATATATATATGTCGTAGATCACGATAATTTAACGATAATTAGTAACTCAATTGATATCATAGTAACAGTGGGGTGTGAACATCGTGACGTAACGAGTCGCGTGACCGGAATCGTTTGGAGGGGCACCGGAGACATTTTAAATATTGGGGAGCTTTGAGTCGAGGAGGATTTGATTAGTGAGAGCCTTACAGTTCGGAACCCCAAACGGGATCGGTTGTTCACGCAACTCTGATAATTGTATACCTACTAAGTAATTTGTGAGAATTGATTACCTACATTTAATACAAGAATTGTCATATTGTGTGTGTGGTTTAATTGCCTGAGACCTACGCCTCGGATCCTGTACCAGAATACTCCATCAAGAACGAGCAAGTCACTAATATGCATCCATCTCCGACATCAGAAGTGGGATTCACTCGGGCATCAAAACCACCAACTACCCGCAAGATAAGTTTATTGAAGCTACAATATCACGTCAAGCAAGAAATGAAGTGATTTTATTATTTGAAACGCACACTACAAGATAATAACAATGAAGTTCCAGAATCAATACAAGCAATCAATAGTTGATAATCAATGGTTGTAAATCAATCAATCAATCAAAATAAATTTATGTTATCTCGAAACTTCAAAATTGAGATCTACCCACATATCAAGAAAATCGAGTGAAATTACCTATTTAATCGCTTATGCAAGTCGTTTATTAGATTAAATGACAAAGCGTTGGAAGTATTCTACGTAAGAAGGAATCGTTGCTAATGAAGAAAGAAAAGAAATGAGAAATTATGGCGGTGACTACGCGGCGCGAATGGCGGTAATGGCGCGGCGCGGATGGCGGTAATGGCGCGGCGCGGATGGCGGTAATGGTGCGGATCGATGGCGGTGACGGCGCGGTTGGCGGTGACGGCGCGGCGCGGCTGGCGGTGACGGAGCGGCGCGACTGGTGGTGACGGCGTGGCGTGGCTGGCGGTGACAGCACGGCGCTGGCGGTGACGGCGCGGAGCGGCTGGCGGTGACGGCGCGGAGCGGCTGGCGGTGACGGCGCGGAGCGGCTGGCGGTGACGGCACTGCGCGGTCGGCGGTGACGGCTCAGCGTGGATGGCGCTGATGGTGCTGATGGTCGTGACGGCGGTCGTGGCGATGGCAGCTATGGCAGCGGTACTGGTAAAGTACGGTGCGAGCAACGCGTTGAGGTCTGAGCAATTTATCTACCATCGGATACGTCACAGCATAAAGGTGAATTCGTTTCGATTTACTTTCAATTTTTGCGGTAAATACTCGATAGTTAAAGAAAATTAAGCTATCAAATATAGTGGTAAGAACTTTATTATTGTTATTGCGATGACTGGTTTTGAGATTAGCGATCAACCCTCACGATCTTGTTTTTTAATTTTTACTGATAATTATTTTACTTTAACTTTACGTCGTTTTGTTACGTATGATAAGACGCGAAATTATTTTATCCCGGATTTTCGTAAACGTGAATGTTTGTTTTAAACTCGGAAAACAATGTTTTAAACTTTTGTTTTAAATAACTTTGTTTTAAATTCGGAAAACAATGGTAACGCGATAGCTCTAAAGATTCAACCGATTAAGACCAGAAAAGACTTTAAAAAAAAATGTAATTCGATTTTCGGCATATTTTATTTCTTGTCTACCTACATGTGTAGGAATCACGGGCGAACTTACAATTATTAATTAATCGTATATTGTGAATGCGTATTATTGCCGATCAAGGCCCGTAAATGCTGTAAAATAAAGCGGTTAGTTAATTTAGCAAAAGTAAGAACTTATTATTTACGTCTTTTAAATGTTTTCCGCAACAGAGACTAGAAATATTCGATCGGGGCAAGATGCCATAGATGAAGTTCAACTCGCGACAAATTGTACAATGACCAGGGTTGCAAAAGTTTCATTTTTAGAGCTTATGATAGAGAAAGTTAAAAAAAAACCTTTGTTTTTGATATATAGCGATGCCAGAGGGTTAAGTACCACTTGAAGTCGGAGCTTGTAGTAAAAGCGATTGAGTAAAAGTGATAGTAGTGAATCTTAGTTCAAATTGGGAGTCAGTGGGACTCGGAATTGAAAGTAATGCCATGAAACAAACAGGAGGTTTGTTGGTAGGGCTTAGTGAAAAGCCATATGTGACGAATAAGATTCATGCTTTGTGTTTTATGATGTTTTTAGAATACATTTTTGGTTTAAAATGTAATGAAAAGTGGTGCTTGATTGCTTTAGGCTTTAATTGAGTGGTCATTTATTTTGATTTATGATGTTCAACTTATTATAACAGTTTTTTCCTTTTTCAATAAGTTGTAAAGGCACAGGTGCAACAGGGGTTCGAGTAGTTCTGATACAGTGCCAGCGACAGGCAGTCACAGAGAATGAAGGATTGAAGTGGTCACGTAAGCTACCTTAACGGTACTATAGGACTTTGGTGAGTCATTTTCATATTGTTTTGATTCTTGTGCTGAGAGTTCTCTGATCACAGAATGTTTAGCAAACAATTTTTGTGTAACGTTTAAATAACTCAGTAATTCTAACTGGCAACGATAATAGTGTCCAGAGTACGTTATAGATCTTATCAGAGGTTATGATTAATAATTTTCTATTAGAAAGTCTATTTTAAATCATTCCGATCACAAGGTCCCTCAGGAACTAAATGTTTTAGTTAAACAAAGTGATATTGAATTCACTACAGATAACAGCTTGCCTACTCATACTGGTTGACCGCACCTCACGTGTGGTGTAACACGTGTAGGCGATGGGTCTGATGTGTGTTTTACATGACCGAAGGACTGGTTCATGGTAGTTGTTTGTATATGATCGATGGACTGTATCATATTGCAAAAGTATTGAGCTGAGTTGAGTACGCAAGTCTGGTAAAATCATGATTGATTTTGTAAAGTAAAGTGATGGATCTAATGATCAGAGTAGTTTTTAATTGTTGTAAATAAGGTGTAGTGCACACCTTGTGTTAAGAATGTATATAGAGTAAAAACCTGAGACGTGACATTCACTGGTTTTGTCAGAATAGCCGAGCAAGTTATCCTTGGAGTTATTTGTTTTATTTCAGACCCTACATCCCAGGGCAACCGCGAATCCTAAAGCTACTCGATGGAGGTGGCGTGGTGGTTATCGTCACTCGATGGAGGTGGCAAGATACGTGCACACGAGGGCGTGTGACTTGTCAGAATGGCCGTGTCGTAGATCACGATAATTTAACGATAATTAGTAACTCAATTGATATCATAGTAACAGTGGGGTGTGAACATCGTGACGTAACGAGTCGCGTGACCGGAATCGTTTGGAGGGGCACCGGAGACATTTTAAATATTGGGGAGCTTTGAGTCGAGGAGGATTTGATTAGTGAGAGCCTTACAGTTCGGAACCCCAAACGGGATCGGTTGTTCACGCAACTCTGATAATTGTATACCTACTAAGTAATTTGTGAGAATTGATTACCTACATTTAATACAAGAATTGTCATATTGTGTGTGTGGTTTAATTGCCTGAGACCTACGCCTCGGATCCTGTACCAGAATACTCCATCAAGAACGAGCAAGTCACTAATATGCATCCATCTCCGACATATATATATATATATATATATATATATATATATATATATATATATATATATATATATATAAAACGGAATTGGATTAATTAACGGTTTATATCATTACCATTGTTTGAAAATACCTTTAAACATGTTAAGCGTATTTAAATTTACATAAATATAGATTACAAAATAAACCAATACGGGGAGGAAACGGGACGGTTTATTTTTCATTCTATTTTTAAATAATTCATTACCTTTTCTTTCACACATAATAATAATAATAAAACCTTTATTCGCTGACCAAAATATAGTACATATAGTACATATATCTCCGTTTAACTTTAATAATACATTATATAAAATATCTTAAAAACCAGATTGTACTGTATAAAATAGTATTAATATTAGCAGCCAGTTTGCTGGTCAGGTTGTCTGTTGACATAGGCCTCCCCTAATCTCTTCCACTCATCTCTGTCTCGATATATTTTTTTCTTTCACACATACCCCAGTATTCTTAAAATTTTATCTTTATGCATTCCAATGACTCTCCCAGATCAAAGTAAGTTAGTAAGATGAAGCAAAGCCACCGAAGTCTTGCAACATCTGTGGGGAGGCAGTAGGAACCACGAAACACTTATTAGTAGGGTGTAGAGTACTTCTTGATAGAGGTCAATACTCGCGTCGCCACGATGAGGTATTAGAAATCGTACGGGAAGCAGTTAGTCTTTCAGTAGCAAGAGCGCGGAAGGGTATAAGAACAACCAATCGATCTGTGGAGCTTGTAAAAGAAGGCTACTCAAAAAAGTCAAAACCGAAGCCTTATTCTATTTTAGACGCGGCTCCTGATTGGACTCTCACGATGGACACGTATAAAAATATTTCAAAGTCTGGAGATGTTTTTGTTTCGTCATCATGTAAGAATACAGGAATAAGTCACATCATCTAAGGCGCGTGGCACTTGTGGAGCTTACTGTTCCCTAGGACACAAACATCCCGAGGGATCACACATTTAAGCTTAATAAGAGTTATGAACTGAACAACGATCTATCCAGGAATAAATTTATAGTTAGCTTGTACGCCCTAGAAGTGTAAGCGAGAGGTATAACAGCAAAACCTCTCTATGACCTACTTAAAGACCTTTGCCTTTCTAGAACAAGCATCGGTTCATTTATAGAACGGATTTCAATGGCGGCATTAGTAGCTTTCTTCCAAATTTGGTCAGACAGGGAGAAGAGTGTGGACAGTGAAGCTGAGCGTGTTGCGCATCTTAAAGGGGCATAAATGTATAACTTAACATGTTAGCTTTTATACATGTAGTAGTTTGGTTTTGGCTCAAAATAAAGATGTAAGTTGTTGATTTGACTAAAACAATTGAATCTCTGTATATGTCTGTCTATCTATCTCTGTATGTAAAAGTTTAATTGATAAAATAAATGTAATATTGGATACTGATTTGACTAAGAATAAGAAGTATATAAATCGCAGCTCGATTAAGAGAAGGCATTGTGAAATTGGTAGTACAAGTTGTGGGGTGGTACTGTTGTTATAAAAGTGTAACAGTTATAATAAACCGCTGAGTATGTGATCGAGAGGCTAAGTTGTGTAACAGTGATAGTTAAGAGTTTAAACGGTAAGCAGTTTAGTGTATTTGTGAACAGTGTCATAAAGTGCTTTAAAGAGTAGAACGACTGTCGTTGGCGATTCTTTGCGGTAAGAGAGCTCTAATAAACTACTTCTGATGAATTAAATGACAAAAGAGCGTTAGGAGGAGATTAATTTTATAGGAAGAATTTAATTTTGACGACGGATAACAATCTTTGCATGGCATAGCGAGTTTTTTTATATCTTGTATTTCTCATTGTAACAACCTATCATCTACTACGACGCTAGTATATGCGCCAGCTATTTGTGTTTCCCGTGGGAATGAGATATTTCCCCGCGGTAAAAAGTAGCTTATGGCCTTTCTCAATGTCTTATCTATATTTATTCCAAGTTTTATCAAAATTGATAGAGTGGTTTAAACGTGAAAACGTAGCAGACAGACAGAGTTACTTTCGAATTTATAATATTAGTATGGATTTATCTCAGAAGAGTAGGTTATAAGGGAAGAACAGGAAATAGTTCGCGTCAGTAAATAGACGACAGTGGTAAGCTAGCTATGCGCCCTGGCAGACAGCCTCCTAGGCCTGTTAGGCCGCTCCGCATGATGAATCACCCGGCTGGGTAGACCGCTCCTATACGACAGAGCTTATCCCCAATACGAATAGTACTACTGATTTCAGGGGGCCTAGGCCCGAAACCAATACTTGTTTATTTTTATGAACAACGTCTGAAACCACGGGAAGAGGGGCAGTCCGTAATACCGTTTATCCCTCCCGTTAAAGGGAGATGGAGGACTTTCGTTCGGGAGCGCAAGCTTCATTCTGCGCGGTATAGATGTGTCTCCCGCTCCAACACCGTAGGCGTGTTCACATGTTCCAATGACAAGAAATGTTAAATTACATGTTTTTTGAGAACAATATACTGAAGCTCAAACTATTCTTTTCAGAGCAAATAACACGGCAGCTACAAATCTAGTACCATTCAATCTCATTCCAGTGACTTCTTAGACAAAACTCCCGGAAAATGTAAGAAGAGCACCCTCAAGGAGCACCTTCAAAAAGCTGGTTAGAGACAACTTCCTAAAGTCATCATGATGTTAACGTATCAACTCATTATATTTGTCATTATCAATTGACATTTTTAAACATATATGTACAGTATCCGGCAATAAATATTGCACATCGACCCTCGGAAAGAAACAATCGGCTAATTTCAGCTCCGTAGAGCGTTATCTCTGTCGCACGAAATACAAACAATTGTCTCTCTCCAAAGGTCGATGTGCAATATTTATTGCCGGGTATTGTACATTTATTTATTTATAGACATATGTGAATACTTATTTATTTTTAAATATTTCGTCTTTATTTCCAAAAATAGTACAATAGGTGGACTTAATAAAAAGCATTCTCTATCAGTATAGAGTTAAGCGCTTAAAACATAAAATGATTGATACCAAAAAAAAAAATAGGTAATCAAGAAAACATTCAATTTTTTTTTATTTTTTTTTTATATGATCTAGGGCAATGCTTGACTACATTCCACCTGATGGTAAGTGGAATGTAGTCTTAGATGGTAAGTCGCATTGCCCTAGCAACCTATTCACTCTTCTCTTGAAGACACCCACATTATATTTGGCCGGAAATACCGACGCAGGCAAATTGTTCCAGTCCTTCGCTGTACGCACTAAAAATGAGGAAGCAAAGCGCTTCGTTCGGACAGGTGGAATGTCCACAACAATAGGATGGATACCTGCCGTGCGTCGGGACGTCCGGTGATGGAAGGGGGACGGGGGAATTAACTCGTGTAATTCCTGCGCACACTCACCAAAATGTATCCTATAGAATACTGAGAGGCTAGCAATTTTACGCCTGTGTTTAAGGCTTTGGAGGTCCCAAGGGGGTGCAGCAGAAACAGAGTTGCAGAAAGAACGGATCCCTGAGGCACTCCGGCATTTATTGTCAAGGGTTCCGAGGAACACCCGTCGACAACTACTCGGAGAGATCTGTGGCTCAGAAAGTCCGTTACCCAGCCGATCAGACCAGGAGATATACCGTACGCTGAAAGCTTGCATATCAGTCTCTCATGCCAGACCCTGTCAAATGCCCTCGAGACGTCCAGAGGGACGGCGACCGCTTCTCCGTTCTTCTCGATGGCCTCGCCTAAAATGTGAGTAGCATACACTAGGAGGTCCCCAGTAGACCTATTACGGCGAAACCCGTACTGTCGGTCTCTGAGGAGATCGTTACCTTCTAGGTATGCCAGTAGGCGCGAGTTCAATACAAGCTCCATAATCTTGCAGAGTATGGAGGTGATTGAAATCGGTCTGTAATTGACAGGGTCGGCACGGCTGCCTTTTTTGGGCACGGGTTGCACATTAGCAAGCTTCCAGGATTTCGGCACTATTCCAGTCATGAAAGAGAGGCGATACAGGCGTGTCAGTACAGGAGACAACTCAGCTGCGCATGTCTTGAGCAGAGTGAGGGTTGGCAGAAATTCGACTCGATCGCTTTCGCAAGAGACCAGAAAGCTCGACTGCCAGTTGGTCTGACAGAGAGCTTTTCGCCATTCTTAGCGATTCGATCGAGACGAGCCTTCCGCAATGCCTTTTTGTAGGACTTGGCAGCTTGGTTAAAGACTCTCTTCTTCAAACTTACATCCGGAGTTTTGCGGGTTCAAGCATCAGCCCAAATGAGATATGCCGAATGTTTTCGGTCTTGAGCATGACCACATTCGGCATTAAACCATGGGCGAGCTTTGCCACCGATGGGTACGTCAGCAAAAGGAATAAAATACTCCATTGCCTGATGCACCACATCGGTTATAGCATGATCCAAAGAAGAGAAGCAGACCTGCCGCCAAGGATAAGACGCAAAAAAGTGTCGCATCTCATCCCAATCTCCTGACTTGTATTTCCATACTCGCCTAACACCATGAGGTTCGAAAGCTGGTGGGGAATATGTAAACACAGATTTCACCAGACAGTGATTTCACCAGACAGTGATCGGAGGTTCCCAAGGGGGAGGTGACTTCTACACGATACCTGTCCGGTTCAGTTGTCAGCAGAAGGTCCAGGCAATTGGCTGTATGGCCTACCACATCTGGTACCCTTGTCGCTTGCCTCACCAGCTGAAAGAGGTCCAAGGACAACGCAAAGCTCCGCGCTTCTCTTCCAGCATGGTCGGTCTTCTGGTACGGGAACAGCCAGTCCTGATGACAGGCATTAAAGTCCCCCAGAAAGACGAGCTGCGCCGAAGGGTACTGATACAGAGCCATATCTGCTACCTCACTGAGATACTTAAATAAACGAGTTGTCTCCTGGTCACCGCTGTGCGAACGATAGACACAGGAATACAGGATTTTTTCGTTTCCTGTGTCCACTAAAACCCATAGAGAAGAAAAAGTGGGGTCTTCAAGGTGACGGAGACGCTGAATACAGAGGTCGTTCCGCGCGTACATACTGACTCCAGCCCGTGAGCGAAAGTTGTGCTCCAACGAGTAACCGGGATAATTCAAGTATGTAGCGCTCAAAGGACATTGTATCTGCGTCTCCGTCAAAAAGAGCAAGTTCGGCTGCTCTGTCTCCAGGTGGTGGTGGACAGCTAAAAGATTTGAGTGCAAACCCCTTATATTAGTGAGGTGCACTTTGTATGAGGAGGAGTGCAACCGCTGTGTCAACTTGTTTCCTTTTTTTACCTTTTTCATAATAAAAAATAAGTAAAAGTGAATAGGGATGGGAAATGGCAGTTGAACGAGGCGGTACGTATCAAACCCGACTTCGAAATTGGTGATGTCTTGTCGCTGGGAGGCTAGCCTGGAGACTGCGGGTACGCCCGAACCCCCCCAAGGGATCGCCATCGGGCCTCCTCGCCTGGTCGCCATCCAGCACGATGGAGCCACACTGGGATTTTTCGCAGCTGGCGGGGCAGCCTTTCGTGGGTGCCTAACCCATTAATTGGGCCCCCAACTATCTGCGGGCGGCCAGCGGAAAGCCGTCGCTTCAGATCCCGCTACCCTCCTCGACTAGACACCCGACAAAACAAACACCAACACGACGTCAACCGGTTCGCCAACGTACCGCAGCTGTTCAGACCCATTTCCCATAAACGGCTTCATCGAGCAACGTGCCGAACACGACTATGTCGCTTTGCGGCACGACTTTGACTTGACTTATAAAAGTTATGTTCATGTAACTATACCCCCATACAATGTAACTATAACCCCTGCCCCTTCCCGCTTCTAATATTTATCATCTAAATTCTACTTCGAATATTTCATCATCATCATCATCTAAAATCGTAATTCTTCAAACAGTACTATAAACACTTAAATAAATCTTATTATTAATGACTTCTAATTACAAATAAGTCACAATGCACAATAAAATTAGTTGAACGAGATATTCAAAGTGCAGTGTTATAAGGTCTAAAGTCATTGACCGCTGTTTGTTAAGGACAAATCACAACACGTGACACTGAACTACACATTCCTAAATCAAAACTATTCAACAATTTTAAAACAGTGACTTGAGATTGGTTGGTGTAGTGTTTTGGCGAAAAAGAAGAGCTACCCCCAGATGCCGGTTCCCAAAAAAGTGGTCGGAAAGGGTGAAGAGTCTTCAAAGTCTACGTCGAAGTCGATGAGGAAGAGTTCAGGTCCTCCGAAGCTGCCATCTCCTCGATCTCCTGACCTCATCTGACCAAATTAACAATTGTCAACGAGAATGACATTGAGAGATTGCGTCAATCTTTTTGACAATCAACTACCATGGGATATTTTAATAATCCGTTATCATTTCTTTTATATTACTATTCATAGTCCTAAATTAATAAGCTTACTTATTTTTTATTTTACTATGTTATTGCTATGTATACGAGTATATCTTTTTTTTAATGTACATTAATCTACCTGATATTATAATTTTAACGGAATGTTGGCTCACCAGTAATAAAATACCTTCCAATTTGAATAGCTATGTGACGCACTACTGCAAACTAGGTCATAAAAGATTTATGTGTGGAAGGGATTTTAATGCAAAAAAAAAACGTTTACTGGGGACCTGGACACACTACCTAGGTGCAAAGAAATAAAAATTTGTCTAGGCAAAAACAAACGAAATGTTCTAAGTGCAGGCGAACCCTCCTACTGGCCTACCGACCCAAACAAAACGCAGTCTTCTAGATTTCTTTGTGTACAAAAGCTTTTCAAATCATTATTTAGTACAGACTTCTCTAGACAGTAGCTCAGACCATACACTGATAATTGCTATAATAAGTTCCACCATCATTGAAAAACCAATGAAAGAGCAACTCCTCAAAGAAACCGACTGGAAAGCATTAAGGTACTACATAAACGAACATTTCAATTTGAAGGTGTCACTTAAAACAAGAGATGACATCGAGGTTTATGCAAATATCCTGACAAACCTAATACAAATAGGTACATAGAAATCTACACCGGCTGACCCTTTAATTTATTAAGTCATGGTAGCAGGAATATACCATAGACATAAAAGCCAAGATCCTGGAAAAGAGACGGCTCAGAAGGGTCTGGCACTTTAGTCGACATCCCTAAGATACAACTAAGTTGAACAAAGCCATTGTCCTGAACCAATACCTTAAAAACATTGAAAAGGAAACCCTACAGAATAAATTATCATATTTGAATCCTTAAGCTGAAAACAAGTATTCACTCTGGACCATCCCAACAAGCACATTATCCTATCAAAAAAAGTAACAACACTTGGGGTAAAACTGACAAGGAACGAGCTGAGGTATTTGAACAATTCTTACTGTCTGATAACAACTAAAGTCTTAAGATAACTTCCTAAAGTCGGCGTAACATTCCTAATTAATATATTATACATTTCGGATATATATATATATATTAAAAATGCGAAAGTTTGTAAGGATGTGTGTATGTTTGTTACTCTTTCACGCAAAAACTACTGAACAGATTTTCATGAAACTTTGCAGTAATATAGCTTTGATATCAGAATAACATAATAAGTTAAAATTTATAGGGATTTATATAATTGGGTGATAAAATAACGATAACTGTCAAGTAAGTCGGAAAAAATCAGCCCCTTGAGAACTATATTGGCGTGCGCTGCTCTTATTGTTTGAGTTACACAAAGATAATTACTGTAAGATTATTTATCTTAAATAGTTCCAAATAAAAGTCCCCGACAGCATATATCTATCTTTTATATGTGAGTCACTATGACAAAAATAGTGAAGCAAACATACAATTTAATTGGATATTTTTTAACAATGCACATTTTAAAATATTTATCAAACTCTCAGAAAATTGATACATCTGTCACTTTAAGTATTGAATGTAAATAAATTTTGTGTTTTACACTAAGTAATTTGGAGGAATAGTTTAAAAGTTATCACGATAAGATTGACTTAAACGGAATGTCTAAAACGCTTAAAAGGCGCGACGCGCGGAGCGAGCGAGGGGGCAGCCGTCATCACTGAGTGCTCCCACCCGACCGGGGAGACACGCGAGGGCAGACGTCGTTGACGGTTGTGTTCATGTTCATGTTCAAGCGATTTTTTGTATGACAAATTCGATTCTCAAAGCCATTTATTGTTTCATACAATCTATACATATAATAAAATTGTCACTGAACCATTCCCGTACATGGAATTAAAAAAAAAACATCATAGGGGGCAAGAGAACCCAAAACAATGGTTTTTCAGTTTGTCTGTATGTCTGTATGTTTGTGCACGCTAAGCTCGGAAACGGCTTAACCAATTTTAATGCGGTTTTCAGGAATATATTATCACAGTCTTCACTTAACATTTAATGTTTATCTCATCTAAATCAATTAAGAAATAAAAAAGTTATGACAATTTATGTCAATGACGTAATAGGTACTATGCAAATCTTATTCTATACATGTAATAAATCTGTAGAGGAGTAGTCTTTGTGCATTGAAAAAATGTTTTTTTCATTTTGTCTGTTCGTCTGAATGTCTGTGTGTTTGTGCACGTTTGATATATATATTTAAAATGATAAACTGAATGTTTATCATTTAAATAGATATATTTTTTTTAATAAAACTAGACCTGAAATTTGATGGTGAAAATAACGTTGATTGTGTAGCTCAGAATACCTCAAGTTTACATGGTAATATTTTGATTATGTTCAATGAAAATCTGTAAGTGTGATATATGGTTTGAATGGTTATTTAGTAATATGTTTAAAAATAAAGAAATTTAGTAAAAACAAGAGAGGTATAAAAATAATTACAGTACCTAATATTGTATCCTTATTAAAAACTTTAAATATACTTTTGACAGTGAGCGATGTCTGCCGATGTAGTAATTTTGATTGTATCACTTAAAATAAGTCATATAGAATACAAAAAAAGGGAATTGTTTTACTACGAATTTAAGGCGTGCGAAGCCGCGGGCAACTGCTAGTATATATATATATATATATATATATATATATATATATATATATATATAAAGGATAACATATGTTCTAATAATATGTAAAATATCAGAGATTATCGTGAATCCGATTTTTTTAATAATTCGACTTAATTAATTGATAAGTTTGGGTTATAGCATGCAAATAAAAAATAAATGTATTATATTTATGATTCTAAAACATAAATACATTTTTGTATAGTTTCTAATGTAAATTTATGTTTTTTTTAAGTTTTTGCACCACAAAATATATATTCTATTATTATATTATTATATATAGTTCGAGTGCACTGGCTGGAGCTTCCATTAGTTTTTGGTTTATGAAAATCGTCAGATTATATATTTCTCGTTATCCTTGAATCTTTAAAATAAATTTCGCCACGCTCGAGAATGTCAAGATGATTTTTTTTACAAGTTTGTAGCCTTCCCTCTTTTTAACGTAACTCATAAACTGTCAGATTAGTAGAATTTACACTTTTTAGAATGTAATTAACCCCCATTTCTTAATCTGACGTGCTCGAGAATTTTTGATGATAATTTTTTTACTAATCTGACCGCTCATATCTGAGGCGCCACAGTGTATTGGAAGCTCATATTTGCAAGAATGACCTATCAAGGAATCACCTGTATTTTAGTCTGCCGCGCTCGAGTGAATCCCTAAATCCCCTCTTGGACTCCCCTACTATTAACCTCAATGTTTTACGATGCTTGTTATTGAAAGCTAATAAATAAATTATTATTAAATTACTCATAATAAATATATGGTACTTGCATAAAAAAAATATTTTTTTTGTATGTCTTATTTTAGAAAAAAAGTGAGTTTAAGAAAACAAACTATCATTTATGAGAAATGCTTTGAATGAAAACACATACACTACACACATATTTTTATATACAATACTTTATGATATGTTGGTGAAAAGTCTTTTCCCATATAGGTTGTACGTTTGGGTGTGCTATTTGTATCTGGCTAGTTGTAAAGACTTAAATAATAATAATCACCAGTTGACCAATGGGGCAGTTAAAACGATTACATTTTAAAAGGGTAACAAGTAAAAGTTTCCCACCATTTTTCATTTGTTTTTCTTTCTGTTAAAATGAGTGAATGATCATTTCTACTTGTTGTTAGGGAAACACTGCCAAAACTACTTGTCTCATTAACTACAAGATAGCAAAAACTTGTATAACAAAATGATACATTGTACTATAATTAAATGTAAATAAAGTTTAAAAAAAATGTCTTGTCTTTTCATATAAAATGCAAAGATACTTTTTCCCCCACCCTTTATATACTGAGTTATTTGAAGCTAAATATAAAAATTACCACCATCAAAACAAAGCGTCACCCCTTACTACCCTCCCATGAGGGAAAGAGCGGGAATCCTAAACTACCAGTTTTCTTTTTACAAGCATTACTTTTGCTAAATCACTTTTTATATACTACATTCCCTCAATTATACCTGTTAGTCTAAAAGTTTTTTTATTACACTACCTATATTGCCGCTCATCCAAATGGCCCATTGTGTGATAACATGTGTTGCATCATTTGGACACATGTAAGTAATTGTGCATCTTGTGTCCCCCACTAAAAAAAAACACTCAATAGTAATAGTAGTAAATTCATTTCTTCTTTTAATGCAATATTGCTCCATAAAAGTCCTCTTGAAAAGGTGTTCTTATTTATAATAAACAATAATATAGTGTTCTTATTAGTACTAAAAAAAATTGGCTAAAATATGATATATAATACAAATATTAAACATTAAATTTAACATTAATTAAAAAATATTTAGGAGTAAAGTAATATAAGATTAGATTAGATTTAATTAAATTAAGTTAAGATAAGATTAAATATCTAGTATTTAACATTAACAGATGGTAATACAAAATGATGTTACATAATTGGGCTGCAATATCTTTGCTAAGGGCTGCTGCAGCTTCATACAGTTCAGCATATGTGTAAGTTGTAAAATCATCCTGTAGTGCTATTCGAGTGGGAAACAAGAGAGCTCTCCTGAAAACTGGTACTACACCTCCTGGAACCATAAGAATAAAGTTAACAGGATGGTCTCTTCTTTCTCTTGAATATATATAGACTAATGATTTAAGTAGAATATAAATATGAACTGATACTACATTTCTACTAGTAGAAATGTTACACTAATTTGCAAGTAAACCTTTATATATAATAATGTAAAACCTTCTATATGAGAAATAATAGTGCGATTTTTAATATTATCTTACTCACCGACTGTAATGTCTTCGTTAAAGGATTTTAACAATCCTGACGTAACATCTTCGTTTGCAGATTTTATATTAGAAATAGCTCTATAGGATGTAATTGAAATTGGTTTACGAAAGAGCCGGTTGAACAGACTTACTGAACGAAAAGATATTTTTAATGACATTCTACTGGCTATTACTGTTAACCCTTGTAAGTGTAACTAAGATATAAATCTAATTATTCTAAATCGATACCCCTCAACCAAATAGCTTATAATATTTATGTAAGAAAAAATATTTGTTATCACTTTAATAAAAATAACTGATAAGTGATAACAGCATAGCATTCACAACAGGCAAGCGCCATACATAATATTTTTCATTCAAAAATCAAATTTCAACCTTACGATATATCAACATAATATTTCTTTTTCTCATGCTTCTATAGATAACAGATAGGAATTATTTATTATCTGTAATTTTTATGAATTACGCATATATTTTTGTTCAATTTACAGAATATAGTGGTGGAACATGTAAAGTTCAAAAGGTTTGATTATATAATCAATAAATATATTTTAATATAAATTAATAATTACGATATATTTAGAATGTAACTTATTGTATTTATGATGATTAAATTGATATTAGGTCCTTACAAATGAAATTGGCGTTTTGTATGGGAGGAACAAAAAGTCAAATAGTTTTTAATGTAATGTATTTAATTAATCAAAATATGAACCATTGTTTTTTACGCACTTTTGCCATCTTATAGGTACCTAATTCATAAATCTCTTTACTAAAAAAAAACAGTCGAACGGTAATCAATATAATCTTTGAAGGCGATTTGAACTGCCCCATCCCTATTGATTTTTTTCGCTTGCTAGGAGTTATCCAAATTTCGATAAAAATGGAAATCTGTAGCTCTTCTAATTTGGTAGCCGTCTGTTGTGCAGAAAAAAAAACAGTAGAAAGAAAAGAAATGAATAACGGTCAACGAAACAAAAATACACGTGGAAATAGCTGTAAAAAATTGAATTTGGAATTCCCTACCAAAAAGGAGAAATTTGTTATTAAAGTGGCCAGTACGAAAACTCGAAATATATAAGGACCTAATATTTGTATTATAAAAACTCAACTCATACTAGCTGCGCCTGCAACTTCGTATGAGTAGATTTCGATTTCGATAAAACGTACCCTTCGTACATACCAATGTATGTAAAAACTAAAAACCTTCAAATTTTCATCGAACTCAATTACATAGTTTTTGCATTTCTATTGGAGTATTTCTAGTTTATTTATATATACATATATTTTTATGTTCAATCGCTGGTAAGTAGCAATGGTACGAAAAGAAGAGCTTATTAATTTCTTTATTTGTTAACAGATTGATTAAAAAAACAAAATGTTAACAGTTTGTTTTTTTAATGAAGCCCATCACAACATGTTCCGGGAAAATTACATCTAAATTGTTAAAAACGTTTCTAAGATTAGCGTGCACAATCATACAAACATATACAGACATACAAACGAACAGGCAAACTGAAAAACCTTTATTTTGTTTTGGATTCTCTTGCTGTTATAAAGGCCGGTCATCAAGTTTTTTTTTTAATATTTTCCATGTACAGAAATCGATCAGTGACAATTTTTAAAAATTTATAAGTTATACATATTAAAAAGTTGAAATTTCTTTACAGATTTAGAAATGTCAGAAAAAGCGCGGGAACGATGGAAATACAAAGGTGGGATTTAAAAAATATATATTCTGAAAATATTATTTTAGTGTATCCAATTAATATTTTTTGCTAAAAATGGGAAAAGGGGCAAAAAAAGACAAAACGACGGAACTCAAGGGAAATGAAATTCTTTCTGATTTCGGCTTACATCATCTCCGAAGATATTTTAGGATCAAACAGATAAGCACAAACCATTTCATATTTCTAATTATACACGTCAATAGCCCGAAAATGGTTGTAATTTTGAATAAATCGTATCCATAGAAAGTAAAGACAGTTCTAAAATTATCGGAGACAAGAACATGAGTCTTGCAAACTGTTTGAAACATAATTTTAAAGGTAAACAACAGCTGCATATATGTACAGCTGTATTAACAAATATCACCAGGGCTTGTTAACAAAGCTTTCACAATTCAAAATTTCTTAAATTATTACTGAAAAGCTTCCATACCAGCATAATCTGCTGAAATAACAGGTATAATTCTACATAGTATTTTCTGAGACTATCACGAGACATTGAATTACAAAAAAAATTACGGATTTTCATTGGATGTTAATTATCCGTTCACATCCTGGCTATATATTTCTTTAATATTTTCAATGTACAGAGACAACTCGTCTACACATTTATTACACGTATAGAAGTAGACTTGCACGGTCTACAAAATTAACATAAATGAACATAACTTATTGATTTCTTAACCGATTTAAATAAAAATGTTAAGTGAAGACTGTCACAATATATTCCTAAAAAGTGAAATATTAATTTTCACACTCTGCTGTTATTCAGCAGAATTTGAAAATAATAATTTAACGAATTCTATAATTGTAGTTGATAATAGGGAAAAGACGGTATAAGTTTAAGATGAGTTGAGAATTTGCAGACTAAACAAAATACAATGTAGTAATGATTGATTGATTACTCCGACCGATTTCGGCCATGGCGACTACTTCGAACCTTTAGTTATTTTGAGGCTGATGCGCACGTATATGTCCATTGTAGCCAATTTTGGCAGCAAAACTCCCGCGCACAGTGTGGGCATGTGAACTTACCACTGATATAATTATAATTCATGGCGACGCGAGGACGAGCCTTCAGCTCATTACGTTTAGCGTCGAGGTCTGCTATACGCTGCTCCTCGAAGTCGCGGGTACGCCTCCTTATAAGACCGCGCCATTCTGGCCGTTGTGTTGCCAGACCCTCAAATTGAGAGGGCTCGATGTTGCACCTTTTCATGTGTCTTTTCTGAACATCTCTGTATCGGAGGAGTTGACCGCCATGCTTTCGCTTGCCCTCCTCTAGCTCAGAATAGAAGATGCGCTTCGGTACTCTCTCCTCCGCTATCCGGAAAACGTGACCGCACCACCGAAGCTGCCGATGCATTAAATGGGCTTCAATGCCACCGACATTGGCTCGTCTTAGAACTTCGGTGTTGCGCATTCGGTCGGACCATCTGATCTTCATGATGGTGCGAAGGCATTTGAGGTGGAATTGATCAGGATTGCGTATGTAGTGGCGATAAACACACCAGGTCTCAGAGGAGTACAGAAGCTTTGGCAGCACAATTGCCATATATACAGAGATTTTTGTGGCTAGTTTAAGGTCGTGTGAGCAGAAAACTTTTGAGCGCAGCTTCCCAAATGCAGCAGCTGCAGTACTGATTCTGCTATTGATCTCAGCATCAAGGTCACATTTAGCTGTTATGGTGTTCCCCAGATAACGAAACTTGTCAACCTGTTTCAGTATATCGTCACCAAGCTTAATTGTCAGTGTGTCATGACAATGTGTGTCTAGGGACATCACTTCCGTCTTTTTGACACTAATCTTTAGGCCGAATTTGCAGCATGCTTGGTGAAAACTGGACATCAAATGTTGCAGGCCATCTGGGGATTCTGCGAGAAAGCGCAAGTCATCGGCATACATCATTTCAGTAATTAGTGCATGCGAGACTTTGGTACGCGGCTTAAGTCTAGTCAAATTAAAAAGATTGCCATCTGTGCGAAAACGGATTTGAACTCCTTCGGAGACAGTGTTTAGGACCTCCTTGACTACTACCGCAAAGTATAAGGCGAACAGTGTGGGTGCTAGTACACACCCTTGCTACACCCCGCAGGTGACGGGGAAGAAAACAGACCTTTAACCATCTACAGAGACACAGCACTGCATATCGCCATGCAGGAGTCTTAGGAGGCGCAGAAACTTCTCCGTGCACCCTAGCTTTCCTAGCACTATCCAGAGAGCTTCACGAGGCACACTATCAAATGCTTTCTCTAAATCAACAAAGCAGAGGTACAGATAATAATAATAACAATAATAATAATAGCAGGACAAATTACACACATTGATCTAACCCCTAAGTAAGCAAATTATTTGCTTGTGTTAAGGGTGTTAGACAACGATACAAATACATAGAAATAAACATATAAATACTGAGAATATATTTAATAAACGACCAAACCCAGAAACACAGACATCTATGCTCATCACATAAATGCCTGTCTCCGCCGGGAATCGAACCCGAGCCCCATTGCGCCGTGACACGTTAGGCGTCTGCGCTAACCACTCGACCAACAGGGCGGTTAAAATGTTCCGCCCAACGTTCCAGTACATCCTCCTTGCTGGTCAGGAGTCGTTTACCGTTTAGAGACCTTAAAGGTACTCTTGCTTGATGAGACGCCCCTATCAGCTTTCGCACCTCGCAATAAAACTCCCCAAGTTGATTTGTATCTGCAAGGCACTGCATTTGACAAGCTTTGTCCCGCCACCACTTGTCTTTAATTTGCCGAGACAGCCTGCTCAATTCTTGGTCACTCTCTGTACAATTCGGTACTAATTGTTTTGGAGCTGGTATTATTATTATATTATATTATCTGAAATAATACACCGTACCTCGGAGCGAGACATTTATTGCATTGTAACCAAACCTTATATAGACAGCCGTGTAACGAAGCCCTATCACGATCTATTTCGTTCCGCGCGCCATCTATCGCCGTTAGAGGTAGTTTTTATCAATCACACATATTTAATTTTACACTGAACACTCTCTTTGACCACCGCAACACTTTTACCTCTTCGATGATGCTGTCGCAAGAGTTCTCGGTGTGTGTCGAATGCTGCTTTGAGAACTTCGCTATTGTCATCAAAACAGTCTTCGCTACGTCGGTCTTTCGTACCCAAAATAGCGGAAGCGGCTTCCATGAGATGACATGATAAAGTTTTCCAAGCAGCACTGACATCACCTGTCTCATTTAACAGCAACGGTATTTCAAATATAGCTTCAACATATTTTGCCTTCACCTCGTGATCTTTCAACCTATCCACGTTTAAACCCGCAGGCTTTTTCATTGGGGATCTACGAGGTTGACGGAGGTAGAGTCGTAGTCTTGTGCCAATAAGTCGGTGATCAGTCCAGCAGTGAGCACCACACATGACGCGGGTGATTTGAACTTGACCGATGTCTCTTTGCCGCATAATAGCATAATCGATCAAATGCCAGTGTTTGGATCGCGGGTGCATCCACGTCTTCTTATGTTTAGCGGCAAGTCTGAACATAGTGTTCGTTATCACTAGGTGGTATTGAGCACAAAGACTAAGTAGCAACTGACCATTGTTGTTCATGTTGCCGACTCCGTCTCGCCCTAGAACCCCAGGCCAAGCCTCTTAGTCCCGACCGACTCTGGCATTGAATGAAATCGCCCAGCAATAAAATTTGCTCTCTGGCATTTATGCTGTCAAGGCATTGCGATAACTTCTCATAGAATTTGTCCTTAATATCATCAGACTTGTCTAGCGTTGGAGCATAGACACTGATGACATTAAGGTAGTTGTCTTTGTATATGTGAAGGCGCAGTGTGGTAACGCGGTCCGAGATGTGTGCAGGACATTCTTGCAGTCTCTTTGCTAAATGATTTTTGATGGCAAACCCTAACCCTGAACGTCGAGGTTCGGTTGCAGGGGTACCTTTCCAAAAGAAAGTGTAGCCACCTCCATCTTCCACCAGCTCTCCTTCATCGGTAAGATGTGTTTCGCTGTGCGCAGCCACATCATTATTATGCATTTTTTATTTCTTTTGTTATTTCGACCACGAGTTAAGTGATGGGATGGCAGCCGTGGTTACTACCACCTTCCAGGTAGGGACGAACATTTTTAAGCCACCTTTTCTAGGCCCCTCCTCGGCTGAGCAAGGAGAGCAGTGCCTCCCTGAATAGGGCTGCTCTGTCATCCCAGGTGCTGCCGAATTTGCATTGTCGCCCCGATTAGCAATGCAAAAGCGACCACGGCGTTTACACATACCTCTGGGACCGCCTATGTGCAGGAATCAGACAAAGCCCAGCTTGCACCACGCCAGACCTTTCTACTTCAACCCATCGCCATAGGACTTAGCGGTCAATTGCGTAGGATATATTAAGGTGCGCAGACGTTTGCGCAAACGCAAGCGCACGCACTTAGTCCTTCCCTCCACGATTCAGTGGAACGGAAAGCCGTTACGACTGAAGGAGAGGTCAGATGCAGTGTCTGGCTGACGGTAACTACACGGGCCCTCTACCGTCAAACTTGGCTGTCCACCTCGCCTTGCTAAGTCGCCGTATCCGCCAAGCCCTTTTGCATTATCTGCATTGGGTTGCCTTTCTCGCCGATACAGACTTTGTACTGTAAGCAGGAGGGGGCTGCGTATGTTGGACCCAGGAGGGGATGGATGGGAATGGGCATTGTGGAACAGAGAAAGGAAAACTGATAAAAGGATACTACTGTCTGAAAGATAGAAAGAGACAATAGAGGCTCGGGAAGCCGGGGTCGCGTACCCGCATACCACATCACAACTTTTGGTCCAGAAGGTGTGATGAGTACCCCTGACCGTTGTAATAATAGTATGTGTGTAGTAATAGTATGTATTCATAACGTTTTTTGTACGCACCTTTCAAAAACGTTGTCTAATTTTATTTAAATAAAACATTTCTACAGGACCCCTAGTACGAGTTTTGACGTTACGAAAACTATGACAGTTTACCAAAATAGTAAAATCAAAACACATAATTATTAAACACTCTATTTATCAAAATATATTAAAATATATATAAAAAAAAAAAATCTGTTAAAATATTTATTATTTAAGATAATTTATGGATGATACTAAATAACTAAAGATAAATATATTTTTTAAACAAATTATCTTAAATATTTCAATAAATTTTGTTTCCTAGAGCATATAATAAATAAATATATTATCCGATTTTAATATTTGGTAAATTAACATAGTTTACGTAACGTCAAAACTTGTACTAGGGGTACAGCTATGAGCTGTGAAACATCTCAGTACATCATGAAACCGCTAGGTAGCGTGACAATAACTCATATGTTTAATACTTGTTAATTTATTATTGTTTTATGACAATAAATATTATTAAAAGTGTTTAAGTAATATAATATAATATCGGTTCTCAAGCCGCCTAGTGACATGTAGTAGATATTCTTAAAAAATGACACTCAATATCTTTTCCAACAGCGCCAAAAGAAGTATAATTTCAAAAACTTGACTTCAAAAACAACAACAAATAAAGCATAAGAAATGACAATTTTGCTTTACCTATAATATGAAAAAACAAAAATTTGTAGATAACATTACATTCTTGTCTTACAAAAATAGAGAAAAATAAAATATATAAAAAAACTTTTTTTGAGTGATTAAGGAATGCAATACAATTAAAACAACAACAAAATGTGAAAAGTCTTATGTCATTGTCAACTGTTAGTTTTTATGTTTCAAATATCCTTATACTTATAATACTCTATGATTTCAAATTAATAATCTAAGCGTAAGCTAATACTAACTTTTTAGCTATGTTTTAATAAAAAATAATAAATAATTACAACTCAGTAAAAGTTCGAAGTTATAAATGATTGTTTTTTACGTTCGCTGTGATCGTATTCAGTGATACAATGGTAGTTAACGCTCCAGAATCACCGATACAAGCAGAAGTAATATTTGTTATTGAAGCAACGTCAGTGAACAGCGCGTATATAAACGAACTAAAAACAAATTACATTATACCTACACTTGAGTAAGCTACTGTTACATTTATAGTATAAACCCAAGTTCATTATAGTAAATTCCTAATACAATTGTAAAACATTGATATACAAAATACTTGAGGTACCTATTTCTTAAATTCTTTCCACTCAGATACTTCCATGGTGGTGCATTAGAAGAGGGAGTGGGCAGTGGGTCAGTATATGGGATAGTTGCATACCAAGCGGCAGACTGTCTTCCTGGCCTCTCTGTTTCTAGTTATGGTCCATTTACATCTCCAGAAACTGTTGTTGACACTGTTGATAACATTCAGTAAGTATAAAGTAGTAGTAGTGGTAGTATTATAAGGCTTATAAGATAATAAAAAATATATAACTAAACTAAATAGATATATGTCTGTGATAGAGGTATATTAATGGCTTGCTCCGTATGAATGGAGTCATTTGGTACAGATCGGAGACATAGGTCTCAGATAATTAAACCACATAGACACAGATGAATGATTCTTGTATTAAGTGAAGGTATTCAGCTATGACACATTACTTAGAAAATTGGGATTCTTATAATTTACAACAAAAATAAGATTTTTATTCAAAAAAATTATAACATCATTGACCTTAGTATTCCTACACCCAAAATATGTACGAATCTTTCATCTAACCTTAAACCAAAGACATATTTATTTATTATTTTTTTATTAAACTTTTATTTTCCATGCAATTTAGTATTTATTTGTTGTATCTTTTTTTTTGTGTTAGTATTTAATTTAATTACAGGGTCCTTTTCTGGGTAAAAGTCTCCTCTATCTTTAGAAAGCTACTTCTGTCAGTGGCGACACTCATCCATTCCTTTCCTGCCTCCTGCACTATATTGTCTGACCATTGTTTTCTTTGCCTGCCAACTCTCCTTTTTCCTACCAGTCCATGCCATTTGGTTACTTGTTTTTTCAACCTTTTGTCTTCATATCTTGCCCCATGTCGTGCCCATTTTCATTTTTGTCTGAGGGTGTATTGAAGCGTTTCTGTCAGCTTTGTTTTCCTTCGGATATCTATTTTCTGTATTCTCCTCAGCTTCAAGATACTTCGCTCCGTGTCTGTTGGCATGATAGGATTTTGTTCTTTACTTTTTCAGTGAATACCCAAGTTTGGCTTCCATATTCTAGGCAAGGTAGTATACAGGAGTCCGTAATTATTTTATTCATGTTGAGACTGTAGTTTCCTTTTAGAATTTCCTTTTGTTACCAGTACTTCTTCCATGTTAAGTTTATCCTTCTGTCTATTTGATTTTCCTTTGCTATTTACTTCAAAGGAGATTAATTTGCCTAGATACACATATTCGCTTACATACTCCAACAGTTTCCCATCAATTACTATTGTTTTGAGATTTGTCAGGCAGTTTGTCATAATCTTGGTTTTGAAAGCATTCATGTGCAGACCGACTTTCTTACTTTCTATATCTAAATTTTTCATAATTCCTTTTAATCCTGTTGATTCACTGAAAAGTGCTATATCATTGCAAATCTGAGATGTGTTAGCCTTTTATTCATTATCCATATGCCTTTGTCTTTCCAATCAACGTTCTTGAAGGTGTTCTCAAGAACTGCTATGAAAAGTTTCGGAGACAAAGGGTCTCCCTGGAAGCTTATTCTCATACGCATATTGGATAAGTTATTCGCCTCTTTCATTCCTCTCTCCATACCCGTAGTTTCCAAGTTTGATTGTCCAATATTAGCGTCGAAGTCTCCCATGATTAGGAAATTTCTGCTAGATCTTTATAAAAATTTTTAATGTTTTCTTCGCTTGAGTAGTTGGTTGGCGAATAAGCTTGGATTAGTGACAGAGGGTGTTGATCGAACTCTAATTTTAACACTGCTACTCTTTCTGATAGTCCCAGAAAACTGACAATATTATCTTTGTATGATTTCTTTACCAAGAAATCACCTATGTAATAAAAGATGTAATTTTTATGTTCCTCTATGGCGCTTCCATTTCTTTTAATTTTAGCGAGGCCTATAATGTCCCAATTAAGTGTTTTAACTGAGTTATTTAGTTCTAGCATTCTCATGTTATTTGAAGGGGATTTTACATTGTCTGTGCATATTTTTGAACTTCTTGAATTTTTTGTTCTACTTTCTTTATTTTTTACCATTTATGTTTTGTTTGATAGAGGGTAGTGGTCTTCTTCCACCACGGTGAGCGGCCGGCTTGGGGTGCTGTATTCAAAAGTTGTTCTTGCTATGGTTGTTTTATATTGGTTCCGGGTCCGGGGGAGGAGTTAGACATTGAAGTTGACGGTCATTGTTCCACATAATTGAATATGTTGGCCTTTGTTACATCTTTTGTCGTAGTTTTGTTAACTGATTCAACATTGTTCAGTTCATTTGTTTTCATAGTGTCTCTTCTATGAGTTTTGAAATGTGATTGGTTTGCTTTTGTCGCTGTTAACACTGGCTTTGTTTTGTGATGCTTTGTTGGGCAAGCCCGACGTTTCTCTTTTTCTCTTTTCTCTAATGTTATCTCTTGGATATTGGAGTCCAGAATTCTAATTAGCTGTAGCGCATTGCCGATCAGCACTAAAATAATTTTGAAAAAAAGTAACCCTTGAAAACTTAGATATTTTTTAAAGAATAAGAGAAAAAAAAAGCCATTGAAAAGGTATAAAAGCCATTTCAAAAGCTAAACATCCCAGTTGAAGTGATTTTTGTGTTTCCATAAATGTAGAAACTTCAGCTTCAGAATTGTGGAACAAAATGCGATGGGTTAAGGGAAATAGATCATTAAGAGCACATGTTCTCCCTGAAAAGCAAGTAGAATTACTACAGACATTAACTCCAGATTCAGTTTTAAATTGTACTTCCATGATACATTCACAGAATTGTCAATTGGAAACAGACTTTTCTATATTCGAATTTGAGTGATGCTTACCAAAAAAGGATACTTCACCGGGTGGTGATGGTATTAGATATACTTTAATTTGTCAATTTCTAACAAAAGCCATATACTTCCTTCTGAGGCTTTATAATTCAATTTTAAAGACACGCTATGTACCATTTCATACCAATTTATAGCTATTAGGAAACAAAGTGAACATTATTCTGAAAAAAAATATCACCCTACATTGCTTATGTCACATAAAGAAGGTACCTCACTTGATGAAAAACGCTTGGAATGGTATGTTGAAAAAAATTAAATAATTTCAAATCACAAAATGAAATAAATCTCAATCATGTGTAGATTGTCTAGAACGGCTAATAGCCCAGGTTCAAATAGATTTATCTGAAAATACCCCTACCATAACCAGTTTTCTTGATATAGAAAATGGCTACTTGTCAGTATATGCAGTAATTAAAACTTTGGACAGAATTAAAACAGGAATAAAAATTTGTATTTTTGGAATTTCCTATGTGAAAGCCATTTGACTATACTAAATGAACAGGGTCAAATCATAGTTAAACACGATGGGCATCCAGTGGTCTTGCCCAGGGTGATCCTATATCGCCTTTATTGTTCAATATAGTTACATTTAATATATGTCATGAAATTAAAAATGTTCTTATATCTCAACATGCAGATGACTTTATTTTCTATACCAGTAACAAAAATTGTTAAAATGTAAATTAGAAATTGAATAGGCATTACGAACATTTTTAATCTTATTAGAAATATGGGCTTACAAGTATCAAAATCAAAAGTTTGTACATTCAGCAGAGGGTGTCCAAAATTATTACCATGTACAACTATTTATGGTAATTCTTCAAGTATAGTCCCATCTATTAAATATCTGGGTATGTGGCTAGACCGAACTCTAACATTTACTAAATATATCAAAGAGTTAACGGCAAAATCATAAAAAAATACTTATTAAAAGTACTGGTAGGTTTTTCATGGGAGGTGGGCTGGAGCTCAGCCAGGGTGGAGCTGCTGGAGGCGCAGCCGCTGCGCTGCTTCAGGTGCCTTGCACCTGGGCATGTGCGTGCGGCTTGCCCGTCCGCGGTCGACCGAAGCGCCGCCTGTTTCCGGTGCGGTGGTGAGGGGCATACCCGAGCCACTTGCACCGGAATGTTGCGGTGCGCGGTCTGTGCGGACCGAGGCCTTCAAGCGACCCACCTTTTGGGGAGCCGAGTGTGCAAGGCTCCGCGAGTTCGAGGATTAGCACCTGGTGCGAAACCCTCGAGCGCGGAGCCCAGCACGGAGCCGGCTGTGGCTATGGCAACATAGTCACATCGAGCTCCAGCGGGAGAGGCTGCGAAGGAGAAGGGTTCAGTCCGTTCCTTCCCAGCCGTAGGCCTAGGTGAGAGGGGGGGGCGACCTCTCTCGCCATTGCACTAGGTCTATGAGGTAGGGGTACACTGGTTGCCCGGGGTACCCCTATACGGAGGAGTTACGCCGGGGCGTCACGGTGAGTGCGAAAGCGATCCCGTGACGTCCCATGGCAGCGTCGTGGGCAGCCGTTGGTTTTTTAGTGGGGTGCCTTAAAAATGGCAGTCGCCGGGTGCCGCACATACCGCCCGGTTATCGCCTTCCTGGCCTGGGTGACGATGCGGAAACGCATTTTTCCAACGAAAAAAAAAAAAAAAAAAAGGTTTTTCATGGGAACAAAACAAAACATGTGAAAAGACTTAATGTCTCATTCATCAGAAGTCGTTTGGATTATGCTATTTTCTTATATGATAATATGCCAAAAAGTTCCAACCAAACTGGATAAATTTCAAAATCGGGCTTTACCTATAGTCGGTGGATTTATAAAAAGCTCTCCAATTCATGTCATGGAAAGCGAACTTAGCTTGCCACCGCTTTGCTTAAGACAACAATATCTTGCCTATAAATTTTGTCTGAAGTGCCAATCTTGGTTTATTAATTTGTAAACATAGAGCTTATAAACAAATTGAATAATTTATGTAGTTTAAGTTATTGGCGAAAAAAAAAAGCCCTTAATCTAAATTGTATGAAATGAAATCCAAAATGTTTAAGTCCATCAAACTTATGATTTACTCATGTTTTAACATAATATGTGGATAACAAATATAGATACCTATACATATAATAAAAATGTCACTGATCAATTTCTGTACATGAAAAATAAAAAAAAAAACATATCATGGGGCCTTTTATAAGAGCAAGAGAACCAAAAAAAAACGATTTTCATTTTGTCCATTTGTTTGTATGTTTGTGCACGCTTATCTCAGAAACGGCTTAACCAATTCGGATGCAATTTATCACAATCTTCACTTAACATTTAATGTTTATTTCATTTCAATCGCTTAAGAAATAAAAAAAAGTTTTGTCAATTACATAATAGGCAACAAGCAAATCTTCTTCTTCTATACATGTAATAAATCTGTAGAGGAGTAGTCTCTATACATTAAAAATATTAAATAATATACATGATGTAAAGAGATAACTAACAGAATCCATTTATAACATTAATATTTTTTTGTTAACCGACTTCTTCAAAAAGGAGGAGGTTCTCCATTCGGCCGGCAGTGGCGTAACTACAGGGTGGCAAGCCGGCAAAATGCCACGGGCCCCCAGCCGGAAGGGGCCCCCGATCAGAGGAGAATCGCAACTCCCAATATTTATTATTTATCATACATGTTTAGTAAAAAAAAGTTTTCTCTTTGATTTATTTCTATAACATTGCATAATAAACAAGTTAAAAATGTATTAGAAATTCAAAGAATTTGTGGTAAATGATGCAGTAACAAAGGTCATAGAAATACAAAGATTATTCGAAACTGTGCAACAAATTTTTATATATTTTTTGGCCGTAGTATTAAACGATGGAATATATTATCTAGTTTTCTGACAGTAAATTAGAAACCGGAGTACCATCAAATTCAGTAACATAAAAACAATGAATCCAACTAGATGGGCAGGACGCTTTGATGTCATGTCTACTTTAAAAGTTCGGTTTGTTGATATTCAAAAGCACTTACAAAAACTATTTTATTAAATTCCAAAACAGACGAGAGAAATGAAGCCATCTTGCTGAAGAAGAAGATAGAAAACAACAATTTTATTATGTTGTTGGTTTTCCAATGCAAAGTCTTACAAACTATAGACGCCGCTTCTAAAGCCATCGATCTTTCAAATGCTTCAAAGCGTTTGCAAGTCTGTCTAGAACAACTTGAAAAGTATCGACATGAATTTGAAGATTTAAAAATGGAAGCAAATAGTATTGCAGTTAAATGGTCTATAAGCCCTGAAATCCCTAAAACTCGTCAGAGAAAAGTGAAACGTCATTTTCATGAAATTTGTGAAGATGAACGTCTCCAAGATCCTGAAAGCTTGTTTAAAGTGAACGTATACTATCGTGTATTAGAAATAATAATAATAATAATAATAGCAGGACAAATTACACACATTAATCTAACCCCTAAGTAAGCAAGTTATTTGCTTGTGTTAAGGGTGTTAGACAACGATACAAATACATAGAAATACACATATAAATACTGAAAATATATTTAATAAACGACCAAACCCAGAAACATAGACATCTATGCTCATCACATAAATGCCTGTCTCCGCCGGGAATCGAACCCGAGCCCCATTGCGCCGTGACACGTTAGGCGTCTGCGCTAACCACTCGACCAACGGGGCGGGGCGGGCAAATAATCATCAATCAACTGAGATCGCGTTTCGTTGGAATGAATGAAATTGTTTCCAATTTCAGTGTCTTTGCAACCTGCCACTTTGCTAAATTTGAACAATACTGATTTATTTACGCGTTTTCCAAAGAAATTCTCAGTTTTCGATCTTCTTTTAGACACGAAATAGAAACATCATCTTCTATGAGAGAACTTGCTGACTATTAATAATAAAAAATCATTTTATATCTTCAAGCTTTCCTGAAGGTGCACTGCATTTCTATTATTTCTCACCATTCCTGCGACTACGGCTAATGCCGAGCGATCTGTTTCAAAACCGAAATTGATAAAAACTTATTTAATAAATTCAATGGGACGAGAGTTTAAGAAATTCAATGGATTAAGAAATTCAATGGATTAAGCAACTCTATCCATCGAAAATTCTATGGCCCGAAATTTGAACTTCGATGATGCTATTACCACTTTTGCTGAACGGAAAGTCCGGGGGAAGGAATTTTAATAATTAACATTTTATATTTTGAACAACTTGTGTGCTTAAAACAATATGATTATTCGGACTTTATAAACTCGGCGTCACAAAAATCGCACCTCTATGTTTTTTTCAGTAAATCGCTCCTAGAATCTATCACATAAGTACTACGTATGAAAAAAATATATCATTCTAAAGTGCACTTCAATACCTTTATATTAATTACCTGTATCATTAAAAAAACAATTACCATTTCTAACCAGGGACCAATCAAAAAAATGTTTAAAAAAATGCTCACTTAAGGAGCACTACTTGTGCTACCTTATAAGGGTATAAAAGCTCATGTAAAGGTAAAAAATGGGTCAGTCGCTACTCAGACTTCAGAGTGAACACACCGGAACAACATACGCAAGAGAACAGTACCTGAAGATGGATACAACCCCTGATAAAGCCGCTCAAATCATTGCGCTATTGCAATCAGGACTGCAACAGGTTGACGTTGCTCGACAGTTGAACCTTAGCCGATTCTCAGTTCGACGAATATACCAACGGTTCCTTGAGACTGGTGGCTATACTCGAGGACGTGGATCCGAAAGAAAACGCTGCACGTCAGAAAGAGACGACCGCTTCGTTGTTTCCACATCCTTGCGGCACCGCTTCAGCAATGCTGTTGAGTTGCAACAAGAGCTCCGATCAGCTTGCAGAACGTCTGTGAGTGTTTCTACGATTAGAAGAAGACTGAAAGAAAAGGAATTGAGAGCTCACAGACCTGCTAGGGGCCCAAAATTGACCGTGCAGCATCGAAGAGAGCGGTTACGATTTGCCCAGGAGCATGTAAACTGGACGAGTGAACAGTGGAAAGCCGTTCTCTTCACCGATGAGACACGAGTATGTTTTTTCTGCAACGACAGACGCAGAAGAGTATACCGAAGACGAGGAGAGCGATTTGCCCAGGCTTGCATAGAGGAATCCGTCGAATACCGAGGTGGTTCCTGTATGTTCTGGGGTGGCATATCCGTCGAAGGGAAAACGGAGCTTGTGTGCGTCTCTCGGACTGATGGTGGTCGCGGGCAAGGGTCGCTGAATGCTCGGCGGTACATAACGGAGATCTTACAAGACCATGTGCTTCCGTATGCTGGTTTTGTTGACGATGGGTTCATGTTAATGCATGATAACGCCCGTTGCCACACTGCGTTTGCTATGCGGGACTATTTGGAAGAGGTTGAGATCCCTGTTATGCAGTGGCCAGCACGAAGTCCAGACCTGAACCCGATCGAGCATCTCTGGGACGATGTAAAGAGGCACGTACGAGCACGAGATCCTGCTCCCAACACTCTACAAGAGCTCCAGGATGCCGTGAAAGACGAATGGGACAACATACCCCAAGCAAGAGTGGTGACCCTCGTGAGCTCCATGAAGGATCGGCTGGAAGCTACCATCACAGTAAGGGGTGGAAACACTAGATTTTAAGGAATTATTTGTAATTTTTTATGATGTTATTAATTTTATTTTTTGTCACTTTGTGATGTTTTAAGTTTTTTGTTATTAAAGAATTAAAATGCATACACATGTTTTTTATTTTCTAATAGGCAATTGAATTACCTTTCCAATGATATCCTACAATCATATCCTTACAATTCACAAAGTTTGAGTAAAATTATTTTGAAGTTGCTTTTTTAAAAGGTGCGATTTTTGTGACGCCGAGTGTTTATATATATATATATATATATATATATCACATTGCTTTTTTGTTTTCCATATCATTTTGACTACTCTATGTGCCCATATCTATTAGATGCTGACTGTACTTTAAATTAGACAATCAAGTAAGTACCTAAGTATAATTATAAAGCTTAAATGTAGGTATCTACTTAACATAGTGTTTTATTATTGTACTTTTAGAAGTAAAAGTGTATAAATAAGTATTATAAAATAAAAAAATATTATTGTTGGTTCAGCTTTTGTATATTGGGGGAAGGGGGCCCATCCGATGAATTTTGCCACGGGCCTCGAACGGTATAGTTACGCCACTGTCGGCCGGTATATATATATATAAATATATTTTGTACTAGCTTTTGCCCGCGGCTTCGCACGCCTTAAATTCGTAGTAAATCAAATCCCACTTCCCTTTTTTTTGTATTGGCTTATATATGACTTATTTTAAGTGATACGATCAAACATTATTTTGATCTATCTCGTGGAGTTCAACCAGCGTTTGCACTGTAAGCGCAAACAAAAGTGTTTGTTTACGACTTCGAAATCTTGAAATTATCAGTGGTTCTCTGATATACTAAGCATGGTATAATACATATAAACCTTCCTCTTGCATCACTCTATCTATTAAAAAAAACTGCGTAGTTTTAAAGATACATACATACAGACATAGGGACAGATGCGAAAAGCGATTTTGCTTTATAATAGGTATGTAACTTGCTGTGCGTGCGACTTCGTACGCGTAGTTTGTTAAAAAGTACACTTTGTACTTACTAATGTACGTAACCAGTAAGAAGCAATGGTAGAGATTATTAACTTCTTTATTTGTTAACCGATTGTGAAAAAAAAAAACAAAATATAAAGTGAATCCCACGACTATACAGGGTTATTTGTAATTAGTTAACCACCTCTTGCAGGCAGCCTCTCTACATCAATCCTAACAACATTTGTTCTACGACTTTTCAGAAATCTTGAATAAATAACTCAGAACAAAGGAAATAAAAAAATTCCCTATATTTTGTAAGAAGTCTAAAGTATAGGTCTATATATAAGTAGTCTAAGTCTAAAGTATAGGTCTATGTATACATTTGTAAGGTACCACGCACGTAATACTATTATAACTTATAAATATATATTTTTTATTTCGAACAGTATGTAATAATTACCCAATCGTCGCGTTATGTATTAAAATTTTAAACTTATGATGTATAAAATTATTAACAATTAATCAAGTAAGAATCAGATTATTAACAATAATACAATGTGTTATTTACAAAAGGATTCAAAATTTACAAATTAGGTACCTCTTAAATTTATATCTCGTGGATACCGGTGCAAAATAGTCCTCTTCATATCCAACACAAAGACCACACCTAAAAATCAACTGTTCAGCGACTCGGTTTACCACACTTAGCCAGCACTCGCACCATCTTGGTGTACTCGATATTTGTGTTACGGCATCACAGTACTGTTTTCACTAATCGAAATTAACGGGAGCCAGCGGGTCGCGCGGCACACGCTTATTAATCGACCGTGACAAACGACTGAGGTTAAGTTCAAACGTGCACCGCTGCCGCTGCATCACCCCTCCACCCGCCACCCCGCGCCCCGCTGCACGTGTCCTTGGCACGTATTTAGCTTACGCAAGGTACGTGGCCTCTCTTTTGCTCAAGGTTGCAAGGTTGTTAAATGCACGTTCAGAGGCAGTAAATATATTTTGTTTGGGAAAAACTAAATTTTTAAAACTATTAATTTTAAAAAGTCGTAGAACAAATGTTGTTGGGATTGATGTAGAGAGGTTGCCTACAAGAGGTGGTCAACTAATTACAAATAACCCTGTATATTCCCGAAAACTGCATCCAAATCGACTAATCCGTTTCTAAGATTAGCGTGCATTAACATACAGACATTTAGACGAACAAAATGAAATAAACATTGTTTTGGGTGTTCTTGCTTATATAAAGATTTCCCTGTATAAATTTTTGAAAATATTTTTTTTTCGTGTTGTGTACGCAACTAAATGACAAACAGATAAACAGACAAAGATTTAAAAAATGTTGAAAATGGATTCTGTTAGTTATTACTTTACATCCTGGTATATTTTTTTAAATATTTTCAATGCACAAATACTACTCCTCCACAGATTTATTACATGTATAGAATAAGATTTTGATGGTACGTATTATGTCATTGACATAAATAGTCATAACTTTTTTATTTCTTAACCGATTTAGATGAAATAACACTAAATGTTAAGTGAAGACTGTGATAATAAATTCCTGAAAACCGCATTCAAATTGGTTTAGCCGTTTCTGAGATTAGCGTGCACAAACATACAGACGTACAGACATACAGACATACAGACAAACAGACATACAGACATACAGACAAACAGACAAACTGAAAAACCATTGTTTTGGGTTCTCTTGCTGTTATAAAGCCTCCCTATGATGTTTTTTTTTTTTTGATTCCATGTACGGAATGGCTCGGAATTTATTATATGTATAGATGTATTCTAAATAACCCAATTTATTATTAACTCGCCACGAAAACGGGATAGAGCAGGATATTTTTCAATTTGCCTAATTGAATTGGACGATGGGTTCGGAGTTCAATTTAAAAGCGCAGGTGACTGGAACTCGTTCGATCCAGACATCAATTGATTAAGCCTAACCGCCGCGGCCGGGGTCTAAGGCCAGTTAGGTTATTAACATTTTTTGATTTTACTTAAAATAAGTCTTTATTAAGGGCGATGTTTTATTTTTCAATTTAGGACAAAATGATTATATCTGAAAATGTGTGTGTGTGTGTGTGTTTGCGTTATTTTTCACTAACGATGGCCGTACGACAGAAAGTTAAAGCATATTATAATAATTAATTTAGTGGGTGCTATGTACGGTAGAGGTTTGTTGTTTCAATTTATTAAATCTTGGAACGCTACTTAAAGGAAGAAGTTTCAAACAAAGCTTGCTAAGTATGACTGCAGAAGAATGGTACTAACAACTAATACCTTTAAATACTCTCATTGCTACGAAATGAATATTTACGACTCAACGTTTTCAGACTATTATTCTCTGCTAACTCAAAAACAAATAGCACTCTGGAAGTGTTCCATTTTATAATTTTGTTACAGATTTCCACGTCTTTTGTGTGGATTTTGCAATCAATGCTATTTCTGCAAAGGGCAGACCGTTTTATGTGTCATTTATATGCAAATGAAAAAATAAAATGTGTGACTGCTTTTCTATTAACGACGCTTTGGGGATTCCCCCGCAGGCTGGCTGCCTATTCGAAAATCATTTATTTAAATGGATTTTTAGGTAGTGCTAAAATCGAACGTAATAGACAACAGTCAAATAAATAAATAAATTTAGGTAATAAAAACATGTAATATAAGGAATGATCGTTGCTGATTCATAAATAACGTAAAATTGATTTGTAATAGGTTGTAAAAAAAAATAACTAAATTTCAGTAACTTAATAAAATTTAACTTTTATTATTTAACAGCGACATAATTTCTTGTATGTAGGTACTAATAAGTGTAGTAATTCTACGATGAATCATAGTGAACTGTGGTATAAAAAGCATCATTGAACAGATTTACTATATTATTTTTAATTGACTGCTAATAAACTTTCATCAACGCAGTAAGAGTAATTTTAGTAAAGTTTAAATCTTCTATACATCTGTCATTGGTTAGTTATTTCTGAACTCTTTTAATACTGTGCACCGGAAGTTGTTTGTCATCGCGTCCATTTTAGTTCCTCTTTTCCGGTCTAGAAGCGATAGCAGATTTTTTATGCACACCGATTTCTCCGAGGTTTCTGAACCGATTTATGTAATTCTTTTTTTGTTTGAAGCGGAATAGTTTCGAATTGGTCCCATAAAAATTTGATTCCGGTAGACCCATTAGTTTTAATTTTATGAGCATTTTGGTCCAAGTTTTGTATTAGCTCATCTGGAAGGAAATCAAAACGTGCTGTGACTAATGACATCTGTTGTTTTGGATATAATAATTTCTTATAGATTGTACATGGTACTTCAGCATATTGATTTATGGTGGTAATAATATTACGATAATTCATTGATCGAAGTCTTTGTGAAGTCTGACGCGCTGCTGCTACTGAACTGAAGTTGCAGGCACCGCTAATACATAATATATTGAACTAAAAACATGAAGGGTGGCACAAAATATTTACGGATAGATCTAACACAAATTCTCTGTTCTTACAGCAATTTAGAATTAAGACTTTAACCATTATGCTGCCATCTCAGAGACTCTAACATTAAAAACTGGTAAAAGTTAGAAAAAGTGTGTTATTTTTCAAGATAGTAAAAGCGTTATATAGCATTTGCTATGCTATACTGAAACAAATATCGCAATAGAGAATATGCATGAAATTTTAAATGGTCTGAAATATTCTTTTCTCAAATACTTATGATCATCTTATTGGAACGCAGTTCCTTATCGCGCGTTGTGAAAGGAGGCTAGACAGTAAAAATTCTTACCAAAAGTTGGCATGACATGTTTTGCTATCTCTCTTATAGAAAACAAGCAAGATATTTTCATTTCTATCATTATTATTTTTTGTATTATATGAAATTGCTTAGTAATTCTTTATTATTTATTTCGTATTGGAGTTGGTTCTTTAGAATCAATTTGCAAATAAGACAGTTTAAATGAAAATAATAATACAAATTTGTGATCAAATATACTCGTAATGTTTTGTAACAACGCCATCTATACCTTAGGTGAACAACTACATCTGTTATATAAACATATCATAAATACATATAATGAAAAGATTTTTTTATTTACTAATTATTTAAGACCATAAAATAATTTGTGAAAAATGTAAATTAAGGGAACGAAATATATACTTCCAAAACGTGCCACCATTGGTCGAAAGGAAATGTGACGTCATCCGACACGATATTTAAATTATCAGCGTAGAAGTTCATACTGTGGTATTAGTGTTTCTGAGATAAATAAATAAATTAAACCTATATATTCGTGTTATAACCCGACAGTTTCGTTTAAAAGTTTTATTAACTGATACGATTGTTCAGGTGATCCCAAAAACATTTTCTTAATACTCAAACAACTCTTAACAAAATAACTACAAAGTCTTTTTCAAAAGCAGTTAGCATGCTACTTGCTACACATTATATTTTTAAAATGTTTCTTCCTCTGAATCATTTTCCACTTCACTTGACTCAGATAAATAACTTGGTTAAAAATCTGCAGATTTAGAAGAATAAGATGCTATATAGAAGTACTATCAGCTGTGTTTTCAGCAATCATTGATTGGCGTAACATTTCCAATCTGCTTAATGCAAAACTAGTTTCTATTTCATTATATTTTAATTAGATAGTTTGAAATTATGTATTTGTTAATTGTATGTTCTAATAATTTGAGTTTCTATATTATTAAAGACATCTTTCTTAATTATTTCTGATAAATTATGTCTTAACTCTTGAATTTCTAAATTAATTGTTATAATATTGTCATTTAACTGGAATGTAGAATTCGTAATGGTCTGTATCATTTCAGTGATTAACTTCACTATTATTATTATTGTTGATATTATTGAGCATTCCTAAGTGAATTTCTATTTTGTACATTGCTAAAAGTTCTTTAAATAAGGCGTTATTAAATTCAGTACCTGGATCAGCTCTAATTTTAACAGGTACACCGTAAAAAGAGAAATATTTAATTAAGGCTCTTACTATTTCCGGTGTTGTTCTATTTGGAATCTTAAATGCTTGTCCAATTTTACTAAATGAGTCAATAATAGGGAACATTTATGTAATTTTTTTTTTTGGCGTAAATTAATCCTTTACTTCTCTATATCGAGAAAAAAATATAAATAGGTTTGAAAAGATTCTAGTTTTTTTTCAAATTGAAAATTAAAACATTGAATAAATTTGAGCCGTTCAAACACAGTAATTTTGCGCGCTCTTTGTGTGACGTCAAATGATACGTTCAGTAAATGTTTACTATGAACTTTTTAGTTATTTCATACATATTTTAAGTTTTAATTGCTTTACAAGTCATGGAAGAAGATAAAAATCATCTTACAAGTATTGTACAGTACCGGAGTGCAAAAATGGTATTAGAAAAACACCCGACAAAGTGTTTTTTGTATTCCAAGAGATGCGAAAATACAGAAACAATGGTGTATGGTAATTAAAAGGGATAATATATGTCCTAAATCGTGTTTATATTGTTGTGAAGATCAATTTAACGTAAGTATACTTTATTTATAATAAGTTTAATGTAATAGTTTAAATTTATAGTAAGTATTAAACATTAGATAATTTGAGTTTAAAATTAACCTAACCTAGCTTACAAAAGTTCAGTACAAGTTTCTATAAAAACCGTATTCTTTTTTTGGTTTTACGAAATTTTTATGTTTGTCGATTTATTTCAGGTTAAGGAAGATACAGCCAAGTGTATTGAATATAATATGTATAACAAAACAACAAGGAGAAAAATGTAATCTAAGTTTGAAGAAAAGAGTTGTGCCTCATATATTTTTGTGGCAAAAACACCAGCTGAGCGAACATTCTCATGAATGTGCATAGTCAAAAGGCAAAGATTGACATCGGTTAATGAAGCCTTTTCAGAGTTAGCTATCAAAAGTAGTGTTTAAAAAATGGTGACCTTCACAAAGAAGTGATATAGTAAGTAAGACCTAGTACTGCCCATACAAATATCTGTGAATTTAATCAGCCAGGACTCAGTACTTCTCCTATTGAATGTGATGATCATAAGGCAGAGCCTTGCTTTTCGCATGTTGAAGATAAATTACTAAGTGACTAAGCTGTGCAAGTTAATATTAAACAGAAGTATGGAAGTAAAGGTGTCAATGTAAATATACCTGCTGAAAAACAAAATGTAGCATTGTCACCATTTCCTTATTCAACGCACAACATTGGTACACAACAGTTTTACCAGTAAAACTATCTGTTTTAAAAAGAAAATTGTTCACTGAAAACACAGCTGATAATACTTCTATAGCATCTTGTATATCTGCTGATTATCAACCAAGTTATTTATATGAGTCAAGTGAAATGGAAATTGATTCAGAGGAAGAAACATTTTAAAAATATAATGTGTAGTAGCATGCTAACTGTTATTGAAAAAGAGTTTGTAAGTATTTGTTTTGTTAAAGTTGTTTGAGTATTGAAAAAATGTTTTTAGGATTACCTAAACAATTGTATCATTTAATAAAACCTTTAAGCACGAAAATATAGGTTTAAATTATTTATTTTTCTCAGTAACACTGATACCACAGTATGAATTTCGACGCGTATAATTTGAATGGCGTTTCAAATGACGTCACATTTCCTTTCGACCAATGGTGGCGCGTTTTGGAAGTTTGAATTTCGCTCCCTTAATTTACACTTTTCTTAAATTATTTTATGGCCTTAAATGGGTAATAAATAAAAAAAAGTTTTTATTGTAATAAGATGATAATAAGTAATCGAAAAAAAAATATTTGAGTCAATAGAAAATACGTCTATAAAGAGTTCTTGCAAAGGTTTAGTTTGAGTTTGGGTTAATGGTAATTTGGGTTTGATTGGTTTCCTATCGTACTCCATTTTTTTATAAATTTCACAAGAGTTAATAACACTTGATACAGTTTCTTCCATATTATGCCAAAAATATTTTTTTTTAATATGTCCTAAAGTTTCTCTAATGCCTCTATGATAAGTTTTTCCTTCGTGATATTGTTAAACTATTTCTCGTTGATCAGCTTGATCTTCCATCAAAATTACGCGTTTTGTATATTTCCTAAATTGTACACATTCTTTTTTGAATAGGGATATAACTGTTTCTGTAAATTGCTTGCGATGTATATCATCTTCAAAATATATAAAATATTTAGATTTATTCTTAATATATTCCTTTAAAAATTGCTTAACTAAATCTGGTCTATTTTTTGGTAAATGAACTTCTAACTTCTTCTGTTTCGTATCTATCGCTTCTTGTAATATAGTGATAACCTTCTGATTTTGTGTCACGTGCGGAATGAATCGTGTCACTTTCAGAAGCAGTTACAATAGAGCTGGAAGAACATGATATAGAATAAGGGAAACCATTTCTAGACCTAACTGAAAGGGTTGTTTCTGAATCTGTATCTTGGATATTTATGGACTCTTTATATTCAATTTCAAATATATTAGATGGTAGGATGGATGGTCGATTCCGAGAAAGTAACTTTTTTTTACTTTTCTAAATCTCTGAATTGGTTAGTTACTTTTCTAATTTCTTCAAGGGGATCTACATTTACCATGATTGAAACATTTTCTTCATCATCTACAGCGTTTAAACGGATTCGTGATAGTGCATCAGCGTTACAATTGCTCTTACCTCTGCTCTTTTGTGTATGATTTATATATTTAAATATTTTACAGCCCATACTATGGCTAGAAGTTCTTTTTCAGTAGTACTGTAACGGGTTTCAACATTGATTAATGTGCGACTCGCATAAGCAATAGGCTTATCGCTTCCAACCGGACCTTGTGATAATATAGCGGCGACAGCAAAATCAGAGGCATCTGTAGTAAGAATATATGGTTTACTAGGGTAAGAATATATTGAAGGATTGGGGCATTAATAAGGAGTTCCTTACATTTTTGAAAGGATTAAATATATTTTTTATCAGTAACGGGCAAAGTTTGTTTTTTTCTAAGTCGTGCTGTCATCGCTTGAATTATTTTGGCAAAGTTTTTTATGAAACGTCGGTAGTAACCTATAAGGCCTAGAAAGCTTTTAATTTCTGTCGTTGTCTGGGGTAAGGGGTAGTCTTGGATGGCTTTAATTATTTGGTTAAAGTCCGACACTTGTTATAGTATGTCCTAGGTAAGCATTTCTTTACGCAGAAACTCTGATTTGTCTAGTTGTACTTAAAGTGTGTCTGTCTTAGTCTGTCAAGTACAGTTCTTGATTACACATAGAGAAATCAGTATAGTTCTTGATTTCTCTATGTGTTCTTGTAAGCTATTTCATCGAGATAAACTAAGCAGTGGATGCCTTGCAAACCTCTAAGTACGTTGTCCATTACTCTTTGAAAAATTGCAGGTGCAGTTTTAAGTCCAAAAAGTATACGTGTAAATTCAAAATGTCCTGAATTGGTGCTAAATGCTGTCTTCTGTCTATCTTCTATTTTAACTTCAATTTGGTGATATCCACTTGCTGAATCAAGGGTAGTAAAATAAGAGCTTTTTCTTCTTAAACGATATTTTCTGTCTTTACTAGTGTCAAGTTTTTTTTGGAACTAGGTGGACAGGGGCACTCCAAGGAGAGTAGGAAGGAACAACTATATTATTTTCAATCATCTTTTCTACTTGTTTATTAATTTCGTCATTAATAACATGGGGTTGTCTGTAAGGTCGTAAATAAATGGGATCTTCGTTGTGAGTTCTAATTTGATATTTAACTTCATTAGTAAAAGTTAAGGGTAGTTTATCGCAATGAAAAATATCGTTATATTCTATGCAAAGTTGTTGTAAAGATTTCTTTTCTTCGCAGTTCATGTGTTCTAACCTTAGTTTAGTCAAGTTTTCAGGGAGTATTTGGTCTATTTCTAAGTCATTAGTGTTATCTAATTTATTGATATTTGGCATTTGGGTTATATTTTGTCACTATGAAAGGACTAGTGATAGTCAAAGTTAGTTCTGTCTCAAGAGTATTTTGAATAATTGTAGTAGCATATCCATTTTGACAGTTTACTAAAGCAATAGGCATTCTAACACCATCACAACATTGTTTAAAATTTAAAATAGCATTACCATTTCTTAAACTTGTTGGTAACTTTACTCTCTGTTCACAACGTCGGTCTAAATGAATAACGTTAGTATAAAGGATTTCATTTTTCATGTCTATTGTATCATCTAATTGTTTTAAAAGGTCACTTAATATTAATCCGTAGTATCGTCCGTCTACGGAATATATATAAAATTTATCAGTTTCAGGGTTGTGAGGGTACTCGCTGTTTTTCATTTGTAAAGTTTCTAATTCTATAGCTATGCATTCTTCTGAACGCGGATCACTGAAATATTGTTCTAAAGCTAATTTAAGTCTGTTCCACGTAATTAAACCTTGTCATTCACTAACTAAACTAGCCACTCGACCTATTAGTTTATAAGTTATAACATGAAAAAGATATAAATCTTGTGCTTGATTACCCTCTACTACACAAGTTTGAATTACTTATTCATATTTACGAATAAAAAGGGATAATAATTTTTCGTCGCCTCAAACTTGGGGATAATGTTGCTTATTTATACAGGAATTTTAACTATGTTTTCCATTGTTACTAATTTAAATTATAGTACACCCAATTTAGTTTCGTGGTCATCTGGAGAGCAAGGCCACATTGGCCTCGAAGAAATTGGGAGTGATTTATAGAGCGAGGCAGTATTTCACCTGGCCAAAAACTTGCGCTCTATAAGGCGCTGGTCCGGCCACACATGGAGTACTGTTCTCATCTCTGGTCCGGATCACCCCAATATCAGCTTCTACCATTTGACCGCGTACAACGGAGAGTCGTTCGGATTGTCGGGGACCCGGTGCTCTGCGAAAGGCTGGACTCTTTGGCGTTGCGTAGAGACGTGGCGTCTTTGTGCGTCTTCTACCGCATTTACAACGGGAAATGTTCCGAAGAACTATTCAATCTGATGCCTGCCGCCGAATTTCATCACCGCACAGCGCGCCATCGCCTCCAATATCATCCTTACCACCTGGATGCGTGGCGATTCTCCACTGTGCGGTTTTCAAGAACATTTTTTCCACGCTCCACTCGCTTGTGGAACGAACTCCCTTCGGTGGTATTTCCAAATCGGTACGACATGGATACCTTCAAAAAAGGCGTCTACTCCTACCTACATGGTCGGCAACACTCTTGTATATCCTCGGATGTTGCAAGAGTTCATGGGCGGCGGTGATCACAAGTCATCTGTGACCCGGCAGCTCGTTTGCCCTCCTCTTCCATAAAAAAAAAAATAAAAAAAAATATTATAAAATTCTTTAATATAAATTATATCCTTTTACGAATTGTTAATTGAATTCGTATTATTCGATTTATTTTTATATATTCAATTATAATATTACAGCTATGTACAATAGCTATAGCTATGTACAATATACCACAAAACATATGCAATAAATATGTGAACTTAGACTTCAACTTGCGAACAGTTAAACAAGAGATTGAATCTTACAGTAGGAATTATCAGGCAAAATTGGACCAACATATAAACATATTAGCTGCTGACTTACGGAGAGAAGGCAGTTTAAAATATACTCGCCTTAAGAGAAATAGCATAGTGGATCTTGAGTTAAGATTTGCAGACAAATGATGAGGTCTGGCATCACTGGATGCAGAACTCAGCTAAAGACAATTTGACGAGGGAAACCTGACAAATGACTAGATTATTGTTTGAAGAAACAGATTGCTAAGTAGCAGGATAAAAAAAAAAAAAAAAAAAAAAATTAGAATATTAATTCAGATACGAATTTATAACTTTATTTCACTTCGATATTATTTCATTACTTTATAAAAACACTTAAAACAAACGTTAAAAAAATCTCTAAGAACCTTCTTAATTTTTAAAAGGAATCTACAATTAAATTGACACATATAACTAGGGTTGATTAGGAAATGAATAGGTAGGAATAGCTTTAGGGTCTACTCACCAAATCATCTCCCTCGTGAGCCTGAAGGCAGCAATGTTTTCAACAGCCAGACGCTCGTTCACGTAGTATGACAAATTTATTTATCTGGTTCGGTTTCCGTGAATAACACTTGAAACCGTACGTCGCGGTAATTTTCTTTTATTTCCGGGATGCGGAATCCTACTGTCAGTCAAGTTCCCTGAGCAGCGAATGGCTTTTTAAAAAAAGATTTTGTTTTAATTAAGATGATATTTAATTAACAAGTTACCACTTAGGCTACCTTCAACAGACTAAATTAATATTAATATTATAAGCGAATATGGGTGAATAGTAGAGTTATTCGCATCGTTCGGTTACTTATAATATTGGCTTCCCATGGGTGGTAGACGCTAACTCAGCAGAGCCCCTAGCTGGCGACTAATGGAATGTGTCAGCTCAGCGGTTTGTGACGAAGTAACTAACTACTCACACACTACTATCTTAATATTTCTAATAAAACGTATTTTATTCTGATGCACATTATTACGTATGCACATTAATTTCATAATCCACATTACTTTGCAAACAAAATTAATGCGTTTGCTTATTGCAATTTTTTAAAACACCTTAATTAGACATATTATGCCTGCCTCAAATTATTATAAAATACCCACATTTTGCCCAAAATGTTCGAAATATATATCAGATTATATTTCGAATCCTATTATGGTTCATATTATCACACATAGTATACACTTATTAAAAATTTCACGATATTTTACAAAAATGTATTCATTCAATTGTTACTATCTTTTAAAAATATTGATTATTATTTGTCATAAAAGTACATATAATATGATGTATATTTTCAAAACAAATGGAATAAATGTGATGACATTTAGTCGTTACTATAAAATTCAATGACAACATAGTTACTCAAGCCCTAGAAGTAGACAGTCCAGGCAGATTGTATATCTGTAGACGACACTTAACTTTGTTTTCAAGTACTGGAATATGACCATGATAGAAACTCATTATTAATAATTTCTATTAATATAAGAAGCATTAAAAGTAATTTTGATTTTTTAGTTGCTTTTAATTTCTACTATGAATATACGAGGGGAGGTCAAAAAGTTCGCGGAATGAGAGGAAAGGAGGTTGATATTAAACATCAAACTATTTTTCCTTTTCAATACATTCTCCCTTAACCCTAATACATTTTTCAGATCTCTCAAATAAATTGTTTTTTTTATTAGTTACTGTATAGTTCATTGTTGTTATCATTCTTGTAATATTTCATTCTTATTCGAAGAGCAATAAAGAATATTATCTATCTATCTATTGTTTATACCATCGAAAAAAAATGATTTCTTTTTGGTGTCAAAATAGGCCGAAATTGCAGACTTCACTTTTTCATCGTCGTCAATATTTTTTCGACGCAGCTTCTTATTCAACCGGCCATCTTCCAATAAAAGTTTTTCTACTTTTTCGAAGATTTCTGGAGTAGTGGTTTCAATGGCCGTCCAGGAGGGTACCGTTTTCAACCGACTCTCTTTCTTGTTTGAAAAGACCATGTCACTTGTAAACCATGGTTTTAGCAAGGGCAGTCCGCGTAAAATAATCTGAGCGATTTTCTTTCTTGCTTGGTAAGGAACTTAATAACGGCGCGGTGTTCAATTTTCTTCATACTGACTGACTTCTTTCCGATTAAGTAATTTACAGGTCGATAACTCAAAAGTTAATGACCCAATTAGGTTCAAACTTGGTATATATAATATTTATGAGGAGTTCAACTAATGACTACCTGAATATCTATACACTAAAGAAAAAATACTTGGGTGGTTAAAGTACTTAGATTATAATGATACAGAAAGTCTTTTAATTATAGTCAAATAATAATCATAAGCGGGCGTGAGATTTTCACACACAAACAAACATACTTACGCAAACACACACGCATGCAGACGCATACGCACGCACGCACGCACGCACACACACACACACACACACACACACACACACACACACACACACACATAAATGAAAAAAGAAGAAAACAAAACAGTGAAGTGAAGACGCTTATAAAATGTTTATTTTTGTCTGTGTCTTGTCACTTTTGTTTAAATCTCACATTGTTAATTTTGTTGTTACATATATTTTATAATTAATTTACTAAGGACTCATTCCTAAGGGCATAATTTGTTGTAACTTTTAACCAAGGTTAGGATACTGGCTTCTGCAACACAGCACGGCTAGTGCAGGAAGCAGGAGGAGATTCTGATCCTCATTGCTGAGGATCATGACTCCTTCGACCAAGCTTTTTCAAGGCCACTTTCCATCGGCTTCTGTCCTGCGCTTCCCGCAGAGCCGCGCTGACCGTCATGTTCAGGCTTTCTTTTAATTGGTTTGTCCAGCGTTTAGGCCTCCGTCCACGAGGCCGCTTTCCTTCAACTTTGCCGGTAACCATGAGGCGCCCTAGGTTGTCAGAGATAACACAGCTATGTCGAACTCCTCTCTGGAAAAAAATGTTTTAAGCTTTCACGATTTGTATTCATGTTTTTATACTATAACGGGACTTAATCGCGTACAATTTTTAATCGAAGTATTTACCTCGACCCTCGACGTTTCGGCCGTAATGCAACGGCCGTGGTCACGAGTAGACTGATGCTCCATGGTGTCACCGTCTTGTAGCCACGCGAGTTTTTCGAACTACCCGCGGTTGATTTTCATTATTTTTATTCAAAACACTAAGGTCCCGACACACAACGCTCACAACATCCGACGATTCATCTGAAGATTGATAATGACGTCTACATTTCCCGATAACCGGATTCCACGAAGCCGACAACCTATATCCGTCCTCCCGGTTAAAATTTTTGTATTTCCTGATTTCAACCGCTTCACGTACCATCCTATTATAGTAATGACGTTCAGTGGAGAGGATTTTCGGGTTGTGAAGTTCAATCCAGTGGTTCGGTCCCGACTCAAGTAGATGCTCCGCGATCGCTGACTTATTTACCTGGCGATTCTTAACTGCAGCTATGTGCTCCTTAACTCTCTCAGCTATCGTGCGCTTAGTTTGACCTATATAGGAACTACCGCAACTGCAGTCAATCTTATAAACGCCAGGTGTTTGAAACGGTATCACATCCTTAGCCGTTCTCACAAATCTCGCGATCTTAGACGGTGGCATGAAAACGGTCTTGATGGAAAACCGGTCTAGCACTGCACCAACCTTATCTGTTCTCTTGTCCTCTCTGGAATTTGAAACAACCGCCCTCGCCTCCTTCAGTCCTAATACTTATGTATATAGCATCTCAACCTCACCAACCCTCTGGTCATAAAGATTGAGCCGCTATTCATGTGGTCAAGGTTTACCCCTGTCACATGGACCCTTATACGGCAGGTCTGACCTCCGAAGTCATCCGACAACGGCACTATAAGACTAGTAAGGTCGCAAGGCTATCGGTCATAGTCGAGTCCAATCGCGACCACTAAGCTACCTTTTCTCCATGAAAGGTTCCGGAGCTGTAAGGTTCCTTTCCCCTTTACAAATCCAGCTTGCTCTTGTGGAATTTGCCAGTCCAGAAAAGCTTTGAGTCTGTTATTAATGATGTGGAGAAGGACTTTGCTAGTATGCGAAATGAGTGCTATAGTTCTGTAGGTACTACAGTTCCTAGCTGAACCTTTTTTGTGCAATGGGAGTATTGTGGAGTGAATCCAATCCGTTGGCCATTTGCAGGTTTCCCAAACAGTCTGGCAGATATTGCGAAGGAGAGACAAACCTTTCGGTCCTATGGCCTTTAGAGCTTCTGCTGTGATTTAGTCACTCTACCTGCTGCTTTATTCGTCTTTAGTTTCCGAATTGCGGGAATTAATATATCGGGCTCTAGTTCCAGATCGCCACTTGTAACAGGATCTTGAGTGTTTGTGACGTCATCCTTATAAAGCTCCGCACAGTTCTCCTTCCATCGGTTTGCTGCTTTTTCCTTATCATGGATTGGGTTTACCTCATCATCGTCTACTAGCCAGCTAGATGGCTTGAAATTTCTGGTGATATGCCTTATCTTTTTAAAAAAGTCATCTGTCTGGTATTTCTTCGCATGATGTTCAATCTCAGCACACATTCCTTGGAGATATATGTTCTTATCTCGTCTGTATAGCGCCTGCACACGGTGACTCAAAACTTTGAACGTTTCTCTCTTTTCGTCTGTTGTTTCACCCCGTAGAAGCTGCTTTTTCTGTTCTATAAGGGCCCATGTCTCATCCGTTATCCAATCCTTGCGGTTGGTTGGTGTTTTAGCTATAGTTCGTAAAACTTCAGACATTTGAGTACGGAGAAACATCCACTTGTCATTCTCGTCAGCTGCGTCGGTACTAGTAAGGTCACATTGCGCTAATTTTGCTTCTGTATGTCGTCGAAAGCATTCAGTTTCCGGTTGTCCAATTCTAATCAAAGACCTTGTGTGTTTTTTGGTAGATTTAAGGCGCAATCTTAGGTCTGCTACAAGTAGTTGATGGTTACTACCACAGTCTGCTCCTGAAAATGTTCTCGCGTTCAAAACCGCCGATTTCCACCGCGACGCAACTGTTATGAAATCAATTTGGTTACGGTACCGGTCTCCAGGAGATTTCCATGTGTAGCGCCTGCGTTTATGGTGTTGGAAGCAGGTGTTAGTTACTGTGAAGCTGTTACATATGCAAAAATCTAGGAGCAGTTCGCCTCTTTCATTTCTGCTACCCAGTCCATATTTCCCTACAATGTGGCGTATGTGGTCATCATGCTCTGTGTTACCTATATTTGCATTCCAGTACCTTGTAATAAAACGACCTCTCGCTTCGAGATTCCATCCAATGTGTCCTGCAGCGAAGAGTAGAAATTTTCAATGTCCGCCTGTGTGAATTGAGCGGTTGGCTCGTAAACTTGGACGATATTAATGGGCACCGGACTAATCTCCAGACGTATGCTCATAACTCTATCGCTAACAGTGTTATATCCCGTGACAACTCTTGCCACCTTTGACAAAACCTAAAGCTACTCCATTCTTGCTTTCTGATGGGTGCCCTGAGAAAAATAAGGTATTTCCGTTTTGCGTCTTGTAATGGCCTGCGCCTCGCATGTGGGTTTCGCAAAGTCCAAGTATAGATATTTTATACGCGGCAAGTTCTTTCTCTACTACTTCAATTTTCCCTGGTTTCAGAAGCCCACGTACATTCCATGTGCCTATTCTGTGCCTATGGCGAATTTAAGGGGGGTATCCTCAGTAACATGATCTACTATGGAGGCCTGATGACTCACTCCCATAGCGACATCGGTAGCATATTTAACACCTTGTGACCCGGGAATCAAAAGGCGCCGGGCGTCAGCCGGGTCGTCCGACAAAGCATCTCTTATATTCACTTGCATCATCGGAGTTGTCTTGGGATAATAATCCTAGTGGTCTCCCATTGCCTACTACGTTGGAGTGTTTTGAGGGTATTTCCAGCCTCATGGTCTCCATAACCAACCCTTTCGGGAACAGGTTAATTAACCGCCGCCCGTGACTCGGTGTTGTTATTTGTTTAGCACCACCCGGGGGCCACGTGTAGGGTATTAAAGGGTTATCACCTACGGACGCGAATAACTACAGCCCGATAGCAAATCAGAAAAATTGGTAGACATAAAAACTAATAGTGTTATTTTTTTCAGGTTCATAGGAGGCCACGCTGAGAGCAGAGCGTGCGTCACTGAGGCCCTAACGGTCGCTCTCTCGTGCCTCGAGGAACTGGGACGGACGGACATACCAATGCATATTATATTGTTATGTTGTTCTCCCCCATATTCTGCATATGCAGGTGGTTTGGTACCACCAGGTAATTGTGATGTTCAATTGAAAATATTAGTAATCAAATTGGAATGAAAAAGTCATCATCGCCTTTGGGACATACCCGACCTTGTCTATGCTGTTATAATGTTATAATATTGGCATGCGTCACAGTTTAATCAATAATCTCGTTCAGGGGCGCCATCGACAGTGGAGCAAGTCGCTCGGCAGATCGCCGAACGCGGAGTGCAGCTATCGATAGCGGCGACCAAGCGCTTGCCGGCGCTGTTAGCGCTGTACGAGCACGCCGGAGGGGAACTGCATAGTGCACAGCAGAGGAATTATGCTAAGGTTTTCCTTGTATTAAAAAGCTATTAGTTATTTAATGAAACATGAATAGATATATATTTTGCGTTGTTGAAGTCATGTTTATTTACTGTCATTACCAAATGAGTTCAATCGATTCAAATATAACATTAATCCTGGTACTATGATAAATTTTTCAATAACTATAAATCTATAAATATGACAAAATAAAAGAATTACTACTAGTGAAAGTATTCCTCCTCCGTGTCCCTCCGTGTAGGATCCTCGCCACGTGGTGCTGCTCCGAGGGTACAGCCTGAAGGAGCGCCCGCCCAGTCCGGCGCCCCCGCCCGCCCCCGACATACAGACGGACGTGTACGGGTACGTGTATCTTACCACGGGAATGATCTGTCTGAAATCATTTTACTTGACTATCGTGGGTCATCTGGTATTACGAGTATAAGTTCTCTAAAATTAACAGGCAATCTTTTGATATATATATAATTCAAAAAAATTGTGTTAAGTGACTTCGTTTTTCAAAATGAATATGAATGATGACATATGAATGACATAAAATATGATCTCAAAAAATGACATTTTATAATGGTGGCAGCGTTACCTGTAGCCACAAATATTAATGTGTTCATAATTTAAATCACTATTTAAAACGACGTCTCCTCAAAATCAAAATGATCGCCTCCGTGAATCCCCAGTCAGAGCCAGGTCCGCACGACGGTGGCTCCTCCCCGCCCCCCCGGGCCGCAGTATCGCGGGGGGGTGACCGCGGGGGTGTCGCCGGCGGGGGGAGCGGGGCGCGCCTGGCTGCCCCCCCCGCCGCGCCAGCCTTACGCCAACTCGGCCCTGCTGACGCAGCTGGCGCAGCCGTCCTACCCGCCGCCGCCCACGCAGGTCAGTGGGACCCTCCGCCGCGAGGAACGAACGCTCCGATGGAAAGTTATGGAACACCGTGTCCGTCCAGGCGAACATCCAGCGCATGCAGCCGCTGCAGCCGGGCCCGTCGGCGCCGCCGCAGCGCACCTACATCTGGAGCGGGGTGCTGGAGTGGATGGAGAAGGGCAAGACGCCCGGCGACCAGCAGAAGGTCACCAAGCATCTGCCGTGCCAGGTGAGACGCCGGAGGACCCGTTCAAAATATACTCTTATATTATACGAGCCCGTGGATCATGTTTTATTAAATTAATACTATTGCTCGCTTTGCGGCGATCGAAACGTCGGTATACATTCAAAGTTATAAAATTGAATCCAATTATGCGCGAGCCAGTTAGCAATATACTAGAAGTACTAATACTAAAACTATTTAGATCCGCAGTTAGCGTAACTAAATGTAGTTAGAGTTGCAAATGTACTCCCGTCTGATCTTTATCTTTACGCTGCTAGCCCCCCCCCCCACCCCCTTCAGACTAGAAACGTAAACAATCTATCGTCATTCAAAATTTAATCAAATCCGTACGTTTAAAACTTAATTGTTATTATGATTCCAAAAAAAAAATACTGATTGCTTGAAATAAAACTATTTTAATTACATTTTAAATCTAACCCGACGTTTCGAAAGCTTTGCAGCAATCGTGTTCACTGCAATACGAGATGGAGGTGTTTAGATTTAAAATGTTAATTTAAAATTTAATTCAATAAAATCCGTAAAAATAGTTTTATTTCAATGTGTAGTACTCGTAAGTTAATATTATATTTTATTACCGTATATTTAATACCGTATATATTAGTTACCATATATATAACCATAACAAATCAGCCCAGTAGTTTTTCCAGGACCGAATAGACAAATTACAATTAAACGTATTTTTTTAATACATACATTTTTTATTGAGTATTCTATCATATTGAATATGTAACAATTCGTTTCTTTAAAACCAGTTTTCAATGTATGTACAAATTTTCCGTATGCATTATAATTTTATTTTTGATAGACTAATAGCGAACAGCCATACGGGCCACCTGATGATAATTGGTCACCGTCGCCTTTGGACATTTGCAACATCAGAAGAGTAGCCGGTCTAGAAGGAGGGCTCTCCTTGCGCCTTGTTTGAAAAATCCCATCTCATAGTCCACGGAGAAAACCTCAGATGACAGCTCTCACCACAGTGGAGTGCGGTGCAACAAGGATTGCGTGAACCGTTTCTTGGAGGATCGCCACGAAACCAGTGTGTGTGGATGAAACAGCAGTCGTCAGCGAGTGTTGCGTTGGTGGAAAGGTGGAGTTGGCAGCAGTTCAAATAGTTCTTCGGAATACAAACTATCGAAGAGTCGGTAGAGGGAACCTGTGTCTCTCTTTAAATCAAGGGGTTCCAACCGGCTAGAGACCCTGAGATTATTTATAATTCGGACGCCGCGTACGGTCGCTCTGAAAGAAAGTTGGCTACCCATTTGCATAACCCCTCGGGGAGACCGTAGGATGGTAGCTTCGGGGGAAAAGTCTTAAGAGTGGGGAAAAGAAAGGAATCGTGGTACTCCATCACCGCCCCAAGGTCAAGGCACGGGCCCCGGTATCACAGTGCATGCAGGGGTAGTGTGATTTGCTGGCGCGGAGGATGGAAGGGCTCCCGGGCCTCCCCCGTGTATGATTACTGAACCCCATTCCGCTGGTCTCTGTCTGTCTGTCTCGGCCTCGATTTTATTCTATATACATAAATAATAACTTGAAGTCTGAAATATGCTTTTGATAGTGTGACCATCGACCCGATTATAAAATTCCAGGTGTCAGCCAATTCCAAGGACATAGAACCCGAGCTCAAAGTAGACACGTGGCCTAGCAAGCTCCTGATGCAGCTGATGCCGAAGCAGTTGATCAGCAACATCGGGGGCCAGTATCTCAAGGACAGCAAGTCGGTGCTGTTCCACCTACAGCAGAACGAGGCCCTCGACGCCCTGACAAAGGTCATGGTTAATGGTTTTGTAAGTGATTGTCGTCACTTCTTATTAGATCTTCCGAGACCATACCCACAGGTAGGCCCTCCGTGCCTGTACTGTACTCTACTGTACTGCTGATGATGTTTCACACGTTGTGGGGAGAATGTTAAATTCGGTAGAGCGACGGGGACGCCAGTGCTGAGGTAGCAGGTTCGAATTCTCAATCGATAAGTTTCTCAGTCTATAGTTATTTAAAAATTGTGCTATAAATGAAAGACATTTATTATCATTCAGAAATTAATAAAGAAAAGAATTTTATTTTAGTCCATCGCAACGATCTGCGCCAGACATGTCAACCGCATTAGTAAGTACATATAATAATCTGTTTCTGCAGGCCGGCTGCGTCCACTTCTCCCCGATGTCTTCTCCTCCCCAGTGCGACATCAAGGTCCTCATACTGTTGTACACATCCGATAAGAAGGCCTACCTGGGCTTCATACCCAACAATCAAGCTACTTTCGTGGACAGACTGAGGAAGGTTAGTAAAGATACTAATAAAATAATTATATACTATTATGTATTTGTATACAACAACACAGATACATGACTCGCACTAAAGATCTTGATCACGAAATGTGTTCTGTTTTATGTTATAGACCTACCTTATATGTTTGATTAATTAAATATTTTATAATATTTGGCAGGTAATCCAGCAACAAAAGATGAACAAGCAGTTACCGGTGCCGGCGAGCGCGGCCGCCATGCCAGCCGCCGCCATGACAGCCGCCGCCATGACGGGTGAACTCACATCGATTACTATTAGTTCTAAGGTATTATTTAACCTTTTACCGAACTTCATCAAAGTGGGTTCGGCCTCTTTGGAAGTAATAGACATCAGACAGCACGGAGCGTAAAATTGTTGACGTTTCTATTATGGCTTCATTTTTTTGGTCTCTCGCTTGTTCGTGACATGCTTTAACCTACATCGTAGGCGGCGGTATGGGAGCAGGCATGTCGTCGAGCCTGGGGCTGGGGGGCGCGGGCCTGGGAGGCTCCGGTCTGGGGGGCTCGCTGACCTCCGTCACCAACATGGCCGCCCAGCAGCCGCAACAACACCAACAAGTAAAGAATATGAAATTGTTTTAAATCGAGCAGATTTCATTTTCCGATATATTAATCATTATTTTATTCAGGGCATGGTCATGGGCGGAGGAATGACCGGTCAGGTCGGTCAAGTCGGTCAGGTCAGCCAAGTGGGTCAGGTCAATCAAGTTGGCCAAGTCGGCCAAGTGAACCAAGTCGGCCAGGTCGGGGGCAAGGGCCCTAGGGGAGTGCCTCTGGACGGTCTGGAGGCGGCCAGGCAACAAAACCTGGAGAAGATCCAACACTTGCAGCAAACATTGGAAGCCGCACATCAACAGGAAGCTCAGTTCAAATCGCAAATGGATATTATGTCTCATCTACACGCCGCCCAGCAGCAGGAGCAGCACTACAAGCATCTAGAGGTGAGTGAGTGAGGGAGTAAGTCACATAGACAGCCCAGACATTGATGTCAATTTTGCTAACAATTCTGAACCAAATCATTGAACTAACTAATAACATACTTGAAAAATTTATGAAAAATTAAAACCCATCCTAGAAAGAAACGAAGGACTGAAACTCAAAGTAAATAACCTAGAAAAAAGGTGAAGATTCTAGAGAGAGATAGAAAAGGCAACAATATAATTATTTATAGAAAATAAAATTGGCACGAGACGGTCATTTCCTCGGTGGTGGGACATGAAAACGCTCTTTCAAGTAAAGAAGAGCAGAGTTATTTAAAATTTTCAAAAAAAGCGAATTCGAATTCGAAAAAAAATTCAAAAGAATGTGCGCATTCCGGCGAAGTCGGCGAGGGAGCTACTATAATAGATGTCGATATTTATTTAATAGATATCGAGATATGTGATCACATTTGCGTAATCCGTATATAAAACGAATGCACAAATTTTGACGTCGTTCAAGTTTGTCAAGTAGCTCCTCAGATGCATCTAAATAGCAGACGTCGGCGTAGTCCAGAAGTGGAAGGAGAAGGGTTTGTGCTAGCATTTTAGTTTGTAAATGTACTCTTCTACCAACTTCATCAATTTGTGGTGCCCAAGAGAGATGAGAGTCTATGATAATGCCTAAGTTTTTCGATATCTCAGTCAGTGGTGAAAATGAAGCATCATAAAAAACTTTTGGTAACAGTGTACTATCAAATACTTTATTTGACGTATCTTATCGAGCGTAACGCACTCCCCCAGGAGCAGCAACGCAAGCACCAGCTGCAGCACCAGCTTCAGCAGCAGCTGCGAGGAGCACAGCGCGGGTTGCGGCCCGTCATGACCACCAACCCCGGCCTCAGGCATCTACTGCAGCAGGTACCACCCCCCACCTTCCGACGGACAGACTCCGCCCATACTCTTAGTCATCGACCTCATCTAGCCCGCATCGATCTCCACGACCTTTTAGATCGTCTAGATCTAACCGCACGTCTCTGTTCTTTGAGTAGTTTTCAAAATAACTATAAAGTAACGGAATTTAAAGTTGATTTAATAAATGTTTTGAAAATTACTTAAAATTATTTTTATACCTATTTATCACTTTGATTAAAAATAATGAATTATTCACTAAAATTCTTCTGTAAATAATTTAGCTTTTAACATTAGCACGCTTCGTATACTTCACTTTATTTTGCCAAACTGTAGCACTCGCTCGGTACCGACACGAGCTTTGCACATTGAACACTCGTCGCCACCGAGCTCGATAGAGCCCCGAGCGCACCCGAGCATGCACGAGTATACCCGAGCATGGCCGGGAATACCCGAGCATGCCCGAGCATACCCTCGCATGGTCTCGCCCTCAATGCTCAGTCCTGCAGTGTGTGCCGTGTGTTCTAGCAACAGCAGGCGGCGCGCGGCGGCCGACCTCACTTGTGACACTGCACTGAGCGCACTAAGTAATGCTTCCACTAATATTATCTGTTCCTAACTCTCGTTCCTACGCCTCGCTTGTTAATTATTTAATTATTAACCTATAACAGTTTATTTCGCTTAACAATTTTTTTGGCATTAAAGAAGTAATGATGTAAAACTAAATTTCATAATACTTTTGAAACCTAAGCTTTTGCATGCGCATCATCCCCATTCTTGTTTACTTTTCATTATAATTTAATGTTGTAATTGTATTTGACGCTTCATATCTCCCCCTCCCCCCTCCAGCAGCCACAGTACCGCGCAGGGGGGGGCCGTGCTCCCGGACCGCAGCAGTTCGACGATGTCGCCAACTACGACTTTCTTTAATAATATAATATTTTAATAAAACAAGGTTTTTATTTTATTCTGACCTGTTATATCAATTTATTTATTTATTTATATCTTTTCCACTTAGAATCATAATCAGTGATCATTTGTGTACGTCAACATGGAAGTGTCAGGAGGGCCTATTACGATACTAGATTTATCGTAATAAGTCCTTCTGTAAAAGCACTTTCCATCTTAGTGTTAAAGCTATGAGGGTTCTAAACGCGTCCAGCAAGGCTATTGCGTATCTTTTTTAACAGCTAAAATGAAAATTACTATCAGTAAGTGCGGACATAATGGTTGTCAAACAACTAATTTCGTATTATGTAACTGTAACAGCCATCGAATGGCTTTGATGACCACCGTTAATCATTTGACAAATAAATTTGTATCGATACTCTTAAAATTGGTATTCTGTAACGCTAGTGGCTATCAAACATATAATCACCTAATTTGTCGGGGAAAGTATCTTATGTAAATATGACAAGAAAATCTTTAGCATAATGTAATAGTATTGAAGATCTGAGACCTCCAAGTGTTTGTTATTATATAATAAAAGTAAGAATTATATTATAAACTTAATATAATAATAATAATAATAATAATTGTCAATTTTTGGTAAAAATATTTAATAACAAAAATCAAGTTTTTACAATATTAAAAATAAATAAATCAGTAATGCAATATGAAAAATAAAAGGAAAAAACCAAACTAAACGAAAATGTCACCAAAAGTAACAACCAAAAATAAGTTATAAATAAGTGAACTGTGACAATTGGCATTCGATGATCCGATGATCACCAGGAGTAAAAACGTCAACGCACGCCAACCACCGCAGCCCGTCGCACCGAGCAGCTCCACGTCATCAGAGGAGGAGTACGCAACTCCTCCTGAGAATGTCGTGTCGAGCAGTGACGACGAGCTGCCGCCTCCAGCGCCGCGCCGAGCACCAGCGCCGCGCCGAGCACCAGCGCCGCGCCGAGCACCAGCGCCGCGCCGAGGGAGGCCACCGCTGCCGCGCTTGGGGCCTACTGGGGCATCCGCTCCGCGTTCGGCCCCCGCCGTCGGTGGTGCAGTGCGCCGCATGAAATGGACGCAAAATATAAACGAAAATGTCATGCGAGCGTACTATAGGGCGACAGAGGGTGGAACTAACCACACTGCGTGGCGAACCCGTTTGTTGTCTTTGTTTCAGGTCCTTGAACCAGAGTTGACTGTTTCGGCCCAACGACTATCGGATCAGGTGCGGTTTATTCAACGTAATCGTGCGTTGGATGACTCCGCACTTGACCGGCTTCGCTCCGAGGTGACAATCTCTGCATCCACCACCGAAAGCATCCATTTGCGAGCCCAGTTATCGTCCGCTCCTTCGGTGGCAGGGTTAGTGGATGGAAATGCTGATGTGGGGGGCGTTGAGATTACAACCGTAAGTACCCAAGATAATGAGCAATTAAGGAGGACTTTGGAGGATGCGATTTTGGAATTTAAAGACATACCAGCCCGCGACAGGCCACGGTTACCGCGTTTTCCCACGCATAGACGTAATATGTCGCTAGTAATGGCTCTAGACTGCATGCTAGACTCTTATCTTCGTTCTAGCAATAGTCTCACTGATACCCATTCAATTCTTTATTGTGCAGCTGTTGCAGCGTGCCGCTCCGCCCGTGTCAGATTTCCTGAGCCTGATAGGGTGGTGCGGTCCACTGAGGACACACCCGCATGGCAGATGAGGATTGAACGGCGTATCAGCGCAGCTAGGGTCATTATTGGCAAGTTAATCTGCTTCAGATCGGGAAACATCCGGCCGAGAGTCATGCGTTATGTTACACAGGCCTTTGCCGGTACTGGCATTAGACCTCAGGATTACATGGCCTATGTAACAGAACGTATAGACTACCTGAAGCAGAAAGTTTGTGCGTGGGCAAATCGTATCCGTCGTTATAAACAACGTGTAAATAGGTATAAGCAGAATCGCATATTCCAAAGTGACCAAAGAAAGGTTTATAGAAGCTGGGAGGAATCTGCTACGAATGTGATTGATGGGCAGTTACCAAATATGGAAGAAATGTTCACATTTTGGACAAATATTTGGTCGGTGCCTATTAATCATAACGATGGTGGCTGGATGCGTGTTGTTGAGCGCGCGTGTGAACACCTGCAGCCAATGGAGGCTATATTTATAAGCTCAGACAATGTCAGGGATGCGATCCGTTCGACCCATAACTGGAAAAGTCCTGGGCCGGACGGATTACATAACTTTTGGCTCAAATGGCTGCGGTCTTCACACGAACGTTTGGCTGGGCAATTCCAGGAAGCCATCGTGTCCGGATCCCTACCATCTTTTATGACAACAGGAATCACCTTTCTGCTCCACAAGTCTGGTAGTATCACGGATCCAAAGAACTTTCGACCTATCACGTGCTTACCAACAATTTATAAGCTTCTTACATCCATTTTGACTTCAAAATTAAACACACATTTGTATGCAAATAGCATTTTAGATCCCGCTCAAAATGGATGTAAGATTGGGTCTCGTGGTACTAAGGAGCTCCTCCTTATTGACATGGCCATTAATGAAAAGGTTCGCCGAGGTAAGAAGGGTCTCTCCGCCGCCTGGATTGATTATAAAAAGGCCTATGATTCGGTGCCTCATACATGGTTAAGACGAGTACTAGAAGTGTATAAGATAGACACAGATCTATGCGCTTTTCTTAATTCATGTATGAGGCAATGGACAACGGTCCTTTGTCTTCCAGGGGGCGGAGGAAGTCTTCTTACTTCCGAACCTGTAAGGATTGAGCGAGGTATTTTCCAGGGTGATAGCTTGAGTCCTTTGTGGTTTTGCCTGGCTTTGAACCCCTTAAGCACGTTGCTTAGGGGTTCAAAACTGGGATTTCGCTTTCGCAGAGGGGGTGAGATCATTTCACATCTTTTGTACATGGACGATCTCAAATTATTTGCACCAAATAAAGCAGATCTGGTATCATTACTAAGCGTTACGCAAACGTTTAGTAATGACATTAGGATGGAGTTTGGTGTAGATAAATGTGCGGTTGCACATGTGCAGAATGGCCGAGTTGTAAATAGCGAATATTTACAACTCTTGGAGACAATGTCCCTCAGATCTCTCTCTGAAACCGAAACCTACAAATACCTTGGTATGTCGGAATGCTTAGGCATACTAAGTGGGGACATTAAACAGCTAGTGAAGGAACGCTTCTTTAACCGCTTGACAAAAGTTCTAAAAAGTCTTTTGTCAGGAGGTAACAAAGTGCGTGCATTCAACAGTTGGGTAATGCCCCTGCTGATGTATACTTTCGGCATATTAAGGTGGACTCAGACCGAATTAGATGCCCTGGACCGAAAGGCCCGAAAACTATTGACAATGTATCGCATGCATCATCCGCGCTCATCAGTGATGAGATTGTATATTCCACGGAAGTGTGGGGATCGCGGCTTCCTTAATGCCAAAAACTTACACAACCGTGAGGTATGCATTCTTAGGGAATATTTCCTTCATGCTGAGTGTGGAATGCATCGGGACATTGTTGCAGTAGATAATGGTCTTACACCGCTCTCCTTAGCCAAAGATAACTGGCATAAACCGGTAGTACTTAGCACTGACGACCGTATAAGTATATGGAAGAGTAAGAAGCTTCATGGACGGTTCCACCAGGCACTCTATGGGCCTGATGTAGACCTTCTGGCGTCCGTGGCTTGGCTACGATTCGGTGATCTCTTTGGTGAAACCGAAGGTTTTGCTTGTGCAATTGCTGACGAAGTTGTCAAGACGAACAACTATCGGAAATACATAATAAAGGATGGCACTGTTGACATATGTCGTGCGTGCCACCAACCAGGAGAATCCATCAGACATGTTATTTCCGGTTGTTGTCGTCTTGCCAATGGAGAGTATTTGCACAGGCACAACCAAGTAGCCAAGATTATCCACCAAGAACTTGCTCTTCGATACGGTCTGGTACCTTTTGAAGTGCCATTTTATAAGTACTCACCGGAGCCAGTTTTGGAAAATGGTCATGCTAAGCTCTATTGGGACCGATCTATCATAACGGACAGGACTATTGTAGCCAATAAGCCTGATATCGTGCTGGTAGATCGGTTAGAGCGCCGGGCATTTCTTGTTGATATCAGTGTCCCGTGTGACGCTAATCTTGTGAAAGCTGAGAAGGACAAACTGTCAAAATACTTGGACTTAGCTCACGAGATTACCGACATGTGGGATGTTGACTCAACAATAATTGTCCCGATGGTAGTTTCCGTCAATGGTCTTATAGCGAAGAGTCTCGATCATCATCTCAAGAGGCTCTCACTAAAAAACTGGATCAAGGGTCGGATGCAAAGAGCAGCAGTTTTGGGTACGGCACGCATTGTGAGGAAGTTTCTTTCGCTGTCGCCCTAACCACCGACGGACTGGTCGTAAGGCCCACGTCGGCGGGATACTGTTTTTTATATTTATATTTATAATGTTGTTTTTTTTTTAAATGTTATATGTATAAATGTAAATAATAAGATTAAAATGAAATAAATAATAATAATAATAATATCAGGACAAATTACACACATTGATCTAACCCCTAAGTAAGCAAATTTGCTTGTGTTAAGGGTGTTAGACAACGATACAAATACATAGAAATACACATATAAATACTGAAAATATATTTAATAAACGATAAGATATAGAAATTAATTATTAAAAAATCAAGTTACTCTGCACCATTGGTCTGATATATTATGTATTGTACCCTGAGAAACATATTTTAAATGCAATATTACAATAAGTTGCTGTACAAATTCAACTGGCTAGGGAAAAGATTTTCTCGTCATCTATAGAGAATAAACATTTTTTAATAATTTAATTAAAAATAATTGAAATTTCTTATAATAAACATAAATATTTTATAAGAGCTATGAGAGATTTTTTTTTAAATAAGTGACATACATTTATAACATATTATTGTTAATTATAAAAATAAAATCTTATTCGTATTGACAAAACTATAATTTTGTTCAATTTGTTGTTGTACTTTATATTTATTTCTAAAACTATGTACAAATATCTTAAATCTGTTACGATACGGGCAACTTAAATATTTAGAAAGTTTGTGGACGTTTTAAAAAAATATTAGATAATGCTTAATTGATGTTTAAGCTATTGGTTTGTCTTCATATATTTATTTATTCACAAAACATCGTAAACTTTACACACGAGAAAATACTTCTCAAGAAATTGAAATTGAACCTAAATAATATTTTATTTTACTGCTAATTATGACAGACATGTAAAAAATTTAAAATTCGAGACACACAAAAACCTCCAAAATAAAAAAGTTCTCTAAGACATTCACAGTTAATACTATTCTAAAGTCATTTTTGATTTAGAAGCATTAAGTCGATAGAAACTAGTCATGTCAAATGGTATAAAAGAAACCGTAAACTGATAACCACTCACTGTAATAAGTAATACCAATTTGATGACAGATTCAGTGACCTTCAAGGTTCGGTTTGCATCTCGCGCTTGATGGTCATTAGAAAAGTCAAAGTTAGCGAATAGCCCTGCAGGAGTTAATTTGAGGGAGCCACTATTGTTAGAAACAGGGATATCAACCTTGTCACACAATATTCTAGCGGGGCAGGAAAATGTTGGTATTACAGATAACAACTTATTTTTACACACACATGAACAACTGTTAGTATGTGTGTTAATACAATCCAAACTATTTTGTGATTTTTATAAAAGTTCATCTACTTTTGACTTTTGTTCACTTAGCATGTTTTGTGTGTTTCAATATTTTTTTGTAACACTTCTTAAAGTAGTCTGCAAACGGGCTAAATGTGTTTCTAATAATTGTGTGTCAGATTCATATCTCTTATTTCTATTTTCTAATTCTATATTACAAAAGTTATTTTTTTTTTATAATATATTTTATTATTTATAATTGATTTTGTGAAAAACTTGTTCTTTTTAGTTAATTTTTGGATTTTCTTAATATGTCTATTAATTCTAATATATTTTTTAATTTTCTTATTGCTGCAACTACCCAGCCTTTGTAAGTTCAATGTGTCATTTGTTAAATTTATAGTGACACAAGGATTTTTAGTTGCAGAAGTCGGGAAGTTGACCAACTGAGAAGCGCTGCCAATTAACTCTTCATACAAGCTGTGAGTGTGAATGTTAGTTGAGTTTTGAGCGGCCTCCTCCAGTTCTAAGATTTATTGGTGGGGGGCATCTCTCAGCTCCAGCTCCAGGGTGTCGATACGCCGAAGGGCCTGCTCATGCTCAAGACCACACTCATCAAACCTAGCAATTAATAACTGTAGCCTGTTACGCTCCTCTTCAACATCATTATACTTAACATGTAACTTAGAAAGTTCTGTTTTTAATTTGTCATTATTCTTTAAAATATCTAATGGTTCCCTCTGAAAATATTACTTTTGAACGTGGTATTCCCGTATCCCACAAAAAATAGTTTTCCCGATCAACACAAATAGTGATATAGATTTTATAATCGGGTATAAAATCTATATCACTATGTGTGTTAATCGGGAATTTTATTTTATACCCGTAAGGACACTAAATAACTAAAATATATTTAATTAATCATACATTGATTAATTACATATATTATAAATAATACGATTTCATACAAAACGACAATTTCATTTTTAAGGACCTAACATAAGTGCGAATGTTTTGATGGATAGATGTTTGTTACTTAATCACGCCAAACTACTCAACGGATAATGATTAAAATGGGCAATATTATAGCTTATGTACCAGAATAACACATAAGCTATTGAAATACTAACTTTTGGACGTGGTTTTATCTATGACAAAACATAGGTTGTAGGGCGGTTACGTAATTGCCACGGGAAATCCTATTTTTAATCGTTTAGTTCACTGAAATTAACAAAAGCATTTTTTAAAATCCTTCTTATCACTCGACGACTTTAGAAGGAGTGTTATGTTATTTAAATATAGGTATGTATATAAAGGGAAATATAGCCCATTATGCTATTTGTATGTTCCCTTTTACAGCCTAAACGGTTTAAAGGAGTTTGACTTATAAAGTATCGGTAGATACGTCTCGATGGCGCATTAAAAAAAGGAAATTGGAGGATGTCGTACGTCATATTGTAAAGTCTAAAAATTATATTTACAACCAAACCCATGGAGGAGCCTATCAAAATGAAAGGCGTTAGATAACATTTCACAAAATAAAATTAGGTTCAGGTGAAAACATTTAATCACACCTGCTGAAAGCAGATAAATTAATAAGAATTCATAAATATGTACCTAATACATAGGTAAAGAATATATAATAATATAAATAAGTATAATGGACGTGAAAAGAAATTAAAGTTAAAATGAAATATCAAGCAGCGAGGTTGCACTTTTCTTTAAATTGGCTTTTACCATAACAGTTAACAAATCCCGGCTCCAAAATTTAAGTGGCAGAGATTCGTCTGTGCTCTTCCACATCTCCATACAGCCAGATACCTCCACACATCTCGCGTGGTCATTATACATATGTTGGTTGTTCACGTGTCTTCAGTTCTCTTAATTTGCATGTATTTGCAGACAACAATAAACTCTGTTCGTCTGTCGACTGCGAACAATGTTCAACTTTCCCCCCAAGACCTTACAATACTATACGTAAGGGACGATGGGGGAATTGCGGACGCTTAAGCGGAATCACAAATAAAACACAAACTATTTATAATAATCAGTCTGTATTTATTAATTATTAAACTATACTTATTAACCTATTAAGTCAACATTAATTATTATATGAAATCAATCAACATTTATAAAATTTTAATCAAAAACAAAAACATATATGTCCGTAATTACCCTTAGCTCTTGGGGTAAATACGGACCAGTGCTGGCTTAATTGCGGACAACATGGGGAATTTACGGATGAGGTCCTATTTTATTTGCAGAATTCACAAACGTAGCCTCTTGAAGAACAGCCAGCACTGCAGTTCTCATGTGCCCAATTCATACATTTAGCACGTCATAATCCAGTCTTCGGTGGGTGGGTCACAATACTTTTCCTGACATTAAATTATTTAAGTTTCTTAAACATTTTGGTCGATTTTCTTTGGTGCTTTTTGGTTTTTATTAATCGTAGTTTTGATCTTTTCTTGTTCCAGGTTCTTTCTTTTCTTTTCTTTTTTCTTTTGTTCTTTTTTCTCTAGGTTTACTTTATCCGGTGTGCTAGTGAAAATAATATAAAGCTTTTTTTAACCAATCGTTTAGTTCGAGTAGATTTTAGAGTTGGTACTTGCACTACATCACTAAGTGGTAAAGAAACAGACACAGACCTTTTTCACTTAATCAAAAGGGGTCGCTCTGGGGATGCCATACTTTTCTGCCTCCTGTCGAAAAGGAGTCTTTCTCTCTTTAATTTCTTGCACAGCTCTTTTTAAAGTTTTAAGAGTGTAAGCTGATTTTTTTTTCTTAATATATTTTCGAGGCATCTATATTAAAGAAATATTCCTATAGGTTTTAATAAATAATGGGGTAAATACAGACGTCCGTATTTACCCCAGGCCATTTGTCCGCAATGGACCCAAACGACCTAGAAAATGTACAACATCAAAATTTTTAGAGTAAGAAAATTTATCAAGTTAAACGGTTGTGTTATTTACTCGTCATTAACATTGCAATCGACAAAAAATATGACTTTTTTACTAACACTTATTCTTCTTAAATAACATTTAAAACAGTAAATACCAAAAATTACATCTAATTCACAAAAAAATGAAATAACCACTTACTTTAAAATGGGCTTGAGGCCTTCTATCGGGATTGTGTGTTAGGCACTAATAATGGTTGAAAGTAACACGTGATCGCGACAGAAAGACGCGGGGGGCAGAGATAACGTAGATATATGTTAGTCCGTATTTACCCCGCGTCCGTAATTCCCCCATCGTCCCCTACCTACTATGTATATATGGCGCCATAGAGTGCCCGTTTTTTTGTCACCTCATCCCCGCCACATAATTTTGTTTCGGATTTTTGCCACGATCATAGATCATTCCATCAGTCAGTCAGCATCACCCACATTTTGATCTGCCCGCAGTTTTTATTTATACACTTTAAATAAAGTCACAGGTAGGTATACAAGCAATATTAATATCTTTTTTACAGTCCACGTGGCCGGAGTCACGAGCAACAACTAGTCCGATATATAAATAATAGATGTACGTTATGAGTGTATCAATATATCAAACTCAAACCTGTATAAACCTGGCTGTAAAGAGATGCGGTCGAGTGCAACTGCAACTTTTATGTATATTCTCCTAATCATAAATATACGAGTACGTACAATATTGGTTTTTGCTACACACGCAATGGTTTCACTAATTTGCAGCAGGATCTCATACTATAACAATATTCTCAATAATAAATGATCCAACCTCTCCTCCATACCTAAAAGAAAAATTCCAACTCCTCCATGACACACACGACAGAATACTTCGTTCCTCTGCCTCTCTCACAACCACCATTCCTTCTCATACCAGCGACTTCTTCCACAAATCCTTCCCTATCCAAGCCTCACTTCTTTGGAACCAACTTCCTGAGAAGATAAGAAGAGCTCCATCCAAAAGTACCTTTAAGAAACTTGTTAAAGAGCACTTTTTTAAGTTCCCATAACCCATGCGTTAATTTGAAATGTGTAACCTCATAATGTAAAACATGATGTTATAATAATAGTAATATGTATAGTATGTACCTATGTATTTAGATATATGTAAACGTTTATTCAATTTATATATCAGTATATATATGTATCAGTGTGTAAGTGTATATAGATAGATGTATGTTTTTAATGTTTACAATGTCCTTTTTTTTTTTTTCTAATTTATTTTTTATTTTATTTTTAAACGCCTACCACAATTTTTCACCACACACAGAGGTTAACTGGGAGAGAATGCCATTAGGCATTAAGTTCGCCTTTTGTTGATTCAATAAAGTGTAAATAAATAAATAAATAAATATAACAATAATAATAAATAAAAAATAATAATAATCGATTAGTTTATAAAATAATACTGGGTTATAATAATGAATGAAAATTAATTACAATAATGTACTTAAATGTATGCACAGTTGTAATATTACATTCTTAGATCTAATAAGAAGCTTCTATGACGTCAGCGCATCCGATGTAAGCTGCTCGGCGATGCTTTTCTTCCGATTTACGTATTTCCCTGTAGAAATGAGATATTTTCCCACTTTAAAAAGTAGTTTGTCCTTTCTCAACATCTTATCTATGTTCATGAAATTTCATAAAAATCGGTTCAGTGGTTCGAGCGTTATAGCGTAACAGACAGACAGAGTTACTTTCGTGTTTATAATATTAGTATGGATTACCGCTTTTCAATGAACATAGTACAATGAGAACTGTTTCAAAACTCGAGCATATTCAATCAAATTTGTCAATTCTAGTTGGAACGTACCAACCATCCATACCGTACCAACCATCCATACCGTACCAACCATCCATACCGTACCAACCATCCATACCGTACCAACCATCCATACCGTACCAACCATCCATACCGTACCAACCATCCATACCGTACCAACCATCCATACCGTACCAACCATCCATACCGTACCAACCATCCATACCGTACCAACCATCCATACCGTACCAACCATCCATACCGTACCATCATACAACATATTAACCGACACAAAAGACCTTTCCCTTAAGGATTTTCATATTAGAAATAAATGAATCGGTCTTTTATCCTTATCAATTAAAATTATTGTATGGCGCATTTGAACACAAGGAATGACCTTGTAAGTTGGGTTGTAGGTTAAAAAAAGAAATTAATATGGAAATATATATATTTCCTCATACACTAGATTATTTTGATTAAATTGAAAAAATACATAAATCTAGAACTTACATAGAGCTCTGCTTTATAAAAAAATATTATACAATTTTGACACATACAAAGCACACCGGTACACTTCAAGACATCTTTAACAAGGTTGGAAAATATAGTAATTTTTATCACAATTTCCACAGCGAAGATGTAACCAATTTAAAACCAAGACTTAATAGTAAAATAAATACACAATATTGTATTGATGTTTTACACATTTGTAAATAAACAGTTTTTATATGATATCTTACTAAACAAAAAAAAGGTTAAGTAAATAGTAAGTATTTGAAATGTAATTGAGTAGACATTACCTCGCCACCTCACCAACTCAACACCTTATAAATAACCTCTATAATATTGGTAATCATAACTTTACTTATATTTATTGAAATGATATTTGTGGTCTTTATATATAATACGTACAAAAATAAAATGTATTGTCTAATGCCGGTTAAACATTAGTTCAACTTAATAATTAAGTCGAAAGTAAACACTGTAGGCAGTATTTATTCAACTCGCAATACGGACCTTAAATTTGTTCATAAATATTCAATATTTAAAAAAAAAAATAAGCTTTACATGCCTATACATGTTTATAGATATTTTTAAAATGTTATAGCTAACGTACCAATACAAAGAAAGCCTCAGAGGCGATGACGGAATCATCATTATTAATTATTTAATTATTACTTTCAATACATACCTACATATTAAAATAAATTCGATATCATTGCAGGAATGTTTAAAAAATGTGAACTCATCAAGCTACGGAAGCGACTATGAGTTGTGACTAAACGAACAATTGGATTGAACATTCAACTAAATACCTACTCTATATAACTATGGCTTGATTGTACGAACTAATACTAAAAGTTGGATTAGGAAAAAAGAAACTGCCATTATCTACACAGAAGCCTAAATTATAAAACTTCAGCAAACATACATCGTAGGAGAAGGATTTGCAAAGTTTTAGCGTCTAATTTCTCCTTTCAGAGGTAGATTTTTCTTTAAGTACGCTCAAAAGAAAATTTCCTTAAGAAACTTCATATTAGAGTAAAATGGCCTCGGCGACGATAATTAATGATTCAGTCATTTTGGACAACTCTTTACCAAATTAATATCTGTGACTACATTGAATGAAGCAGGCGGCACACTTCGGCATAGACTTCTATGGAGTTAAGAGAATTTTTTTGAAGAATTATAATTATAATTCAAAATTTAGTAAAATTATAGAACAGTTTGTGTTTTAGGAAAAACTGAAGACGTATTTTGTACCTTATTCATTGTGTTTTGCCTATTGAAGGCGCCGCCGCTCGCTGAACAGAGTTAGGACGGCGTCTAAAGCAACATTCCTTTTAATGTATTTCACATAAAACAAACATTATTATAGGGTTATTTGTCTATTTATCTTGAACCAAATAATTGTTATAAAAACAAAAAACACGTATATATATATATATTAAATGCTACATTTGTACATAAGACATTGCCGGTACAAAAAATGCCTACAGTTACCACAAACGAGTATTTAATATATTATGACACTTTCCTGTCACTGTCACTGTCACACTTGTCACTTACACTATTTTCTTTATTGGCTACGCCATTATGGCATGTGCCGTTTGTGTGCACTTTTTTGTTATTTTTCTTCGGCATCTCGTAGATTCTCTCTATGAGCGCTCTTAAAATACTGCCGGGGACTCTTTGGTGCTCGTCAACTAACTTCTCTATCGCAGCGGCGACCTAAAATAAATAACTTTCAACCTTTAATGATATTCATGACTAGTATCTCGGGTCAAAAGAAATCTAAAATAAAGTAGAACAAATGTTGTTGGGATTGATGTAGAGAAACTGCCGCCTAGAGGTTACAATTAATTACAAATAACTCTGTGAATACAGATTTATTTGTAATTAATTGGCCATTAAAAACCTTTGTTCTACGACTTTTTAAAATTAACAGTTAGTAGGTGGCCAATTAATTACATATATATTGTTACATGTCAGTTTCTATAAAATAGTAAACAAGTGTTAAGTTTATAAATTGTTGTGTCATAATCATTTGAGAGCGGAAGCTCTGTAGATTGTGAATAGTGATCTTTGAGTATCTTTTCTAGTCTTTTATTACTGTGTTAGATTTGTCGTTTTATGTAGTAGTTATTTTTGTCGTTTTATGTAGTAGTATGTAGTAGTCCTCCTTCCCTCGGACGCCGTGCTGATCGGCCGTGTTCTAACTGGATTTTGCAATAATTTTTAATTGATTTAATGCAATTTTTTTTTTAATAAATTGTCGAAATAAATTCAGCGCGCGTACCAGGAGTTCATAAGTCATCAGAAGTGCAAGTGCAAGTGCAAAGTGCAAGAGTGAGAAATTCACAGTGATCGAGACAGCTAACTGGCCACGACGTTAAGCCCCAACAAAGCAAGCCCCGCCCAAGTAAGTGAGACACACTTACTAAGAAAGACACAACTAGCTGCTCCTGCGCCGCGCCTCAAGACCAAGCCCCGCCCATTTTTAGTGTTACGCAAATTTCGTTCACTCGATAGGATTGTTTGCAGTAAGATATATCTAAGCTTTCACTCAAGTTATACGGTATGGCGGTTCAACGATCTCCTAAAAAATCTTCCCTAGATGATAAACAAGACCTAATTTTTACATGAAAATCCTACGGATCTGACCCACAAATTAATAAACCATTCGACCACGGTCAGGGGAAAGATGCTTCGCCTCAAACAATCTATGTTTCACACCGAAATAAGCGACATCGGGAAGTTGAAATAACACACGACCAGCTTTCAAGTTTCAAGAAGGAAATGAAGGGATTAATGACATCCCTATTCAAAGACCAAAATAAAGAATTAGCAGTTATTACTAGCGATTTACAAGATATTAAAGAATCAAACGTAAACATAGACATAGACTCTATTAAACTGTTAACACCAAAACAAAGAGTATCAAAAGAAAATCTCCGATCTCGAACTTCAGTTGAAAAAGGATCAAGATTATATTATATTATATTATGTTATATTATATTATATTATATTATATTATATTATATTATATTATATTATATTATATTATATTATATTATATTATATTATATTATATTATATTATATTATATTATATTATATTATATTATATTATATTATATTATATTATATTATATTATATTATATTATATTATATTATATTATATTATATTATATTATATTATATTATATTATATTATATTATATTATATTATATTATATTATATTATATTATATTATATTATATTATATTATATTATATTATATTATATTATATTATATTATATTATATTATATTATATTATATTATATTATATTATATTATATTATATTATATTATATTATATTATATTATATTATATTATATTATATTATATTATATTATATTATATTATATTATATTATATTATATTATATTATATTATATTATATTATATTATATTATATTATATTATATTATATTATATTATATTATATTATATTATATTATATTATATTATATTATATTATATTATATTATATTATATTATATTATATTATATTATATTATATTATATTATATTATATTATATTATATTATATTATATTATATTATATTATATTATATTATATTATATTATATTATATTATATTATATTATATTATATTATATTATATTATATTATATTATATTATATTATATTATATTATATTATATTATATTATATTATATTATATTATATTATATTATATTATATTATATTATATTATATTATATTATATTATATTATATTATATTATATTATATTATATTGCCATTCTGGAAGATAAAGTGGAAGACATGCAGCGTTATGTCCGAAAACCGACGGTGAAAATTAAAAACGCCCCGAGAAAACCTCAAGAAACTAGACAAGACCTATTAAACATCGTTCAGAACCTTTGCAGTACCATCAATCTTCATATGAATGAGCGGGATATAAACGATATCTTCCGTCTTAAGGGAAAAGGATTAGCAGAGAAAAACCCAACAATCATCGTAAAACTGCGATCATCTATTCTAAAAACGGATTATATTACAAAAATTAAACACTACAATATAAACAACAAACCTCACCGGCTTCAAGCCAAACATCTTGGCTTTAAAACGAATGAAGACACACCGATATTCGTATCTGAACAGCTAACCGCCAAGGCGGTCTATTCTTCCTACGACAGCTTAAAAATCATACAAATACAAAATGAAGCACAAATACACCAACTTAAGCAAGGAAATTGACTATGCGAATGTGTCATTTTAATCGTAAGTCTAACGATGTTTTGGCATGCCCTAGGACTAGTTGTTTACTACTTTTGTTATATTCCTACTATGCTTGATATCACTCATACTCAAACACACACAACACAATCACACGCGACACAAACACACACAACACAAACACACAAACTGACATACCATACATATAAACACTATAAAAATCTCATAAGTCTCTTATTCCTTGCAAGCTTATTATTATCTAACCAACGAATCTGCTTCGGCACCACACACTTTTTAACACCTACTCTAAAACCGGATCCGTGTCACCATTTCCATGATATTAAATAACCTAATGGATAGTTTTGATAATCTATTAGAAATTGACAAACTAAAACTTGCGTCATTAAAAAGTTGCAAGATAGAAGAATTAAAAGTAGATCACTTTACCACCAAACTCACCATTTTAACACAAAATATAAGAAGCATTTATAAAAACTCGATAACTTACAGGTAACACTTGCACAATTTACTTTTGAAACTGACATGTTAATTTTAACGGAATGTAGACTACAATCAACAAAAAATATACCACAAATAACTAATTACATATCTCATCAAACCCTAAATCAACTAAACCAAAACGACGGTGTCGTGATCTACATTAAAAACAGTTTTACAGGAAACTGTAAAGAACTTACACTAGCAGACGCTACCGGAATACAAATTGATATCAATAATTACATTATCATAGGTTTATATCGCTCACCATCACATATTTAAATGCAAGTAACTTCATTAACTCTCTCGAGACACACCTTTATTCCCTCAAAATGCATAAAAATATTTTAATTGTCGGTGACATAAACATCGATCTTGTTATTTCCTTACAGTTTCTGTTCCTGATCTACATAAACGAGTTGTGTAATCTTGGGGTTGTTGGAGGCAGAATACTCTCCTACGCTGCTGATACAGCAATTGTTTTCTCCGGAAAAACATGGAAAGACGTAAAATATGCGACAGAAAAAGGACTAACAACAGTTTTTAAATGGTTGAACGATAACCTTCTTACGGTAAATATTGGAAAAACTAATTACATAACTTTTGGCCCATACTTGAACTCTCAGCCCGATGCCACTTTTAGTATCTCACTTCACAACTGCAATATTACTTACTCCACAAACTGTAATTGCCCACTTCTACAAAAAGTAAGCAATGTTAAATACCTTGGGATTCTGGTAGACCAAAGATTGAGCTGGCACTCACACCTAGAACTCACCATAAACAGAGTGAGAAAACTGATTTGGGTATTTAAATCATTAAGACATGTGATGGACTGGGACTCCTTGAGGAAAGTTTATGTGGCACTGGTTCAATCCGTAATAGCGTATTGCATCCCGGTGTGGGGAGGTGCAAACAAAATTAACCTTCTTTATCTTGAAAAAGCACAACGTTCACTTATCAAGGTAATGCTTTTCAAACCTTATCGATTTCCCACCAACACCCTATACAAAACTACCAAACTACTGTCCGTAATGAAACTTTACATACTATATCTAATTTTGGACTTTCGTAAAAGATTTCCTTACGAACCTGACCTTCAAAATAAAAGACGCAAGGATAGAGTCGCTCCTTCTAACCGTGCTCGTTCTGTTTTTACACAGCGACAATACGCATCCCAAGCACCTTACCTTTACAATAAATTGAATAAAATATTAAAAATTTACTCCATACCTGTAAATTCCTGTAAACGAGCTTTAAAGAAATGGCTCCTTATGCAATCGTATGAGAAAATTGAAGGACTGTTAATAAGAGTAGTATAGACTCACTTGGATACTACCTACTACCTTTTTTGTGGCTTACATCCGCCGATCCCAATGAAACTCCAAAAACCACAGGACATTCTGAGTCATTTACCCAGCCTCGACCTAGGTTAAGTGACATAAACCTAAAACAGACACCCTAATCACACATAACACAAAACTCAATCACACCAAACTCACAGACATTAATCACACAGACAAAACTCACATATACTATTTTTCTAGGTGTTCATATAACTTTTCAGCAAGACAGAATGTTAGGACCTTTTACAGAGTACACAGGCATGTAATTGGGCGGTATTTCAACGGTATGTACGGAGAAAGGAAGTGAAGTATTCGGCAACATATTTATGAAGAGAAGAGAACTTCTTTAACCAGGAGTTATGTACACCATCACGGCCTTGCCTTGCCTTCTTGCCTTGCCTTCTAATTTAGATTTTTGTTCACCGCTTTGGTGACATCCTCTGATGATGATCTGATGATGTGGCTACCAAACCCATAGATTCGGTATTTATAAGATTTTTCTCTACCTGATGAATCCAGGTAGCGTCCTCATTGTGGCTTACATTCTCAGACCACAATCCCCACCAGAAGTTCTCAACTCTCTCTAGACAATTCAATCTCAATTTTGTGCTGTTGTCTATCTTCCTTTTTTGAGATGCTCGGTACCTTCGAAGACGGTTTTATTTAAGTGCTATCTTTTGTCGTAAAGTATTTATTTATTTATTTATTAATCGCACCAACAAGGTAATCACTATAACAAACAAACATTGAAACAAGCATACATTATGAAGTAAGTGTTACCTCAATTATAGGAGCAAACCACATTGATATGAGCAATATACTATTATAAAATAAATATTATTTGTTACTATTATTAAACAAATTAATTGATTAGTAAAAAAAAAAACAATAAATTAAAAAACATTACTAGATTCAAGATGTCAAATTATGTCAGATTTTTAAAAGCAAATAGTGAAATAAATATTTAAGAAAAGTATAAGCAATTAAATAACAAACAATCAAATAACAAGCAATTAAATAATAAATATAAAATGGCTAACCTAATTATATAAAAAAAAAAAAATGAAAATAATTAAAATATACACATTAAAAATTATGTTTAGTTTCAATCGGAACAATACAGTAAAATGAGTCAAGTGAATACAAAAATTAAATTATAATGAAAATAAAAATTTATATGACAAGTATCGAGAATTTCCTCCGGAATCTTCTTGGTTGGGTCATATGTGGTATGATGGAACGCCTCCATTAGCTTATCGTAAGCGGTGACGACTTTTTGCTTCGGATAACACGGATGTACTGATTCAGGAGTCCAATATCTTGTCGTAGCTTGTTAATTTGTAAGGATAGTCGTTGCTCCCACACTTGAACTCTTTTTAGTGGTCCACGCTTTGTCAGGCTGCAGACGACCTTCTCGTTTGGATGTCGAAAAACTGTAATAGCAGCAGCATAAATGGCTGTCTGAATGAATTCGAAACTTTTGTCGATTTGTTGTAGGTGTTGGGGCAGTTAGGTGTTGTTAACTGCGTGAACAGCCTTTGCTAACTTGCGGGTGAAGTTTTTGAGAAGAATAAGAGGCCGATGGAGTGGTTTAGTTCAAGAAAATTCAATAAGAGCCTTTAAAAATGGAGCGCGTAGGGCTATTAAGGCCTAATTTTCTTCCGGTTCAAAGTTGGTGATTTGTTTATTTAGCAATGATACTGATTCTATAGTCTCTGCTGAGCGAACAGGATTAAGATCGATAGATTGCGCAGCATCAATTTATTGAATTTCTTCCTCACTAGAATAATCTCTGTCTCAATAAGGTCGGAGATCGGCAGCCACTTCTAATTTTAGTTGTTCTATCCTTGTAGCTGTTTTGTGGGAAGTATTATTCTTTTCTCTCTCTGTTCCGTCACCTTATTGTTTAAATCCGGATATTTCAGAACAAAAAGACGCCACGTCTCTGGCCTATAGCCAATCATTTGCACTTCTAGTTTAGTTGAAAGGTAATAGAAGCGCATGATGTTTTTGTACATATGAACACTCCAACGTATGCGCTGTCTACGAAGACCTGCCTTAGTGGCTAAGGGCTGTGTGCTTCTCAAAACACTTAAGGTGGGTGGGGACGAAGATAAGGAAGCGGATGCGGTAAGGGTAGAATTATCTACAACAGATATCTGGGTAGTTTTTAATTTATTACGCTTCATATTGTTCCCACGACTAGTTGGGGACTAAAAAGGCCGATCACGGCGGAGCCCTGCGTTCACTGTGACAAGTAAGTGGTAAGTAAAACCAGAAGTTCCCTGGTAACCGGAATAAGGTATTGCCGACTAAACTCCCTCTTAGCCATGCAGCACTCGGCATATGCTGTTCCATATCGGGACTCGCAAAGGATATTCAATTGAAACCTTTTCAAATTCTTTGCTAGCATTGTAGCTTGAAGGATAACGTACAGCTCGGCCTGATAAACGATACATGTGGAGACCAAGCGAAATTGTGTGCAAAGGACTTCTTCAGAAGCCTCCCAGCATGAGATAGCAGCTCCCACACCTCCCTCAACTTTACTTTCATCCGTGAATACCCTCAACGCCTCCTCTCCACTATCATCTATGGCCAGAGGGTTGGACTCGATTAGACAATTGAAGCAAAACCCTCTTACGTGCGCAATTTGGGGTGTCCGTAAGATACCGACCTTTTCGTCCACGGTGCGATATCCAATGGATTTCTGAGGCTTCCCTCTTTTGACATCGTACACTTGAGCTGCTTTTACTCTAAGGTTAAAGGGTATGAGTCCAGCCCGTACATCTGCAGCGGTTAGAGAAGCTGTTCTGTAGGATTTGCAGATTTTTCTAGCAAAACCACGTTGGACTGCATCTAGTGATTTTCGAACTATTTTTTTTCGGCCCGTACACTAGCAGCGTACAAAATAAGGGGTTCAATCACGGCAGTATACATAATCCTAATAATCTCCGATCTTCGCTGTAAGTAAAAGTATTCCTATCTACTGAGATCCCTATCTACTTAGATAGGTTTGCAGCTGAACTACGGGTCAGCTGCTAAGATCAGGGTACTACGGGACCCCGGCACCTAAGCCCTTTCGATGCATGCGCTTGCGTGTGTAAACTGCCGGGTTACCGGTTTTGGAGTTGGATTCGTAGTGATAATGTGGTTAGCTGCAGAGATTCGGCGCTGTTCGTCTGGGTTTCCACAGTTGTCGGGGGCTCGTCGGATCTTGTGCGCAGCGAGAGGTGATTGATCAGCCTAAGGCGAAGGGCTGCTGCGGTATTTTAGTTCGGGGCTTGGAACGGAACTTAAGCAGAAACCCTTTCCGGAAGAACCACTGCAGTTCGGGTAGCCCCCTGTTTAGAGGTTAGATGGATGTGCTAGCATCTATTCGGTCACCCGACTTTATCGTAGGGTAGGCTTGACTGACTGCCTGACTGACTGGCTGTCTGGAAGTGAGCGTGACTTACAGCTCCGGCGCCAACTGGAAACTGGTAGTTGGCCTCTCTGACGTTCTCAGCAAGTGAATTGCAAGTGTAAGAAATCATACGGGAAGTGAGCGTGCCTTACAGCTCCGGAACCTTTTATGGAGAAAAGGTAACTTGGTGGTCGCGATCGGACTTGTCTCTGACCGATAGCCTTGCGAGCTTACTAGTCTTATAGTGCCGTTGTCGGATGACTTCGGAGGTCAGACCTGCCGTATAAAGGTCCATGTGACAGGGGTAAACCTTGACCACATGAATAGTGGCTCAGCCTTTATAACCGGTGGGTTGGTGGGGTTGAGATGCTATAAACATAAGTATTAGGACTGAAGGAGGCGAGGGCGGTGTATGTAAAAGTGGATTATAAATGTGTATTATATCTGTTAGTTTCTTGTCCATTATTAAGTCCAAGATCTTCATTTCTTCCGCCAAAGTTATAGGTGTGCCTTCCATATATATGCGAGGGTTGTAAAACTTGAGTTTTCTTGTTTACAACCATTGCATTTGTTTTCTGTGACGTGAAGTTAGGCTTCTTAAGAACACCACACGTACACCTAATTAAGCACTCTCTTCTCAATTTTTTGCACGGTTTTTTCAGAAAAAAAAACAGGACAATATCATCCGCAAGTTTGCCTTACCACTTTTTTCCAATCAAGGGGTCAAGGAGTATATTTCAAAAGACGGGGCCATCCTTTTGTCGGATATGTTGTATACTTATTACCCGCATAACTTATGTGCACCTTTCTATCATGAAAATAGGTAGCGACCATTCTTCTGAGGATATATGGACACCCTTCTTTGTTTTGTCTGCTTTGGGTCCATTTATTTTAAAAATAACACTCCTTAACTTTCGTGCTAACCATTTTGCCAGTCTGTTCTGTATCTCGAGTCCATCATCGTCGACATGAGTAATGTTTGCAGCGATGAACATGCACCGAGGTAGGCACCCCGGTGCATGTTCATCGCTGAATGCTCCTTTGCTCCTATGCTCCTTTTATGAATGCTGTCGGAGTCCACCGCCACACTAAACTTGTCGAACCGGACCGTGTACTAGATAGACTGCATCGCACCAAGCTACTTCACACGTCGCAGACATACCTTTCCGTTTCAAAGCCACGCGCTACATCAAGGGGAACCCGGACCGATACTCTGTCGAGATCGACGAACACCATATTCAAGTATCTAGGTGCGCGTCTGTACTTCTCGCTAAACTAGAGGAGAGTAAATATGGCTTCCGTCTGACCTCGACCGGGAATAAAACCGGACTGATTCTCCGCGACATGACATCCTCTGGCATCATCATCATCCTCCCGCACCATCACTCTATGCGACGATTGTTGTTATAATAATAGTATACAGTCGGTGGTACCTGCACCTGCAGCGCCTCCGGAGTAAGCGAGTCGTCGTGGGCGAGGGCGGGTCCCAGGTGCGTCACCAGCTTGACGGGGAAGCCGCCGTACACCGGCGCCAGCGGGACGCGCGTGGCGGCGTACAGCCGGAGACACACCGCGCGCAACCAGCCCACCGTGCGGAACGCCTCGCGCACGTTCTGAGTGAACATCGGCACCACGGGCTGCGATTGACGGTTTACATGGAGAGGTATTGTTGACATTTTTAAAACGATATATATTACTTTATGACGAAACGGTATATTCACCACTCTAGCTTCGAGGGCCACCTTCGCGAACCCGATCCTGGATTTCCAGTTCAGTTTGTAGTAGTGATCCCCGAACTGCGCCTCGTAGACGCCCCCGGGCGAGATGGCCAGGGGGTTCCCGGAGCGCAGTACTCCGGCGCACGTCTGTACCGTGCCCGGGATCACGCACAGACCCTCCAGGAGGGACGACCAGCCTGCGACGATTACCGTTCGAACGACCCATGACGAACATAACTCCCGCATGGGTGTGGGCTCCGAATCCACAACCTCCAGTCCGCCGGTCAGTCACCGCGACCGAGGTTGTGAATTCTTCGCAATTAAAAAAGTAAGAGAGTTAACAGCCGTTAATACGGCTCGACTCGTTTATTTTAATTATTTTCAAAGTATTTTAAATCCGAAATTAATTCTATATTTATTAAAAAAAAGAGCTATACGGGCTATTTGTAACTTAAAAGCTAGAGACTCACTAAGAGATGTTTTTAAAGAAATCGGTATTCTTACGTCGCTTCTTTAAAAAAAAATATTAAAAATATCGACAAATATACGATCAATACTAGAAATAAAAATAGTAACGCCTAAATTTCGACTTCAAAAAGTTAACAAATCCTTCATGGGCTTGGGTTTACGCATATATAATAAAGTTCTACAAGATCTTAGATCTTCCTTTTCTTAGCTTTTAATCTAATTTTAAAAGCATTTTATTAAACTTATCTTATTATAACATTCAAGAGTTTTTGCTTGATCAAAATGTGTGGAACTTGGGTGATTGACTCATCTTAGGGCTGATGTTATAATATATAAGTCAAACATGGTTAAATTTCATTTAAAAATAGCAACTGTTGAATTTCTGGCCAGCTCTTCTCAGCAGAACAGCATTTCGAGCTGGTGATACCTACTCAAAGACTGACTATACTGACCAATTTAATGTAATTGAAGATTCCAAAGTGCGTGTAAATGCCTTCTTCAATAAAGTTATTTTGAATTTGAATTTGATACTGGAGTAATGCTTGTGCTATATTATTATATACAAGAGAAGAGCAAAGTATTCTATTTTCTATATACAATGCCATCATGAACGGTAAGACTAGCTGCACGGATATATTGAACCGATCCATGAATAATATCAAACATACACTGTTAAATGATCTCAGGCAACTTTGAAGCTAATTTGTACAAACTTTAGTTTAATGTTATCGATATAGGTAACTGTTAATAACAGATTTGGGCGAGTTAACTTCGTAAACAGAATGTAGGAAGACGTTGCTACTGAGTGAGGTGAGGATACCTGGTATCTTGAACATGAATCGGTCTGCCACAGTGTGGATGTGACGTCTCTTGAACAGCAACATGCGGGCGATGAAGTAGTACATATCAATGGGTAGTGCTCCGTGGTAGTAAATTAAAAGGAACGGTCCGTCTGGAATGTTCTCTAGGCCTCTTATCTCGTAACCTGCGAAATTAATGACCTCACAAATCACAGATATCGAAAGCTTTATCCTCCTTTTCATAGGAATATAAATAGATTGCATGAAATGTTTATCTCATATTATTTCTACCATATCTAGAGTGTTTGTCATTATTGTTTGTTGTAGTAGTTAGTATCGGTAGTAACTATACTATGTACGTGCCGTGCCACAGCCAGCCGTGGGCGTCCCACAGCGCGCAGACGGCCAGCCGCGCCGCGTGGCGCCAGTCGCTGTGAACGCCATCTACCACCCTGAGTCTGAAATATAAAACATTGTTTTGTGTTGTAATGTAATTTGATAGCGAACATTATTTTTTTGTGTATCATGGACTGTGGAGTGGTTCCGTGGCTGTGTGGGGGGGGCGGGGTCCGCGGCAGTCGCTTTTTTGCTGAGGGAGAGGCTGTCTGCAGCGGTTAGGGTCTGGACCTCTTTCCACCAAGCACTTTAGAGAGGGTGCTTGGTGGGGAGACGGTCCGAGACGTTGCCTGGATTGATCGTTGCCGAGTGCGACGCCACGGTTGCGCTTAGTGATGGTTAGTCTGGGCGTGGTGGGTTCCCGACTTATGCCTTTTTCTTGCTGGTCTCGGCTGATCACCGTGGCCGGCGGTAAATGCCTGTCGGGTTCGACGTTGGGCCCCCTACGTGAGCGGACTCACGTTCGACTCCAGTGTGTTGCAGTGAGGCTGTCTGCGCATCATTGGGTCTTATGGGAGTGTGCTCTTCCAGGGGGTCTGACCGGTGGCCTCTTCTCGGGGAGATAACCGGCGGCGGAGCTGGACATGGTCAATGGTCGAGTCGGTCTGTCCAACCGGTTCGATTTTGAGACTGAGTCCAGCTAGAAGGGGGTCTCGGCCCCCTTCAGAGGCAGCAGGCTTGGGTGGGGGGAAGGGGATCCCTCCACAATCAATCAAGCCTGCGAAAAAGGGATGGGTGCTCCTCGTTGCGGGGTGCCCTCTCAGTGGATCACGTCGGGGCATCGCAGTGAGTGCGAAAGCGATCCCGTGGTGTCCCATTATGACGGCGGCGGCAACCGTCAGGTTTAGTGAGTAGGAGTCTCACATAACCACCTCCATCATCCTCTTGATGGAGGTATGTATCCATGAGGATTCCTGACGTTAAAAAAAAAAAAGGGTAGGATGCTGGTAACGCTATATTAGTTGAAATTAGTGCTATCTATGAATATTATATTAAGTAGAGATGCGCCGAATAGAAACTGCACCGAATAACCGAATACTATTAGGTTTAACCTTTACCGAACCGAATATTCGGCGAAATTATTCGGTTTACAATTTCATTGCCTTTTTGTCGCAAACAGGTTCTAACAAGTATGTTACATGTGGCTTCTGACTAGATGAATAATATGAATATTTCGATGTTTGGATTCAAAATATTGTTTTCAAACTTAAAAATCAATTCTGACTTAAGTTTCAAAATAAATGTTGACTATACTAAATACTAATTGTAGGTTAGCAATAATAAAATAATAATATGTTGACTTAATATGTTTCGAAATAAATGTAGATTTGAAGCTAAATTATATTATTAAGCTTTATTCAACAGATTATTATTGGTTTTCTTTGACTTACCTATAACATAAATCTTAGTTTTCTTTACTATGCCGTGTAGCCAAGAAAATAGGAATACTCGAACCGAATATATTCGGCACCAATACCGAATAATTCGGCCGAATACGAATAGTAAAAAAGTTTCGGAATATGCTGAATACTTACCGAATATTCGGCGCATCTCTAATATTGAGAGTACCTTCCTAAGTTTTACCGAAGGAATTCTAATTTGAAAAGTACCTACAATACAAGATCATGATCATAAAAATAAAATTAAAAATATTAAAATTTTAATATTTTTAATTTTAATATTTTTAAGCGTATCATAATTTCATTTCAATATCTACTGCACTCCGTTATTTCTGAGGTATCATATTAATATTAAATGTCTGTAGAAAAAAACTTACTTTTGTGTTTAAAATGATTGTGAAGGTTTATAAAAAGTCCAAGCTCAAGGCACTGGCGGAAGTTTGGTTCATTAACTAACTAAAATATAAATTAAAACACTTGTTATGTCTGTCTGTCTTGTTATGACAGCACCACTCGCGTTATTTACTGACACGCGGCCATACTTACCACTCCTCTAATTACCTGTTTCATAAGCAATTATAAAATATATGTTATCTCGTCCGTGTGTGTGAAGCACAATAAAGTTTCAAATAACTAATTGGCTAACACGATTTATATAAAATCATAATTAAATATGAAGTATATAATTCATCTGTAAACTTAACGTCGGTACACTTTGGTGAAATATAATAAAAGTGTTTGAAACAATAAGTACCTAGGTACTATTTACTATTTAAGTTTTTGTTATCTGATATATCTGTAAAAGTTTTGAAACAGACCTGTAAAGTCTATAAAGATGGAAGATGACACTGCTGACATAAATCAGCACGATAATGACCGCCGGTAATAGGAAGGTCACGATGACAGGAGTCAGGAACCATGTCAGCCACAGACTATATTCTGTGTCTACGTACTCCACTGAAACAAAAGAGGTAAAACTAATATAGTTCTAAACAAGCATTTAGATTTGAAAAAAGCCTATAACCTTCGACGACACGAAATCGCCTTACGAACCTTAAAACCGGTATAGTATAAAAATATATCAAAGTTTTGGAAGTTCACTACATCTTCATCTGTCTTCCGAGCAGAACGTTCACTCCCTTTGTAGCCCACGCGAATAGAGCTAGTATATAAATGATCTATATCTTAGATGACAAATTACAGCTAACTTCTTCTAAAAGGGATGTCCACCCGGATCCCATCTAACAACAGTCAGTTATCTTTTTATTATCTCATGGAAGATATTATGAAAAATATAATTTCATCGGACATTAGTATCCGGTACATCCGGGCGATACGGTCTACCCGCCGTCTAGAGCTGTGACCTTTGTGACCTCTGTACGCGCATTCATTGGACTTCGGTCAAGGGTGGCTCTCGCTACTTCAAACCAAAGTTTATAATATGTTTATCTTAACTAAAATTTCACTAAGTAATATAGAACATTTATTTTATATCAGAACTGAAAATAGCACATACGTTACATATCTGCAGCTTATTCATAGACATCCATCTGTTGTGCTGACTTAAGGATATATCCTCATTCAATTTTAGATATACCTTCATACCTATGTAGGTATATCTAAAATTGAATGTCATTTTCGGTAAATATTCGTATAAATATTATAATTGTCTAAAGATTGGTTTTATATTTAAAATATTTTCAAAGATAGATAATATATAAAGAAATATTTTTCATTATATAATAAAATGATTTCCCTACCTACCCACCTACACATACTTGATAACAGTGAGAGCAGCAAGGAGAGATGGTGAGCTCTCACTCATACGTCAGGTATCATTTTACTTGACAGGCGATTCTTATAGTTCGTTTAAATACTTCGTCTCATTGGCTTGTATATTAAATAAATGTAAATAAAAAAAATATGTTAAATAATTTTAAATTAGTTTTGGCTCTTTTTAAGATTACGAAAGGTGTCGTTCTCCTGACAGTTGAGTGCTGTTGTGCTAGTACTTATATTGTTTTATATTTCATGTAGGTAGGTTATGCATCTTAAAGAAATGGCAGTGACGTAACAAGATCAATTTAGTTTTTTATTGGTGGCATTTGGTTGCGTAGTTGATGGATTATTATAATTATTACTTATTATATAACATATTTAGTATCTATTAGTCCAGGCTATTTGTATATTTCCTGTTACACCTAAACGGCTTAATGGATTTCAACGTATGAGGTATCGTTAGATAGGTTTCGATAGCGCAAGAGACACTGAGTACATTAAGAAATATAAATTGACGTATTTTGGACGCCATATTGTGTGGTCTAAAAATGATGTTTACAGCCAACCCCATCGAGGAGCTGAACAAGATGAAGGGTAACGGGTTATATAATAACTTGGTCCGTGTTCATTACATATGTAACAATGTAATGTTATATATATGTTACCCTTCATAGTACCTGTAGGTACCCGACACCTACATAAGGTAGGTCGAAAGATCGACATACCGTCGCTATTGAAATCTTGGGTCAAATATTGCTTCAATTTTTATTTAATAAACACTTCGATGAGTTTGATCACCTTTGATAAGCACATTTACATTGAAAAATATTATCAGACCATGCATTATGCATATTTATTTTTTTCTACAGATAAAGAAATTATGTTATTGATATTATTAAAAACCGGCCGACTGCGAGTCGGACTCGAAGAGATCAGCGCCATTACACATAAATAACGGCAAAAAATCTCGTTTGCTGTATTCCCACGCCCCCGTCAAATATTTATTTTATTTTTATTTATTTATTTAGAGTTAAAGTGAATATATAACTAAATATTCAGTGAATATTTCAAGCGGCTACCTGTTGCTGTTATTAAAATCGAGCAATAAAAATTCGTTTATTGTATGGGAGCCCCATTAAATATTAATTTATTTTTAGTATTTGTTGTTATAGCGGTGTGAGAAATTTTATTTGTGGTTTTTTCAACTGCCTAGCTACCACGGATCATATAGCCTGGAGACAGACAGACGGACGGACAGCGAAATCTCAATAATAGGTTTGCGTTTTAACCTTTTTGGGTACGGAACCCTAAGAATGGAGTTTCTTTGGAACATATATATTTAAAGAAATCTTTCGATAGTTAAATGCTAATCATATTTCGTAAACACATGTTATCGGAATCGCAAAACAAACTCATTGTTTCTCCTTGAACTTGAACGAACGTCTTCAATGTCAACGCTTATCAAGTAGTGTGTGTATTTAATAAAATATAGAACCCTACCTACCTCATGTTATAGTACTGTATACTGTTATATAATGTTATAATACTACCCTTACAAGTATCTTACAGAACACACTTATGAAAAGGACATAAGTGTTAAGTTATTTATTCAACTGCACTGTGACTTGAAAGAACCAAAATTAAAACAAAATATACTATATTTTTATTATAATATATTTTTTGTATGTTGTAGATGTTACAGTGAGTAGAGGTGGCCGAAGATCAAGTAAACTAAGCTTCTCAGGCGATCATTTTAAAATAAACTCTACGTATCTGGACTCTAGTTATAATATTTAATTAATATAAGTATGCTTTTTAAGTAGAAATATATTTGGGCCACCTTCATAAAACGATCGATCTGTGCTGTGGGTAGTCCTCATCACTCATCATACTCGTGGAACATAAATAATTAAGATAACAATATAGATGCACAATTAAGAAAAAAAACTTCAAGTAAGAAGTAAAAATTATCAAATTTACAAGGTAAATAACATTTCCTAACTTTTACCGTCTCGTTGGTCGAGTGGTTAGCTCGGACGCCTTACGTATAGAGACGCAACGGGGCTCGGGTTCGATCCTGACAGGGACAGGCATCTATCTGATGAACATGGATGTCTGTATTTATGGGTTTGGTCATTTATTAAATATATTCTCTGAGTATTTCTATGTATTTGCATCATGTTGTGTAACATCCTTAACGTAAGCAAATAATTTGCTTACTTAGGGGTTAGATCAATGTGTGTAATTTGTCCCGTATTATTATTATTATTCTTTTTCGGTCTTCAACGACAAACTTTTTCTCCTTACGTTGACTCTACATCTCTCTATTTTTACAATATAAAACATAGGTATATAAAACATAGGTACAACATATAATCATCAATAGTGGCTTTATTCACATATGTATTTTTTAAAATCGTTACTGTAATAATATTATTTACAAGTAGCGAAAATGCTTGAGCACTTTTCACCATTTAATCAATTAGATTTACACAACAGAGACAGAACATAAACTATAACAGCTAATAGACAATATTAAATACACGTAAATAAACATGTGTCTCTTATTACCATTATTACTAATAAGTGTCATTCTAACGTCACACTGCTGACTCGGCTGATCCAGTGACACACTTCACGAAGGAATGGCAGTTCGTAATAAAATATTCGATTACTGGTGTATGTGCCAGTAGCTTACGTGAAGCAGATTCATATTTATTAATTATAAAACAATTAAATTAATATCCTTTTAAATTTAATGATAATAAATGATAGTAATTTATTCCAAAGTTTTTATTACCTTATATTAGCTCAAAGTAAGAGATTAAACGAAATAGAAATGTAAATCTTTCATATTATTTAGTTAGTTGCTACTCGGACTCTAGCACAATAACTATAGATAGGCTAGAGCCTCGGGGGATAAGGTGAGAAGAATAAGCAGCAAAAGCTTCCTCACAGCAGTACGTCTACGTTGGATTCATATATTTAATTAAAGATGGCTGTGAAACTTTTTATGTTATGTTGTAAAATAAAGAAAGCATCTTTCAATCGTTTGTTTAAAGCTCTGTGTTATATTTTTACTGACTGAGGTTGTTGAAGTTAAAGCAGATGATTATTTTTTTGATATCTCTAAATATGGCAGTAATCCTCCTCAATAAACTAGATGCAATTAACAATGTAAGTGGACTCTTGTAAGTATTATTATGAGATTATGTCATGTCTCTACTTGTCATCTACTTTTGGTTCAAAATTCAGTGTTTAATATAATGAAATAAGAGGTAATAAGACTAATAACTTAGTCTTACTTACTCTTATTTCATTCATGGTAGCCTCGTTGTCTATTAAAGTGGAGGACAGACAATAAAGTTTAAGATCAAGCATGTCTTTTTATTTTTAACAATAAGGGATTAGAGATTTTTAAATGTTAGGAAGGAATTAGAATTAGACGGAAATTCATATTTATATACCGACATTAAACACGCAGATTTTTGTCAATGGACGGATGAATTAAAAATATATTATATGCAAAAGTAACGCATAAGATGAACTTGATCTTTATAGGAAAAAACAACCTTAGTTTGTTATATTTTTTAAAATTTATATACACAATTTTTTACGAAATAATTTTAATACTATAAAACCAAACAGGTTAAATAACTGATTAGAATAATGAATGAGCAAGGAAGTAATATAAATAAAGAACTTACAATAGAAGAGGCCGATGTAGAACCCGGCGACGGCCACACCGAACTTGACGACGTCGCTGGTGGCTTCAGAGTGAAACCTTTGTAAGAGGTCACTCATTATGTAAGCCTTCACGGGTCTAGCCTCGCACTGATTCTCCACCATCATTATATATTTTTTACTTTATTCAAAACTGATAACAGGTCAGGTCAGGCCGCCAAAGATAATATAATACTTTCAAAATGTAAGCGTATGATTCACGCGGCGTCTTGTTCGAGAATGATTTTCATGGCACGGACATGTGATGACTGAACTAATACAGACAAACAGATAGATGATAGACATATGGTATATAGCCAATGTTTTAATTTTATAAACAGCGTGTTACCAAGATAGCGTATTTTATAAGAATGGATGCATTTTTCCTGCTGTTATTTTTTTTTATCGATGTACATAAATGTCAGGCAGACTGTCAGTTTGTAGGTACCAGTTTGCAGGTGAACCGTGGACGTGTAATTGACTAGTTTTTGTGCCACGGTGTAATTATATTTTTAGATATATTTTCTTGTTCGGTCTATAAGGTAGGCTCGTTAAGGCTATTCCTGTTCTTCTCAAACTTTCTGATAATAAATAGTTTTTGTCTGTACGTAATAAAATATTGTAGAGTATTAACTGATGTCTGTATATATATGGTCGCCGTTGTTGATCTAAGGTCTCATTACTATACTATTATATTAACTTTTACCCAAAAAAACACAATATAATATCATATTAAAAGGTGGGAATTAATTCATATAATAATATATTGGTTTAAGCTTTGAATATATCTCGATCGGAGAATGTGCCGGTCAAACGATTGTTTATAAATACCATAACGAAGAAACCACAACAGCAACACCAACCACAGATTACAACACACAGAACTTACTAAATCTGTAATAGGTATGTGTATTAACAAACACACACAGTTACACACTAATAAATTTGCGAGGCTCGTATTTTGTTTTCTACAATTATAAATTGTTAATTGTACTTGTACATTTGCAACCTTATATATTTAGCAGAAAAAGCGGAATAAAAAAATTGTCAACACTCTATACGGTTACCTTATTCAATGCAAATAAAGATTATTATTATTACAATTGAATCAATGGATGAATCATAATGTAGTTATAATGTCTACAAGATCAGATTACAATTAGTTTGTTTAGTGGTTTATGCATATGGCATGAACACATAGACAGATACACACAGACGTACAAGGTTAAAAAATTACGTATACACACTACCTAAAATGTGGTAAACCTTATTAATAATGATATTCAAGGAGATGCAAAAGTTATATTAGTATAAAGAAGCTTCAAAGTCCTCCGTACGGACGGACAGGTGATTGATCTTTGTGATGAACAAACACTTTGTCTCTGCTCCGGCGGACCGTTGATATATTTACAGTGATTATGTTGTAGCCGCTGGAGATGAGGCTAGTGATTACGTACGTAGTAGTCGCAGGTACTGGTTTTGGAGAAATATGACCGTGCTATTTATGCAAGAGAGAAAAAGATTAAATTATTATTAGCGTTTGAAATTAAATACTATGTTTCCGGGGATGTTGTTGTAACTATATGGGCAGTTCCTACATTGATTCTTAAGCGACGAGTACACTATGAGAGCCAAATAATTGTAGGGCATATTTTAGGAACCAAAGAGAATCTTTCCACCCCTCATTTATCCTTTCCTGGTGTTGTTGTCCCAGGGATGGCCACGACTTATGTGTATATCTAAGAACATCGGTTATTACATTTTTTCTACTTAAAATATTTGACACCAAAACAAAATAGGTACAGTTTAAGAATATTATTGCCGCTTCACAATAATACAGACTTTATACCTTGCCTACAATTAAAATGAAATAATCTGTAATTTTGATAGGAGGGCCAAATGGTAACAGTTTGTGAAAGTAAATGAAAAAAGTTTTTAATGACAAATAGAAATTATGCCCTTCCTAATTAATATAGTTTTTTTTAGCTGACAAAATAAAATTACTATTTTGTATATACGCAAAGACTTTTTATACTTTAGGGAGCGCTGGTTTCATTCATAATGATGGCCCCGGGAGACTACAATTTGCCGCATTCTGCGTCTTGGCGTCTCGGCAGTCAGCTCGTTCAACCTTTGAAAAACAACTTTTAAAACAATCTTACAATTATGGGTTGAGGATCACAGAAGTTGCCCAGTGCCTTCAGAATTGCAGAAAAAATAAGCAGAACAAAGTAACTCCACCGATTCTCACATATTATTATGTGGGTCACATTCGCACACCTAAATGTCAACGTATCTATCTCCTAGTCCGTAGTAGTTGTTATTTGATTATTTAAAACGTGTACAAAATAAAAGTATTTATATTGAATATCTCACTAAGCTATTTAATATTATATAACATAAAATATAAAAAATATAACGTGAGGGTAGTTCCAAAATTTTGCGGAGTTTTTCACTGGTTTACTCAAAAAGCACAAGTCAATAATTGCGTGATTAACTTTCGGTTTCTCAGTTACATAAAAATAAACCAAATGAAGGGTTCCTTCCCAACTTACTGATTGGTTGTGATGGACAGACAGACGACCAAAACACAACTATCGACAGTGTTGTCAAATCACGATTACGTCTGCAAAATATTTTCATAACAAATCGATTTGATAGCTTTTAAGTTTTAACTAGCACCAAGTTAGTAGTCAAAAGATGCGAATGCCGGAAGCTTTTTAAAAACATTTTGATACAATTTCAGAATAATACTTCAATTAAGAAAATCAAATAGATTTAGATCTTTTTTAGATAAAAACAGATTTTTCCGAAATAAGAAGTACTCCAAGTATAGAATAATGGTGCGGGATGTCTATCTACTAATTAGGCTGCGGTATCGCTACCGTCTCCAAAGAATAAGCATTCGGTCGGGTAAAAAATCTTTTAGCATACAATGTTTTTGAACTGGAAATTAAAAAATCATTGGCTGTACTATTTGTATCTGGCTGGTTTTATTGACATTAAAACGTTTAAATTTTAAAAGGAAACAATTAGGTAAAATGTTGTTTCCTACCATTTTTCGTTTGTTTTTCTTTCTGTCGATATATCAATGAGTGAATCTGATGAAGAAATTCTAATTCAATGATACATTCTAAAGTTCTAAAACAAAAAAGAAAATGATGTAAGGTGCGAAAAAAATTGTAATGTTTATGGACCTCATCAAATGTTGTAATCAGACTAGCACAAAGTTTGATGATTTTTATGTCAAAAATGCACCTGGCTCTGGTCGCGTTGTTACAAATAAAATGAACGTAATTTTTTTTAAAGTAGATAAGGCTCGGCATCTCAGTCGTTACGACGTAGTTGAAGATCTAGAGATTGATCACAAAACAGTTTTGACCCATTTGAAAAAAAGCTGGGTACACAAAAAAAGCTTCATATTTGGGTGCCATGAACCACCTATTAACTCATTGTAAGGAACCGTGTACTTATTTGCGATTCTTTACTGAGACTTAATAAAACCAACCCGTTTTTGAAGAGATTGATAGCTGGTGATAAAAAGTAAATCACATTCGATAAGAACGTACGAAAAATTTCGTGGTCAAAGGTGATGATGCTGTGTATCACCAGTGTGTATGGTGGGACTTGAAGAGCATTGTTCATTATGAGCTTTTACCGCCAAGCAGAGACATAGATTCGGATCTTTGCTGCCAACAGATGATAAAATAAAAGCAAGGACTGGAAAGAAAGCTGCCGGAGTTAATCAATAGAAAGGGTGTGGTCTTTCATCTTGATAACGCTAGACCACACACATGTGTAGCCACTCAGCAAAAAATAATATAGTTTGTCTGGGAGGTATTAATGCACCAGCCGTATAGCCCTGACCTTCAAATTTCTACGTATTTCGGTCTCTATAGAATTTTTAGGCTCTTTCAGGTTACCATCAAAACAGGATTGTCAAAACTACTTGTCTCTTTTTTTATCAGAAGTTTATGATGAACGGGTTAATGTCACCACCTACAAGATGGCAAAAAGTTATTAAACAAAATGGTACATACATACTATAAATAAATGAAACCAAAACAACGGGTCGCCGGCAAGATTACCACCCATCGGGCAATGTCGTGCCGCAAAAGCAACTCAGTCGTGTTCGGCACGTTGCTCGACGAAGCTATATATGGGAAATGGGCCTGAACAGCTGTGCTGCATTGGCCTAATCGAGGAGGGTAGCGGGATTCGAAGCGACGGCTTTCCGCTGGCCACTCTACTGAGATACCCGGCAGTAGATAGTTTGCAGCTGAACTGCGGGTCAGCTGGTAAGATCAGAGTACCACTGGAACCCGGTACCTATACCGTCCGGCAGCGATGCATGCGTATGCGCGTGTAAACTGTCGGGTTACTGGTTTTGCTGTTGGATTAGTAGTGGTAATGTGGTTAGCTGTAGAGATTCGGCGCTGTTCGTCTGGTTTCTCACAGGTGTCGGAGGATCGTCAGATCTCGTGCGCAGCTAGAGGTGATTGACCAGCCTAAGGCGAAGGGCTGCTGCGGTCTTTCACTTCGGGGCTTGGAACGGCCCTTGAGCAGAGATCCCTTTGGGGGTGACTGCAGTCCGGGTAGCCCCTGCTTAGAGTTTAGATGGATGTGGTAGCATCTGTATTGCAGGGTAGGCTTGCGGTCTAACTGCCTGTCGGTAAGTGAGCGTGCTTTACAGCTCCGGTGCCATGTGGAAACTGGTAGTTAGCCTCTCTGACGTTTTCAGCAAGTGAATTGCAAGCGTGACGAATTAGTCGGGAAGTGAGCTTGGCCAAAACCTCCGGAACTTTCATGGAGAAAAGGTAGCTTGGTTGTTGCGATTGGACTTGTCTATGACTGATAGTCTTGAGAGCTTATAGTGCCGTTGTCAAACGACTTCCGAGGTCAGACCGTAGAGGGGACCTTGTGCCAAGGGTAAACCTTGCTCACAAGAATGGAGGCTAAACCTTTATAACCGGAAGAGTTGGTGGGGTTGATATGTTATAAACATAATAATTAGGAATGAAGGAGGCGAGGGCAGTATAGCCGCCCGAAGACTGTTAGGGCCCAATTAATGGGTCAACCTCCCACGAAAGTATGCCCCGCCATCTGCGAAAAATCCCAGGACCCTGCGTCTTTAATATTTTACCTGTCCACAACCACCTGAAGACAGAGCAGCCACACTTGCTCTTTTTGACACTTGGATTATCCCGGTTACTAGTTGGAGCACAACTTTCGCTCCCGGGCCAGAGGCTGTGTGTACGCGTGGACCAACCTCTGTACTTAGCATGTCCGTCACCTTGAAGATCCTAATTTTTCTAACCTATGGATTTTAGTAGACACAGGAACTGAAAAAATCCTGTATTCCTGTGTCTACCACTCGCACAGCGGTGACCAGAGGGCCCACCATTAACTTTAAGTGAACGATTTTGTTCCGATGCCGTTCAGTTTAGGTTCAAAAACTGAATCGCTGGTTTTCGTATCATGTTCTGTTACTAGCTGGGTCGAAGGTGAATAGCTAAGAATGAACGAAATTGTCCGCTTTTGTTCTAAGTTGTTTAAGCTGTTTTGTGTTAAGTCTTTAAGAGCGGTTGTTATGACCGTGAATAAGTATTAAACTATTAAACCTAACACTAGTTAGTTGAAGGTCAATAGGGAATATAACAAATATCTATAATGGCGTGAGTGATGTTTCAAATCCTTGATTTCTATTTTAAATGTTATAAATATTTAAAGCATATTATTTTACTCATGTTATATTTTAACTTGATATTGCTATATATTTACACAATTATACAATATTAATATTCTCATATAAAGCTGAAAATGATTGAAAAGGATAATGAAAAGCAAGTATTAATTAATCGACTCTAAAATGAACTTTAAATTAAATGGATTTAAAAATAGTGTCAGTTTTATATAAATATACATTAAATATAGATAATAATTGATAACCGTTGCATATTATTATTATTATTGGAATGGCCACTATTTTTATTATTGGAGTAACCACAAATCGAAATTTAAAAGTTAGTTGTAGCCAGTAGAAGATCCCATCAGTATAATAAAGAAGGTACCTCATTAATAAAAAAAATACAGATATGTTTTAAAAATAAAGCTCCAATTGTAAGATGGTCACCAATTATTGTTCTGTCTTTGTGAAACATTTTCTTCATAGGGGCCTACCGTGAACTCTTATAGCAGTATTAAAATAATCTTACTTTCGATTTTCGTACCATGACATCCTAAAAGTAATATTACTTTAAGAATGTTTCGATAAGAAGTTTTGATGACGTCATCCTAAATCATTCACTGTTTTTCCATATAAAACATTATTAACCCTTACTATGAACTATTTATTGACAATAGAAACATCAACGCGCGCGGCAGCGCGCGACCCAAGTTCTAGGGCCGACCGACTGAGCTGCCGCAAGAGAGTATATCTAAACGGCTAGTTTACGCCAAAAACGGCCTTTTCTTACCTTCACTGTCAGGCCCCCCTATGACTTAGAGCTACCAAATTTTTTTATACAAGCAGCGTTTACCCATGTCTTCCCAATATAAAAAAATCAGATGTCTGCATTTAGCCAAACCGGAGGGAAAAATAGGCCAAAACGGCCCTATTTCGCGTACTTATTCATTATTCATAAGTGATGTAAATTCTAGCCTACTTCCAGGTATGGTAGGACGCTGAAACTCGGTGGGCAGGTTTAATATATACTAAAACCTCCAAAAAAAATTTTCAAAATTATAATTTTTAAGCCCAAGAGGTCTAAAACATAGACATGCGAAGTTTGCAACACGCCGCATATCAAAAGATTCGTCTCGTTAAGTGCAATAAAAATGTTTTACAAATATTTTTGATTAGATTATTTGTTAAGTCACAATTAGGCCAAAACAGATATTTTCATCAAAAATGGATTCTCTTTTTTAAAATTTCAATTTTTGATTTCAATTTTCGTTTGAAACCACAACTCTTCTAGCATCATTACCAATGAAAGTCGTAAATTCTAGACACCAACAAAAATAGTCTGATATCAAAACCAAAACACTTGCGTGTTGTAAGGTTAGCCCAAGTTCTATGGGCCATCAATATGATATCGAGATGGCCCAAGTTCAACTAGCCAATGAAAGTTGTGATATCGGATGGCCCAAGTTCATCGGACAAATTAAAGTTGTGATATTAGGATGGCCCAAGCTTCAAGTTTTTTTTTTCAACAGAACTTGGTGTCGGCAGTGTGTATGGTAGGCTGCATTAGCCATGTGACAAACACACAGAGAGTAGTAAAATTTGCCTAGTCTCAGTTCTCATTAAAATAACACTTTTTTACCTATTGTCAAGTTCTCATCTAGTGTCGGCCCGACACCAAATTCTGTTGAAAAAAAAAACTTGAAGCTTGGGCCATCCTAATATCACAACTTTAATTTGTCCGATGAACTTGGGCCATCCGATATCACAACTTTCATTGGCTAGTTGAACTTGGGCCATCTCGATATCATATTGATGGCCCATAGAACTTGGGCTAACCTTACAACACGCAAGTGTTTTGGTTTTGATAAAAGTAATATTACTTTTATGTCTAATTTTGACATTTAGAAATCGTTTGGTTTTCAAGCCCGGTTTAGAATGTAATATTGTTTATATGTACCAATTTTATTATTTTGAGTTAGTTTTTCGCAACAGATTTACTTATATTACTTTATAATTTACGTATTTTATTAGCCCGCAACTACAATAGTCATAAATACTACAAAATAAGTCAAGGCTAGCTAATCACACCTCATGTTATTATATGATACTCTCAAAATTACAAGGGCTTTAAAGGGTATTTCCATTTACAAAAACGATTTGTAAAATCATTTCTGTCTTTTAGTCTAAATTAATTAACTATTATTTTATGATTATTTTTACTGTTTACGTTCAACATTCTTAAATCATTTATAATGTTATAAATATAATGGTATAGTGTTCAACTCAGCACCACCTCTTTAATTCAAAAACGGTTTATCATCAATACATTTTTATTAATATTAATTAAAAGGCTAAAACGTAAGAAGTGAATCGACTGTTTGTGACGTATAATATTCTCATAGAAGAAACACATAAGTACCATAAAAACAGACAAATGTACACAGTCCACTTTAAAAATAATAACTTTAGACTTCTTAACATGTTGGATCGTCACTATATCACAAAAAAAAATATTCTTCATGATGGTTTGTGCTGTTTCGAGTTTTTGTTCGTCCTAGGTATAGCAAAACAAACCTTGTAAAGATCAGGACCTCAATGCTCCAAAACTCGTATTTCTTTTCTTTCTTACTTCTTCTGTTTCAGACAATCAATGTATTTTAAATGTTATAAATGACTAGCGGACCCGACAGACGTTGTCTTGTACACGCGTCTTTAATTTAAAAAATCAAATTTTTAAAAAATATATTAAAAAGTTATCACAATGTCTAACGTCATTACATGTACATTTATCATAGTTCGACTAATTGATACCGTATGAATATGTAAATAAAGATTTTTTGTTTGAATAAATGAATTTGTTCCAATATATTTTTTTTTAATTTCACTTTTTACGTAGCGAAGCACGTATCGGGCCGCTAGTACTAAAATACTTTTTTTATTTCTATCGCAACGCCAACTGTCAGGGCAGACTATAATTAAAATATAATATTATTTAATATTTCACATTGCCATGGTAACGCAGTCCGTCGGAACCAATGGGAAACATTCCAAAATCACCACCTACTTACACATTAAAAATTAATCAAAAAACCATTTTCCAGTGGATCAAATTGTGAATCTAAACAATTCTCAAGTCCCCTTGAACACACACAAAGAATTTCATAAAAATCGGTCCAGTCGTTTAGGAGGAGTTCAGTGACATACACACGCACACAAGAAATATAATAATAATAATAACAATAAGATCAGGACAGATGACACATTGATCTAACATCTAAGTAAGCAAATTATTTGCTTGTGTTAAGGGTGTTAGACAACGATACAAACACATAGAAATACACATATAAATACTGAGAATATATTTAATAAACCACCAAACCCAGAAACACAGACATCTATGCTCATCACATACATGCCTGTCTCCGCCGGGAATCGAACCCGAGCCCCATTGCGCCGTGACACGTTAGGCGTCTACGCTAACCACTTGACCAACGGGGCGGTTGATATATATTATATAAAGATATTCCATAATTTCTTCTTCATGTTATAATCTTAATTTATTTATTAGTTTCAATAGCAAGTCCATAAAATCGTATTGTCCAGTATGTAATTACAATTCATTATTTAATTATAAAACTCTAATCCGATAATTTTATTTTTGGTTTATGTAAATTGTGTTTTGAAATCCACATTCCTGTCATTTGAATTATTTAGTATGCAACATGGTGTAAAAGAGATAAAGCTATACCAAATAAAAGTGATGTCTCTTTCCCTCCTATTGCAGGATAACAATATTGTTTTATAAAGTTCATGGTACGAATGAAAGTAATATTATTGTAATATTGCTACGAAACGTCTTAAAACTAATTTTTGAAAATATCTTTTTTAAACATGTATAGCCATGTTAAGCTTATTTAAATTTATATAAATATAGAATGTAAAAAACCGATACGGGCAGGGATTCGAACCCGCGACTACTGGGAAACCGTCCCGTCGCTCTACCAACTGAGCTACCGTATCGCTGTCCGTCTCGGTGAATTAAGCGACAGACAGACAGTAGTCGCGGGTTCGAATCCCTGCCCGTATCGGTTTTTTACATTCTATATTTATATAAAGTCTTAAAACTATGATAGTTTTTAAGAGTTCATAGTAGGCCCCATAGTCTAGAGAACTTCGTCGGTTTACAACTTTATAGTCGCAATGACAGTTCATGGTACGAATTGAATGAACGGGCCAGGTATCCCTACAAAACGCATTGTTAGAATTCGTTTTTGAAATAGTAAACATTGACATTTAAATCTAAAAAAAAATATTGTTAATTTTGAGGATATATTGCAGGGAATGTACCCGATGAAAACATGATTTAATAAAATTGGCTCGATAGAAAAAAATCACAAAGTTACCTCTTTTCCGTCTTTTTATCTCCAAAATATTTTTTTATTTCTAAAATAAGCGATTAAACATTATGGGTCTTTTACCAAAATAATGTTCTTTGATTTCTCGAGGCATTTTACCCGATAGTTTTTTTTTATTCAATCTCTTATTTTTTTAATTAATTTTTCAAGGGAAATTCGGTCCACAGAGAACTCGTCAGTGTCTCGCGAGACGTTGACAAGGTAAGACGTGTATCAAAATTTTTCAGATGCAATTGTGCGATTATCATGACATATATTATGTCATTCCCTAGTTTACCACAGTCTAGCTTTTTCAGTAGGTCCAAAGAGAATAATAAAAATGTTAAAATTGAAGACGTGTCAATCGAACATTTTGCAAAATCATGAATAACTCTTAAAGTAATCGAATTAAAATAGTAGATCATTTGAGACGTGGTTAGTTTACAACTTTATATCACAAAAAAATTGTATAAACACCAATATACACTCCGAGTAGGAATCAAACCCGCGACCGCAGATGCAGCACACGCACCATTAGACCATAGTGTTTTCTGTAAATTACATATGTTGTCTCTTTGACTGTCGATACATTCAACGTGAACTGGCTGTTTAAGCAGATACATCTAGTGCGCGACTTCGTGGTCACGCACCAGATAGACGTCCTGTTAGTACAAGAGACCTTTCTGAAGAAATGATAAATGATAAAGAAGGTTTTTTCCAAACGGTTACCTGTTGATGACAATTACTTTTTAAGAGAATTACAAGAGAAAGCACGCCACAATAATTTATTTAATTGTAATGCAAGTAATTTATGTTTAGTCGATGAAAGAAGAAATGGACTGTTATCGTCTTTTAAATTTGAATGCAATATGTGTAAAAAAAACTATATAAATATAGAATGAAAAATAAACCGATACGGGCAGGGATTCGAACACGCGACTACTGGGAAACCGTCCCGCCGCTCTGCCAACTGAGCTACCGTATCGCTGTCCACCTCGGTGAATTAAGTATTCTATATGTGCATTCTATGTGTACTACGAAGTAAAAGGCCAGTTACACGTAACAGAACTACAAAAGTGTCTTTTGGCAATATGGGCAGACGAGAATGAGAAAATATACACACAGTTCATTGAAAAAGATGATTTATTTTGGGACACTAATATGAAACCAAAATTATTAACATTTTATATAAATATATATATGTATATGCAATTTATATGCAAAATTTTATATAAATATATAGAAATGCAAGAGGTATGCCCATACGAGACATATAAATTCAGAAGGAAAATATGACTGATACAACTAACCGTAAATTTAAAAACCCTGATAAGGAATCAATACCGGCACAAAATATACGCCGATTAAATTTTATTCAGTTTTAAATTACTTTAATTAAGAGTTACCTATTTTATTGTGATTATACATAAACATAATTTAAATTAAATATATAATTTGTTTTATTTTTATTCTATATGTACCACTTACACTTTATTTCATTTACGAAAATCAATAACATTATTAGCACATAAAAATATATTAAAAATGCATTAATATTTTGAAATGAAATAAATTATTAAACATGGTTTAGTTCTAAACTGTGGCGACAGGATGACGTCACGTGGTCGCTATGTGCAATGCCCGCTGCGAAGGCGCGATGTACCTATATTACGCGGGCGGGGGTTGCACTGAATGCCTACTTTTGCAGGGATAAATGGCCTTAACGTTAGCGGTTAATTTTGGGACTTGTCAAAGTCGCGACCTAAACCGATCGTCTTATCAGTCTCATGATACGAAATATCAAAACGATTCAATGTGGGTAGTAAATTGAATCGCAATAAGAGTTGATGGTGGGCCTGCAGGAAAAAACTACATTATTTGAGTAGTCATCGTTTAAAAGAACATTTGTTTTTTTTTTAAAGCTGAATATAACATAAAGACTGTTTTTATTTTTAGGAGCTATTATTTAAAGCACTAACGACATTTTGATACAACCGGTCTATAAAGATCGTGCAATTTAGATAAGTGATTAATACCAGATATCATTATTATATCACCCGGATGTAAACGAGTTGATACTACAGCACAAAATAATATAACACCATTTAATATATACGGCTACGACCTTCGTATGCACGAAAACTTCACCAAACATTATTTATAAGCTACTAATTATTGTGTGATGTTATAACAAATTGCTACCTTTGTTAATATTCTTATCTTATAAGTAACATACACCTAAGTAGGTCTCTTTTTAACACGCTTTTATTAGCTGCTTCGGATGTATTATCTATCTATCTATCTGCTATTACTTTTGTTACATTCTGAAAGTCATTGTAGTGATTCATTATTTTCAAAAATGATTTTTTAAATAAAATTTATTATATTTTTAAAAATGAATATAAATATAATAAATTTGGAATTAATAGATTCTTCATGATTTACGGACTTTATTTTCTTCTCACTCAAAGTATGTGTAAAAATTATTAACTCTTGTGATCTTTACGAGGATAATGAATTAATGTTACCTAGTTAGTGTACTGTCAATTGTATTTTCCCACCTAAAGTAAGTCAAAATCGAGTTCTATAATGAAACAAAATAGTACCTACCTACCTACCTATTTGGCACACAGCGCCCCACACTTCTTTCCGCCGTAATTTTATTATATTTTGCCCATTATTCTCATATTACGAATTATTTTTTGGTTCTTTTTAGTTCGATTCATTTTTAAGCGTGTTTTTTAGTTTTTTTTAACTATATTCTTTTTATCATAATTTAGGATTATTTGCTTTAACCAGTTAAACTTCTTTAAACATCTTTAAACAAATAAGTTTAAAATATATACGTTTCTGAATTTTATTCATATAATATACAACTATATAAACTTTCAACTTTATCAAAATTGATGATACTACGTCATTAAGTCCGTCAAGAGCCTGTTGTATAACCAACTGACTTATGTATTGAAGGCAGATTTTATCAGTAGGTACATAATTTAATATTAAATCAGGATTAGCATACCAACGACACAATTAGTATTCGCTGATTGTGGGAACAACTAAATACATAATCTGGTTTTACAACTTGTCTAAAACATTTGAGGTAATAATTGAAAAAAATATTTTTTTTGTTATTTTTGTCTTTAGCCGTCAACCTAACATCAAGATTATTCTAAATATTTATTATGTAGTGCAACTTATAAATAGAAAAGTATATTTATTACCAAACTGTACAAACAGTTTGTTTTTAAAGTACACTGGTTCCAAAAGGTCTCAGATGGAATTATATATTAGTATTTTTTAATAATCCTTGTATGTGCTATAAACAACTTATATATCGTATCTAGTTAGGTTGTTATAAACTAACGGTATGAACCACTAAATTGTTATTTTCTTTAAAATTATTCTATTTTTGCTTTTAAAATTGGTTACCTTAGTAATTTATTTTCTCTTACCTTATCGAATTTATTACAAATTGTAGGCACCAGCTCTATTCTGCTAGCTCCATAATATTTAGTAGGTTATGCTTGTATGAATTTTTTGTCTGCTAGTTTTAGAACTATACTTATTTTCACCCCCGGTGACGCTGTAATAGCCAACAGGGCTAACAGCATAGACAAACAAAAAAAAAAAAAAAATACTTATTTTCATTCAATTATTGTTGGTGTGCTATCTCGAGTACTTTTTTACCTGCAATATATTTTCAGGCAAAAAAAAACCCATTTCTTCATTACATTCAAATCAGAATCAAAGATGTGGCCATATTTACGAAACTCATAGTTGAGACGTAAATCAGCCAACCTTATACGCTGTGTACATTATGTGTATAATATTAATTATATTTTCTATAACTTGAACTGTTCTATCGTTTTTGGAACATTGAATAGACAGACAGCATGATCAATAATGATAGTGTTTAGAGAAGCGTTACGTCACAGCGACGCCATGATGAGATAAAAATTAAGAGGAGAGATATAGTATATAGTCAATAGTCGATACTCAACAGTCAATATTGTATATATGACTATATAACTAGTCTTTCCATAAATATTGTAACAAAGAAAAAAATATTCTTTTGGTTGCAAATAACATTTATTACTTTTACAGTGTATTAGTTTAATACACAAATATAAAACAATTAAAATTATAAACAGCTTATTCCAAGTGGTGTTCATTGGCCGCAATACAGTCCTTTAAACGTTTAGACCAATTATCAATAGAAGGACGCGCTCTTTTCATGGGGAAATTCTTCAATGCCAATCGTATGGATTGTTTTAACTTCAAATTATCATGGCGTTTAGAGCAAGCTGTACTTTCTAAAACTGACCATAAATCATAATCCAGCGGATTAAGATCGGGACTAGACGATGGCCAGTCTTCAGCTCTGATGAAGTCCGAGACGTTTGCTTCCAACCAAGACTGCGTAGACCGAGCTTCATGACCCGGAGCAGAGTCTTGCTGGAAGGACCATACTTGGTTATTGAACATGGTGTTATTAAGGGCTTAACTACCTTCTCAAAAATGGTATCTTGATACACTTGTACCGATGTTTTGATACCTTTTTTACAAAAATATAGCTCAGTCACTCCTTCATAGCTAACACCCCACCAAACCAACACTGAAGTAGGAGAATGCCCACGTTGCACTCTGTCGACTACTTGGGAAGCTTACTTAGAGCTTTGAGCATAAATACGATCGTTTTGTTGGTTAAAATGTTGTTCAATTGTAAAAAACATTATCTTATTCTCATTCGTAAACAATATTTTTCTGTGACCTCCCTTTGAGTACCGTTTGTTGTTACGATGTTACCACCCTATTCCTCTTTAATTTATCAGTTAAGATATGACCAGTGCGTCTCTCATAGGGTGCAAGTCCTAAGTCATCTTTAAAATCCGAGATATGGTGCTATCTTACTTTCCCGAGATGAAATCTTTTGCTTTCGGAGAGGATTTCTTCGAATTATTTCCCTAAATGCTTTGACCACCTTTTTCGTAAGAACGTTACGTGGACGGCCAGATCTTTCTCGGTCACAAACAGAGGAAGTATCATTGTACCTATTAATAGCCCGGTACACAAACATACTAACTTAGTGATTAATACCAAAGGTATGGAGAGGTTTAAAAATTGCATTTGGCTCCATACCTACTTTGTGTAATGCAATCACAGCGATTCTGTTCTCTCCATTTTAATGTCGCAAAATATGGTTCCTACCATGTATTGGAGTCAAAATGAGAAAACACAATGAACAATTGTATAAAAATTACAGATTCCAAATTCAAATGTAATATTTTTTATTGTAATAGTATTTATGGCCACACTAAGTATATAAATATGACGCCATATTGGTGATACGTTCCGTTATATAACGATCATTATAATCACGCCATAAATCGACCCCATTGGCTTGGCCGTTTCACAGAGTACTATAATAATATGCACTTAGTAATACAGATTGATTATTAGTTACTAGTCCGTGTTTGTTTTCAGGGTTATTATATTTTATAACATTCTTAGCTATTACAAAGATGATAGTATAGGAACAAAAGTACTCGCATCCAGTGATTCAGAATATGATGAAATTATCTGTTTGTTTGACGTCAAAATGCCAGAAAATAAATTCTACGAATTAACAATTATATCATCTAGATTATACTGTTCTACAAACGTCCGATACGACATTTGAGAGTCATTTTAGGTACTTAATTTATTGTTATATCTGAAACATAGAAAATATTTAAGAAATAAGTCATTTTTACTACTAAATAACAAGGCTTTATTTTTATACTATATATTTTACTACACTATACTACTACACTTTTGACGTTTTTTTGTCATTTTTTACTTCTCTTTTATTGTAAAAAACTAGGTGGCAACCCTAGTTACAGCACTGAGCAGATGACCAGTACTATGAGACCTGACAGGAGACTTTTCGAGACATACTTCGAGTACTGTTTGAACACTATTTTTAATAATATATTGTAACGTATGTATTTGGGTTGTGTATTCATCGTTTGTTAATTAAATTGTTGGATTTTTTTTGTTTGTGTAATATGTAAGTAGTCGAGATTATTATTAAGTAAACGCTATAGATCCTTTTGATACCTCCGGACCAGTGTACCTCAGTTAACTCGTTAAATCTTCTAGTCCCCTACTAGCCAAAGAGGGGATTGCGGGATTTACTCGAGCGCGGCAGATTACCAAACAGGAAAATACTTACATCCAGTGGACTGAACTTCTACCAAATAGCGCTATATAAACTCGGCGTCACAAAAATCGCACCTCTATGTTTTTTTCAGTAAATCGCTCCTAGAATCTAGCACATAAGTACTACGTATGAAAAGAATATATCATTCTAAAGTGCACTTCAATACCTTTATATTAATTACCTGTATCATTAAAAAAACAATTACCATTTCTTTTCTTGGTGGTAGACCATAACATCGGGTCGCCGGCAAAGTTACCACCCATCGGGCAAAGTCGTGCCGCAAAGCGACCTAGTCGTGTTCCGGCACGTTGCCCGATGAAGCCGTTAATGGGAAATGGGTCTGAACAGCTGCGGTGCGTTGGCGAACCGGTTTGACGTCGAGTTGGTGTTTGTTTTGTCGGGTGTCTAGTCGAGGAGGGTAGCGGGATCCGAAGCAACGGCTTTCCGCTGGCCGCCCGCAGATAGTTGGGGGCCCAATTACTGGGTTTGCCACCCACGAAAGGCTGCCCCGCCAGCTGCGTAAAATCCCAGGGTGGCTCCATCGTGCTGGTTGGCGACCAGACGAGGAGGCCCGATGGCGATCCCTGGGGGGGTTTGGGCGTCCCCGCAGTCTCCAGACTAGCCTCCCAGTGGCAAGACATCACCAATTTCGATGTCGGGTTCGATACGTACCGCCTCGTTCAACTGCCATTTCCCATCCCTATTCACTTTTATTTTATTTTTTTTTATGAAGAAAGTTAAAAAGAAGAAAATGTTTTTACAGCGGTTGCACTCTTCCTCATTCAAAGTGCACCTCACCAATATCCGGGGTTTGTACTCTAATATCCTAGCTGTCCATCACCACCTGGAGACAGAGCAGCCGCACCTCTTCTTTTTGACGGAGACGCAGATACAATGTCCTTTGAGCGCTGCGCACCTGCATTATCCCGGATACACGTTAGAGCACAATTTTCGCTCACGTGCCGGAGTCTGCGTGTACGCGCGGAACGACCTTTGTATCCAGCGTCTCCGTCACCTTGAAGACCCCACTTTTTCTTCTATATGGGTTTTAGTAGACACAGGAAACGAAAAAATCCTGTATTCCTGTGTCTACCGTTCGCACAGCGGTGACCAGGAGACAACTAGATTATTTGAGTATCTCGGTGAGGCTGCTGATATGGCTTTGCATCAGTACCCTTCAGCGCAGCTTGTTTTTCTGGGGGACTTTAATGCTTGTCATCAAGACTGGCTGTTCCCGTACCAGAAGACCGACCATGCTGGAAGAGAAGCGCGGAACTTTGCGTTGTCCTTGGACCTCTTTCAGCTGGTGAGGCAAGCGACAAGGGTACCAGATGTGGTAGGCCATACAGCCAATTGCCTGGACCTTCTGCTGACAACTGATCCGGACAGGTATCGTGTTGAGGTCACCTCCCCCTTGGGAACCTCCGATCACTGTCTGGTGAAATCTGTGTTTACATATTCCCCACCAGCTCTCGAACCACATGGTAGTAGGCGAGTATGGAAATACAAGTCAGCAGATTGGGATGAGATGCGGCACTTCTTTGCATCTTATCCTTGGCGGCAGGTCTGCTTCTCTTCTTTGGATCCGTCGAGTTGCGCGGATGCTATAACCGATGTGGTGCATCAGGCAATGGAGTATTTTATTCCTTTTGCTGAAGTTCCCGTCGGTGGCAAAGCTCGCCCATGGTTTAATGCCGAATGTGGTCATGCTCAAGACCGAAAACATTCGGCATACCTCATTTGGGCTCATAGAGGAATCCGTCGAATACCGAGGTGGTTCCTGTATGTTCTGGGGTGGCATATCCGTCGAAGGGAAAACGGAGCTTGTGTGCGTCTCTCGGACTGGTAGTGGTCGCGGCGGAATGCTCGGCGGTACATAACGGAGATCTTACAAGACCATGTGGTTCCGTATGCTGGTTTTGTTGCGATGGGTTCATGTTAATGCATGATAACGCCCGTTGCCACACTGCGTTTGCTGTGCGGGACTATTTGGAAGAGGTTGAGATCCCTGTTATGCAGTGGCCAGCACGAAGTCCAGACCTGAACCCGATCGAGCATCTCTGGGACGATGTAAAGAGGCACGTACGAGCACGAGATCCTGCTCGACCACTCTACAAGAGCTCCAGGATGCCGTGAAATACGAATGGGACATCATACCCCAAGCAAGAGTGGTGACCCTCGTGAGCTCCATGAAGGATCGGCTGGAAGGTACCATCACAGCAAGGGGTGGAAACACTAGATTTTAAGGCCTTATTTGTAATTTTTTATGATGTTATTAATTTTATTTTTTGCCACTTTGTCATGTTTTAAGTTTTTTGTTATTAAAGAATTAAAATGCATACACATGTTCTTTATTTTCTAATAGGCAATTGAATTACCTTTCCAATGATATCCTACAATCATATCCTTACAATTCACAAAGTTTGAGTAAAATTATTTTGAAGTTGCTTTTTAAAAAGGTGCGATTTTTGTGACGCCGAGTGTATATCGCTGCGCGTCAGATATAAGGGATCAAAATAGTAAAAAGAAATTGATCATCAGAAGTTCTCGAGCGCGTCAAATTAAGAAAAGGGTTATTTACGTGTTAAAAAGTCTATATATTACCTATCTGACAATTTAGGAGTGACGTAAAGAAGGGGGATGGCTACAAACTTGTAAAAAAACATTCTTGACATTCTCGATCGTGGCAACTTTTTATTATTTTTAATTTAATGATAACAAAAAGTATATAATCTGACGATTTCATAAGCTAAAATAACGAAAATTTGTCGATAAAATTTAATGTATGTATGACTGTCAGTGCGTTTTGTGTGAATCCTGAACTGTACGCCCGGAAGCTTAGAAACCGTTGGAGGTAGATGACTAATTAACTGACTTACTGACAGACACCTCCATCTCGTCTTTCCGTGAACACGATTGCTGCAAAGCATTCGAAACGTGGGGTTAGATTTAAAATGTAAATTTAAAATGTAATTTATTATACGCGAGTTAAATCCGTAAAAATAGTTTTATTTCAATGTGTAGTACTCGTAAAAACCTTAGAAAACACTATGTGAACCAGTACGGACTGGAAACATCAAATCAAATCCGCCGGTTGGAGTACCTGAAGACCAAGCATGTAAGAGTTTTAACATCTCTAAACTTCTTAAAAAGATGCCGAGATCATGACCTTGTACCGGTATGCGTTAAAATATCACCTAAGAAGGACATAAAGCATTGCGCCGGGATACTTCGCCAGGCAAGTAAAAGATTACTTAGTCATCTTATTAAACAACACCGTTCGGATGCACGTCAATTAAGTGATCAGATTGATATCCTTAACAAAAATGTAGAATTAAAATTGTCCAAGGCAGATTGGCAAAAATGTTTTGATATAATTAATAAACGCGCCACAACTAAATATAATCAATTTAAAGACAGGCAAATAAATAAATTTGAGAAACTCTTAAAGGATAAATCGGATATTAATTTAAATAAAACAAAATTAACTAGTAATAGTCTGGCAACACATACCTCAGTTGTCAATCTGTCAAAACAACATTTGGATAAACCAACCGTTGAGATACTAGAAAAAGGCTTAAATTTTGCACCAGCTCCAACTAAAATACCGTTCGAAGACATTATTTGCAACGTTGAGAAGTGTCTTTATAATAATAGAATCACGAAAGAGGAATCTGAAGCAATCCGCCAGGATATTTCTTGTGTTCTGCGCCGGAGCAAATTGCCGAAGAATAATATCTCCCGTGACGAACAATTTGCTCTAAAACACCTACGCAGCAATGAAGACCTTACCATCCTCCGTGCAGATAAGGGGAACGCGACTGTGATAATGGATACGAGTGATTATAATAGTAAAATATCAGAAATACTCGCGGACAATAACACTTACAAAAAGGTTGAAAAAGATCCTACCGATAAAGTTTTAAAACAAACCGCCGATCTAATACAAAAATACAGTCCTAAATTAAATTTAGACATAAAATCACTCGTACCATCATGTGCAAAACCACCAAAATTGTATGGGTTACCCAAAATACATAAACAGAATGTCCCACTACGTCCCATAGTTAGTCAGATTGATACACCAACATATAAACTGGCTAAACACGTTGCAAGGATACTGACACCTCTCCGGGGACATACACAAACTTATGTCAGGGATTCTTACCAGTTTGTTAATGAAATCCAAGAAGTGAAATTAAATGACAACGACATTATGGTTAGTTTCGATATAGGTACAGTCACTATTTACCAACCTTCCAGTGATTGACTGCATTGAAATTGTCAAGAGAAAGCTGGAGGATAACAACATGCCTGTAGAATATGCAGAATTACTGAAGCATTGCTTAACATCTGGCTATTTGATGTGGAAGGATGAATTCTATTTACAAGTTGATGGAGTGGCAATGGGTTCCCCGGTCTCCCTCGTTGTTGCCGATATCTACATGGAACACTTCGAGGCGAGGGCCCTGTCCTCAGCACCTGCTATACCGAACATCTTCAAACGGTACGTAGATGACACCTTCACAATACTACCTATGAATCAAACATCTGCTTTTCTAGAACACCTTAATTCCATTAACAACAAAATACAATTTACAATGGAATTGCAATCAAATAATACTTTAGCTTTCCTTGATATTCTTATTATCAAGAATCCTGACAATACATTGGGACACACTGTTTATAGGAAACCCACACATACAGACAGGTACCTCAATGGTAAATCACACCACCACCCTAGCCAGTTAGCTACCGTTGGCAAATCTTTGTTTCAGAGAGCACAACACATCTGTGACGCTGAACACCTAGAGGACGAGCTGCAGCATGTCAAGCATGCCTTGTTCAACAACCACCTGCCCGTACCTCGCCAGCGTCGCAGAAACCACATCAAGCCACCCACAGTTGAGCGTCAACCGGCCCTACTACCATATGTGAAAGGAGTTACTGACAGAATCGGCAACATCTTAAAAGAGGTTTCTATTAAAACTATCTACAAACCTCAAAGGAAAGTGAGCCAATTCTTGAGACCTATCAAAAGTAATATTCCTTTACAATGTGCTGGAGTATATAAACTTGACTGCGATTGTGGCTTGTCATACATAGGTGAAACAAAGATTAGCATCGGTAAAAGAGTTAAGGAACATATATCGGATATCAAGCATAGGCGTACATCGAAGTCTGCAGTGTGTGAACATACCATAGACAAGCCCAATCATTATATAAGATTTGATAAACCTAAAATCCTCGCTAAAGAACAACGTTACATTCCAAGAATGGTTCGTGAGGCTATTGAAATTAAAAAACATCCTAATTTGAATAGAGAAGATGGTTGGGGTTTATCTAACACCTGGGACCCACTTTTGAAAAATATAAAATCCCATGTCTGTGACCGCACTGTAAGACCTCAAGATACTGTTAGTGCGTTTTGTGTGAATCCTGAACTGTACGCCCGGAAGCTTAGAAACCGTTGGAGGTAGATGACTAATTAACTGACTTACTGACAGACACCTCCATCTCGTCTTTCCGTGAACACGATTGCTGCAAAGCATTCGAAACGTCGGGTTAGATTTAAAATGTTAATTTAAAATTTAATTCACTATACGCGAGTTAAATCCGTAAAAATAGTTTTATTTCAGTATCATCAGTATTTTCCTATGGCTACTCGCTATGTGAACAGAGGATACTCGAATGCATCTATTTTAATTCTATTAATACATAGTTCATAAGAATTAGACATAAAACAGTTTTTTTTCATTGTACCTCTTTTTATTTGCCTGCCGGCCCTACCATTTCAATTAAGTTGTATACTTTAAAAAAATCAAGAAATAAACTTTTAGTTGTCAGATAATAAAAATACGTCTAGGACGTCAAGTTGAACTAATATATCTTAATCTGACACGCTTAAGTATGTCAAAATGAGTATTTTTTGCATTTCAAAGAATGGCTACGACCTTGCGTGAACCAATCAAAATCGTGAGATTATTAAACGAGAGCGTTTTTTAGGTACACTTAACATCCCCTTGGAAAATCTGAACGCTAATTTTCAACTTAATTTTCAACCATTTCGTAGGATCGCCCCCACTATGTAAAACGATCAGATTAACGTACAGACTTTAATAAAATAGTCTCACAGTTATAATTATCCTAAGTAGCACAAATTGTGAAGAATAGATCAAGAAAAATGCAGAAACATCACACCACGAAATCGTACATCAAAAACTTGCCGATAAATAGATCCAACTATTTGGAGGTTTCTGCTTAACAACAACTGACATTTGTCATTTAGTCCTCAGTGATTAGTATCATTAGTGATTGATATTAAACCAGAAATTAAGTAAAAGTACATTGAACATACGTTAAATCTCTCTCTAGTTCCCAGTTTTGTTCAGCAAAAAATTAAATTTCAACCTAATAGAAACAACAGAATAAATGCAATTGCCGGAGAGGAAATTCATAGTAGCAGTATCTGCAACTTTAGAAGATAACATGAAACTCATAGTTGAGGAAAACCAAACCTTAACGAAGGTGGTGGGATCTTTGAAGATTACGGTCTTAAAATTGGAGAAAGAATGGCGAGGAAACAAGGTTTATTTTTTATTTATTTATTTATTTATATCTTTTCCACTTAGAATCATAATCAGTGATCACTTGTGTACGTCAACATGGAAATGTCAGGAGGGCCTATTACGATACTAGATTTATCGTAATAAGCCCTTCTGAAAAAGCACTTTCCATCTTAATGTTAAAGCTATGAGGGTTCCAAACGCGTCCTGGTCTGAGAAGAACCACACAACAAACTCAGCCGGATATATTTTTTGTTATTGTGATCACTGTTTCACAAACGTCAAGCTTAAGTGCAATTTTGGAACAACTAGAACCTTCGCAATCAATCTGAAAAGAAGCCTAATGATTTCAGGCAACGAAAATTAAATAATAATAACAGAAAAAATATATAATATATAAATCTTCGGCCTGCCACACAACCAGTCACCGCAAGCAGCACCCGTTCACGAGCATAACACAAGAGCCAGCCATCACCCCCTTCGCACATATTTGAGGGAGGGAGGCAACCCGACTCCCGATGCTACCGCAAGTAGTGACTTCTAAGGAATCGGTGTGATGCAGAAGGTCGATAAAGCAAAATTAATTTACAACAAAAAACAAATTGCGGAGATTACTAGCTATTCGCATTACAATACAGATTCATTCCCAGGCCATACCGTCGTCGATGTAATCCTTTACACTATAGTAGGATTTTTTTATTAAATTATTTTTAACATATAATTTAAATTTATTTAATGATAGACTTAAGGCTTCATTTGGGAGCTTATTATAAAAACGTATACAATTACCCTTAAAGGATTTACCTATTTTATGGAGCCTAGTGCCGGGCATAGCGAGTTTATTTTTTTGTCTTGTATTAATTTTATGTAAATCACAATTTTTCTTGAATTTTGAAATATTTTTATGAACGTAAATTAGGTTTTCATAAATATATTGATTATAAACAGTCATAATTTTAAATTCTTTAAATTTGTTTCTTAAAGAGTCTCTTGGTCTCATATTATATATTGCGCGAACAGCTCTCTTCTGCAATGTAAATATGGTATCAATGTCGGCCGCATTGCCCCATAAGAGTATACCGTATGACATTAAGCTATGAAAGTAACTAAAGTAAACTAATCGAGCAGTTTCCATATTTGTTAATAGACGTATTTTTTTAACCGCGTATGCAGCAGAACTTAGTCTGCTCGACAAATCAAATATATGAGGACCCCATTGCAATTTTTCATCTAAAGTAATGCCCAAGAAAGTAGTAGATTTGACCAAGTCCAAATCCTCATTATTTAATTGTACATTGGTTCTAACATTTTTAACATTTGGTAAACTAAATTTGACACATTTCGTCTTTTTTTTATTGAGCAACAAATTATTGGCGTTAAACCATTGTACAACATCTGAGAGAGCATTGTTTACATCGTCAATAACAGATTGCCGTCTATTAACTTTAAAAGTAAGAGAAGTATCATCAGCAAACAACACTATCCCATGTTTTTCCCTCACTAGGTGAGGTAAGTCATTTATGTAAATGAGGAACAAGAAAGGCCCTAAGATAGAGCCCTGTGGCACACCTATTTTTACCAAAGAACCAGGGGAACGTTTTCCATTTACATCAACTTTTTGAATTCTATCATTAAGATATGAACTAATTAAATCTAGGGACTTATTTTTAACTCCATAATGTTCTAACTTTTTTATAAGGATTTCATGTTGAACGCAGTCAAACGCCTTAGATAGATCACAGAAAATGCCAAGTGCATCCTGTGATCCTTCCCAGGCTTCAAATATGTTTAGTAATAGCTCTACACCAGCATCTGTTGTAGAGCGACCGGCACTGAAACCAAACTGGTTTTTGTGTAAGAGATTGTTTTTACTGAAATATGCTACAAGTTGATTAAGAATTATTTTTTCAAAAATCTTACTAAAAGTGGGTAAGACTGAAATAGGTCTATAGTTACTAGGATCTAATGAACAGCCGGATTTGAATAATGGAGTTATTTTACTTTGTTTCATTAGATCAGGAAATATACCATATTCTAAACAATTATTAAATATTAATGCTAAGTCTGGCGCTACAATGTCAATTATGGACTTAAGTATGTCAACAGAAAACCCCCAAAGATCACTAGTCTTTTTAACGCAAATTGATCTAAATACTTTGATTACTTCTTGAGCATTAACTTTTTCAAACTTAAAACTACTAACACATTGATCTACATTCTCTCTAAGTAAACCCATAGCTGCAGCGGTAGAAGAATTTAAAGATAACGTTGTAGTCACTGGAATATTAGTAAAAAAGGTTTCAAAAGCAGTAGCAACCTCAAGGTCAGACGTGACATATTTATTATCTATATTTAATTTAAAGTCGATCCTCTGGGATTTAGCTCTTCCAGTTTCCTCATTAATTATTTTCCAAGTTGTTTTTATTTTATTATTGCTATTTCCTATTTTATTTTGAATATGTTGATTTTTTGCTATTTTACATTGTTTTTTAAAAGATTTGGAAAATAATTTTACCTCATCCCTAAACTCATTACTAGTATTAAACATCAATTCCGCATACATATTATATAATTTTTCTCTATTTTTGTGTAACTCAGCAGATGCCCAATCACTAAACACTAATTTATCATTAACAACCACTGTTTTTGGAGTAAATATAAAGTTAAATAATTTAGTGAAAGTACTAAAAAACACACTTAAAGTAACACTTCTTAAAGTAGTCTGCAAACGGGCTAAATGTGTTTCTAATAATTGTGTGTCAGATTCATATCTCCTATTTCTATTTTCTAATTCTATATTACAAAAGTTAATTTTTTTTAACAATATATTTTTATTAATAATTGATTTTGTAAAAAACTTGTTCTTTTTAGTTAATTTTTGAATTTTCTTAATATATCTATTAATTCTAATATATTTTTTTAATTTCTTATTGCTGCAGCTACCCAGCCTTTGTGAGTTCAATGTGTCATTTGTTAAATCTATAGTGACACAGGGGTTTTTAGTTGCAGTAGTCGGGGAGTTGACCAACTGAGAAGCGCTGCCAATTAACTCTTCATACAAGCTGTGAGTGTGAATGTTAGTTGAGTTTTGAGTGGCCTCCTCCAGTTCCAAGATTTGTTGGTGGGCATCTCTCAGCTCCAGCTCCAGGGTGTTGGTACGCCGAAGGGCCTGCTCATACTCAAGACCACACTCATCAAACCTAGCCACTAATAACTGTAGCCTGTTACGCTCCTCTTCAACGTCATTATATTTAACATGTAACTTAGAAAGTTCTATTTTTAATTTGTCATTATTCTTTAAAACATCTAATAGTTCCCTCTCATTAGCATCTCTTTCATTGTTTAGCTGGGCACACAAGTCCTTACTCACTTTTAATTCTTGTAATGCCAGTTGGAGTTTGTTCTCCTCTTGGCGTGAAAGGGCACGTGAACGAGTCATCATTTTAATATTAAATAAGGTACCAATGTGCAAAACCAAACAAAGGGCCTATATTGCTTTGTTTCCGCAATAGATGAGACAAAACAAAGAAACTGAGATTTGCAGAAACAAAACTAATATGAAATTGAATGAGACAGTTGTTATATAATAAAGAAGAACTAAAAACACTTAAAAACTACAATATATATCTATTTTAGAAAATTTAAAGTTTGTACGTTACCAATCAACTGTCACTTTTCACTTTCTTAGAGATTTACAATATTGAAGAATAACTTAAACACTATAATACTTATTACACTAGTATCAATACACTTTAATTGAATAATTGATTGGGAATTTAGCTAAAATTATACACTATAAATAATTTTACTTAATAAAACTATTAGGAACAATTCAAATCAGCTGTTGACCTTAGTGTTGCCACAGACCAAAAAAAAAGTTATTCTCCACATGATCACGGAGATAGTAAATAACAACTAAAAATTACTACAAAAGATAATGGGAACTCTTAATGATATGACTTTTGAAATCATATCATTAAAAGTCAAGAGTCAAGCTGTACATCTAGGAAAGCGTACAATTGGAAAAGTAAGCCCGGTCCTAGTCAGATACACACATCACATGAAGGAAGTTAGAAATTATAGTAAATTATAAGATGACTCTATGCTGGTAACACTGACAACTTGTCGTCAGAGAAATTCTCTGTAGATTACTATAGTGCTATTGTTTGCACTATGTCTTCGTAATTAATTTAAAAAGAACAAAGAAGTATACCGAGCTGTCAACTAAATGATGACAAATTCAAATTTCTTCAATCCCAGAGAGTACTTTGTTTTACTTTTAATATAAATCACTTACTCATCCACATACTCTGGCACCGTTATTGACTCTCTTTGCTTGACTAGTTGGAAGCAAAATTGAAGACAAAAATATTGGTCTCATACAAAACCATTACTTTTATTTTACTTTACATATATACTTAAGATAAGCATTTTGAATCATTTCATTCTCATCTAAGAGATTATTTGCCCAGATTCAACAATGGAAAGAGTAATTGCAACTCGCAAGGCCTCTGCAAAGAAGTTGGAGCAAATATTAAAACTGGCTTTAGAAGAGTTAAGATCTTCTAAAGATTTGTGCAAGAAGCTACTGCAGGAACGAGAGGACAGTGAAAGGAAATTAAAATTTTTGTAGAGAGAAATACTGATCTTAAAGGTAATTTCGCTGAACTACATACCAATTATTTGGATATTGTGGCTCAGCAAGATCAGAAATATAGTGACTGCATTTGACCAGTGCATCAATGAGCATGAGAGGGCATTAGATCGCATTTCAAAACTTGGGTCTGATTTGGTGCAGGCTAGAAAATCTATTTCAGATCAGGAAACCTGCAAATTAATTGTAGAAAGTTATATGAGGAGCTGGTCATACTCATGGCTTATATGAGGAGCTGGTCGAATGCTACTCACATATTTAATTGATGTTAATACAACTGTAATTGATTTAACTTAAGATGAGTCAAATATTGTGCACCCCATATACTTATCAAGTTAAAACAAAAAAAAAGTGAGTGTTTATAATAGGAAAATGTTTGAGAGTAGGTCAATGTTTGAGTGAGACACCCAAAGCTTTCATGATGAAATCTCTCAACTAACTTGTTCATTGCAATCAATACGCAAAAAATATGAATCTTCTCAAGATCAAATTAAGGAACACATTCAAGCCACAGGTAATTTAGTTGACTTATGTAGTTATAACTTAGAGCAGTTTGAGTCTTTACCTAATAATTATGTTAAATGTAATTTTTAACTGATAAAATTAAATGTAGTTTTGGCTATACATATTGAAAATAGCTATAAAAATTAAAATATTATGTATAAAAATTGAATAAATAATAAGTTTTCTGTTGTGCTCGAACATAATTACTTTGTTTTTTCTGACCAATTAGGTCTCTTTTAAGTAGTGAATTAAATGTTTATAATATATGCTCATCTGAAGCCAGTTACTAGCACAATTTAGATACAATAATTAACTTTGAACTAAAGTTGACTGAAACAGTACTATTGTAATAGTAATTACATGGAGATGGTTTGTCTGTTAAGAAAACTGAAATTATTATAAATACAGAAAAATATTATAATTACATAATAATAAGAATAATTCTAATTTTGTAATTTGTACATTTCTATATTACTTTTCTTATTCGAAAAAACAACAGAAACATTGGTTAGGATTTTCGAAGGAAGCCTAATAAATGTCACCACTGTCTCGATTAAAAACAATCACATATAGATTGCTTAATCCACCGAGGTGGACAGCAATTCGGTGGCTCAATCGGTAGAGCGACGGGACAGTTTAACAGAGATCACAGGTTTGAATCCCTGCCTGTATTGTTTTATTTTCTATTCTATATTTATATAAATACAAATATGCTTAACATGGCTATACATATTTATAAATAATTTCAAATCTAGTAAATAAGGAAATAATATTGTCCAAGTAAATTTGATATGTAAATTGTGTGTATGGAAAGAAAGCTATAATAATAATAATAATCTGTTGTGGTAGGTTTTTTCTTATATAAAAAATGTCTTTTAATTATTAGAATTTTACTTTTATAATTATACTTTTATTTATTAGAATTTTACTATTGAGAATCCGAACAGATAGTGAAAACAATAGTGGATAGGCAGAAAGGTTATTGCCTTTTATATATTATTACTTATAGAAGTTAGAACCATTAAATATATATTAAATATACGTTTTTATTTATTTTTTGTATTGTACCCTAGTAGTTTTTGCTTCTTGTGTAATGGTTTGGTAGACTGGTAGAGAATACTTTAGCATTAAGCCTGCCAATTGTATATTTTTGTTGGAATAATTAAGGTTCAATATTAATAAAGGTTATTTATTGTGGATATATTTTCAAAAAAGTATTACAAGCATTAAATATTGTGAAATGTGTTCAAGTTTATTATAATAAATTGGTAACATACTTATTTCATTAATAAAGTTTTAGTTAAATAACAATAATTTGTAAAATGTTTGAAAAAGGTGTTTCCATTTATTAAACTTTCAAGGTCGTGAAAGAACAAAACCTCAAGCAGCCATATATAAATTATATCCTTGGGTATTACAAAAATATTCATTAAAAATATTTTTTAAAAGCGCATTTTCATAAACGCCAATTGAGATTTGCTTTGTTTTTACTCATCTGCATTTAATAAGCTACATAAATCTAATATAGTTGTACAGATAACTGTTTCAGTACAAAATAAAACAGGTTTCAACACTTACCAATTATTTCGTATAAGCTTGAAGTGTAGTTATCCCAAAAGTACGAAAGAAAACCCATAGCTTCTTCATCACAACACAAAAATACTATATAGGCAGGCTAATTCTATAGTTCTATGACATTATAGAATATCAAATTACATTGAAATATCCTGAACGAGGCATAATATATTTTTGTACGCAGAGATTTAAACTGTCATAACAAAAACAATCATTACAAATAGTTCTGATTATATTTTGGTCTATCACAATTCACAAACCTAGATGGTAGATAACAATAATGGTTAATGACAATTTTATTTTTGACAGTGACATTGCATTCAATTAAAAAGATTACTAAACTGTTTTCAGAATAGGGAATATGCATTTTTTTTTTAATTTAATCATTTACCTCCTTATATCGTAAAAGAAAAATAAAAATAGGCTAGGAAATATAAAAGATATTTTATAAAATAGAAATGAAAACATTCTATAAATTTGACCCGTCATTTTGCGCGCGCTTTGCGTGACGTCAAATGATCATAGAATTAATTTACATAGAATAGGTGAGCCACAGGTATTCGTATGGGCGTCAGTGAAATACAGTTAAAAAAAGATGCAAGATGTCACACTGTTTGTCTTTGTCTAATCACACATGCGCAAAGAAATATTCATGACATCTTAGCTTTCATAATATTTACTAATATATATGACAATTATGACAATATATGACAATTGCTACAAATTACACCCGAGACGACGACGACGAATCACGAGCTTTCATAAAAAATAGAGATAGATAGAGTTTTTCGATCTACCTGTCTCTTTTAAGTTCGATGATGACATTTTAGGCTGGCTTCCCTATTCTATGTATAATATCTCTATGCAAATGATACGTCCACTGTCCAGTGAATGTTTACCACAGAGTACTATAAAATGTTTACTCTAAACTTTTTAGTTTTTAGTTATTTCATACATATTTTAATCATAGAAGAAGACAAAAAACATCAAAATACAAAAAACAATGGAGTATGGTCATTAAAAAAGATAATATATGTCCTTAGTCGTGTTTATATTGTTGTGAAGATCATTTTAACGTAAGTATACTTTATTCTAAGGTTTCATGTAGAAATTTAATTAAAAAAATAATAAGAATTCAAAGTAATTGTCAAATTCACGTATTTCACGCTATTTAATACTACGAAAGCCAGATTACGACGTTATAACTAATTTAGTAATAAAACTATGACATAAAACGACAAATCTACCAAAGTAATAAAAAGCAGGATAAGCTACTCAAAGATCACGTCGACAATCACTATTCACACCTGCAGAGCTTCCGCTCTCAAACGACTATGACACAATAATTCATAAACCTAACACTTGCTTACTAATTTATAGGAGTTGATGCCTACTAATTATTTAGAAATACCCTCGACTCCTAACACAGCCTCTCCTGACAGGAGGTCGTTCTCGACCTCTATCTTTTAATCCTGAAGTTTTATTTTTAAAACTACCAATGAAGCTTCCAAAAATGTTGTCTCCAAATGAGACCTAAGGCTACGTAGTAAATTCTTCTGGACTCCTGTGTACTGGGTGTGCTGGGTCGTAACCCATCACCGACACGAAGGATTACGAGACTCAGCAGCGCCAGCTCCGACCAGCAGCGCCTGGCCCGACCAGCAGCGCCAGGTCTGACCAGCAGCGCCAGGTCCGACCAGCAGCGCCAGGTCCGACCAGCAGCGCCAGGTCCGACCAGCAGCGCCAGCTCCGACCAGCAGCGCTAGCTCCGAACAGCAGCGCCAGCTCCGACCAGCAGCGCCAGCTCTGAGCAGCAACTTCAACAGCCAGAAAAAGAACTTCTCAGTTTCCTTTTTTTTATAAATCTTCCAGTTGACCCAGACCCAGACCCAGGTAGAGGAGAGGTGCTTGTAAGATGGTCATTACTGGTAAGGGATAGTCTTCAACCGACCCGTTCATCATCATTATCGTCCGGTCCGATTCGCCCATCCTGATTATCACAAAAACAACTGAAAACTCTCCTAAACAAAAGGCATAAAGTAAGAAAATGTGGTAAGATGTAAATTTGAGATATCAATTTAAGTTTTTAATAAAAATTTAAGAGATATCGTTGCTCTCGGCGCAAGCGTGCACTCAAGCGTCCTCAAGCGACGATTTCAAAATTGTAACAAAGGGATAAGTCTTTAGTGTTTAAAGAGATGTAATGTAACCATTTGTACATGTTGTTCGATTGGTAAGATTCCGAACTCTTACCACTTGATAGATTGTGATATTAAATAAAACTATGTGTAGCATAGCACTCATTACCGTAGTGCTTCCCACGATGCATTTAGCCAGCAGCTCCGTAAGCCAGCAGCGCCGTCAGCCGGCAGCGTCGTCAGCCAGAAGCACCGTCAGCCGGCAGCACCGTCAGCCGGCAGCACCGTCAGCCGGCAGCACCGTCAGCCGGCAGCACCGTCAGCCGGCAGCACCGTCAGCCGGCAGCACCGTCAGCCGGCAGCCCCGTCAGCCAGCATCGTAGGGCGACGAACGCCATAGTATTGCGACGAACGCTAAGGTACGGAGACGAACACCAAGCATATTTGCGTGAGTGTCAAAGCACACGATACCTCTCCACTTTAGACGACACACGCCAAGGTACGGCGACGAAGGCCAAGCATATTTGCCTGAGTGTCAAAGCACACGATACCTCTCCACTTTAGGCGCCACACGCCAAGGTACGGCGACTGGACTATGAAAAAGCATTCGACAAAGTACCTCTTCTAGTTCTTTTTTATCCGCCCGGACCTCGAAGACAAGTAGACGTGCACCAATGTACCAACGTGCAATAACGCGCACAATACTTTAAACTGTTTATTTGTAGCTTAATTAATTGATATTATTTGAGTATTTATCTTAAACTTATTAATTATCTTTTTAAAAAGAGAGTAACAGTGAGTCACAGTGCTTGAAATTGGAGGGATTTAAAAGCTGAAATTATTTATAAGTGAGTCAACTAAACATTTTTTGACTGTTGTGGTTGTTTTCGCAGTCATACCCACATCTTGCTGTTTTGCAATTGCAATGCTACACTAGATTTACATTGCTACCGGTATTTTGTGAGGCGCTTATTACTTAAAATTATATATCGGATAATTGTATTGTTGATTGCATCTCAAAACCAACTTATACTTGCCATGCTTCGCACACAAAAAAAAAGCTGAGTCAGACTCAGATCTTTTGAAACAGAATGATCAGCTGATACGAGCCTACAAAATTACAACAAGGTCAAAGCGGAGGCGACCGCCGGAAACAACTGTAGATGAGAAATTAAAGGAGGCTAGAAAATAAAATCACAAACTTGGGATATCAAGTTTGATAAATTTGACACTAGACTAACAGAAATTAAAAGTGCAATTGAAAAATCGGTAAAATTTATGGCTTCCGAGCACGAAGATATAAAACTTAAGATTACAATTTTGGAAAAGGATTACAAGGAAAGTAGAAATTGTAGAAGTTTGATTTATATTTATATAAATTTAAATAAGCTTAACATGGTTATACATGTTTATATGTAGATATTTTCAAACATCCCAAATTGTTATTCTCTCAATATTTAATAATTGATTAAAATCAAAATTACCTGTTTACAAATATTGACAGCATAAGGGTTGCCGATTCATATTCTTGTAATATCTATGAATGTAACAAATTAATATCTGATCCAAATAATTATTTAAAAATCTTAACACAAAATATCATAAGACTATCTAAATATTGCCGCTGAATATGAATTATTATAAACACATACGTTTTCTACTAGACCATGTTCACTTAGATCCAAATCCAAAGCTTTATCTTATGTCCTACCTGTTCTTATGTGGCTACCTACAGGAGATTTACAATATAGTTCTGAATCATCCATTATTACAAAAACAAACTATTCAGGTATAATTAAGTTTTTAAAATATAGTAACCTGCCAAACATACTTAGTATGAACGATGCTAATGAAGCTGCTACATATATGCTATGCTCTACAACACTGTACAACATATTCAACAATTTCTTGTAAACAGGTCTTTTGCGATGCTTTCGACACAGAGACAGCATGTACCTTAAAGTCAGAAAATATTCCATAAATTTAATTCTTTAAAAAAATTATCGTCGGTACCGAAACTTCTCCAACAACTTAAACGAATACGAAAAGTCTGTAATTCAAAACGCTGGTAGTGATTCCAAGCAAACCTGGCAAATAATTAAAAGGATAACTTATATATAACAAAATTAAGCACCGCCAATTGAATTGTTAAAAACAGAACATGTAGGTGCTTATCTGAGATTATATCTAACCAACCACGATTAGGCTACAATAGTTCAACCTCATTTCCTATCATCATTTCCAGTTTTAATCCTGACTCTTTTGTTTTACAATAAAAATAAATGTATTGGGATTTTTTAAGATATGACCAAAGTTTTTGATACTGTCTCGACTTCACTATTAATAAAAAAATGGAATGCGTAGGAATACGAGGCACTACACTAAAACTTTTTCAGGATTATCTTACTGAGAGAAAACAACATGTCATTATTAATAATATACTTAGTAACGGTGAATTAGTTTCTTACGGGGTGCCACAGGGTTCAATTTTGGGACCAACTCTGTTCCTGATATATGTTAGTGATTTGTGTAATTATTACCTTCCAATAGGCAAATTTATTGCATTTGCTGATGACACCGTGATGGTCTTTGAAGGTGAAACTTGGGAGGAAACTAGAAGACATGCTGAGCAAGGACTGTGAACGTAAATTAATGACGTTTGGTATTGAAAGAAATAATTTGCCAGTAAATTACAAACTACAAATACAAGCACATAGATGTCAAAATGATCGATCAAATATCTGTAGATACTATATTATATGAATATAGTGGAACTTTGTACTAGAAAAATTGTGTTCTTAATCGTAATTAGTGATATATGTCATTAATGTTTATGTCTTCAAATTTAGGCTACTTCTAGGGCTACTAACCATTTATATTTTTGCATACATATAAAGTATATGAAAATACTGTATATCCAACCCTTATTTCGATGCATAGAACAAAACATGGGATTTATGGGTTACCTATTCAACATTTGAATAAGAACAGATAATGGAAACGATTTATAATTACTGAACGAAATGTACCAAACATTTTATTAAGTCAGTCAGATGCATAGAGTATTATAAGTACTTAGAGTATTATAAGTATAAGAATATAGAGAGCACTCTTCGACGATTTTTATGAGGAAATTTTAAAGTAGCGAACTCTGTAAATCAAATCCGAACTAATCCATTAAAGCATATAAATTTACTAGAATATATTGTTATTTTCTTGATTTATTTAAAAAAAACTTTTTGCAAAAGGAAAACAAAAAATTAAAATACAGAAAACAACTACTAAACAAACGACATTTGAATAAGTATTTTAAATGAAAAACATTGTTTTCTCTATCTTTTATTTTCATAGTAATTATTATAGTATACGTGTGCTGCAATTTATATAGTTAATATTCTTATTCAGATGTCCGTTCCTGTTATCCACTAACAAGACAGACCCAAACCATCCAAGAAACTTAGGATTTTTAAAAAGATGCGTAGGGACACTTGAAAACAATATTAAATATTTCATTTTTATATTAAATTCATTCAAATTATAATATTTTGTTAAATCGTCGCAATGTCGTGAAAATAGTATTATACGAGTAATATTTTGATCTAAGTATAAGTAAGGTAGAGTAAAAGATAATGCACTTACGTCTTATAATACTCTGCGTCTTATTACTAGGCGAACATCCAAATGAGCACAACTTAGACGTATTCCAGTAGAATTTTTTTTTTTTTTACTTATAAACGACACAAAAACTATGTCTTTTCTATATTGTAATACACCAGCTCGAATTAAGTAAAGAGGAGAAGCAAAAAAAACTCGACTCAAACCCTTGTTTGCTAAGTTTCATAGCCACAATAGAAATTAATAAATTTAAAGATCTGAATAGTGTTGTGATGTTTAGTCAGCCGCCATCTGTCGAGTAATAGCAAGAATTACAATCGTAATGTTTCTAGATTTCCAGTACAGATAGCGACACTCATTTGAAGAATTTCTTGTACTAGGTGACTGTCTCCCTCTGGTCAGATGCTAATTTGTCATCCCCGAAATACATATTTAAATACACGCAATCTACATATATAATAAAATTGACACTGATCCATTTCTATACATGGAATTTATTTTCTACACGTGTAATAAATCTGTATAGATGTAGTTCTGTATATTTAAAATATTATTAAAAATATATAGACTGGATATGAAGATATAATTAACAGAAGCCATTTCTAACATAATATGTGTCAGTTTATAAGTTTTTCGTTTAGTAGTGCACGCAACACGACAAAAATATATAACTAATGTATAATACCTTTTATACATATAAATTGAGCGTTACTCTGAGCAACATTTAGTTTTTAACTTTCATTACACACTCTTCACTCTATCAAAAGAGATATGTATTTAAAGTGTATGTACGGTAGCTCAGTTGGTAAAGCGACGGGACGGTTTCCTAATAGTCACGGGTTCGAATCCCTGCCCGTATCGGTTTATTTTTCATTCTATATTTATATAAAATTCCTAACATGTCTTTTAAAAAAAAAAAAGAGTTTAAATATGAACATTTTGAAATGGTAAAGTTAATTAGAAACGAACTATTTATTTATTTAAATTTAAATGTTGATTGTCAAATAAACTTTGAAACCTTTGTTATATTCCCATGCATCGTGGAATCGCTGATTAGACGATGGTGCAATATATCAAGCATTCTGCATAGGAATCCAAGAGCGGAACCCTAAGATATCTGAAGCTTTTGTTTGTCCCACTTATAACTCTGTAATTCTTTTAATTATTCGTAATGTCTTCAAATTATATCCAGTATTTATTATTTTTAGTATGCCTATTTATATGTATATAGTATTTTTATTATAAATATTTATATGCATAGAGTATTTTTTAGTATTGAATTTAAATGATACATGTCGAACTATTCATGATAGAGTACCACTCAAAATCAGTGTTGGGTTTATGACACCCAACTCAGAGCTGAGTGTTACACCTTTTTGAGGACACCACAACGTCACAGAAAGCTTTTGTTTTTTTTTTATTTAATTTACTTTAATTACAAGTAGAATGTTTTTGTTTTTTTGTGTTTTTTTTTTGGTTGTTTAATTATATTTATGTGTTTCCCATTTTTTGTAATATTGTGTGTAAACATGTCTGTGATTTGTTCGTTCCAAATAAATGTGTTTTCTTTCTTTCAAATAAACTTATGTTATAATTTTGTGGTTTTGAATGTTTTCATTAAAAGTTATGGAGAATTTTTATTTTGAATAGTATGATGCTATAATGTCGCTAACTACTGTGGGAAAGTTATACCAGCTTATCTTAGCGCGAACACGGAACATCTTACATCATCAGTTCATGTCGTACCGACCCAAAGGCGGTCTTTAAGTCTATCCAACAAACCTTAATTTTTCTCTCATTAGTTCTAGCATCTTTCAGGCTTTCCGATATTAACGTATTAGGTTCCCGCCATAGAGGAGATCCGGGCAATAACCCTTACTGGTTGTTAGGCCTGAGACAGACGAGACGAAGCTTCTTAGCAATCTATGGATTCACCGTGCGGGTGCCGGGCCCATCGCGTTGCAAGGAGAGCAGTGCAAGCAGTGCCTGGGACTTGCGACCCAGGAGTAGGTTTAAGGGGCCCCTTTATTATGCGCAAAAACGCTCACCTTCACCCTCCACACTCCTCTCCCTACCTAACCAAATTTGGAAAGAACCTACTAATGCCGCCTTTGAAGTACGTTCTAGAAATGAACCGATGTTTGTTCTAGAAAGGCCAAGATCTTTAAGTAGGCTATAGAGAGATTTTGCTGTTATACCTCTCGCTCCCACTTCTACCGCGTACAAACTAACTATAAATTTATTCCTGATCAGTTCGTTGGTTAGTTCGTAATACTTATTGAGCTTGAATGTGTGATCCCTTGGGATGTTTATTTCCCAAGGAACAGTAAGCTCCACAAGTATCACGCGCCTCAGATGTTTCGAATACAGGAATAAGTCCGGTCTGGATGACGAAACACCAACATCCCCAGGGATTTTGTAATGCTTTTCATACGCGTCCATCATGAGAATCCAATCAGGAGCCGCGCCTAATATTGAATAAGGCTTCGCTTTTGATTTTTTGGAGGAGCCTTCTTTTACGAATTCTATAGATCGTTTGGTGGTTGTTATACCCTTCCGCGCTCTTGCTACTGAAAGACTAACCGCTTCCCGTATAATTTCTAATACCTTGTCGTGGCGACGCGAGTATTGACCTTTATCTAGAAGTACCCTACACCCTAGTAATAGGTGTTTCGCGGTTCCTATTGCCTCCCCACAGATGTTGCAAGACTTTTCGGTGGCTTTGCCCCATCTTACTAAATTACTTTGATCTGGGAGAGTCATTTGGAATGCATTAAGATAGAATATTAATAATGCTGGGGACCAATCATAAATTAAGGTGCGCCACTTCAAAGCTAGTGGAATACAAAAATCTCCTATGGTCACCCATTCGTTTTGAATTTCTAGGCTCATCGCGTGGAGTCGGTAATTATCGTTTTCGTCTTGTCGAATAAAAGATTTTGTTATGTCTATGTCTTGAACTTTCCTACTTGATCCTAGCCCTACTTTATTTGTTTGAGCACCTATCATACATTTTTTATGGAATTGAAGTCGTGACTCGAGCTTTGAGGCAACTTTGTCTTTTGGGAGAGAAGTTACAGTATCATCTTTAGATTTTCCGATGATATGTCTTTTGGTAACTCTTAGATGTTTGTAGAGCTCCGATGGTTTCTTTAATTTTAATCCAAAGTTGTCGATAATTAATCACGAATTGCGTCATTTTTGTTTGTAAAAAGAAAAAATACTTTTGAAATTGTATTTGTTAGTGTTATCGGTTTAGTGTCTCTGGGGTTATTGACATTGTCGTTTTTCGGATTGAGGACAAAACGGGCTTTTCCGAATTATGCCAGTTTTTGACTTCTTGACAAGTTTTTACCGAATAAATTTAAAAGATTTTTATGGACACGGACATTTTTTATAAACTATAAGGGATACCATCCGGACGTAGTGCTGACTTTGATGGTTTTATTTCAATTATTTTATTGATTTCCTTAAAAGCTGGTGGGTTGGAATCTATAGTAGGAGTCTCAGGTTCCTGTTTATTTGGATCCCTATATAGTCTTTGGTTCTCTGACATTTCGTGTGTGCTTTTATAGTGGTCGACAACACAAATACATACGCATTTATATATTATTAAACATAGTATTTAAACAGAACGCGAAGTAATAACTCCAAACATCACTTGTGACTCTGTCAAATGTCAATTATGATGTCAAATATTAAAGTTTACCGATGTTTTTAGAAAAATATATATTTTTGTAAATATTTGGTGTTGAATATCTTTATTATAATGTTTAATAATGTAGTTGAAGTTTAATAATTTTTTTTTGAAAATGATTGCTCTTAATTCTTTATTTGAACTAAAATGAACGACAAAATTTACAAAAGAATGTTACTGAGAAGACGATTTTGTAAACGATTTTTGCTTATGCTCACTGCATTTGCGATATCTTTCTATGTTTCTGTTTTATTATTTGGTGGCTTTAAGGGTCCAGAGGTGATTCAAATGACTGACTTACATCGATGTCCAGCTTGCTATGGGGTAACCGTGTGTCCTGAACTGTATTCAAACCAGATCATCCTAGACTCCGCTCATTGGTCTAACATTTTTAATGGAAAAAATATATTCTATGGCTACACAAAATCGAACAGAAGAGTTATTTTAAAGAAATTAGCCCACAATTGGGAGTTTAATGAATTTGATGCAAAACTATGTCAAGAATGGCAATTAAATCAAGATTGTAAACCTGTACAATTACTAAATATGACAAATATAGATGATAAAATTCTAGATTTAGTAGTGTATAATGTTACATGGCCAGCCACACAGCCAAGAAATGGTCTAGTTTTGTGCCCATATGCATTCAGCCTCTATGATCTCCTCCAGCCTCTAATAGACAATAAGAATAGTAATTATAAGTCAGAAATGTTAAATATCTGGACCATGCTTAGCATTAATCCTGAGCCTATAATACTTCAGGTATTTTTTTTCTTCTATTAATCCATAAGTAATATGTTACTATAGCAAAGAAACATGTCTGCTGAAAAATCATACAATCTCACAGAAAATCATATTCTGGTTTTCTGATACATTTACAACTTACTTGAATTATGAGTCTTGTTAAAATGTTGTACAAGTAACCATTCAGCAAAATTCAAAAACTTTTTATTTTAGAAATTTTTACTGCTTATTTTAGGTTTTACCAAGATCAAAAGGGTGGCCAGTACCAGCTTTTGGCGGAGTTTGTGGTAGGCTAGAAGTAGTGGCATATGAAGGAGAACCACTGTCTGCTCTGCTACATATGACCTGGTACAGAAAGCTGAAATATGCACAGAAAATATTAGATGCAGCTATGGATTTCACTTTTAAACATGATAGGTAGTTGTTTGTCTTATTTATTGACATTTAACTACTATATAAGGTTAATAGATTTTGCTGGTCCGACTCATGACTTACCAACATGCGAAACAATAATATATTTATTATTTATTTATTTAAATAAATTTTGACAGGACTTTCAAAAACCAAGAAGTGTTCAATATTCTATCCTCATATAAAAAATGGTTTTTCTGAAGTCACAATGCAGAGAAATATCTGGCAAATGCTGAATCTTTTACATGTAAAGACATTGATTTTTAATATAATAAATGTTATATGTAGTATAAAAATTATTTGCAGATTTCGATTCTATCTTATGGATTGGTCCCTAGACAATATTGTAGCAAATGAAAGAGATGAAATCACTTTTGTAGATTTGGAGGATGTAGTGATTCTTGATAAACATGTCTCACCAAAAGCGGAACTGCCAGATTGGTACAAACGCTACAGCAGGGAAGTCATTGGACCTGGTTTTATCTTCTCCATTGAAAAAATATGTAAACACCATTTAAGTGACCACAACTTATGGGCTGCCTGCTATGTATTAGTTGGAGATGAAAATCCACTGTTGTATCCTATACCTAAGGAAGTCACTATATCCAGACCTTATTTTGATCTTCTCTTAAAGGGCTGCCTTAATGGAGATAATAGATTTCAAACAATTCGTAAACTACAACATATTATAGAAGAAATGTTAGTGGATGAAAAGATTATTGGTTTTGGAGCCATCAGTTGATGCTAAATTAGGATTATTTTTTCTTTATTTATCTGTTTAGATTTATTTCTTTTATTCTGTGATAATTTGTTAATTGAATTGAATAATTGAGAATTTGTATAAGTTTTTTTTTGTAATATTATGGTAGTAATGTTTTAAAAAATAATTCTATTTTTAACATTTGAATGATATTTATTATATTTTTTGTGTTACCTTCAAATTGTTTATATTTTATGTTGATTTATAAACATTTAAGAAATATAGAGCTTAGTTCTGGGATCTATCTTTCAATAAAGCCATATTACCACTTGTCTGATTATTAAAAACCAGTAAAATCTATCTACCTAGACAATTAATCTTTAAATTACGAATACCAACGTAAAACGATAAATATGGATAATTTTCTTTTTATTCTCTTTTACTTCCAAACAATTATCAGTTCTAGCAGCAGTGTAGTTCGACACTAAACCAACAAGTGGACAAATTAAAATAGTACTCCTTTATGATTTTCTGATATAGCTGACAACCTTAAATAATGTTTGTAGTTTCGAAAACGTTTTAAAAAAAGATTTAGATAAAGGTATTGGTTTTAATAAGAATTATTGGCACTGTTTTATGATACTTATGGCAGTATGGTCCATGACCCGAGCCTGAAATTAATCAATTATGAAAAACCATAGAATTAATATACAACTCTGAAAAAACCATAGAGATATTATACAATATATATGTATATTAATTCTATGGAAAAAACATTCGACTATCGACAGTTGACATTTGACAGTTAACATTGTAATTTTTGGTTATTTTTGCTTAAGCGATAGTTATAAGTTATGAAACTGGGGAATATATAGTTTTAAATTTATAAAAATATATTTATGTGGTTGAACCAAGTTTCATCATTAATATATGTAGTCCCAGAATAGTTTATTAAAAATGAGTTATTCTGATTCCGACGAAGAAAATGCAATACGTTACGGTACACCGTTAGAACCGTACGAGGAAGGTAACATTTATTTTATTTAGATTTGTTATGTTTGCATTCGTGATATAAGATATGTGTTTAGTCTTTATCAATACCTTTAGACCTGAAATTGAAGTATCCAACTATAACATTTATTTTTATGACCAAAGTTAAAACAGTTCTAGCTTTAAAAGTATATTTACATATTATATTTGTATTACTAAATTTATATTTGTGTTAATAAAGTTGGAGTCTGATATTATTTTGTAGATGAAATACCTTCAAAAAAGAAATATCAACCTCCAGAACAATATGCGGTTGATGAGCATGGCCGTCGGAGGTTCCATGGTGCCTTTACGGGAGGATTTTCGGCAGGATTTGGTAACTCAGTTGGTACTCCCGAGGGTTGGACTCCAACTAGTTTTAAAAGTTCTCGATTGGATAAAGCACAAATTTCTGTAAGTTTTGATTTGTTTGTATATTAACTTCTGTACTGAGCCAAAGTAAACTGAGTCAGCTATTAAACTGCTTCTCGGGGAAGTGAGGCCTTATAGATTCGTTTATTCAACGGACAGCGTAACAGTATCCTTATAGAGATCCGCACAGTCCGATGACTCGAGCAAGACTAACTCTTGGACTGTCGATCGCCAGTATTTATACTAGAATGACAACTGACATAAACAAGTCTAGTAAAATCATAATAGTTGTTTTAACAATGTATTTTCATCACTTCTTACTATAAATTGATTCTGTTACAAGCAATAACTAGTAAATCTAATAAATTATAATCTAATGTTCCTCTTTCGACGATCATGATTTTGTTTTATACGGCCATTCTGACAGGCGGTGCGCGCTCTGCACCAGCCTGATAAGTTCTGTAATAATGAAAATATTTTTCTTTTAGTTTGGCATCTGTAAGCAACCAGCGTTGCTTATAGTCAAATTATTGTCTGTTATTATATTCAGCAAAACAGTAGGTTATTTATTAGTAAGAAATCGTAGGGTCTCGGCGATTCTCGTAGGGTCTCGGAGGTTCTCGTAGGGTCTCGGAGGTTCTCGTAGGTTCTCGTAGGGTCTCGGAGGTCCTCGTAGGGTCTCAGAGGTTTTTCGTAGGGTCTCGGAGGTTCTCGTAGAGTCTCGGAGGGTCTCGTAGAGTTCTCAAAGATTGAAGTATTTAGGAAAGTTACTTACGTTTAATCACATGTTGTATCATTACCCTGTCGATTGGTCGACTGTAGTTCCGAACTTCTTATCCTGAACCTGATGGTGCCGATTCACGATCTTATAGAGAAGGTGGTTCGTTTTCCGCCGATACGGTCATCTGTTCACCAAGATGTTATTTATAAAAATAAAATTTTAACTTCTCACATAATTATCTATAGTATGTACGTTACACAAGGCATCGAAACGGTATCTCATGGTCTTCCTAAAGATACATGAAAAATCCATGGTTAGCACCTGAGCAACACATGTTTGGATCAAAGGAACCTCTAGTTATTTATTATCTTAAATTTGTTGTGAGTACGTGTCTACTAACAGTTCCACAAGGGGTCCCAAAGGTATCTCATGGTTCTCAAAAGGATACATCATGGATCCGTGGTTAGCTCAAGGGTAACACATGAGTAGCTCAGAGGTACCACTAGTTATTTATTATCTTAAATCTGTTGTGTGTACGTGTCTACTCACAGTTCCACAAGGGGTCCCAACGGTATCTCATGGTTCTCAAAAGGATACATCAAGGATCCGTGGTTAGCACAAGGGTAACACATGAGTAGCTCAGAGGTACCACTAGTTATTTATTATCTCTTAAACACTTGAATAAGTGACTAATCACGGTTGCTCAGGGCATCCCAATGGCACCTCATGACTCTCTTAAGGTAACATCTAGGATCCGTGTTTAGCTCAAGGGTAATGCACATACCAGAGATAATAATAATAATGATAATAATATTAATATCAGGACAAATTACACACATTGATCTAACCCCTAAGTAAACAAATTATTTGCTTGTGTTAAGTGTGTTAGACAACAATACAAATACATAGAAATACACATATAAATATTAAGAATATATTTAATAAACGACCAAACCCAGAAACACAGACATCTATGCTCATCTCACAAATGCCTGTCTCCGCCGGGAATCGAACCCGAGCCCCATTGCGCCGTGACACGTTAGGCGTCTGCGCTAACCACTCGACCAACGGGGCCGCTGACGGAGATATCACTCTCTAGATATTTATAACTGTAGATTATACTCGAAATCCTCGTAGATTATTTGAAGATTCTTTCATTTCTAGTTTTAATATCCGTAAATTTTAAGCGTCAAATATTGTCTCCTTACACAACGGACGCAACTCATACTGCCAATACCTCTGGCGTTGTACCTTGCTTACATTTCCGTGGTCGACCAGTCGAACCAGTCTAGCAGTTATATCGCCTTCAAAATTGTAAGTTGCTATGAAGATTTCACAAAGCCTTGGTCGTTGCAATTCTGAAACGGTTTTATTAAGTTATGTAAAGCCATCCTTCAATAAAATCAGTAATATACTTGCATACTGTCTTGTTATGTTACGGAAGATGATGCTACGAGTATATGCTAGTCAAAGCATATAACACAGGGGTACAGCTGGTCCAGACTTCGCTACGAGAGCCAAGTATCACTACGACCTAAAAGATCTATTGTGATCGCCTTTGCCTACATTTCACTGCATAGGTCTGCCACTCTGCGGTATTGCCGAATTTCCTTTGCAGTGAGGTGTGTGGGCTTCCACTGGGTCCAGGATGTGTATCCCAAGGTGTCACTGCGTTTAAGCATCAGCGGACCGCACTCGCATAGCAGATGGATCGGTTTTTCATCCGCCTCGGTGCAATATCTGCACACTTTTCCATCCTCTAATTCAAGGGTCGCTAGGTGCTTATTCAGACAACAGTGCCGTGTAAGCGTTCTAGTTATGATGCGTAGATTATTCCTGCTCAGCCCAATGCTCCTTAGCTGCTTTTGCATTATAGGGTTTGATGTGGCCTTTGGAATGTCTGAGGCCAGGGATCTCCTCCCAATGCCTTATAGCCTCACACCTAGTGATGTTATTCAGGGTCATACGAGCTAGGCAGTTTGAAACACCACAAATTGGTTCTGGACCGTATGTTTTGCTCGCATCTCGTGCACAGGCCAGCTCGTCAGCTTTCTCGTTTCTGTTATGGCCCTCATGATCCGTGACCCATATTAGAACTACTCTATTTTTGCAGCCCAGAGTTCAATTTCGTCAGGAAATCCAGCACCAGTCTCGACGTGATAGTATTCGACTTTAGGGCCTTTAGTGCCGCCTGACTACGAGTAGATGTAAATGGTCCTATTCGTTTAGTTGCGCTGCAGGTTCAAGGTTGCACATTATGGCGTACACCTCTGCCTGCAAAATGGAGGCGTGTTTACCCAGGCTCAAGCTTTCCCTGTGGCCAGGGCGCTCCCCATTTACCCCGCAAGGTACATTAGGCTCCATTTTTGATTCATCGGTATACCATGCAAAGCAACCGTTGCTCCCGGAGAGGCCGGTCGGCCATTCCTTCTTTGTTGGTATTTCCACAGAAAAGTTCTGCCCAAAATTGCAGTGTAGAACCATGCTGTCGCCAATCATCGCCAATACGTTGTCGTTCATGACCGAGCTCTTAAAGGTTCTTAGCCGTACTGTACGACATCCAGTTTGTACTGCCTTGGGCTTTGTACTCTCTTGATATGTTGTACTCTCTTGATATATGTAAATCGAGAGGTGGGAGATCTAGTAGGGCATTCACAGTCGCTCCTGGGCAACTGCACATGGCGCCTCTCATCATGCGACAGGCAGTTCCTCGGAGGCTGTTCAGCCTGTCCCGGAGCTAAACCTGTTGGCACTTGCTCCACCATACCACAGATGAGCAAGTCACCACCGGCCTCAGTTCGCGATATAGAGTCACAGCATCATCTTGGGCTGAAGGCTGCACCTGCTCCATCCTACCACATACTCCCAAGGCCATCTTATGGTGTTATCTATCAATGTGAGTGTTCCATTGCAGTCTTTGGTCTAAGGTTACGCCCAACTTTTAGACCTCACGGGAGAATGGGATCACTTTCCCATTGAGGACTGGGCATCTCAGACCATCCAGACGCCTCTTATTTGTAAATGGAACAATCACCGTTTTATTCGCATTGATGACCCGGTAGGCTTTGGTTTGGGCTTTTGCTGCAGCCCCATTGGTCGACACTCAGCCTTATCTCTGCCCCGTGCCGCATGGATTCCCCTGTGGGCACCCCTACTGGCTCGTTTTGGTACTCTGCCAGAGCCAAGAGGCAGTCCCACCGGATAAGTCTGAGTGTACCTCTCTCTGGCCAGCTTCGAGCTGCCAGCGTGGGGGCGTATATTTCGCTCCCCAGTGGGTTGATTCCTGACCACCCTTGACCTTAAAGGTGTTACTTTTAAAACCAAAAGCTGCTACGAAATTTCGGTTGCGGAGTGCCATCACAGAGGGCTCATCCATGGCGAACGTCACACCATTCTCCACAGCTCTACTGTGCAGTATCCCTCCACAGCTCGACATTCAGACCCGTGTTCTGCTTGGGCAGGACTAGCAGAGCCTGGTCTACATTTCCCACCTCAGAAAGGGTGAGAAAGGTCACCTCGGTGGTCGGTTTGGGCAGCTCACTCTCGGGTATCATTGAGAGTTGTGCCCCGTCCCAAGGCGAGAGTTTAAGGATTACCTCCACAACCCAGTCTGTTGAGGCCTGATCCATGCTCATGTGATCAGTATCCAGCCAGGTTTGTGGGTGAAACCTCCAAATTTTGGTTTAACGCTCTCTAATCCGATGCCAATGATGGCCTGAACTAGAGCGCTATGATCCAACTTCATTTTAGATACATTAGAACTTCATTAACTTTCAAGATTGACGAAAAGTCACATTAAGTTCCATCCCACTTCTGATAACGGAGTGAAGACCTCCGTTAGTGTTTTTAAAAAGGTGTGACGTCAGCATTGCTGCCGTCACTGTATTGTAGACTTCGTGATGGTGGTTCATAATGACGTTTTCAATAAAACTGCACAATAAATTATAGATTCGTTTATTCAACGGACAGCGTAACAGTATCCTTATAGAGGTCCGCACAGTCCGACGACTCGAGCAAGACTAACTCTCGGACTGTCGATCGCCAGTATTCATACTAGAATGACGACTGACATAAACAAGTCTAGTAACATCATAATAGTTGTTTTAACAATGTATTTTGATCACTTCTTACTATAAATTGATTCTGTTACAAGCAATAACTAGTAAATCTAATAAATTATAATCCAATGTTCCTCTTTCGACGATCATGATTTTGTTTTATACAGCCTTCGCGCCGATGTATATTATACATATATATATATATATCTGTTTAGTCATTTGCGATCAGTGCGTCCGCTTTTAGCAAATGTGTTATATGTTTTTACTCATTTGAATGTGTCCTCCAGTGAGGTCATTTACTCATTGTAATAGGATATCCTTCTTTTTAAACGCTTTGTATAGCTGCAGCTTGTTAGCTGCTGAGCCAGTGTGTTTGGGTGATTTTCGAGCCTCTCTCTGTATCTCAACCCCATATTTAGGATTTCTTCCTTTATGGTGCTCATTTCCACAGTTCGTGGATTTTTGCATTTCTTATGAACCAGGGTACGCCGCTGATATGTCTGAGGATAATATTTTGCATTCTTTGCAGGCATAGTATGTTGGAGTCGGAAGCACTATTCCATAACTGGAGGCCATACATCCAGACCGGTTTGAGAATAATAATAATAATAATATGTAGTAAGCAAATTATTTGCTTGTGTTAAGGGTGTTAGACAACGATACAAATACATAGAAATACATATATAAGTACTGAGAATATATTTAATAAACGACCAAACCCAGAAACACAGACATCTATGCTCATCACATAAATGCCTGTCTCCCGCCGGGAATCGAATCCGAGCCCCATTTCGCCGTGACACGTTAGACGTCTGCGCTAACCAACGGGGCGGTAATCGATTAGAATCGATATTAATATTAGTATATTATTTTTTAAAGGCTGCATTTACAAAACTGATAGATAGGTTGAAAGTAGCATATGTAGTGATATAGACAATTCTCAACTACATACACATACTCATGTATAGTGCGGGAAAAATGTGTGAATGAAACAATGTTGCTAGTTTTTATATATATTGCTTTCTGGACTGAAAGTTGTGATGTTTTATATAGGTATGCAACCCCGGCTTCCCAAGCTTCTTCTGCCTCTGTCTATCTTCCAGGCAGTAGTATCCTAATACCAGAGTTCCCTTTCTCTGTTCCACCACGTTCATTCTAGCTGACTCTTGCTCAACGGTACAAAGTCTATTTTGACGAGAAAGGCAACCCAGTGCAGATAATGCAATAGGGCTTGGCGTTCTCGGCGACTCATCAAGGCGAGGTGGATAGCCAGGGCATGTGTAGTTACTATCAGCCAGACAGCCCTAATCAGGAAAGCACTGCTCTCCTTGCTCAGCCAAAGAGAGGCCTAAAAAATGTTTGTCCCTACCTGGAAGGTGGTAGTAACCACGGCTCCATCGCATAACTTACCTTGGGTCGAAACCACAAAAAAAAATTGCATGAAACAAACTATCATGACGTTTGGTGCATGGAACGTAAGAACTCTTATTGATCGAGATAGCAACGCCTGCCCTAAACGCAAAACCGCCATAGTAGCTCCACCGCTATAACGTGGATGTCGCTGCACTCACCGAAACGCATCTTGCCGATCAGGGAGCTGGTGTAATATGGAGGTGGCTACACTTTCTTTGGGAAAGTTACCTCTGCATCGTAACCTCGACGTTCAGGTCTAGGATTTGTCATCAAAAATCCTCTAGTAAAGAGACTTCAAGAATGTCCTGTACATATTTCGGACCGCGTTACCATACTACGCCTTCAATATACAACGACAACTACCTTAATGTCATTAGTGTTTATGCTCCAACGCTAGACAAGTCTGATGACATTAAGGACAAATTCTATGAGGAGTTATCTCTTTATATCTATGAGGAGATTTCAATGCCAGAGTTGGTCGGGACTATGAGGCTTGGCCTGGAGTTCTGGGGCAACATGGATTCGGCAGGGCAATGGTTAGTTGCTACTCGAGTCTTTGTGCTCAATAAGACCTAGCGATATCGAATACTACGTTCAGACTTGCCGCTAAACACATGAAAACACCTGGATGCACCCGCGATCCAGATCTTACCATTTGATTGATTATGCTATTAGGCGGCAAAGAGACATCGGTCTAGTTCAAATTACCCGCGTCATGCGTTGTGCTTACTGTTGGACTGACCACCGACTTATCGAAAACTGCGAGTTTAAACGTGGATATCAGATGACCTGTGCCTTTTTGCAGAATTCTCAGATGGCTTGCAGCATCTGATGTTTTTAGACGTTTATGTTGAAGATCAGTGTCAAAAAGACGGTAGTGATGTCCCTAGACACACATAGTCGTGAGACATTAACAAATAAGCTTGGTGAAAATATGCTGAAACAGTTTGACAAGTTTTGTTATCTGTGAAACGCTATAACAGATAAGTGTGACAACAGCAGAATTAGTGCTGCAGCTGCAGCATTTGGGAAGCTGCGTTCCAAATTTTCTGTAAAAAGTTCAAAAGTTTCTGTATGTATATGGCGGTTGTGCTGAAAATGTTTCTGTACTCCTCCGAGACCTGGTGTGTGTATCGCAACAACATACGCACTTTGGATCGATTCCACCTAAACTGCTTTCGCACCATCATTAAGATGGTCCGACCACATGCGCAACACCGAAGTTCTAAGACGAGCCGAGGTCGGTGGCATTGAAGTATCTAACGCGTCGGCAGCTTCGGTGGTGCGGCCACGTATTTCGGATGGCGGAGGATAGGGTCACGAAGCGCATCTTCTATTCTGAGCTAGAGGAGGGCGAGCAAAAGCATGGCGGTCAACTCCTTTGATACAAAGATGTTCAGAAAAGACACATGAAAAGATGCAACATCGAGCCCTCTCAATTTTAGGTTTTGACAGCACAGTGACCGGAATGGCGCGGTCTTATAATGTTATATGATATTATTACCCATTTATTGTGCAAACTGTATTATGTATAAAATAAGGGTTTTGTTAAATATTTTGTGTTTATACAGTGATCTTACAAGCCATTACAATGTTTAAAAAATATATATTTTTATGCTTAATTCTCTTTTTTATATATTTAACTATCTATCTAACTAACAAAGTTTAATTAAGGGAAAAAGAGTTCTAATAAGACAAAAATAAATAAATTTGTGAGTGAGCTTGCCGAGGTGGTATTGGCTTTGGTTCTCAAACTAAATAAGAGAAAAAAAACTAAAAAATAAAATTGGATGCTAAGGAACCAATGCTTTAGTATCATTCTGAATAGTCTGCCGGATAGATCATTGAACTATTGTCGTATTTTAAACTATAGAACGTATTTCAAAGGCGGCATTAGCAGGTTCTCTCCAAATTTGGTAAGGTAGGGAGAGGAGTGTGGAGGGTGAAGGTGAGGTACATCAATCCTAACAACATTTGTTCTATGACTTAAAATTTGAATTTTCTCATCTAAATTTTTTTGTTGCCATTAACTCTAAGAGTGGGTATGGCGCCCGGGCGTTGATCTTTTAAGCACTTCTTACAAAATACAGAGTAATAAGTAAAGGAGGAAGCAATTTTTTTTTCCGTGTTTATTGTGTTGTTTATCAAGATTTTTAAAAATTTCGTGGGTCAAATGTTGTTGGGATTGATGCAGAGAGGCTGCCAGCAACAGGTGGTCAACTAATTACAAATAACCCTGTATATTTGAAAAAAATATATAAATTAACTAAAATAGGAAATAAAATAAACCTATAAAAAAAAATTAAAATACATTAAGAGTCATGTGTAACTACCGTACACGTGTAAAACATTAATAACATTTTTGTTTGAGTTTTTAATTGAGTATGTCTTCTTAGCCAAAGTATTTTTTAATAAAATATAATAAATACGAGAAAAAAGTACCTAAACTCCTCCCCTTACTTCGTAAAATATGTGTGAAGATGTGACGGAAAATCGTTTTTTTTTTAATGTTAAAAGCTACGATATATATTTTTTATTATTTCTCTGCGGAAACTACAGATAAAGAAACATTTTATGAGTTGCAATTATTGCTTTCTTTACATTAAGTTTGATTTTGTACCATTATGTACCGAAAATGCGTCCTTAAGGTTTTTTAAATATTTCAGAGCCAAAAACCTGAAGACTTCATGGATGAAGAGGATCGCTCAGAGTTTGGCATAGCACCACGCAATATACAGGCCAATCAGGAATTCTCAGGACAGAAGAGAAAAAGAATGAGATATCATGATGGTACCATACCTGGTAATAAATATATTTTTCTGTGTTGTATGTAACTCTTATTAACTACGAGTCGGCTAACATTGTTAATAACATCATTATGAAACTCTTTACATTAGAATAATCTAATTTAAATAGAATTATACAGACCAAGTTACATTACACTAGAGAATATTAATTAAAATATTTTTTTGTCTATTTCCAGGTGCTCCAGTTCTAGAACAGTTTCTACGTCCTATTCATGAGACAACAGCAGTGAAAATTCTCCGCAAAATGGGTTGGAGAGAGGGTCAGGGAATCGGAGATAGACTTAGTAAGAACAAGAAAGATAGGAACAAGGAACAGCATAGAGTATATGGATGTTATATGCCACCTGACATGAGGCAGGTATGGAGTTGTTAATTCAACTTGTCAGTTTATAGAAATAGTTTTTCATCAGTCATCGTCGGGAGAGGGGCAATAAGTAACATACATAAAGGCCGCGTTTTTTTGTAAATACAAAGATACTCATTGAATGTCTTAAGTAGAGTAGGATAATAAAACAGAACGTTTGTTATAGGAAACAACTCAAGAATCAGAAAGTTCAGACTCCGAGTTTGAATATGACCAACTGTTTGCTCCAGACGACTATGAACCTTACGTCCTAAAGAACAAGGGTGATCGATTCGGTCTGGGCTATGAAGGGCTGAGTCGTCACTCGGTGCTCGGTAACCTGACCGGCGAGTACGACGCCGGGACCTCCGAGAGCCATTTACTTATGAAGGACAAAGGGAAGAAAGTGAGAAATATTATACATTATACGTAAATAATATATATTTTATGTATGTATTGTGTATGTATATGTACTAGATGATTTGTAGCCAGGTTTATTTGTGTCATTTAAAAATATAAACCATTTTTTTAGCATCGAAACGTGTCTTCCTAATTTCTTTAATCATTATTATTATTATTTTTATACAAAACTAGATATTTGCTCGACTACATTCCACCTAATGGAGTGTGGCAATGTAGTCATAGGTGGTAAGGCGCATTAACCTAACAACCTATTCACTCTTCTCTTGAATACCCACATTGTATTTGGCCGGTAATACCGACACAGGCAACCTGTTCCAGTCCTTCGGTGTACGCACTAATAAAGACGAGGCATAGTGCTCCGTTTGGGCAGGTAGAGTGTCCACAAAGTAAGTTGGATACCTGTGGAGGTCGGCTTCGACCAATTCGGGATCGCCTATAAGCCTTTTTGCTCCTCTTAATTGAGTCCAGAACCGCAAGATCATGATACTTTACGGCACCGGCAGATATGTGACCACAGTACTCTACACGCGACCGGATCTGAGCTTTGTATGATACAAGTAACTGTCCCTTTTGTAAAGTACTGTCGGACCTTCGCAAGAACGGCAAGGTTTCCTGAAGCTGCTCTTGCTCCGGACTCAATGTAATCTCTAAGCCTAACAACTGAAGCCGGTCACTGTATATTCCAAGGTTACATACTGGAAAGTAGGAGACAAGGTAAAAGGGATCTTTGGCGGTGAACAGACCAGGCTTCTGCATTTTGGTGGCGTTGAATTTGACACGATTGGCATTGCCCCATGCGGAAACTGCCTGAAGTTTGTCATTCAAACGTTGCACCATGGCTTCTCTATCAGACTACTAAATAAACAGAAATAAATAAAAAATAAATAAATAGACTGGACTTGAGCTTTACTAGCTCGAGTACTCGGCAGATATCTTTCTACAACTGTGCTGTCGTCTGCATAGATGACGTCCCATAGATACAGGGCTTCAACAGATCGTTAATGTACAACAGAAAAAAAGTTGCAGAAAGAACGGACCCCTGAGGCATTCCGGAATTTATTGTCAAGGTTTACGAGGAACACCCGTCGACAACTACTCGGAGAGATCTCTGGCTCAGAAATTCCGTTACCCAGCCAATCAGACCAGGAGAGGACCAGAATACCGTATGCTCAGAGGTTGCTTATAAGGCTCGCATGCCAGACCCTGTCAAATGTCTTCGAGACGTCCAGAGAGACGGCGAACGCTTCTCCGTTCTTCTCGATGGTCTCGCCTAAAATGTGTGTAGCGTACTGTTATAAGGTTTAGGGATTAAGCCTTTAAAAAAAAAAAACTAATTCGATTTTCTTAAGACAACCGTTGGGTATAGAAGTTAAAATGGGACTGACTGGCTACTCGTCAGGATATGTGGAAGCTAAGGCGATTGAAATGATGAGTACACTAGTAAGAAGATGAGTAAGCTTTATAGGGTGCAAGGGATAGTTATAACAGTACGCTAGAAGATCCCCAGCAGACATATTTCGGCGAAACCCGTACTATCGGTCAGTGTGGAGATTGTTACCTCCTAGGTACGCTAGAAAGCGCGAGTTCTATACACGCTCCATAATCTTGCAGAGTATGGAGGTGATTGAAATAGGTCTATAATTGGCAGGAACAGCACGGCTGCAGCACGGCTGCAATCGCGCAACTCGACGGATCCAAAGAAGAAAAGCTAGAGAAGCAGACCTGCCGCCAAGGATAAGAAGCAAAAAAGTGCCGCATCTCATCCCAATCTGCGGACTTGTATTTCTATACTCGCCTAACACCATGAAGCTGAGACCACCACCACCACCACCTAATGAGAGCTGGTGGGGAATATGTTAACACAGATTTCACCACACAGTGATCGGAGGTTCTCAAGGGGGAGGTGACCTCAACACAATACCTGCCCGGATCAGTTGTCAGCAGAAGGTCCAGGCAGGTTCGATTCCCGGCAAAGACAGGCATTTATGTGATGAACATAGATGTGTATTTCTGGGTTCGGTCGTTTAGATAGATAGATAGATAAGCACTTTATTGCACATTAAATAAAAATAAAAGAAAATTACAATAATCAGCGGAGTTCTAACATTTAAAAATAGTATGCAAAGGCGGTCTTATTGCTAAGAGCAATCTCTGACAGACAACCTTCAGGTGGAAGAACTTAAGTAGAGGAGAATTAAATCCTCTGTATCTAGCGTCTCCGTCACCTTGAAGACCGACCCCACTTTTTCTTCCTTATGTGTTTTAGTGGACACAGGAAACAAAAAATCCTATATTTCTATGTCTGCCACTCGCACAGTAGTGACCAGGAGACGACTCGATTATTTAAGTATCTCAGTGAGGCTGCTGATATGGCTCTACGTCATTGCCCTTCGGCGCTGCTCGTCTTTCTGGGGGACTTTAATACCTGTCATCAGGACTGTACCAGAAAAACGGCTGTTGTCGTACCAGAAAACCGACCATGCTGGAAGAGACGCGCGGAATTTTGCGTTGTCCTTGGACCTCTTTCAGCTGGTAAGGCAAGCGACGAGGGTACCAAATGTTGTAGGCCATACAGCCAATTAATAATAATAATAATAATATCAGGACAAATTACACACATTGATCTAACCGCTAAGTAAGCAAGTTATTTGCTTGTGTTAAGGGTGTTAGACAACAATACACCAATAACAACAATAAAACAATACACCGATGAACTACTTATGAATTTACAAACTATCATAAAATGCATGCAATATTCATCGAATACATCTGTATTTCAGGTGTCGATTCGCGGCCGGGCGTTCGGAGTGGGTGCCTTCGAGCACGACGACGAAGACATCTACGCCATGGAGGACATGTCGCACTACGACTACCACACGGGACCCGACACGAGGGGGAGCGAGAGGGCAGGAGAGAGAGCGGAACGACGACACGCTGACGTCAGTGGCCGCCGACTAATCAACATTATCATTACATTTAAAATCACTTTGGACTGATCTGAAAGACTGTCCATTGGTGAAAAGCGAAGAGTTTTCTTTTGCTATTTAAAAATTACTGCTTACTATCCGATAATAATATGATCTCACGAAGTGGAATAGTGAAAATGAATTCCAGGTGCTCCGGGGCTTCGCTTCGTCCAGGGCGCCGCCGCCGCTGGCCCCGAACCACGCGCCGCCTTCGCTGCCGCGGGACTTCGCCCCTGCTGTGCGGCGCTCCCGCTTCCACGACTGCGGGGCTCGCCCGAGGGACCAGGGTACGTCGACACTACATCGATTATTATAAAAAATATAAATTTAAGCTTATTTTTATAAATATGTGTACCAAAATAACCCCTCCCGACACTTACATTTGACGAACGCGAGTGAAAAAGATATAAATATATCGACACCTCAGGGAAGAAAAGTCGTAAATACCACTTTTGGCGAAAATGAGTTAATGATACAGTTTTGTATAGAATTTCAAGCTCTATTGATCTGTGTTTACAAAATTTCATTATTTAAGAAAAAATGTGTTATACGACCCATACTTTTTCATACCTTAAACCAGTTTTCTAAATAAATAATGGTGTATATACCAATTGCATGGGATCGTAAAGTTGGTTTGGTTGTATCACTGTTATTAATGTCAAATATTTGGGCGTAAGAGCCAATGTAATAAGTATTTGTCTTTTACGCCTTTTTGATCTATGAAAAATTACAACAATGATTTTATAAATTGGGAAGAAATTGCCTTAAAAACTTTCACTAAAGAAACTCTAAAAAAGTAAAGTTCAAAAATATTCGGATTGCTACTTTATAAAAAGAAAACATCTAATCAAGTTTATATTAAATACTCCACCAATGAAGAAGCCATTGCAGGAAAAGTTAGTTTATTTGAAGAAGCTAGAAAAGAGCGGGATACTTATACAAAAATAACGGGAAAAGAGAAGGGAAAGAGTAACAAAATTACTAAAAAAAAGGATGTTGATGTAAGGATGAAAATTACTAAAAAAGAGGATGAAGATGGTTGAGGAGAGATGAAGGAATCCAGAATACAGATTTTGTATTACGTTATTAATATAATGCCCGATTACCTATTTCAATTGCCAAATGTAATGATTTGAAACATAAAGAATATCTGCAATTGCCTCATAATAAGTTAATAAAAAAAAAACTTATTGGCACTGACACCGAAGATGAAACTGCTTCTAATAATGATTTAAGTAAGCTTTCAGTGTTCGGTATATCTCCTGATCTGATCGGATGGATAACGGACTTTCTGAGCCAGAGATCTCTTCGAGTTATCGACGACTGTTCCTCGAAACCCTTGACAATAAATGCCGGAGTGCCTCAGGGGTCCGTTCTTTCTGCAACTCTTTTTCTGCTGCAAATTAATGATCTGTTGAAGCCCGGTATCTATAGGTATGCAGACGACAGCACAATTGTAGAAGGATATCTGTCGAGTACTCGGGCTAGTAGAGATCAAGCACAGTCTGTAAGAAAAGCTATGGTGCAACGTTTGAGTGACAAACTCCAGGCAGTCACCGCATGGAGCAATGCCAATCTTGTCAAATTCAACGCCACCAAAACGCAGACGTGTCTGTTCACCGCCAAAAGGAGCCCTTTCACCTTGGCTCCTACTTTCCAGAATGTATCCATGGAATAAAGTGACCGACTTCAGTTGTTAGGCTTAGAGATTTCCTCGAACCTCAACTTTGGTCGGTTCATTGAGTCCAGAGCAAGAGCAAGTTCGGCAGTATTTTACACCGGTGCAGCTTCTTGTTTTATACAAAGCACAGATGCGGTCGTGTGTTGAGTACTGTGGTCACATATTTGCTGGTGCCGCAAAGTCTCATCTTGCAGTTCTAGACTCAATTAAGAGGCGAGCAAACAGGCATATAGGCGATCCCGAAATGGTCGGAGCCGATCTCCACAGCCATAAACACAGGCGTAGATAGAATTGCTAGCCTCTCAGTATTCTATAGGATACATTTTGGTGAGTGTGCGCAGGAATAACAAGACCTAATTCCCCCGGCCCCTACCATCACCGGACGAGAAAATACGTTGAACAATCGTATAAAAATAACAGATTTCAAATTCAAAAGTAATATTTTCCTATTTTTAACTAGCATATCCAGCCCACTTCACCGGGCTTAATTTAAGGATATATTAATTCAAAATATAGAATAAAAAAAATATTAAACATAAAAATTAATTTATTTAGAATTAACCACCGCGATAATAATTATGATTCAACTTGAATTTTCTTCTACTTTTTTTTTTAGCTTGTACATGGATCCTTAAATAGTTTGCTGTAAAAAACAATATCAGTAGTAAAAAAAACCTGTCACTGATAGTTCTATAAAAAATGCTCCGATCGCCACCAACTTTACAGGATTATAGGTCAGTCATTGATAAAAATGAAGATTTTTGGACGGTAATATCTAAATAAACGGTTTTTTTTTTTTTTTTGTCTATACTGTTAGCCCTGTTGGCTATTACAGCGTCACCGGGGGAGCGGGTGGGTCTGGAGACCCACCCTTAACAAGGGGGGGCCAGATGGGCCCCCATGGGGAACGACGTCCCGAGGGCGTCTCAGATTGAGACACGGACCTCGGCTCGGGGCGTCGTTAGTCAGGAGGGAAGCTAAGGAAATTTGGACACTAGCGTCCTCCGACGGCAGAACGCCGGAGCAACGGAGCACTTACTCAGTTGGGACCTCGTCTATACCGGTACAGACGGTGTGTGTCTGTATGTTGTGTGGTGTCAATTATGCCTACGCGTAGACGTTATTACCTACTGTGAACGCGTCGTCGGAGTCAACGAGTACCGACTTGGGTCTTCTTTTTCTGACTAAAGTAGTCTTACGTGGTCTATACTCTGCGGCGTCAGCCACCAGTGGGTTCGGGTGTCGCTCAGCACGTTCAAAGTACTTTTGGAAAAGCCCCTTGAAGTACTGAGCGATGGTCGAAGGTCTAAATCTCTATTGAGATCGATGTTGCGTACGAACCACGGCGCCCCGGTTGCAATCCGTGTAAACCTGTTCTGAATCACCTGAAGGGGTTTCAGATTAGCGTGCGCAAAAGCGGGACTCGCATAGGACATGACGGAACGTATGCAAGCTTTGTAAAGTGTCACCTTATTGCGAAGGGACATTTTACTCCGCTTGCCTAACAGCGGATATAAACGACCTAATATGTAGGCTGCTCTGCTACGAACGGTCCTAATATGCGCAGTGAAAACTAACTTTCTATCTAACGTTACTCCTAGGTATTTTGCCTCGTCTTTCCAAGGTATCGGTTTATCAAAGAGTTTGATTCGCGGGAGGATCCTTGGGGGGCCCCGTTCGAAGAGCACCGAAACGCTCTTCTCAGGGTTTACCTCGATCCGCCATTTCCGCAGCCAACTCTCGAGGGAGTCGACTGCGGATTGGAGACGTTGGTATATCTCCCAGTGATCCTTAGAGGACGTGTAAAGCGCGGTATCGTCCGCGTACATGGCAAGGTGCACTTTAGATCGCGGTCTAGGAATATCGCTAGCGTAGATGGAGTAGAGGATGGGCGAGAGAGCTGAACCCTGGGGAACACCCGCCCTGATGGGGCGGGGGGTTGACAAGACGCCTTCCACTCTGTAGCGAAAGGAGCGATTCGACAGGTAGTCCCGTATGATGAGTACGAGTCTGTCCGACACCTTGAACTGGTATAACTTGTACACCAGTCCATTGTGCCAGACCCTGTCGAACGCCTTAGCTACATCGAGGAAGAGCGCTCCTGTCCTATGCTTCTTGGCCCTCACAGTGGCCCCTATCAGTATGTGCTCCGTGAGGCGTTGCACCTGATGGGAACATGAATGGTTGGCTCTAAAGCCGAACTGCTCATTTGGGATGATTTTGAGTCTCTAGACTTCCGATCTAAGTCTACAGAGGATGATTCTCTCATATACTTTCCCTAAGGAACTAAGAAGACTAATGGGACGGTAGCTACTAGGCAGATGCCGGGGTTTGCCCGGCTTATGGAACCCTATCACTATGCCCTCTTTCCACTGGGCCGGAAACGAGCAACCGGCCAGTAGAGCGTTAAAAATGGTAACCAATAGGTAAATTAAAGGAGGCGGAAGAAGCTTTATCACTTTGTTAGTGATCCTATCGGGACCTGGCGATTTCTTGGCGTGAAGGGCCCTAACTATGGACGTCACCTCGTCTAGGTTCGTTTCCTTGATTGGCGGACCGACCGGTGGCTGAGAACACATTATATTGACCGATTTGTCGACTATTTCGACATGATCGCGATCAACCGATTGAGCAGACAGACGGCACTGGCTCTCTAGACTGTCCGCTAAGCACTCAGCTTTGTCAGGGTCGTCAAACGCGATGGCGGAGTTAGGTCCAACCAAGGGAGGCATATCTGAGACAGTGTCCGCCTTCAACGCTCTCTGCAACCGCCAATAAACGGTTAAAATGTTTTTCTGAAACTTGATTCAGATATGTATCTCGCAAGTTTTAATATTTGTGCCAAATTTGACATGTTTACGTGAAATAGTTTTCGAGTTAAGAGGGAGTCAAAAGTAGCTCGGTAGTAGTGTAACAAACTCGCCGCCAGTTCTCTTGGCTTGAACTTATCTTCACACGATACCGCGTGTCTAATTTACTCACTAAATACTATCTATCCGAGAAAATCTCCGGAATTAGTTATTCTGGAATTCATATTTTAACATATGAACTTATATATATTCTCACTTCTTGCTTCTATTTTAAACAAATGGCAAACTAAAAACTAATATTTAGGATTATTCGATTTTTAGATTAAAAGTTGTATATGTATGTTTATATGTAGATATCTGTATGTTTGTATATATATATATATATATATATATATACACACATACACAAACATACACATACATATATATATATATATATATATATATATATATATATATATATATATATTTCAATGAATTACCTCAGTCCTTACGGTCACTATAACTTGGCGGTCCGGGGGGGAGTCGTTATGTCAATTTCTTCATAGTTACTTGTTACTTGTAAATCACAGATTCCAGTGAATCTAAAATGGATATAATATGTTTGGTACAGTCTTTTTACTTTTTAAGATTATAATTAAATTATTTAGAATATACACAATTTACCCTATTTTGAATTGAATTATTATATATATATTTGTTTGTTTAATATGCAAATAACATGTACGTACAAGTATTGTAATATAGTTACCTGTTTCAGTGTCAGTCTTCAGATTGTAAGCATGTTCGGTGGAGTAATATTGATTCAGTAATAAATTTTGTTCTCGCGCCTACGTCACTTCAAATACAGGGTTTCAGCTGAAAATCAGCGCTTTTTGTACGAGTATCATCCCGAACAAACAGCACATGCTGAGCTGAACGCCCATTCGGCGTTGTTTATTATATAACACAGTTATCCGTATAAGTTATAACATTAAAAACTTTCTTACTTTGTTATTAAAACTGATGCTAATGCACCTTAAAACATCACACCGCGTCGCCTTTTTTTTTTTTTTTTGTTTCCGCGGGGAAAATGCTTTACGCACCGTATCCCTCGCGGAGGAAGCGAGGGGCGTGTGTGGGACTCCCGAAAACGGTGTACCCACTAAAAACCCCGCGGCGCTCCTTCCTCGCCTTATTGGCGGAGTCGTAGGTACGGCTAGCCCTTCATCCACGACCCCGCCGGCGACGGCCCGTCTATTATACGACGGACCCCACCTGCCCCCCTGGCTGAGTGGGGGGGCCTGTGAGAGCGACCGGGAGCGCCCGGTCGTTCCCACCCGAGGCGGGTGGTGCCCTGTTTAATGTGGGCGGGAGTGTCCCCACACCCCCTGCCCACTGGCCACCACCAGGCTGGAGAAGTTCAAAACACCGCGTCGCCTTCTACTCGTCCTCTAAAACCGGTTTTTCAGCGCCTACAACTCGCGCGCGTATTGCATGCGGGGCGAGAGGGTGGGGGACGTGTGATGTGCATGGCAAGAGTATTTTGTTTAGTTATTGTTTTTATTATTATTTTGTTATTTCATTTAATGTAATGGTGTTTTTTTTTTGTTTAGATAATGTTTCTAAGATGTTTTTGGTTAGTTTATTTTATTGTTTATTTTGTTTTTTTTTTGTTCGTATTTACAACGCTTGAATAAAAGTTTCTTTCTTTCTTTCTATTATTATATATTTAGAAGAATATTTAGAATTATTATTATATACTTTGAAGAATATTTAGAATTATTAATATATATTTAGATGAATATATATTACGGTATAGAAATACAACTGTTAAAAATAAGTACCAATACTACTTTGAGTCTATCAATTACTGTCTTATATTTTGATATTACTATTTGTGCTGTAAATACCTACTAAAAAACATTTTTTTACTATATTCAAATGTTTCATTGAGATCAGTCGAACCGTTTAAGAGTTATAGATTAGGATTTAGGATACAATAAGACAGACAAAACCTATGGGTTTATATATGGTAATATTTTGTTTTTTTTTTGTGTTTATCTGCAATCAGTCGATGACTATAAGCAGATCTGTTGTGTGCGTTGAGTCATGCAGAGTGCGCCTCCCAGTGGAAGCAGCTCCTCAAAGTAAGTGGCTAAACCTGGTCCAAACCCAGGATCACACGCCGTTTCAGGCGGGTTTCATGCCTGGTACGTATTAACTGTGCTGCTAGATCATTGGGATGATTCGCTAGCCTCTTTTTGTAGGTTTCCGTACTGTTTCGGATTTCCTCCTTCACGGTGCTGATTTCTAGGTTCTCGTGTATCTCGGCATTTGTAACGAACCATGGCACGCCTGTTATAGATCTGAGTATAATATTTTGAAGTCGCTGTAGGATGTTTACATTGGAGTCACTAGCGCTTCCCCACAGTTGGACGCCATACATCCAGCCTGGTCTCAGTATGCTTTTGTAGATCAAGAGCTTGTTATCTACGGAGAGTTTTGAGTTTCGTCCCATTAGCCAATATAGATTTCTATAGCGCAGGTTAAGTTAGTCTCTTTTGCATTTTATGTGGTTCTTCCAGGTCAGACGGCGGTCCAGGTGCATACCGAGATATCGTACACTTTCGCTGTCGGCTAGAGCATTACCGTCGAGCGTAACTGGTGGACAGTAATCACGTCGCAGTGTAAATGTCACATGCACCGATTTGTTGGCACTAGCTTTTATTCTCCACTTGTTCAGCCACATGCTTATTCCATCGAGACCCCTTTCTAGCGATTCGGATGCGGCAACCCGGTCTTTATTCCTGGCTAGAATGGCTGTATCGTCAGCGTAGGTGGCGATTATAGTTCCTGGTACTTCCGGTAGATCAGCTGTATATAGGGTGTACAACATTGGGCCAAGAATAGATCCTTGAGGGACACCCGCATTAATGTTATGGAACGACGACGTGGTACTACCCTCCTTCACTTGGAACATTCTATCAGACAAGTACGAAGCCAGCAGTATGTAGTAACTGTGAGGAATATTGCATTTGATTTTATAGAGTAACCCGCTGTGCCAGACTTTATCGAATGCTTGCTGGATATCGAGAAACACTGATGAGCAGTATTCCTTCTCTTCAAATGTCTGTCTTATCGCATTACAAACTCGGTGAATCTGTTCGATTGTGGAGTGTTGTTGTCTAAATCCGAATTGATGATCTGGTATCGTGTGATTCCTATCCAGTAAAGGTAAAAGTCTGCGGAGCAATATTTTTTCGAAAAGTTTCGAAAGGATTGGCAGCAAGCTAATAGGCCGATAAGAAGTAACCTCGTGAGCTGGTTTTCCTAACTTGTGGATCATTATTATTTGAGATATTTTCCATAATCGTGGGAAGTATTGCACGCGCAAGATGCCGTTAACAAGTGTCGTTAGAAAAGTTACCGCTTTTTTCGGTAGTTCTCGTAGTACTTCTTTTGTGATTAAATCAAAGCCTGGCGCTTTTTTGTCCTTAAGAGTCTTTATTACTCCCCATACCTCCCGAGTTTTTACTGGATTTGGTGGTAATTCTAATTGCAACGGCTGATGGAGGGTGACCTCAACGATTCTTTCAAAAGCAGCATCGCTATTGTCATTGGGAGTGAAAACTTTGGCAAGATGCTCTGCGAATGCCTTTGCTTTATCTTGCTGCGTTCTAGCCCATTCATTTCGAGCCGTTCTTATAGGCGGTTTTGCCACTTGAGGCCGGTCCAAGTTTTTAGTGAATTTCCAGAGTGAATAATTCGTGTTTGCAGTAGGTGTCAGTGACTCTAGCTTTGACTGTAGGGTTTCTTTATGGAGACGTGATATTTCAGCCTTAAGGGTTGCAGATGCTTTATTTAGAGCAGTCCTGTCCATCGGATGCCTAGTCAGATGCCAAACTCTTCTCAAGCGGCGTTTTTCGAGGATTTGTTGTTTTATTAGCAATGGCTGATTTCTGACTACATTTTTATTCTTCAATTCAGGAGTACACTTCCAGCAAGCTTCCTGTATGAGAGATGTTATATACTTAGCAGCTTTTTCAATATCATCTGGCGATTTGAGTGCCACGTGTAGCTGGATATTTGTCTCAATGTACTCGCGGAATGCCTGCCAATCTGTTCGTCCGTTGTTGAGTGTGGTTTGTGTCTCATGTTCTATCAGCGTTGTGCTGGCTGTCAGGATTACAGGCGTGTGGTCAGAGGAACTATCAAGGCATGTCTCGGCCTTAAAATAGTGCCTTGAGAGCCCACCCACGACAAAGAAGTCCAGTAGGTCAGGCACTTTGTTTCGATCCGTAGGCCAATAAGTCGGTTCTGAAGCTGATATTGTGATAAGGTGCTTTATGTCAATGCTGATCTTTAACTGTCGACCTCTGGTTGTTATTAGCCTAGATCCCCAATGAGTATGCTTTGCGTTCCAATCGCCACCAGCAATAAATCTAGGTCCAAGAGTTGAGAAAAAATTATTAAACATAAGCGAGTTCACTTTGTGTTTGGGTGGAAGGTAAACAGAAGATACGTTGAAGTATCCACACTTGTCCGTAACAGCGATTGTTGTAGCTTGCAGGTAGTTTGTTTTAAATTCGGGCATTATATGATGTTTGATAGTTTTTCTCACAATTATAGCCGTCCCTGCATGTCCTGTTCCATCTGGGTGGTTTGTAAGGTAGGTATGATAACCGTTAAATTTAATGCTGCTGCAGCTGGTACAGTGTGTTTCCGTAACAAGAACTATGTCCAACTTATGTACATTTATTAGTAATTGCATTTCATCTCTATTTGACGCGAGACCATTTATGTTCCATGTTGCCAGTCTTGAGGAGTTCATTTTGTCATCTTGCTGATTAGGGTTGTCAAGAGACCTATCATGGTGCTCATTTGTTGAAAGAGTAAGTCAAATTTTTCGGACTGTTTTAAAAGTATTTTTTCTACAGTATTACTAAATAGGTGGACCTGTTGATTGTCAGAGGAATCTTCTTGGACTTTTGTGGCTTTCAGGGATTCAGAGTATAATTTCTTACCTACATTTTCTTCGCTCAGTTGTTTAATTACGGTATCTGGGATTGTTAATTTTGTACTCTGTTTGTCTATTTGCTTTCTGTTAGTGGGCCTGGAAATTTTGCGGGATACAATTTCTTGATATACTTCACAGCCTTTATAGTTGGCTGGATGAGGTCCCTGGCACAATGCACACATCGCGGGGGTATTTCGATCGACCTTGGGGCACTCTGATGTTTTGTGAGACTGGGCGCATTTGACGCACCACAATAGTTCTTGGTATGCCCATACTGTTGGCATCTTTGGCACTGTACTATTGACTTTTTCCTCCTGGGATCTTCTATGACAACAGCTTGGTGGTATATATATTTTATTTCTTTAGAGGCCTTATTATTTGGACCTGGCATCAGGTTGACAAAGAAGGTTGAAGTTGGCTTTTTGTCCGGGCCATATTTTGAGTTTATAATTTCACCCATGACAATATTGCCAGTTAACTCGATTTCCTCTTTTATAGCATTGTGTGGTGTAGAGTGATGCAAGTTCCTAATAACAATTCTATAGCACCTGTCCTCTTTTCTATTAAATGTATGGCCAATAAAATGATGGTCCCGTACCAATTGAATTAACTTTTTATATGTTTCAGTTGTAGCACTACTAACCCTCATCTGGTTTTTATTTACTACTTTGTAGGTGAATTCATTTTGTTCGGCAACAGTTCTCAGTAATTCCGTAAGTTTGTTGACATCTTTAACTCCATAGAGGACTATTGGGGGTGGGTTAGATGGTCTTTTTTGTTTGACAGTATCATCATTACCAGTTAAGTCAATAGGAAGATCTTCAAACCTATTTGAGGTGTGTACTGTAGGTGGACTATCCGATATTTTCTTCCTTTTTGCTCCTCTTGCCACAGGTACTGTTTGCCAATCTGGAGGCTGTACTATCGTGTTATTTATGCCAGCCATTTGGTGGCTAGTTTGGGGTGGAACAGTCGTTGTAGGGTCATTGCCTTTGTTTCCCAATGAAGCACTTCTGGGTCTCGCGGTGAACAGAGCAGGATGAAATGATTGCTGTATAAGTTTTTTCTTTCCAGTAGCATTAACTGCTTCAGAAGCCTGGTTACTCGCTCCTGGACAGTCTTCGGTAGCCAATTTCACACTCTCCAGCCCGGGTACCGGAGAGCGCCGGGGGTTAGCCGGATCGCATGACATAACAGATTCTCTATTCTCAGACATTTCATATTTTGGGTTGGGAGAGGATACTCATTGCACTTTCCCAAGGTGCAATGGCCACGTTTTTGGAGGGTATTTAGTGCCTCCTGGTCTGTGATTACCAATATACAGGTTAGTTAACCGCCGCCTGTCGCTCGGCCTTGTTGCTCGATTTGCACCACCCAGGGGATAGGTGTAGGGTGGGCCTAGGAAAAGGTGGTAAATCCTACGGACGTGAGCAACCCCATCCCCCATCCCCATATGGTAATATTTAAACATTATTTTTTCAGGTCTACAGCGTCACGAATTAACTGCGGAAGCGAGAGGTGCACTGCTAGGTGAGACAGAAAACAGACCCGACAGACCGAAAACACAGGACATTAATCTACCGCAGCCACAAATAAAAACAATTATACAAGATCATACTAAAGTTGTTATAAAAAACATCAGCTCGGTATCGGAGGTGAAGGAATTGGATTTTATATCTACAAAAGAATCAAATAACACTAATGTTAAAGTGTTCAAACCATTTGCAAGCGACCCTCAAAAACAGCTGAGGTATGAGAAATATTTGAATAATACATTAGAAAAAGACACCGTTATGGATAAATTGAGCGAGTGGGAAAGGAACAGGGAGATGGCTGAGTTTGAACAGGCAGCCAAGTTATATAAACCCTTGAGTGGAATGATGGGGGACCGGTAAGATTATAACATTACATTACATTATAACTTTATAGCATTATAACATTATAACATTATAACATTACAACATTATAACATTACAACATAATAACGTTAGGCAATCGTAACCGATAACAATTTTTGTGACTGCTAACACCTTTCTTGACCCTGCACACAAATAAAACAAGTAAAATACGTTATTTTTATTAATATGGAATTCCATATGATAATTTTTAATGTCATACAAATGTGGTATCCACTCTCCCTCCACAGTTATTATAAATTTTGTGTAGAACTGCTTTTCCATTCCCTACGTATACAGGAAATATAATATATGCTGATATACCTTTACTTATTCGCAGTTTTTAATTGATTAATTAAAAGGTCAAGAAAGGGTCTAGAGTCACAAAATATGTCTTAAGTCGGTGTCCGGGAGCTACACATTCGAACTAATATAACCTCGAACATGTTCAGGCATTTCACTTGGGTCAAAGGTAGACTTTAATTTATTATATTATAAGACTCATCTGACCATCATCTCTCAAACTCTCTTCTCTAACGTACATCACCTAACACTTAATTGCAAAAATAATCAAAAGAAGTAAATACATTATTTATAAATATAAGTTTCTTGAGCTGCCAACTACACTTTATGTAGTAAATGTCCATTTTACATCAGTATTATACATTTTAGTTAAAAATATATACTAAAATGTATATCTTGTGATAAAATCACATATCAATATCTTGATATTGCATATTATAAAAATATTCGTCAGGGGGCTTATTATTTTGAAATTACAAATAAGTAATACCGTGATTTTCGTGAAAAATATACTGGCAATGGTTTTAACATTTGTAGGTTTACCCACGCAGCGGAACCCGACGAAGCGCTAAATGCTCTCTGCGCCGTCGCTAGGAGTGCCATCAACTATGGCTTAGCCTCGGCCGAACAGGTCCGAGCGGCGAAGATGGACGCGTATGGCGCAGTGACGCGGAAGGAAACAATATGGCGGCCGGAAGCACTTGTCTGTAAACGGTTTAATGTACCAGAAATTGGTAGCGCTAGGTATGCATCAATTGTAGGTACTTAAAAATAAAGATTTTTGAAAAAAACTAAATATATGAATGGCTTGCTAATATATGAAATTTTTGTTACATTAAAATATACATAATAATATATAATTTTATTCCAGAAACCAACAACCAAAAGAGGACAAGCCCAAAGTATCATATTCCATTTTCTCTTACATGGAGTCATCGCTGCACGACAAGGAGACCTTCACTAAGGAACAGAATAAGTTTAGTGGATCGAAGTCATTAAATATTGATCCTACACGGAGCATCGGTTTTGTTGAACCGGCGTGTAATACTGAAACAGAAAAGAATCTTAATAAAAGATTGACAGTTGCAGAACTATTTTTAAAGGAATCTGAAGAAGATTTGCAAAAAAAGGACAACGAACTGGCTGAAACTATTGAAAAGTTTGATAAAATTGATCTTTATAAGTCTATATTTCTTAGTGATAGCGAAAATGAAGAAGAAGTTAGTAAAAATGATTTGACGGAAACACCAAGGAATGTTGAGCGGAACACCTCGCCTCCCAGAGGAATATTCGCTAATATTGACTTCGATGAATTAAACGCGTGGCGGAGAAATACTGATAAACTTGAGAGGGGAAAAGAAAAAGATAAAAATACAACTAAACATACAGAAGAGAAAAATGCAAATAAAGCAGATGTAAATAATAAAAAATACGATAATTCTGATGTAATAGAATTAATGTATGGTCCGAAAATACCAGATAATTTGCAAAAAAGGTTAGAAATATCAGATAAAGACAATTTTAAGCCTGTGTTTAAAAGAAAAGATGAACGATATGAATCTTCATCTAGCTCCGATTCGTGGGTCGAAGCGAAAAATAAACCGAAGAAACAGAAAAAAAAGAAAAGCAAAAAACAGAAGTCAAAGCATAAGAAAAAACATAAGAAAAAAGATAGTTAGACTATACAAAAATATATTCTTTTATTGTGCATAATGTTTTTATTTTTATTATATTTACTATTAATAATAATATTGTAAATCGGCATTCACTAAGAGACCTCATGGTTTATAAGAATTTTAATGTCCCGCTATGTTTTATCACAAAACAATTAAAAAAATAAACGTAAGCAGTGACGCGTTTAGCAAATTTTCTTAAAATCTTGCGCAATTTAAAAACATACATACTTTTAACGTTACACAATAACATTACGAAAGTGTAGGTGTTGAGATCTTTTCAAGGTTATTAATAACGGCGGAAAGTGGAGCAAATATCCCGTGTGTGTAGTAACACCCAACTTGCTCAAGGATTAGAGCCATCATAATAAAGAACCCATTTTTCTTTGTTACAAAAGTGAACGCGCAGTCTGTGGAGGCCTGATTTTCAGAAAGAAACAACTTTTTTAGTGTAGGTTGATCAGTGACCGCGCTACTCATGACATACATGACTAGTTTCGTTTATACGAAATTTTGATTACATATTAAAAACCAGCAATGTATGTCACTTTTGCTGAAATTACTGTTTTGTATATAACACTATAGCTCGAAAGAGATATCATGATATTGGTTAAAGCTCACACTAAACAAAGATAGAATATAAACTATTGGTATACAGAAACTACAATGTTCATTAAGTAGGAGAGAAAGAGACGCCTAGAAAACAGTTACAACTACATAAAATAATTCCTCCGTGATTGGACGCATGCGTCATAAGGTAACGACAGGGCTGTATTAAAAAAGATGTGGAATAAAATTTTACTAATCCGTAAAACTTAGTTATTGTGTGTTTGAAAAGCACTGCCTAAATGTTGCCATGAAATCTGTAAAAAATAATAAACTAAGTTTAGTAGATCCAACAACTAAAAGTTAAAATAAAAGCACCAAAATATGATTTAAATTTGACTGAAGTCATGAATTTTGATTTTAATTCCTGGGTAATATGTTTTTAGAAAACATTACCTCGGTGATATAAAATATTCAGTACTACTATCACGAGTTTCGACGTTACGAAAACTGGCAGATTTCGAAATTAAACAGTTTTTTTTACATATGTTATTAGATTTTCATTCGACAAATTTGAAAAGTGACGTAGTTTATGCAATCTCAAATGTCGTACTAAGTGTGCAGTTTGTTATTTTACGGCACGAGTTTTCATTTTTTGTATATTTTTATTATATTCACAAAAAGCGAATGCCCAATACGGCCCTGGTAGAATACAATCAGCTGTTTGTAATGACAGTTCCTCTGACAAATTCAAAATGGTTGAAAACTAAAGTTGGCAAACAAAGAAAGACAGCGTAAAAGAGTATTAGGACGTGTAAAAACTGTTTTATTAAGTGAAAGTTAGTTAGTTCAGTGAAAAATACGTGTTTTGTGCATTATGTTGGATTTGGAAATCGTACCAGAGCGTTCCCTGGGATGCGATGCCTGGGAATTTGTTCTGGGTGAGATCCCGCTTATGTTTATATACGTCAAGAATTTGCGTTGTATTTCTATTGGGTTTTCTTACGCAATGGCATTTTTATGTGTCACCTGCGTCCTGTGAGGTTGGTTGCACCGTGCAACAGTGGTGATCGATTTTTTAAGATAGTCTTTGTTTCGTCTGTGGTCAATGTTTATTTTTTTACACTTGACCATGAAAACGTTAAGGTCTTAAGTTGTTATGTTTATATTTTTTGTAAACTTTGTTTACAAAATGACTTACAATATTTAAAATCATGAGTAATGAGTGAAAAATCAATATGTATTAATCGATAGCTGTATGTGATACACCATTGATCACATACAGCTATTGTAATTCTATTTGTATTATAGTTAATAAATATACCTCCTTTTTAATTGTAGGATTATTATCCTAAAATTAAAAAGTCTACTTCTACCAATCCATATTTTATTTAAAGTATATTTAATTGAAGTAATTATATGGACATTAAGTTATCCAAGTTAATATAAAAAATACAGTACAAAATAGTAAGATATTGTATAAATGTTTTTTACATGCCACAATATTAAATAACTAAGTTAATAATAAACACCATATTTTTCATAAAACTTAACTTTGATAAAAAGTGAAGTAATTATTTTTTTGTATGTTAGTAGTACTATTAATATCTATGTAAAGATTATATTCAAATGAAAGAATAAATAAAACATTCAGGTTATAATTCAATTAATATTGTGTATTCCTGTTATAACTGCTAAATAGTAAATACACATATGTATATAAAAAAGGTCATGGAGGCAATCTTAATACTTGGATAAGAAAATAAAGGCAAATGTTCTCATTACCACTTCATGATCCAAATAATAATAAAATATAAAAATCTATTAAATGACATCAGTTGTCGTTTTTAAAGGTTACAGTTTGTTTTGTAGTGTGGGAATAAGAATATCAAAACTACTAAATAAATTTATATTATTGTTAACACTGAAATATGTTAGTATGTAATGCATTTTTCCACATATACATAACATATAAAAATTAAATCTCAATAAGTTTTTAACAAACAAATACGGGCATAAATTTTTTAATCAAAATTTTTATTTATTTTTTCTCTTGTTTTATTCTTTTGTAACTGGGTTTATATAAGTACTGTTTGTTTATGTAAGTACTTTTATGTGTTATATATTTTCATTCTAATAATTTTGATTACAGGAAAACTTATAAATTTATAAAACTAGTAGCCGTTGTACACTCGCCTTCATCAAGTGCTATGTTATTAGTATTGTTATTGTAATGTGTTTTTAACTCCTATCAATAATAACCTTGAGAACAATAGTATTAAAGTTTGGGTAAACATTTTTTTTATGTAGTGATTATATGTTCTATGTACTGAATCTAAAACTGTAAAATAAATATCTTAAATCAATATAAAGTCAATTGCTTTCTTGACTCAAAGACAAGTAGGTATTTGAAATGGCATCGTCAGCCGCTTTTTGTACTTCTGACTAGGTGCCTGGGTCCAAAACGATATTTACAATTTATACAGACATACATAAGGTGGTTTATATTACAAGGTTTTGTTTCCCTTTTATTATAGAATTGTCTGCTTTGAATTAATAACGTATCCACTTGACGACGTCGACACGTGGCTAATAACTTTTTAAATTCAACTAAAATATTAGGAGTTTATTAAGACTGGAATTGTGGAATGTTTTGTAAATATCTTGAACCGCCTCAACTTGAAAAATGAACATGTAGTGTTACTATAGTTATACCTAATTGAAATTGAGTATTTTAGAACAAATAGTTTTTTGTTTAACTTGATATCAAGGTTTTATTAATGGTTATTATCTTTAAATGTTCTCTAAAACCGCATTGAGCTGTCATCATAAATAGAAGAATTGTTATAAAAAAATTTAAATAAAAAATATTGTGTATTACAGTACCCTCATTACGAGTTTTGACGTTACGGAAACTACCTATAACCTATGACAGTTTACCAAATCGTAAAATCGAAACACTATGAATCAAGATCTATTGAAATATTTAAAAAATCTGTTAATAATAAATAATTATATTATTTAAGATTAAATAACTAAAGATATATATATTTTTCAACAGATTATTTTAAATGTCACTAAATTGTGATTCATAGAGTATAACAATAATTCTTATGGTTCGATTTTTCGATTTGGTAAACTGACATACTTTTCGTAACGTCAAAACTCGTACTAGGGGTACAGTAGAACCTCGATAATTTAAAAATCTCTGTTACTTCAAAAATAATCTGTTCCCTTCACCCTCAGACCTTAAAACCTCGAAAAGTTATTGCATTTCAGTGTTGACTTAAAAATGTTTGGATGCACTCTATAAATTCAAATTATCTTTATTCAAGTAGGCATTTACACGTACTTTTGAATCCAATGATCACATTAAATTGGTCAGTATAGTCAGTCCGTGAGTAAGCCACCACCAGCTCGGAATGCTGTCAAAGACCCAAGTTCCACACATTTCGATCAACAAAAATTCTTGTATGATATACTTTTAGATTTAAAACTAAGAAAAGGAAGATCTAACATATCTTGTAGAACCTTAGATGCGCCGAATATTCGGTATATTCGGCATCTTTTTCACTATTCGTATTCGGTCGGGTTATTCGGTTTTTCGGACACGGTAAAGAACTAAAAGACAACGACGAGACAATTTATAATTTATTTTTTAGAAGTCAATAAAATCTTATACATAATGTGTTGAATAATACTTAAAAATATAAAGCAATTTAGCTTCAAATCATCATTCTTCTCGAAATATATAAAGTTAACATATTTATTTTATTATTGCTAACCTACAATTAGTGCTTAGTATAATCAACATTTATTTTGAAACATATGAAGTCAACATATTTATTTTATTATTGCTAACCTACAATAAATATTTTCTATAGTCAACATTTATTTTGAAACATATTAAGTCAACATATTTATTATATTATTACTAACCTACAATTAGTATTTAGTATAGTCAACATTTATTTTGAAACTTAAATATAAATTTATTTTTAAGTTTCAAAACAATATTTTTAAACCACAAATCAACATGTTTGAAAATATCTATAAACATGTATAGCCATGCTAAGCTGATTTAAATTTATATAAATATAGAATGAAAAATAAACCGATACGGGCAGGGATTCGAACCCGCGACTACTGGGAAACCGTCCCGTCGCTCTACCAACTGAGCTACCGTATCGCTGTCCGTCTCGGTGAATTAAGCAACATATAGATAACGATAAAGCCGACCACATATGGAATACTTTCTCCTTCCTTGTCTAACTTTTTGAAGTCGAAAATTAAGCGTTACGAGTTATATTTTGTTTTTTGTATTTATCCTATGTCTGTCGCTGTTTTTAATATGAGTTTTAAATTTTGGCGTTTATATAGTATGTTATTAAAATGTATTGAGAGGCGTCCGTAAAAATACCGATTTCTTTAAAAACATCTCTCAGGGAATCTCTAGCTTTTAAGTTACAAATAGCCCATATAGATCTTTTTTTGTAAAAAAAAAATATAGAATTAATTTTCTCCAGCACTGTCCCATAATAAAATACTGTAAGACAAAATACTATGAATATAACTAAAATAATCGAGGCGAGCCGCATAAACGTCTGTTAATTGATTTACTTTTTTAATTGTAAAGACGGCTGAGTTGAGTTTGCTTGTAAGTGTTGAGGGTTGGGGGTTCCACTGGAGCTTTCTATCAAAAGTAACACCTAAGAAAAATGTTGAGTCAGTCAGTCTAACACTTCATTATTAAATAGTAAACTACAATTTTGACTTTTTACCAAGAGAGACGAAGCTTCTTAGCAATCCATGGATTCACAGTGCGGGTGCCGGGCCCATCGCGTTGCAAGGAGAAGAGTGCAAGCAGTGCCTGGGACTTGCGACCCAGGAGTAGGTTTAAGGGGCCCCTTTATTATGCGCAAAAACGCTCACCTTCACCCTCTACACTCCTCTCCCTACCTAACCAAATTTGGAAAGAACCTACTAATGCCGCCTTTGAAGTACGTTCTAGAAATGAACCGATGCTTGTTCTAGAAAGGCCAAGATCTTTAAGTAGGCTATAGAGAGATTTTGCTGTTATACCTCTCGCTCCCACTTCTACCGCGTACAAACTAACTATAAATTGATTCCTGGACAGTTCGTTGGTTAGTTCGTAATACTTATTGAGCTTGAATGTGTGATCCCTTGGGATGTTTGTTTCCCAAGGAACAGTAAGCTCCACAAGTATCACGCGCCTCAGATGTTTCGAATACAGGAATAAGTCCGGTCTGGATGACGAAACACCAACATCCCCAGGGATTTTGCTTATGCTTATGCTTATTTAATGCTTTTCATACGTGTCCATCATGAGAATCCAATCAGGAGCCGCGCTTAATATTGAATAAGGCTTCGCTTTTGATTTTTTGGAGGAGCCTTCTTTTACGAATTCTATAGATCGTTTGGTGGTTGTTATACCCTTCCGCGCTCTTGCTACTGAAAGACTAACCGCTTCCCGTATGATTTCTAATACCTTGTCGTGGCGACGCGAGTATTGACCTTTATCTAGAAGTACCCTACACCCTAGTAATAGGTGTTTCGCGGTTCCTATTGCCTCCCCACAGATGTTGCAAGACTTTTCGGTGGCTTTGCCCCATCTTACTAAATTACTTTGATCTGGGAGAGTCATTTGGAATGCATTAAGATAGAATATTAATAATGCTGGGGACCAATCATAAATTAAGGTGCGCCACTTCAAAGCTAGTGGAATACAAAAATCTCCTATGGTCACCCACTCGTTCTGAATTTCTAGGCTCATCGCGTGGAGTCGGTAATTATCGTTTTCGTCTTGTCGAGTAAAAAATTTTGTTATGTCTATGTCTTGAACTTTCCTACTTGATCCTAGCCCGACTTTATTTGTTTGAGATACTATCATAAATTTTTTATGGAATTAAAGTCGTGACTCGAGCTCTGAGGCAACTTTGTCTTTTGGGAGAGAAGTTACAGTATCATCTTTAGATTTTCCGATGCTATGTCTTTTGGTAACTCTTAGATGTTTGTAGAGATGGTTTCTTTAATTTTAATCCAAAATTGTTTCGGTCTCTAAATAAGGTTGAAGAGTCCGCTGAGTGCGCTAACCCGAGCCATAACTTCAATGTCTTTATGACGCTTGCATCTAACTTTGACAAAAGGGTTTTTATTATATCATAAACGAGGAAAGGCCAATTTAGACTTGATGTTAAAAAAATATCGTAAATCCAAGCTTTTTTGACGTTACTTATTGGTTAGTTGTCTATTTTTTTGAGATCATTTAAAAAGCTATCGACTATTACATCCAACGATGGAGTACGGCCTTGGTAATCGATTTTTTTACCTAAAAATTTAAACAGAGCTGCTTCCGTAACCGTACTAACGCACTGACCGCCTATTATAAGACCCGGATCGTAAGAGGTATATTTGGTATTCCGTCTACCCTAAATACTTGGTTTTGCCCTCAATCCGCCCGTCCACGTAGAGAAATCTATAACTACATTTAAAAGTACCTAACATTGTTTAGGATTACGTGTGAGTATCGCGAGATCATCTGCAAAAGCTAGTATAGATTCTGTGTATTTGTTGTTAAACTTAAACCGATAACCCCACTTTTTTTCATTTCCAATTAATTAGTCTACTAAAATATTAATAACTTTATTAAATATAATAGGAGAAATACAACAGCCCTGAAATAAACGTTATAATTAAGTGGTTTTGAATGGTTTTCATTAAAAATTATAGAGAATTTTAATTTTGAATAATATGATGCAATAATGCCGCGGACTACCGTAGGAAAGTTATACCATTTAAGCGCGAACATCATCTGTTCTTGTCGTACCGACCCAAAGGCGTTCTCTAAGTCTATCCAACAAACCGTAATTTGTCTCTCGCTAGTTCTAGCATCTTTAAGGCTTTCCGATATTAACGTATTATGTTCCAGGCATCCAGAAATTCCGAGCAAAACCCCTTTCTAGTGATTAGACCTGAAATATCTATTGTTAATCATGAATTCATTTTAGTTTGTAAAAAAAGATAAAATATTTTGGAAATTGTATTTGTTAGGGCTATCGGTCTAGTATCCTTAGGATTATTGACATTGTCGTTTTTCGGAAGGAGGACAAAAAGGGCTTTTCCAAATGATACCGGTATTTGCTGTCTTGACCCGATTTTACCGAATATATTTAAAAGATGTTTATGGAGCGACGGACATTTTTTGTAAACTATATAAGGGATACCATCCGGACCTGGTGCTAAATTAGATGGTTTCATTTTAATTATTTTATTGATTTCCTCCAAAGTTGGTGGGTTGGCTTGAAAATCTTCAGTTGGAGTCTCAGGTTTGTGTTCGTTTGGATCCACATATAGTCTTTGGTTTTCTGGCACTTCGTATGTGCTTTTATAATGATCGAAAATTTGCTCGTTGGTCAAGAGAAGCTTACCTTTTTGATCTTTCAAAATGTTTTTTGAGTATAAAGGATTTTTATCAAAGTCTACTTCATGTTTTGCCCGATCAAAGCTATCACGATTTTGCGTTATTTGATTTGTTATACCTTGGATAAGTTTAAGAATTGATCGCAATGCCCTAGACAGTTAGTGACTAAGTTGATTATCGCCTAAGGCTTTGGCTATACGAAGTTTCTTTATAAGGTCTCTTTTTTTCCTCCTCATTTTCATTTTAAAACCGTTTTCTTTATTTTTGTGAGCATAACGATTCGTAGATGGATAGTGCTCATTAAAGTAGTCGTAAATAGTATTTTGGAAAGTCTCTACTTGCGCATCGAGTACCTGATTTGAGCCCGGGTGCTCTAACAGGGCCGCTATATTTTGGTCATGTACTTTCCAGGTCGATTGTTTAGTATTTGGAATGCTAAGACGCGTCGAGATGGTCATGGACTCCTGGTAGTTTTCATTCAATGGCTCACCATGAGATATATGAGGGTTTACCCAAGATAGAGTTTACTCCATCCGCAGTGAAAACTGAAGATCTTACCGACGGTTGCCGCACTTCAGCACCATTGTGTGTTTTTAGATGTTTAATAAACCAGGCTCGTCGTAATTTTTCCCGCACGTAGGGCATTTCAGTTCCGTTATCGCGCCGTTTTCGCCGTAATTGTCAACCGGTGGACAGTTCTTCCGCCCCCCCTCTCGGACTGTCCTAGGGGTATTAATATTAATTTCGAACCAATGAAGAACACGTGTCAGAGCACTGTTTATTTTGTCGAAATTAGTTTTATTACGCTCAACTTTAAAAATAAGTGAGGTGTCATCAGCAAAAAGTACAATGTCATATAGTTCTTTTACATTTACGTAAAAGGGCAAATCATTAATACGTAAATATAAAAAGGTGCCAAGAATAGACCCCTGTGGAATACCCATTTTTAGGTGAGAACCAGCCGATTTACAATTATTTACAATAACAGTCGAAACTCTTTTTTTAGACCTCTGAAATTTAGGTAAGAGGCAATAAGATCAAGTTTGAGATTAAGTTTGCATAGTAATGTTTGATGGTCCACGCAATCAGAGGCTTTAGATAAATCACAAAACATCCCGATTGCATTCTGTGACTTTTCCTATGCGTCGTAAATGTGCTTAAGAAGCGTGGCACCCGCATCAGTTGTTTAACCCTTATCATCATCCTTCTTACGTTGTGGACACTCCACCTGTAGTGTTGCCAACTTTTTTGACTTGACTGTGAATATATAAAATGGTTTGAATAGGAAAAAAATATATAAAATAATAAGAGGGGTGTTATAAGTTTGACCTGTCGATCTGTGTATCAATATGTCCGTCTGTTTCATTCTAACAGCCAAACGCGTGGACGGATTTAATTGCGGTTTTTTTAATCGAAAGCTTGGTTCGTTGAGATGGTTCTTGGTTTGGTCGAGATAGAAACATACGATTGTCTTTAAGATATTGATGCTTTATTGGTTCGGGTGACACGTTCTTATGCTATATTGATAGAAATACTTAAGCAAGTGAAAATTTGTGTGTCCGTAGGTTTATTTAGTACAATAATGAAACCAGTAACATACCCATGTAACCAGTGTATATACCAATATAATGCCAATGTAACCAGTAACATTTTAAAAAGCAGGAAAAATAAATTAATGAATTAAAAAACCCCCATAGAAAACATAACAAAGACCTCTAAAAAGAATAAAAACAATAAGATTATGTACTTATTGAACATACGTCGGTTAAACGCATAATAAAAGAAGAAATTAAAATGTAAGTAAGTTACCAAGGCAAATAAAGAAGTTACGATATCGAATCTTATAGTCCAAGTCCTCAATAATTAACTTCGTAACTTAATTTTTAAAATTTTTATATAATTTTTTTGGTATATAATTTAAGCTCCTATCAATATAAAGTGAAAAAATACTGATAACTTTATTAAATATTTCGGGTGATAACAGATTCCCATTGACATTTGACTGACTGAATGTAATGTTAGAGACATTTCGTTTATTAATTAAAAATAGTTTTGTTCATCTGTTCTAATTCATTTGGTAAATAGTTAAATACATACCTATAAAACCCATAATGAGTATTTTGTTCTATGCATCGCAGTACAGCTTGGAAATAAAGTATTTTTGTATCAATATAAGTACTATATATCATATGTATTATAATCGTATATATTATATATCCCATTATAGCTAGAAAAATTGTATCGTATTAATTATTCTTACGCATTAATATATTTATTTGTATCCGTTTTTTTATAATAATTATATATTTTATTATTATTATTATTTTTTTCTTAAGAATTTTGTTGTGCTTTTCTGTTTTTTTATTATAATTATTGTTTTGGCACGCCTACCACAACCTCTCCTGTCCTTCCTAAGGTTGGCTGGTAGAGAATGTCTAAGTGGCATTAAGCCCGCCTTTTGTACATTTTTTAATTTGTGCAATAAAATAAATAAAATACTTTATTTGCATGCAAAAGTATAAAGTATAATTACCAAAAATAAAGTATGATACTTTATTATAAAGTATGGTTGGCAACCCTATTCACCTGTCCGAACGAAGCGCTTTGATTCGTCTTTTTTAGTGCTTACAGCGAAGGACTGGAACAGCTTGCCTGCGTCGGTATTTACGGCCGAATACAATGTGGGTGTCTTCAAGAGAATAAGTTTAGGTGGATAGGCTAGTGAATAGGTTGCTAGGTTAATGCACCTTACTACCTATGACTTCATTTTCACTTACCATCAGGTGGAATGTAGTCAACCATTAACTTAGTATGTAGTACTTATATTAAAATTATAATAAAAATAATGAACCAGATATCTGACGTACGAAGGTATCTGAGTACCTGCTCAAATGTACTCTCGCGCTGTATCTATATTATATCCATGGATGTTGGTAAATTTATTTATTATAATTATCCAATTATAAATCTGACATACATATTATTAGATGTATAAAAAATGTCTCCAAAATGGTGTTGTATCCACAGCCATTTAATTATAATCTTATAAGACAGACAGACAGACGATGACCTGAATTGATAGTACAACGATAAAATTAAGAATATCAATACATTTATGACGTGTTAAAATGTGCTAAAATCTTAATCCTACTACTATTATAAAGGCGAAAGTTTGTAAGTATGGATGTATGGATGTTTGTTACTCTTTCACGTAAAAACTACTGAATGGATTTGAATGAAACTTTACCACAATATAGCTTATACATCAGAATAACACATAGGCTATAGCTTATACATCAGAATAACACATAGACTACAATTTTTGAGGTTTTTAATGTGAGGTCGTAAAAAAAACACTGACTGAATCCTACAAGATAGATCAAAACAATTTACTACAGTATTGTACAACTTAAAAAGGTCTACAAAAAAGTCCGTGATGGTATATGTTTATCTCTTATAACCATTTTTTATCCTTTACTTTGTACGAGAAATAATGGCTTATTTACGAAGCGATTTTAAGCAATACAGTATTAATCCTTATCCAATTAAGTATCTTAAATACATTGTGCATTTAATAATGATCACGTGTTTCCAAAGCGAAGAATCTGCATGTTTATGCTGAAGGAAAAAGATCGTTAAATGTAGTTTATAGGAGCATACTGCAGTAGCTACCTATAGGCCTATGATTAGGGCTCTGCAGTGCTTAGTTACCGTATTTCTTACTTATTACTAGACTAGACGGGACGAACCTGAAGTCCACGCGAACGAAGTCGCGGGCAAAAGCTAGTATAGACATATTTCATGATATTGTGCAATAGTAGTTTTATATTATGGTGACTGGATGAAATGATATGCTTTTAATTATTATATTTTAATCGTAAAAGCCTCAATAATTTAATCAGACTTTAATATATTCTAAACCTTATGTTTGTTAATTTTCAGGAATGCATTTTTCTCAAGCTGTGTCTATTATACAAAGCCAAGTGGGTACGATACGAGGTGTCCAAGTACTATACAGTGATCAGGTAAATATAATCATTTGAATTGAAACATTGATTGTCTTGAATACGTGTTCAAGTAATGTCAAATGTTCACGACATTCATTCATAATGAAAATAAAAAACGTGTTCTAGCTATTAATGAACATATTATTTTCATTTAATAATAAACGTTTTATGCCTAATAGCGACGAGTAAAAATATCTTGACTTTAATAAATTCAAGCTGTGTTGGTGTATTCCAAGGTACAGTTCTTGGTTCCCAATTGGTTTTTATGTACACAAATGTTAATATGTAGATCATATTATTTATATTTACAAGCCTCAGAGGAGCATGTTACTACTTATCTCAGTTTCCTTTTCTCCCCAATAACACAGTGGGTTATCTGGATGACATATCTATACAGCTTTACTGGAAACATATAGTTGACACAAATAAAATAATACTGCTTATATAGGTATTATAATAAACATATCTTACGCTATTTTTTGTAAGTAATCTACAATTATAATATGCCTTATTTAATTTGTACGTAGTAAGTTTTGAAATTCGTTTATTTAACAAATAATATGTACAAAGTAGATATTATTTTTTATATTGGAAGTGCTACAGAGACAGACTCATCAAGTCTATACAACAAAGCCGCGGGACACGAACACCCTTATGACTTATCATAAACGATGTAAGAAGCTTTGTGTCGATTTTGATGTGTCGGTCAGTGTCTGTGGCACATATGTCTATAGGTTAAAAAACGTATCAAAGAAATATTTCGGAAATCTGATAATGTATATCTTTTTTTTTCAGAATCCACTTTCAGTAGACTTAGTAATAAACATGCCGCAAGACGGGATTCGGTTGATATTCGATCCGGTCGCGCAAAGACTCAAAATAATAGAGATATACAATATGAAATTAGTTAAGCTGAGGTACAGGTGAGTACTTCGGGCTGTTCTCTTCATTACAACTATACACAGTTATATGTTGGCAAAGTTAAGTTACAGCGTATAAAATAAAAAAATAGTATAGACTTTGAAAAGACGAGATAACATTATTTTAACCTTCATCTAATGTTTTTTAATAAAATTATAATAAACTTTATTGTAACGATTATTATTGAATACTAATATTAATTGAGAACGATAGCTTTAAATATATCTATTCATAATTCATAATTCTGATAATCTGGCAGAGTGTAATAAATAGGTTTGGTGTGGGATATCAGTAAAAAAGTATAAAATGGTTTAAATAGGATAAAAGTATTTGTGAGCATCTGTATTTTATGTTTTTATAGCTTCAAAAACGTATTTCTATGTACTTTTAGCACAAGCAAAAATTTTTTTGTAAGTTTTTAATGCTTGTTGGACAATCAACATTTAAATTTAATTAAATAAGCTATTCATTTCTAATTCAATTGATTGACGCTCTATTTCTCGGAACGAAATGTAAATAAGATTTGTTTTTTTTTTCATTTTCTAAACTATCACATAGAATTAAATACAAATTGACTATTAACAAATCGACTGTACTCGTACTTTTCTCTGAAAATTCTTAATCCATATTAATGTTTCTTTGGATCTCTTTGTCAGAAACAAAATATTTTCACATACTTTATTTGTATTAAAAAATATAAAGTATAATTACCAAATACAAAGATGGATACTTTATTATAAAGTATTCTACTTTATACCTTTGCATACATATAAAGTTTGTGAAAATACTTTATTTCCAACCTTTATTGCTTTGCAGAGAACAAACACTCACTATGAGATTTATGGGCTAAAAAATTCAACATAAAAGTAGGAACAGATAATGCTCTTATATTAATTGAAGCTGAGCCTGGTGACCGATAAGAAAACATTTTTTATTCTTTTATTGAGCAAATGACTATGAGAAGTTGGCATTGATATGTAAAGTCATAGGTTAATATTATCATTAGCTAAAAATATTTTCAACCTTAAATCTCCGAATAAAGTTCAATTATGTTTGTTAAGTGTAAACTTATGCTTAGAATCCTTTGTAACACGACAATAGAATGAAAAGGCTATTTGAAAAAAATACCTTTGTACAAGTAAAACACTTATTCTAAACTAAACCTTAAGTAGTAAGCAATAAAGTATATAAAACATATTATCAACATGGCTCTTACGCTATTTTTAAATGATACACAATGATATGAATGATATGTACACACTCGACCGAGGTACATAGAAGGCGGAGTGGGGGGGTTAGGTTTTTTCGTTATGGAATTTATTGATACGGTCGCCGGGCTCCAAGCCCGCGGATAAAAGCTATGCAATAGCTTAATAATACGACATCTGTGATAATAATAATAAAATATATGTATATAGAGTACTCACTCATTTTCTTACACTATTTTTTCGTGACTTTCTTTATTAATAAATGCACTTTGTTTATTCATATTTAAAACACTGTACACAAATTATACTAGAACAGATATTCACTGTTGTACGTGCGAACTTCGTAACTAGAGTCGTACCATGAAGTAAATACTAAATACAAAGAGGGTGCCCCAACGCCGAAACTCTAAGCAGGCACTAGGTACCAGATTGCAGGGCGAAGAGGGGGATTACGCATGCGCAGTAACGCCGATACAACCAAGGCCACCTAGAGACGAGTTGCTGAACTAAAGCGTGATATTTCAAAAAGTCATTAAGAGTTCTGCTATTCATCGATAAATCTCAAAACTAAAAAGTATCACCGCTCTACGCGTCGGAGTGGGAGGTATTAGGTTATTTTCGTTACGGAATTACTAAATTCGGTCTCCACGCTCAAGGCCCGCGATAGAAGTTATGCAATAGCTTAAATCAGTAATTTTTCACTTTTTATTGATAGGAGCTTAAATTATATGACAAAATAGTTTTATTTTAACGAAGGTAACTAACTGGCTTTCCAAACTTGAAATGGTAATAAATTAAATTAGAAACGAACTGTTTATTTATTTGAATTTTGATTGTCAAATAAACTTTGAAACCTCAAAAATAGTAAAAAATAAATCTGTATTTTCTGCTAAAAGCGCACAAAAATACGTTTTTAAGGCATTAAATGCATACAAGTTTAAAAATACTTCTTTTTTCCTTCAAATACTTTTTTTTTTCCTATCCAAACCATTTTATACTTTTTTTCGTTAAAAAAAGTTAGCAACCCTATTGGCACCCGTCGACATCAGTAAACCTATGCTGTTTATTCTAGAGTGATACCAAAAGGAGAAGTGCTAAAAGGGGGACCTAAAATAATTGTGGCATTTTGGGCAATCTGGTTCTCTAGGGACTAATTTATCTACCGAATTTCTTGCGTTAAGATTTTTCATAGAGATACTGTTAAAATATCAACATTATACTTTGATTTATTCTTATCCTAAAATAGAAACATATTTAATTTTAACAAAAAAAAACATTTTCTCTATACAAAGATGATGTCAGTGAACAGATTAACAATATCTCACCTTAACTAGACTAGGAAATCATAATTCTTTTCAGCGGAATGTCATTCAACTCTCCGGAGATAACGCCATCTATCGAGCAGGTGGAGCACTGTTTCGGGGCGACCCACCCCGGCCTCTACGACAGTCAGCGTCACTTGTTCGCTTTGAACTTCAGAGGACTATCCTTTTATTTTCCCGTTGATAGTAAATTTGAGGTAAGTTATATATTTTGCAACTGAAACTTACGTGCAAATGAAAATGTATGACAACAATTCCCCGTAATCACATTTTTTTCACACATCTATTAGGCAAATGTATGTTTAAAATATTTTTAAAGTTTTTACCACTGTGGCTACCGAGACTCCTTCCGCGGATCGGTACACGGAGATTCTCTATAGCCAATAACCTATCACTAATAATATATTGTATTATTGAAGCCCGGCTACGCGCACGGCTTGGGCTCACTGCAGTTCCCTAACGGCGGGTCACCCGTAGTCTCCCGGACCACGATATACTACGGCTCGCAACACCAGGTTAGCCACGGTCATTCAAATTTGTCATTTCAGCAACGGCATCGCCGCCCGCTCCGGCGAATTAAGCGTCTACATCTGTTAGTTCGGTTTGGACCTGACATTATTGAATAACTTAATGACATGTGTTTCATACCCTACACTACCCCGCAGCTGTCTCGCTCCGGCGGCGGCCGCTGCTCGGCCCCGCTGGCGGAGCTGCCGCTGTCGTGTTACCGGCACCAGCTGCACCTGCGCCGCTGCGACGTGCTGCGAGCGCCCGCCGCCACGCTGGGCCTGCGCCTGCACATATACACCGAGGGTGACCTTTCAAAATTATAAAATCGTACATATACGGTGGAGATTCGTGTTTTGAAAAAATACCCTTCGTTCTCGGTCTGTAACTAGAAGAAAGAAATATAATTCGGGGTCGCAAGTCGGATCCCTCACTGAAAGACATTCTCCTACCGTGAACTCACGGACGGACCTGCGGTTCGAGATTTCGTGCTACATATAACTTATAAGACATATGACAGATATTGGAACGAACCGGACCGACCGGACCGCGCCTCATCAGTATTCATCTTGTCGCCAGGCACGAGGACCGGCGAGCCGGCGTCGGCCCGCAGACGAGTGGTCCGCTTCGGGGACAGCTGCCAGGCGGTCGCTCGCGCACTGGCGGCGCCGGCGAGACTCTACTACAAGGCCGACGACAAGATGCGCATACACAGACCCACCGCCCGCCGCCGCCCGCCGCCCGCCTCCGACTACTTCTTCAACTATTTCACCCTGGGACTGGTTAGTGTCGTACTACTCCTACTCTACTACAACACCGGTCTCATATTACCTCGTGTCCTTGTAAGATAAACAACTATCCGTCAATAAAGCGGTGGTACCGTGTGTCCCCAGGACGTGCTGTTCGACGCGCGCACGCACCAGGTAAAGAAGTTCGTGCTCCACACCAACTACCCCGGACACTACAACTTCAACATGTACCATCGATGCGAGTTTGAACTCAACGTGCAGCCCGACAAGTTAGTGTGGCGTCTTATCATGGCGACGATGCGAGTCAATAAGTTACTTCGTTTAGTTGTTTGATGATTTTTTCTCGAACTGCTTTCCTTTGTAAAATACTAATCGATTACATGTACATGTGCGACGCATCGCCCGCACGACAGAATAACTTAAGACAAATAATACTATGGAAGTGGGCACCACACGCCGCCGGACCCAACCGAGTCGACCTTTAGGAGCTAGAAACTTTACTGGCACCGAACTTACACCGAACCGTACCGACAGATGCGAGTCCAACGCGCTGGTGGAGTCGCTGGGCGCGGTCTGCATCACGGCCTACAGCAAGTGGGAGAGCGTGTCGCGCGCCCTGCGCGTATGCGAGCGCCCCGTGGTGCTCAACCGCGCCTCCTCCACCAACACCACCAACCCCTTTGGCTCCACCTTCTGCTACGGATACCAGGACATGATCTTCGAGGTGGGTTCCCATTCACTTTTATATTTTTATATTTATTTATATTTATTACAAAAAAAAAACAAGTGTGCACAGCGGTTGCATTCCTCCTCGTTCAAAGTGCACCTTGCCAACATTTTGCACTCCGGATCACCTCCCCCTTGGGAACCTCCGACCACAACCACATGGTGTTAGGCGAGTATGGACATACATGTCAGCAGATTGGGATGAGATGCGGCTTTTTTTCCATGACGGTATGTTTGCTCCTCTTCTTTGGATCCGTCGAGTTGCGCGGATGCTATAACCGATGTGGGGCATCAGACGATGGAGTATTTCATTCCTGTTGCTGACGTATCCATCGGTACCAAAGCTCGCCCTTGGTTCGAGGTGGTCATGTTGAAGACCGAAAACTTTCGTCATACCTCATTTGGGCTCATGATGTATCAGCCACTCTGCTCTAGACATGTGCAGCTGAGTTGTCTTTCAAGACTGGAATAGCGGCAGCATTCTGGAAGCTTGCCAACGTGCAACCGGTGCCCAAAAAATGCAGCCATTCCGATCCTGCCAGTTATAGGCCGATTTTAATCACCTCCATACGCAAGGTAATGGAGCGTGTATCGAAGTCGCGCCTTCTAGCGTACCTAGGAGGTAACGATCTCCTCAGTGACTGACAGTACGGGTTTCGCCGAAATAGATCCACGGGGCACCTTCTAGTGTATGCTACACGGTTAAGGCGAGGCCAGCGAGAATAAGAAATAATATGGTCGCCGTCTCTCTGGACGTTTCGAGGGCATTTGCCAGGGTTTGGCAAGCTAGCCTTATAAGCAATAAATAAGCTTTCGGCGTATATCTGCTCTCTCTCTGCTGAACATTAACGATCCGCTGAAGCCTGGTATCTATGGGTTTGTAGACGAAAGCACAGTTGTAGAAAGATATATGCCGAGTACTCGGGCTAGTCGAGATCAAGTAAAGTCTGAAAGAGAAGCCATGGTGCAACGTTTGAATGACAAACTTCAGGCAGTCTTCGCATGGAGCAATGCCAATCTTGTCAAGTTCAACGTCACCAAAACGCAGACGTGTCTGTTCACCGCCAAAAGGAGCCCTTTCACCTTGGCTCCTACTTTCCAGAATGTATCCTTGGAATACAGTGACCGATTTCAGTTGTTAGGTTTAGAGATTTCCTGTAACCTCAACTTTGGTCGGTTCATTGAGTCCAGAGCAAGAGCAGCTGCAGAAAATCTTGCCGTTCTTTCGCAGGTCTGACAGTACCGATACCGGGACAGATACTTGTATTTTACAAAGCACAGATCCGGTCGTATGAGGAGTACTGTGGTCACATATTTGCTGGTGCTGCAAAGTCTCATCTGGCTGTTCTGGACTAGATTGAGAGGCGAGCAAAGAGGCTTATAGGTGATCCCGAACTGGTCGAAGCCTCGAAGTTGAAGTTGAAGAATGGAGCTAAAAAAGGCTTCGAACCGATCGTTTACGAATTACTTCGACTGAGACTGATTATTTTTCGTAGGTGATGTCGAACAACTACATAGCGTCGATAACGCTGTACCAGCCGGAGGGCGCGCGTCCGCACTACGCCGTGGCCTCCCTCGCGTGACACGAGAAGGTACGCTCCGACCACACTACACTACAGCACACCACACTACACTACAGCACACCACACTACACTACGGCACACCACACTACACTACGGCACACCACACTACACTACGGCACACCACACTACACTACGGCACACCACACTACACTACGGCACACTACACTACAGCACACCACACTACACTACAGCACACCACACTACACTACAGCACACCACACTACACTACGGCACACCACACTACACTACGGCACACCACACTACACTACGGCACACTACACTACAGCACACCACACTACACTACAGCACACCACACTACACTACAGCACACCACACTACACTACAGCACACCACACTACACTACAGCACACCACACTACACTACGGCACACCACACTACACTACGGCACACCACACTACACTACGGCACACCACACTACACTACGGCACACCACACTACACTACGGCACACTACACTACAGCACACCACACTACACTACAGCACACCACACTACACTACAGCACACCACACTACACTACGGCACACCACACTACACTACGGCACACCACACTACACTACGGCACACTACACTACAGCACACCACACTACACTACAGCACACCACACTACACTACAGCACACCACACTACACTACCGCACACCACACTACACTACGGCACACCACACTACACTACGGCACACTACACTACAGCACACCACACTACACTACAGCACACCACACTACACTACAGCACACCACACTACACTACAGTACCACCCACCGGGGCGTCTCGAGTTTTTTTTTTGTTATATTTATATTTTTTGTAGGTCTCCCCGAGTAAAGGCGGGCAGTTCACTTGAATGCAGCCCGCCCGCAGCTCCCTCGACGAGTGTGACTCTCGCGTGAACATATCCCGCACCCGACGAAGGTAACAGTATTTATATTGTGATAAAAACAGTGAAAAAAACTCGAAAAAAATGTGAGTGATCGATCTCAGGGCGTGTGAGTTGTATTTTATTCAATAACGGATTGTTAATTGTAATAGAAGAATGTGTTCTTTAAGTTTTACGTTGATATCTGAAAAAAATATCTAGTTGTTAAGATGTAAATATGGGGGGTTATGATTTGGATTGTATTTTTTCTAAAATTGGAATGGATATGTGATAAAACAAAAAAAAAATGTGCAAAAAATATTTTTTCACCGGCACCGTGGGTCATAGTGGCTTCTAGATTGACCTATGATAGACCACAGACAAACTTATTGGACTCTCGGATATAATATTTTCATTATTACAAACCTAACAACAGCAACTTGTAGAATATTTTTGTCTATGGTCTTTTTTTCATAATTTTAAATTTAGCCGATTCGATTCTTTTTTACAATCTTATAATTGTAGCAATCAATCGAAATGTGTATTCATTTGTTATGCAATATTATGTTGACATAAACCAAAAATAGACTATTTTGTTAATTTAATAAGGACTTGTAAATATTCTTTCCTTGTGTTTGTTCTATCTTTTACTTTTATTTTACCAAACTTTTGTTAAAATCACGATATTATGAAAGTGGTTCAATAAAAACTTTTAAAAATAATTATCTATTCCCTTGACTTGATTTCGAAAAAAAAAATATTCGTGGCAATTTTGAGTAACGAGTTACCAGGATAGTTAAAATGATCTCATATCTGCAACCTCTCCTGCTCGTCGCTCTACTGCTCTACAGCGGGCTGCTGCTGCGCCCGCATGAGCCATGCTCTTCTAATATTTGAATGGGATGTATTTGATATCGCTAAAATGTTTTTCTATTATTATTATAATGCCCGTTTTATGTTAAAAAAAAGTTTACGCTAATAGATGTGTTGTGTACCTATGCAGCGTGTTGATAGAGCGTGCTTATCTACGATATTTAGGTTCTAAAGCAATTTATTGAATATAAACATCCTTGCACGCCAAGACGAGGTGTAATGGGGGTGTTTTGTACATTTACTATAATAAGTTATGTAACTAACGTAACGCTATCAAAGTATCCCGTTCAAATTAATTACAAATATTCGGTTCGAGTCAATGTCAAGTAACATTTTTCAATTTAACGTTTTTTTCTGAACTTAAATACCGGTTAATTCGGCTTGGACTTAATTGTTTTAATAAAACTAACCACATCGATAGTAATAACGACTCTAATTTAATAAAAAGTAAGTATAAACAGTCTCTAATAGTCGTGTAAGTAAAGCTTGCCAACATTATTTAAATTGACTACACACTTTAGCATTCGCCGACGACATCATCGCTAGTGGTGGTAGCCGTGGTACCACTGCTAGTGAAGGCTGTCTCGGTCATCCAATTAACTTACTCATTAGTTAGCCAGTGTGGTCATATCAGATAAACATTCAGGTATTTTGTGTAATGTATCGTAAATGACGTCGCTCGTAGACAACTGATAATACTGAACTTTGAGAAATGTGGACGAAGCAGAGAACTAAAACACACGGAGAGGAAGGGCCGGCTTTAGGCGTTCAGCTCCCTCACCTCGAGAGACGTAGCTATTAAAGCTACCACCTCGATGTTGTGGATGATATTCCCCTCCTGGACCTTCCTACGCCGCCGAGTCAGCACTAGCACCATAGCACTTCTTTTTTCAAGCTCAATATCTTTTCTTGACATAAATATAATATCAAACTTTATAATTCCTTGATTCTCGTACTATTGAAGAAAATATACTTGAAAAAAAAACTTGTAACGGTTGTTAACTAAATAAAAAGGTACCGATTCTTAATATTATCATATTAAGTAATGAATGTAAGTAGGAGGTGCTTTAGTTTCACGGATCAATATCGATGTGGTTATGTTTTAGGCTTCATAGATAATTGTGAATACTATTTACAATATAGTCAAATATACTTTGTCCGTTTGTATACCTCATAATATGTTTTGGCGATGCGCAGGCAACCTTCAATTTCGTTTACCTAATATTTAGGTCGGAATTTCGATGAAATGAGCTTAAATAGGCTACATCGCTTAGGCGTCGGTTGTGATGTTACAGTTCGTTAAGGCAATATGATGCTTGAGATGTGGCAATAAGGTGTTATATTGCTTTGATTGAAATATTGTTTTTGGACTAAGAACTACTTTTTTACGATTAAGATACACTTTGGGTTAATTATTTTAAAATGTTTATTCTGTAGAAATCGCAGAAGTTATACTTAAAATGAGGTAAAGCTGTCTGATAAAGTAGAAATAGATTTATCAGTATTTGGTCCAAAAAGTGTTTCATAGTTATTAAATAATTTATTTATGCACAAGTAATGTGTACTCGCCGTGAAGTGGCTGTGGTGCCATAAAAAAAAATAAAAAATTGACAAATAATACATTAAAAAAAGTATTAAGTTTAAGGTAGCGTCGGCTACACCCTCTATAGTATTGTACAGACAAACAACAGATACCAATAATACTCATATTATCACCTAAATCGTACCTTACTTTTAATGGCAATACATTTTAGGATTTCTAATATGTATCATAGTTTTTGAACCATTTAGTGAAAAACGTGAAGTATTTTTTCTGTGCAATACTAGAGAGATATTTTTATATATACGTAGGTTAGGTTTGTCTCGCTGTGTCTTGTACTCGCAGCTTATCACTTTATTCATATTGTTATTGTATTTTAATTATGTCAGCCCTTTGAAATCCCGTTTGAGTGCTAAATAACACGAATGTCAAAAGTGCACAGATTAATAAATAAGCAGAGGCTGACGTGAAGTAAATATAACTTAGTCTGTACATGTAGCGGTGTAAGGTAAGTGTAAGAGAGCAATCTTTTATAATAAAGTCACGAAGCATAATAATTATCTTTCTAAGACTGTAAATTTTATTGCCGGAGGTATTGTTGTGGTATTGTTAAGTAACCGGTTGTTATTATTATGTTTGTATATAAAATGTGTGATTTATGCTATATTCAGTATTTTATCTCGAATCGTTTAAATTTCAAGCCACGTGTGAGGAATTTTCATTATTAATATTTATGTTCGAATATCTTTACCGCGTCTTTAGAATTGTTTTATTTCTATTTTATGTTTTCTTTTTATTTATTTATGTAACAAGGAAAGTAAAATATATATTCAACGACCTTTTAAGTTCCTATTTAAATACCCTTAAATGTAGCTGCAATTGGTGTGTATATTTATATTTATTATTTATATCAATTGATTATATTTTGAATTTAGTATAAATCACCGAAGAACAAATACCTCGGGTGAATGATTAATATTAGAAAAAATGAAGGTCGTTTGTGCTGTATGAAGTAGTCCAATGATGTGTGTGTATAATATATAAATACATAATATATAAACTAAACTTCATTATTTGTATGAGTGTGCGTGGTTGTTGGTCTGTGTGCTTATTGGTTCTCAGTTTCTCTTCTATTACTACTGTTGCAAATACTATTTATTTATTTTGTCTCTAAAATATTAAATGAATATCAGAATAAATAAAGTCTTAATGTTAATAGATATATGGCGTGGGCACGAAAGAGTATGAGTAATTGAATAACATCTTCAATATATTAATAGCATATTGTTATCTAACAGAAGATAACAGCATCCATTGCCTCGCAGATAGCGCCATCTATCCAATACATTTGTAATTATCTTAGTACATTAACATTCTAACCTGTCTACAAATTTAGAATATTATGTTTTTTAAACTGAACTTTTTAGATAATGTTATTTACATTGTAATTTAAATCATTCATTACGTCTTAGATAGATAATCAACAAATCATTATTATTTTATATAAATTCAGATAAATTATAAAAACTTGTGAAGAGTACGTTTTATATTTGTATAAATTAGTATCTCATTATTTTTGTTATTTAATGGCTTTGTTATACTTAATGTATAGTTTAATTTTTAATTATTACTTTCTTATTATTGCAATAAAATTATATTATCAAGTAAATCTTTACTGCATTTCATGGATTTATATTTCGTGTAATCAATGATATGGAAATTGTGATGATTCATTTTTTTATAAACCGATCCAAGTGAGTACAAAATATGTCTCAAAAATACCAATAAAGGATTTCATAGCTATATGTCTTTTTACTTTAAAACTTTATAGACTTTTGACAGACCATTGGTCTCTTTTTGTTTTTATGATGATTGATTGAATATTAGCAGAAGTCTTATTTTGAAAGTATCATTATTTTGCATCAAGGTACTAATTGTATTAAATTGTAGAATCAAATTGCAGATTGCAGCAAGGTAGCTATGTCCAAGGCTATTAAGATGAGGTCCCATTTCCCCTTTTTTAAATATCAATTAAAAGTATGTCCTCGACACCAGTGTGACAATTGAGAGATATCCTTTTACAGATTTTATTCATCTTCAAGCAATGAAAAAATACAATAATTTAATAAAATATAAAAAAATATGGAATCACAAAAATTACAAAAGGTACAATGTATCTGCCTATACATAATAAAAAACAGATTGCTACTTTAGTAGCATTTAATTTAAAAAATATTGAAATAAATACAGATTCAAATGTTGCGGCTACTTTTGAAACTTTTTTTAAAGAAATTCCTGTAACAGTCACGCGGAATTTAAATTCTTCACCATTTAATGCAATCGCCGAATTGACGAATAACGTGCGAGTCAGTGACAAATGTTTTGTTTTTAAACCTGTTTCATCATATGAAATTGTTAAAACGTTTAGAAACCTAAATATGAAAAAAACAAAGGATCTCTGGGGTATGTCAGTTAAATTACTTACCACTGTTATAAATGACATTGCTCCCCAATTATCCTTAATTTTTAACAAATGTATTGAAACCGGTACATTCGCAGATTTAATGAAAATAGTAATGTAGTTCCTTTGTTTAAAAGTGGCGATAGACTTGAACCGGGAAATTATAGGCCAATATCTATTTTGCCTACCTTAAGTAAAATCTTCGAAAAAAATATTCTCAACCAAACGACAGAATTCGTTTACAGCAATAAAATCATGCATAGTAAACAATTTGGTTTCACCAAAGGTAAATCAACAACTGATGCGGGTGCCACGCTTCTTAAGCATATTATCGACGCATGGGAGAAGTAACAAAATGCAATCGGGGTGTTTTGTGATTTACCTAAACTCTTTGATTGCGTAGACCATCAAACATTACTATGCAAACTTAACCACTATGGTGTTCGTAGTGCTGACTGAAAGAGTTCAGACGGTTGATGTAAATAATTGTAAATCGGCTGGTTCTCACCTAAAGATGGGTGTTCCACAAGGATCTATTCTTGGCCCCTTTTTATTTTCACTGTATGTTAATGATTTGCCCTTTTATGTAGAAGGACTATGTGACATTGTACTTTTTGCTGATGATACCTCGCTTATTTTCAATGTTGATCGTAATAAAGCTAATTATGACAAAGTAAACAGTCAAAATTGTAGTTTACTCCTTAACAATGAAATGTTAGAACTGACTGACTCAACAAGTTTCTTAGGTATAACTTTAGATAAAAAGCTCCAGTTGAACCCCCATCTCTCAACACTCTCTAGCAAACTCAGCTCTGCCGTCTTTGCAATTAAAAAAGTAAGACAATTAACAGATATTAATACGGCTCGACTCGTTTATTTTAGTTATTTTCATAGTATTTTGTCTTACGGTATTTTACTGTGGGGCAGTGCTGCCGAAATTAATGTAAATATTAATTTCGAAAAATATAGTTATTTGTTTTACAAAAAAGAGCTATACGGGCTATTTGTAATCTAAGAGCTAGAGACTCCCTAAGAGATGTTTTTAAAGAAATCGGTATACTTACGGTTGCTTCTCAATACATTTTTAATAATATATTATATATACGTCAAAATTTAAATACTTTAAATACTAAAAACAGCGACAGACATACGATAAATACAAGAAATAAAAAAAAAATAAAAATAACTCGTAACGCCTAAATTTCGACTTTTCATTTCAACAAAAAGTTAACAAATCCTTCATGGGCTTCAGTGTACGCATATATAATAAGGTTCCACAAGATATTTTGGATCTTCCTTTTCTTAGTTTTAAATCTAAAATTAAAAGTATATTATTAAATAAATCTTATTATAAAATTCAAGAATTTTTAGATGTATGGAACTTGGGTCATTGACTCATTTGCAGGGTTGATGTTATAATGTATAAGTCAAACATTATAAAATTTCATTTAAAAAGAGCAACTGTTGAGTTTCTGGCCAGCTCTTCTCAGCAGAACAGCATTCCGAGCTGGTGGTAGCTTACTCACAGACTGACTATACTGACTAATTTAATGTAATTGACGATTCAAAAGTGCGTGTAAATGCCTACTTGAATAAGAATATTTTGAATTTGAATTTAAACCCTGAGGGACACCCGCCCTGATGGGGTCGGGGGTTGACAAAACGACTTCCCCTATGTAGCGAAAGGAGCGATTCGACAGGTAGTCCCGTATGATGAGTACGAGTCTGTCCTACACCTTGAACTGGTATAGCTTGTATACCAGTCCATTGTGCCAGACCCTGTCGAACGCCTTAGCTACATCGAGGAAGAGCGCTCCTGTCCTATGCTTCTTGGCCCTCACAGTGGCCCCTATCAGTATGTGGTCCGTGAGGCGTTGCACCTGATGGGAACATGAATGGTTGGCTCTAAAGCCGATCTGCTCATTTGGGATGATTTTGAGTCTCTCGACTTCCGATCTAAGTCTACAGAAGATGATTCTCTCATATACTTTGACTAATGGGACGGTAACTACTAGGCAGATGCCGGGGTTTGCCCGGCTTATGGAACCCTATCACTATGGCCTCTTTCCACTGGGCCGGAAACGAGTCACCGGCCAGTAGAGCGTTGAAAATGGTAACCAATAGGTAAATTAAAGGAGGCGGAGGAGGAGGAGAGGAGGAGCTTTATCACTTTATTAGTGATCCTATTGGGACCTGGCGATTTCTTGGCGTGAAGCGCCCTAACTATGGACGTCACCTCGTCTAGGTTTTTTCCTTAATTGGCGGACCAACCGGTGGCTGAGAACACATTATATTGACCGATTTGTCGACTATTTCGACATGATCGCGATCAACCGATTGAGCAGACAGATGGCACTGGCTCTCTAGACTGTCGGCTAAGCACTCAGTTTTGTCAGGGTCGTCAAACGCGATGGCGGAGTTAGCTCCAACCAAGGGAGGCATATCTGAGACAGTGTCCGCCTTCAACGCTTTCTGCAACCGCCAGAATGCCTGGTGTGTTGGAGTCTTCGTCCAGTTAATAATAGTTTTTGTCACGGATTCCCTAGGGGGGGAGGTCCTAGCTGAAATAGCCAGCCAGAATGGTTGCGTTACCTAATTGGAGTAAGGACTTAAGGTCCCTCTCAACTAAGGCTTTATTGGGAGAAAAATAGACGGATGCTAGTACGATCGACCGATGGCCGGTCATACCCACCTGACATAATGACGCTTCTACTTTAACTAGTTGGGGCGGATCGAGCGGAGTGCAATGAAGAGACCTTCTGTAGTAGATGATGGTTCCTCCCTTCGCGGTTGCTCTATCGTTCCTAACGAGACGAGACGCGATGCGCGGATCCCGATTTCACGGCTTCAGAAAGGTCTCTTGTACTAACAAGACGTCTATCTGGTGCGTGACCACGAAGTCGCGTTAGCCCGTTCGCGTTGAATGTAGCGACAGTCAGAGAGCGAGGTTTTACCCTTCCACGCGATGTCATCATGTTGACATCGTGTGTTCGTATATCGATTTGATTAGGACGGCGTGCTTGAGGAGCACTTCCATCCCCGCGGGAGGGTTCCGCGCGGAATCCCTCATTTCGTTTGAAAGGACTAGGAGCTCTTCGATGTCTATTACACCGAAGAGGCTCGTGACGCACGCGAGCGAACTCGTAACTCCGTCGGTGGAGTTACGAACCGGCGGCGGCGGCAACGACTGGGGGACGGGCTGTGGGATAATCCTCGGAGGCTTCACCCAAGCGTTCGCGATCGCGTTCGCGGGTGCCTTAGGGGCCTGGGATGCCTGAGGGGCCGCGGGCCTCCTAGGGGCTAGAGGAGCCCATGAAAGCTGGACGAACCGAGTAGGATGCCTTGCCGGCTGTGTCCTGCGCGGCACTTTGGGACACCAACGATAATTCGCGGTCGTCCAGGCACTTGACGCACTTTGGACGCGCGTGACAAAAACGTTGGGAATGTCAATAGAGCTGGCAGCGACGATACTGACCAGGAAAACCGCGACCGCGTGGAGGTTCGACCCTAAGGCCGGAGAGTTGGCAGACTGCCTTGACGTTAAAAATTTGCTTTCCTTTCGGGGAAAGCTCGAGATGGACGAGAACGATATCGAACGGGACCCTAATGGTCGCTCGGTACATGCGGTGCACCGAGATGACGGGGAACGATTGGGACTTAAGGTCCTCGAAAATCCGCTCAGTAGTGAGCTCCACGGGGAGCCTTCGGATGACCGTTAAGCGGCGTTCATCTTCTTGCGTGTAGGTGTGGTATCCGTAACCACGTTCGCGGAGGAGACGAGTCAGACCACGGTGGTCCGACGAAGACGCGGTTTGAACGCGGATACCATCGGCGGTATTTTGGGCGGACGTGAAATGGAGCTTGTGCTCCGTCATAAGTGCGGACAGAGTGTCCCACTTAGACTTGTCCCTTAATTAAAGCACCGCGCGGGGGACTTCCGTGGCGCTGAAGGCGCGGACGACGGCGGCGCGGACGCGGGCGCATCGGGCGCGATCGGCGTGCGTTCGCGAGTCGGGCCCGGGTCCGAAGAACGAACGGGCGACGCGGGTTCGCTACTAGCGGGTTTTGAGCCCCGTTTTCGCGGTACGATCGAGGAGAGCGCTTTCGTCGCCTTCCTCTTGGCCGATTTGGACTGCACGGTCGTGAAGCCGTTGTCCTCGTCAGCGTCCGAGGAAGTCCGATTGGCCATCTGAAAGACCCATAAGGGCTTGAACAGTACTTATGTATGGTTGAAGTCAGATTTTCACCCTCCTTTTCTTCGATACCAGTGAACGACAAGGCATTTCAACGGGTCTGGTTATCCACCTCCTCAACTTAAGCGGCTACATTGTGTATCAGTGATTTTAATAATTCAAGTATACTTTATATCACACTTATAGATGTTTATTGAACATAATCAAAATATGACCATGTATACTTGAGCAATTCTGAGCTACACAATCGACATTACATTGACCATCAACATGCAGGTCTAGTTTTATTAAAATAAAAAAAAACGATTTTGTATTATGTGTATTAGACATTCAGTTAGCTATATGCATTGACAAAATTTTCAATACTGACCATTCACAAATAAAAAGCCATTTCTGAGACGGTTTGCACGGTTCGATACCATAGTGCGCTGGTCGATCGTACCGCCGCAAACGCGATGACCCTATATTTTAAATCTGAAATATCTTCAACAATATTCATTTAAATTACATGCTGTAAAGGGCTATATTGTTTAATATTAAATGTAAAATGTATTTAAGTTACTTAATTAGATAAGGATTAAAGCTGTATTGCTTAGAATTGCTTCGTAAATAAGCCATTATTTCTCGTAAAAATAAAGGATAAAAATTGGCTATTGTGGGTTATCCTAGTCTAATTGGCTATTGTGGGTTACCTATTGCCACCCGTTGGTCGAGTGGTTAGCGCAGACGCCTAACGTGTCACGACGCAATGGGGCTCGGGTTCGATTCCCGGCGGAGACAGGCATTTATGTGATGAGCATGAATAATCAGCTTGGTTTAGAGCGTTTAGAGCAAGCTGTCGAGGGTATTTCTAAATAATTAGTAGGCATCAACTCCTATAAATTAGTAAACAAGTGTTAAGTTTATGACTTTTTGTGTCGTACTCATTTGTAGTGATTGTCGATGTGATCTTTGAGTACCTACCTTACCTAGTCTTTTATTACTGTGTTTGATTGGTCGCTTTGTGTCTCAGTTCTGTTACTAAATTAGTTTTAACATTGTAACCTTAGGATTAGATTTCGTGCAACATTTACACATATTATGTGAAATATGTAAATGTTGTAATGACTTTGAATCCCTTTTTTTAATTAAATTTCTACATGATTTATAAAATATGTGTGTGTGTATTAGTGTACACATGTAAGAAGTGAAACTTCTTTATGACGTAATTTTTTGAAAAATGATTCACTAATTAGATAAAGTTTAAGCAAAAATAAAGATGGCGCGTAACAGAAAACGTTACAATTTTTTGACATTGCTATAAAATTTCTCCCATCCGTCGATAAAAAAGTTTCACTTCAAATATGGCGCGTAACGGAAAAATGTGACTTAGAAATAAAGATGGCGCGTAACAGAAAAAAGTCATAATTTTTTGACATTGCTATAAAATTTTATCCCATCTGTCGATATAGAAGTTTCACTTCAAAAAGATGGCGCCTAACGGAAAAATGTGACGCGTAACGAAAAAATTGTTCACAATTTTTTTTTCCAACCCCGATAAAGAAGTCTCACTTCAAATATTATATTTAATAAAATAAGGATCCGCGTGAAAATTTCGACAATGTAATAAATTATAAATGTAACAGTAAAAGTAACATGATTCAAGACTTGTCATATGGGTAGGTAGATAGGTAGGTTTCATATATACGAATATTAATAAAAATAAACATTTAGAGTTAAAATGATTTACAATCACTATAAACGCTATGATGAAGGGATTTATATTATCTATCTGTTGCCCGTGATTCTTTATGACTACGATCATAAGCCATATAAATATATTTTTACAGTCTACGTGGACGCAGTCACGGGCAACAGCTATCCCTAATAAAGTACTTTACCTAAATAAGTGTAAAAACCTTTTGGCCTTCATAACGAGGCTTTTTTTCCTATATAGCGCGGGCAAAGCCGCTGGGAACAGCTAATTATCGCATAAGAACCTCTTCCCCGCACGAATAAAACTATTTCTATTTCGGATAAGAACCATCTAGACGAGCATAGCTTTCGATTTAAAAAAAACCGCATTCAAATCCGTCCACGCGTAGTCAAACCATACTATACCATACTAATGGTATTTCAAAATAAAGAAATAATTTAGATTTTATAGATATTCCTGGATATCATTTTAAAAAACTGTTTTAATATTTTAAGTTTTAAAACAAAATTGGACCTTTTACGTAATTTCTCGATTTTGTTTCGTTTTGTAAGTAGGTATAAGTATTACATACATATTAAAAAAATATGTAATACATACTAAAGTATATTAAAGTTAAATGTTTTAAATGAAAAATATATGCTTGTACTAAGTTCCACTATTTAATGATTTTATATTTATGCTATGCGACCGGTTTCGAACATCATCGTCAGGCATATGTCGTCGTCAGTATGCCTGACGATGATGTTCGAAACCGGTCGCATAGCATAAATATAAAATCATTAAATAGTGGAACTTAGTACAAGCATATATTTTTCATTTAAAACATTTAGCTATGAAGTTCCATCAAGAAATATCAACACAAAGTGTAAATTACTATATTAAAGTTAACTGAGTCATTTATGTGTTATCACAAAGGAGTCATTTTATCAATGTATTTAAATACAATGATTTGAGATAACATAGAGCATATTACTGTATACTAAATTTGTTTACTAAGTAAGGATGTAAAACTTTTAGAATTGGGTTAAATAAAATTTAATTTAATACTACATAAAAATAATAACTATTTGGGCCAGAATATCTCGTGTTTTGTTCCAGAAGATGTTTGAGTAGTTAGTTACTTATAGATATTTGGGGATTCTGATTATCGATAGGGATGGCAGTTACATACATTCTTATACAAATCATTGTCCACCCGTCCGACCATTTATTACTTATATATCTATAAGCATATTATCTATTATTTATATATCTATAAGTATGTTATGAGTAAACAGTTCCCGTACCTACTTGGAAACGGCGATGAATAATACTTGTACTTGTTTACTAATCTGTTGGTATCTACTTGTTATCTGTGTAATATTATGTGTCATATTAAATCATCTTTGAATGTGTTAAAGTGTTTTGTTTATTAAAACTTGAAACTAAACTAACTGTTGCCAGCGACTTCGTCTGCATCCAAACTCTACGTTCAATTAAAATTTATACAAATGCATACATTTTTAGTATCATTTCAATTACAGCCCAAATGCAATTTAGAGATTTCGATAATTACTCTGTGTTTACTTTAATAATAAGAGATTAACATTAAAACATATTTTATTAAAATCATCCAGCAGTTTTTATTATACCTATTACGAAACGAGATTTATTTCATTATAAGGCATAACTACAGAGTTAAAGTTGAAAGATAAAAAAAATCCTTTAATTAAAAGAGCTTACTGGTGAGGTGAGAGGTGGCATGGGCCGTGATCACAGGCAGTTGCAGTTTATTTTATTATTTTATACCTGAGGTTTGTAACGGTAACACATCCTTTGGTGTACGTGCGATATTGTTAACCTCTATGCCCGGTGTATTAACTGTCAGAATGGAGTATTTCTTTAAGATGGAGCCGACCTTATCCGTTAGTCCTTTGACATAAGTTATAAAGGCTGGCTGTCTGTTCACCTCTGGATGCTTACGTCTCCTAATTGATTTCGACCGACTTACTTGATTATTATTTTACTTAATTGATCGTTACTTTTTACGTCTCCTAATCGTTTGAAACTACGTGATCATAATTTTGAAGTACTTCCTGAATATAGTCCAGCTTCCGTTCTTGATGTTTGTCAAATTTGACAAATTGTAGGATCTGTTCTTGAGAGAAGTTATAATGGACTGCAGGTGGCGGGGGATGATTATGAGACGTGGCGCGTACGGCGTAGGTATCTATCCGTAGGTATAAGTAAGTTTGCTGTATACACGTAAGGTTAGTGAAAAGCGATTCCACGTCAACTAGTCACTAACGCTCACGACGACGTCGTTCGCTTCAGAAGTGAAATCCTTTAAAACCTGAATAAAAAATTAATATATAAGGGCTTGATACCGCTCGTGAGTTATTCTATACTCGACAATTCGGAGTGCTCTTGGACCGAGTCAAAAGGCCCAAGCTGATATACTGACTTTTTAGGTGGTAGAGCCTAGCTGTAGCTTATCTGACTGCAGCTCGTTTTGGGCTGGCTTGACCGGGGAAGGACCACCCTCTCACAGAAGACCGACGTGTAGTAACCAAATTCATTTGGTTATGTTTCGCCGGTGAGTGAGAGAATCCGGAAGACCAACCCCCCCCTCCCCCTCCCCCCACGCGAAACATGAAAGCGATGCCAAAAATGACATAGTCTCTACAGGTGCCTACAGGTCCCATAGTGGTAATGCAGAAACGGATCAACTCTTAGGCCATGTTCAGGCGAAGATTGACGATCTGCTTTCACAGACTCCCTCCGCCAAAGTCGTAGTCCTCGGGGACTTCAATGTGCACCATACCGATTGGCTAGGGTCACGTGCCACCGACTACGCGGGGAGATCTGTGTTTGACTTTGCTCTAGCAAATGGTCTGTCCCAATTGGTAAAGACGCACACTCGTCTACCGGACGTGGACAGCCATATGCCTTCTTTGTTGGATCTTCTGCTGACTACACATCCCGGAAAGTACCAAGTCACTGTCGAGGCTCCCTTAGGGTCCTCTGATCATTGCTTAGTACGGAGTGTAGCGCCCATGGAACGCCCAGCTCGCACAAGACCGCGACTTGACGCTTTTGGCACTACAAGTTAACGGATTGGGATGGAATGCGAAGCTTCCTACCCATGGGGGCCAATTTGTTTCCCTTCCAATGATCCTAGTGACTGCACTGCGGCTGTAGCTGATGTGATACTTCAGGGCATGGAACTATTTGTACCAAGCTCTGTGGTACCACTTGGTGGTAGATCTGGGCCATGGTTTGATGCGTCTGTCAGGGCTGCAGCAGCTGACAAACGGCAGGCTTATCAAGCTTGGGCTAATGCGTTAGTCACTAAGGATCCGAACTCTAGAGTTCTAAAGAGGAAATTTAATCGTGCCTCCAGATTCTTCAAACAGAAAATCGCTAGAGCAAAGTTCAAGCATGTTGTCAAAATTGGGGATCAGCTGGCAAGGTACCCACCTGGCACGCGCAAGTTCTGGGCACTTTCCAAAGCCATTCGGGGAAACTTCTGTCAGCCATCTCTGCCGCCACTGCACACTGGGAACGACTCTTTGGCCCACACGGCAAAAGAAAAAGCCGATCTCTTGGGCACTCTTTTTGCCTTAAACTCGACTTTGGATGACCAGGGAAAGGCACCACCCATCACCCGGGGTTCCGAACTTTATGCCGGAAATAGTTTTTCGGCAAAAACTCATCCGAAAACCCTCCTTTCCTTGGAAGTTCATAAGTCGAGTGGGCCAGATAGTATCTCTCCAGTTGTGCTACGAACATGAGCCCCTGAGATGACACCAGTGCTAACGCGTCTATTTCGGTACTCCTACTTGAAAGGCGTAGTCCCGGTCTCATGGAAGCGTGCCCTTGTCCATCCGATTCCTAAAAAAGGTGATAGCTCGGACCCAGCTAACTACAGGCCTATCGCCATTACCTCTCTTCTCGCCAAAGTAATGGAGAGCATCATCAATAAACAGCTCCTAACCTACCTCGAGGATCACCAGTTGGTCAATGACCGGCAATATGGCTTTCGCTATGGTCGATCGGCTGGTGATCTTCTGTTGTATCTCACACACCGTTGGGCAGCTGTTGTTGAAAGCAAGGGAAAGGGTCTGGCAGTTAGTCTGGATATGGCAAAAGCCTTTTATAGTGTATGGCACAGGGGGCTTCTTTCGAAGCTACCTTCCTATGGGCTTCCCGAGAGTTTATTTTCGAGCGATTGTCAGTTTCGTGGTCCGCTGGAGAGCAAGGCCAAGTTGGCCTCGAAGAAATTGGGAGTGATTAATAGAGCGAGGCAGTATTTCAAACCTGGCCAAAGACTTGCGCTCTATAAGGCGCAGGTCCGGCCACACATGGAGTACTGTTCTCATCTCTGGTCCAGATCACCCCAAGATCAGCTTCTACCATTTGACCGCGAACAACGGAGAGCCGTTCGGATTGTCGGGGACCCGGTGCTCTGCGAACGGCTGGACTCTTTGGCATTGCGTAGAGACGTGGTTTCTTTGTGCGTCTTCTACCGCATTTACAACAGGGAATGTTTCGAAGAACTATTCGATCTGATGCCTGCCGCCGAATTTCATCACCGCACAGCGCGCCATCGCCTGCAATATCATCCTTACCACCTGGATGCGTGGCGATCCTCTACTGTGCGGTTTTCAAGGACATTTTTTCCACGTTCCACTCGCTTGTGCAACGAACTCCCTTTGGTGGTATTTCCTAATCGGTACGACATGGATACCTTCAAAAAAAGCGTCAACTCCTACCTACATGGCCGGCAACACTCTTGTGAATCCTCGGCTGTTACAAGAGTTCATGGGCGGCGGTGATCACAAGGCATCTATGACCCGCCAGTAGCCTACTCTTATACGCCTACCGCCTACTGAGTACCGCGCCTAGTAGCCAGTAGGGCTTCCCCAAAAGTACTTTGAACGTGCTGAGCGACACCCGAACCCACTGGTGGCTGACGACGTAGAGTATAGACCACGTAAGACTACTTTAGTCAGAAAAAAAAGACCCAAGTCGGTACTCGTTGACCCCGACGACGCGATCACAGTAGGTAATAATGTACGCGTAGGCATAAGTGACACCACACAACATACAGACACACCGTCTATACCGGTATAGACGAGGTGCCAACTGAGTAAGTGCTCCGTTGACGCTAGTGACGGAGGACGCTAGTGTCCAAATTTCCTTAACTTCCCTTCTGACAAACGACGCCCCGAGCCGAGGTCCGTGTCTCAATCTGAGACGCCCTCGGGACGTCGTTCCCCATGAGGGCCCATCTGGCCCCCCTTTTAAGGGCGGGTCTCCTGACCCACCCGCTCCCCCGGTGACGCTGAATGGCTATTAAGCCAACAGGGCTAACAGCATAGACAGACAAAAAAAAATAAAAAATAAAAATACTTCATACCTATTTTAAGTTTTAGCAATTAAATGCTATATAAATAATGGAAGTAGACAAACACCATCTACAACCCATCACATCTACAACAAGTATTATTTAGTTCCGGAGTGCAAAAATAGTATTAGAAAAACACTAGACAGAGTGTTTTTTGTATTCCAAGAGATGTGAAAATACAAAAACAATGGTGTATGGTGATTAAAAGGGATAATATATGTCCTTAGTCGTGTTTATATTGTTGTGAAGATCAATTGAATGTAAGTATTATTTATTTATGTATTGTTGTGTTTTGCATTAGCTATTGAACATTAGAAAATTTGGTTTAAAATTAACCTAACCTAGTTTACAAAAGTTCATTATAACTTTCTATGAAAACCAGAATTTTTCCTTTGGTTTTACGAAATTTTTATGGTTGTCGATTTATTTCAGGTTAAGGAAGATACAGCAAATTGTATTGAATATAATGTAACCTAAGTTTAAAGAAAGGAAGGAAGAATGTAATGTAAATTCAAAGAAAGGAGTTGTGCCTCATATATTTTTGTGCCAAAAATACCAGCTGAGAGAATGAGAATGTGCGTAGGCAAAAGGCAAAGATTGACACCGTTTAATGAACCCCTTTCAGAGTTATCAAAAGTAGTAATAATTCAAAAAATTTTGAACCTTCACAGAGAAGTGATCACTAAGTAAGTCCTAGTACTGCCCATGCAAATGTCTGTGTTATTATTCAACCAGGACTCATTACTTCTCCTATTAAATGTGATGATCACAAGGCAGTCTTGCTTTTTGCTTATTGAAGATAAATTACCAAGTGACTAAGCTGTGCAAGTCAATACTAAACTGAAGTATAGAAGTAAATGAAGTAAAAGTCAATGAAGTCAATGAAGTAAAAGTCATAGAAGTAAAAGTCAATGTAAATATACCTGCTGTAAAAAAAGGTAGCATTGTCACCATTTCCTCTATCAACACACAATTTTGGAACTTTACCAATAAAAGTATCTGTTTAAAAAGAACTTTGTTTACTGAAAACACAGCTGATAGTATCTGATTCTTCTTCTATATCTGCTGATTATTAACCAAGTTATTTATCTGAGTCAAGTGAAGTGGAAAATGATTCTGAGGAAGAAATATTTTAAATGTAATGTGTAGTAACATGCTAACTGCTATTGAATAAGAGGTTGTAGTTGTTTTGTTACAGTTGTTTAAGTATTGAGAAAAATTTGTGTTGAGTTGAGTAAGAGTTTGAGTGTTGTTAGAATTACCTAATCAATTGTATCATTTAATAAAACTTTTAAGCACGAAAATATAGGTTTAAATTATTTATTTTTCTCAGAAACACTAATGGACCACAACATGAACTTCGACGCCGATAATTTGAATGGCGTGTCAGATGACGTTACATTTCATTTCGACCAATTGCAATGGTAACGCGTTTTGGAAGTTTGAATTTCGGTCCCTAATTTACACTTTTTAGAAATTGTTATATGGCCTTAAATAATTAGTAAATAACAAAGTCAGTAAAAAATGTTTTGTTTTTTAATTTAAAATTAAAAGAAATTTATTCCATATCTATAAACATGAATAGCCATGTTAAGCTTATTTAAATTTGAGATAACTACGAGTATAAGATGAAAAATAAATCGATACAAGCAGGCATTCGAACCCGCGATCTCTGGGAACTGTCGGTACCAATCTTAAGCTTTTAGCGTGTGGTACTAAATAAGAATAGACTATAAGAGTCGAAAACTGATAACATGTATGTATCTATTTTTCTTTTGAGCATGTTTTGCTTATGTGCTCGTTGAAGTTTAATTTGCTATCCAGTGTTACTCCTAGATATTTTATTTCCTTTACCATTTCTAAGTTTTGGCGGTCTAGGCTTACTGGTGCTATGTGTCCTATTTTCCTTTTGTTGGTGAACAGGACGACTTTGGTTTGGTCCGGGTTTAGGTTGAGACCCTTGCCCCTGCACCATGCTAGCGCTTCTTTTAGTCCTTTGTTCATGATGTTGCACATAACGCTGAGTACCTTACCTGTTATCAGGAGCACCCCGTCGTCAGAATATATCTGGGTGTATATGTGCATCTTGTTTATTTCTGCTATTAATTCGTCTATTAACAGGCACCATAGTAGTGGAGATAGACACCCTCCTTGCAGGAATCCTCTCTTTGCTACTACTGTCCGTGTTGATCCTGCTAGTTCACCTGTTATCAGGCGTTGTCTTAGCATGGTTTTCACCCATTCATTATCAAAAGCCCCCTCAACGTCGAAGAAGCATCCCAGTGCATACTCTTTGTTGCTTAGTGAATTATGCACTCTCGTGACTATATTATGTAGGGCTGTTTCGGTGGATTTCCCTTCCTTGTATGCGTGTTGGTTCTTATGTAGGTGGTGACCGCCTTTTTCTATTTGTTCTCTCATAATTCTGTCAAGGATTTTCTCCAGTATCTTGAGGAGAAAGGAGGACAGGCTTATGCACCTGAAATCTTTGGCCTCCTGGTATGATACTTTACCTGGTTTCGGGATGAATATCGCTCTCACCTTTCTCCACTTACTCGGTATGTATTTGTTTCTGATGCTGCTATTGTACAGCTCTAGAAGATCTTTTCCTATGTACTTGATTGATTCCTGTAGCATTTTCGGGAATATTCCGTCCGGTCCCGCCGCTTTGTACGGTTGGAATGAACGAATGCTCCATAGTAAGTGTTCCTCTGCAATAACGTCATTCGTCTCAAGGACTGTAGCTGATCCTTGGTCGAACGGCGTATTGCAGTCTACATGTTCCTCACATTCTGGGAAGTGTGTTTCCATCATGACTTTCAAGATTGTTGCAGGGTCGGTTAGTAATGCCTCTCCGTGTTTTATACTGCCTAACCTGCATGTGCTGTTTTTGGAGAACATTTTAACTAGTCGCGCTACATCTGAATGATGCGACTCCTGCGCAAAATGTTTTCCAGCTGTTTCTGTTTTCTTTTCTGCGTTCCTTTTTATATGTCCTTCTTTCCTCTCTATATGCCCGCCAGCTCTCGTCATTATCCTTTTCTAAGGCTTTTCTGAGGGCTCGGCGAGTCTTTTTCTTTGTTTCCCTAGTGCTTTTGTCCACCAAGGTTGTCCTTTGCCTGGTTTGATCTCCCTGAGGGGGACGCGTGCCCCCCGTGCCCGTGTGGTATGCTTCCCTAAGGGTTTTGTCCAGTTTATTAGCTATTTCTTTTATTTTAGCGTTACTTTTTAGCGATGTCTAATCTCCTGGGGACCATTTTTTCATATGTTGGTCATATGTTTCCCAGTTCGTTTTTACAGTATACTGTCGATTTAGGTGTCTATGCTGAAAGTGATTCTGCGATGCTCCGACATAGAATCACTTACATCTACTTTTCAGTTTTTAATGTCTTGGCTTATACTATTAGTAGCGATAGTAATGTACAACCCTTCACTTTTGGCTTTGGTGATAAAGGTGGGCGTGTTTCCCTCATTTATTATTTCCAAGCCTGTGGTGCTAATGTAGTCTAAAAGAAGGTCACCTTTTTTGTTGTGGTGAGCATTGGCGTCACAACTTACAACAATATGGGTGTTCTTACCTTGGTATTTTCTTACTGTTGTCTCCAGTTCCTGTGATGGCGGCTCGAAGCCCATCTCGCTAGGCAAGTACGCGGAGGCTAGGAGCACTTTTTCTCTGGTTCCTGACTGTGCTTGTATTGTGAATATCACACTGGCTAGGTCTCTGTAACAGTCTGCTTTTATTAGTCCTAATGTTCTCGCTCTGCTGCTGGCGTATATGCATGCTCTTGGAGGCGACTCACCATCCTCAAGGTAGATGATGTCTCCCCCCAGGGATCCCAGCCCAGTCACACGTCTCATTTTGACGTATGGCTCTTGCAGTAGGGCGAAGTCTATTTTCTCTTCTATCACAAATCGACAGAGCTCGGTCATTGCCTCGCGACAGTGATGAAGGTTTATTTGAACTATTTTTATTTTTTGTGTGTGTTTTTGTATTGTGTTGTTGTTAGTGTTCATTGTGTGTGTGTTAGAGTTTGTGTGTGTGTTGGTGTCTTATGTTCCCTCCCTATTTGGTCTCCGCGGCTTTATTGGGGTCCCTCCCTTTGCGGTAACGGTGTCGTTGCGCCCGGTGAGGGCACCCGGTCCAGTCGTAGGGAGAGGGTGTGTCCTGAGGTTTTCGGAGGACGCCTGTTGGTGGGGTCGGACCTTAACAGTCTCCCCCCCCTCTGAGGTTCCAGGCTGGGGTTCGTGTTCCCCACCTTCTGACTCGCTCCTTTGTGTGTATTGTGCCTGTTCAGTGCTGTGTATGTTAGTGTCTGTCTTATCCGAGTTCTCCTGGACTGGTAGTTTTCCCAGTATTCTGGCTAGGACTTTTGTGGCCTGGTAGCTTAGCCACATGGATTCTTGTGCGACCTCCTGAGGAACCCCTACCACAAGTCGTGTTCCCAGTGGGAGCACTTCCTTGCGAATTAGGGTCCACTCAGGGAGCCGCAGTTCCTCCTTGTGCATGTTTTGGCCCCTAATAAAGGACAGAGGATCCTCTGGATGATCCTCCGCCTCTCCCGGGAGCCAAACCACCATCCTGCACGTGTCCAGTTTCCTTGCCCTCAAGGGCACGCCATTCAGGTCGCCGAAATCGCAGCTCAGCAACCACTCCATCGCGCCCACGTTGTCTGCTGTCACGAGGAAATAACCCTCGGCTACCAGCCCCGAGGCCGCGAAGGAGAGACACCTGTTGCTAATCTTGGCCTGAATGGCGCCCCCTATGAGAGAGGTAATCTTACGTCTGATGGTGACAGCCCCAGCACCGTCCGTCGCCGCTCCATCTTCCCGCTGAATGATCACCGAGAGACCCTCGCTTTGATCCACGATGGGTCTCCGCGGCACCTCGATCCCGGCAGCGCTATTTTGTTTGGGGCGTTTCGACGGACGCTGCTGCGTCTGTTCCTCCGGGTCTGTGCCCTGTCTTTTAACTTTCCCTCTTGTTGGGCCTGCCTCAACCCCCGGCGCAGCAGGTGTAATGTCGCCTCCTGCGTCAGTGGTGTTGGCTGGCTTGAGGGTTAGCTGTGCTTCCTCCTTCTTTCTCCTTGCATCCATTCTTTTCCACTTCGATTTTGTTATCGAAGTGGTAAAGATCTCCTCTGTCATGTCTGATGTTTCTTTGTGAGCACTGGTCTCTCCAATGCTTATTTGGTTCAGTTCGTTCCCGAGAGACTCTGAGATAATCCTACCGGAACGCACCTGACCTGTACTATTGCTCCTACCACTATTCTTGCGACTCGTTGTGTTTATTTGCGCTGATTTGGATCTGAAATCTGAAAATCTTCAATCGGTTGGAGAGAATCAGCAATAAAATAAACTACATGTACGATATCTTAGTTAAAAGAAACCTAGTAAACTAGTGTCGTAAATTGATTTAATTTAATTTTATATATTAAGTTAATTATGATACCTCCACAATTACTGAAACAATAAAAAAATATGAGCGTTCAAAATAGTTTCGATTTGAAACTAAGACTTTCGAAGCTTGTGACTTTGAGCAAATCGCACCTATATCCAATTTGTGTGTTATCATAATATGGCTAGATCATAACTTATCGCGCGGCTGTTCATTTTTAACCCCCGACTCAAAAAGAGGGGTGTTATAAGTTTGACCTGTCGATCTGTGTGTATGTCGTGTCGTGTGGACGGATTTGATTGCGGTTTTTTTAATCGAAAGCCTGGTTGTCGAGATGGTCCTTAGCTATGTTTGGTCAATATAGAAACAGACGTCTCCAAGATATTCTTATGCAATATCTATAGAAATACTTAAGGAAGTAAAAATTTGTGTGTCCGTAGGTACATTTAGTACAATAATGAAACCAGTAATATAACTTTAAATAGCAGAAAAAAAAATAAACTAAAAATTTAAAAAACCGGCCAAGTGCGAGTCGGACTCGCGCACGAAGGGTTCCGTACTATTATTATCTATTTAAAAAAATATTTTTTTTTTATTTAATTTGTAAAGTAAATAATATATTATTACCTATACTTACATAACAAAATATTTTGTGGATAATTCAATCGGATACTTGTTGCCGTTATTAATATCGACCAAAAAAAGTAACGTTTGTTGTATGGGAGCCCCCCTTAATATTTATATTATTTACGTTTTTAGTATCAGATTTTATTGCGGCAGCAGAAATATATCATCTGTGAAGATTTCAACTATCTAGCTATAAAAGTTCATGACATATAGACAAACAAAAAAAAATCACGTTTGTTGTATGGGAGCCCCCTTAAATAATTATATTATTCTAGTTTTTAGTATTTGTTGTTATAGCGGCAACAGAAATACATCATCTGTGAAAATTTCAACTCTCTAGCTATAACGGTTCATGAGATACAGCCTCGTGACAGACAGACGGACGGACGGACGGACGGACGGACGGACGGACGGACGGACGGACGGACATCGGAGTCTTAGTAATAGGGTTCCGTTTTTTACCCTTTGGGTACGGAACCCTAAAAAGCCCGATACAAAAAGACCTAGGTATAAAAAGAATAAATATTATTATATGCTTATTGAAGTCGCTGCGTCGGGGGACCGTTTAATAAAGGAAGAAATTAAAATGCAAGTAAGTTACCAAAGCAAAGAAAAAATTACGATATAGAAAATACTAAATAGTCTAAGTTCTCGTAACTTCGTAAACTAAACACCATCGTCAACGTACGTACAACGGTCTCCCGACGCAACGAATTCAATAAGCATATAATAATATTAATTTAAATTTTTTTAGATCTTTTTGTGTCGGGGGTTTTTAAATTTTAAATTTAATTGAGCATGCTTTAATAGAAATAATTCAGCGGTAATGGCTGAACACCTACTCGTTTACATTGCGCACGTTAACAATCCGTCACGATATTTTACGACTTCCAGTAGTGAAGACAATATTTTTATTAGTATTCATTATGTGCAAACATAATTTTTTTAGCGATAATATTGGAAAAGGAATGGGATCTGTACTAAATTCTTATTTTGAAAAACAAAATGTATTCAACAGCTGTTCACCTGACAATAATTTAATTAATATTACTAGACAAATTAAGAATTCAAGTAAACATTTTGCTAAGTCAACAAATATAATATTTTTTGTCGGAAATAGAGATCATGTAAATCATTTGGAATTTAAAAAATGTTTTGAAACTATAAGTAACTTAGATGTCAATAAAATTGTCTGGTTTTCATTACCCTATAATCAAGGATTGCCACAGGCCGAAAATAAAATTAGATATAAGATAAACTTACTAATATATAATTTATGTTTGTATATTGACAAATTTCATGTGATTGACACTAACACTAATGTTAGTAACTTTTATAATTTGACTAATGGTAGGTATTACCTATCTCCATATATTAAAAGACAGGTAGCTTCATCGCTATTATATTATTTTACTATGACAGCCAATAATTTGGCTACAAATGTTTCTATTGAACAGCCTTCAGATACTTGTATAAGTAAAAACAGCTTGGAAATAAATCCAACTAGTAATAGTAGTATTAGTAGTAGTTTAAACTAGACATTAAGACAGTAGAGATATCCTCTAGCCAAATAATTAAGATATCAAATAATGATATTATTGATCATTATAGAAATACAAAAATTGTTAAAGTAAATAATAAAAATAATAACATAAACTGTATCAACCTGGTGCATCAGAACATTAAGTGTATTAGAAATAAGGAATTAGAAATTGAATTATTTTTAAATACATTTAATATTAATATTTTTTGTGTCACTGAGCATTGGCTTAAGAATGATGAATTAATATTTAATTTCAATAACCACCAGGTTGGTAGTTCGTTCAACAGAGTTAATTCCATACATGGTGGCTCTTTAATTATTTTAAATAAATAGATAAAATTCAAAGAACGCAAGGACATAGTGAGCCACTCTGTTGAGCGGACAACTGAACTTGCTTCAGTTGAATTAGAAGAATTCATAATTGTAAATGTTATTATATTTAATATAATTGATGATGTATTGTATAAACTATCACATTCTAGTAAAAAGGTAATCATTTGTGGAGACTTCAATATTAATATTCTTGAACAAAATTCAATAAGTATAAAGTTTTTAAATTTGTTCAAATCTTATAATCTTTTACACATGTTTATGGAGCCTACTAGAGTCACAACCACTAGTGCCACTTATATTGATAACATTTTTACAAGTGTTATTCCAAATTTTAAATGTTTATTCAATACATTAGATTCTGACCACTATGGCCAATTTATTAAATTCAGTTGTAGCAAGAGAGAAAAATCAAAACAGAAAATAAGTTTTATACCAGTGACTGTAGAACGTCTCAAACAAATTAAGAATGGCTTGGTACGCTATTTGCCCTTGATGAAAAATTTAAACCATTCAAACATTCATTGTCAGACTCTTCAAGGATTCAATTAGCACACAACTCACGTGCAGCGACACCTTGGACATCGACATACAGGCATTGGACTCTTCCCAACTTGAAAACTATATAGACACCGTCATCGAAACCATACACACCGCCTGTAGGGCTTCAATGCCAGTCAGAAAGCCGGGCTCGGGCTGCAAGCCTCCTTGGTGGACGTCGGCTCTAGAGACCCGGAAACAGCAGGTCATATTCACACACCATAAACTACACGCGGCCAGGAAGTCTAACCGTCCGGTGGACGACCTGGCCCTTCAGCTACACTCGCTAAAGGCGACCTATGCCGCCGAACTCAAAGCGGAGTCGACTTCCCACTTCAAGGAGTTCTGCGAACTCCAAACGAAGGAGAATGTCTGGTCTTTGACCAACAGACTTCTCAGGGAAGCGGCTCCACGACGGCCTCCCGTCACGCTTAAGGTCGGCGGCCGCTACACCTTAAACTCAGCCGATACAGCCAAAGCCTTACTCGACCATTTTTACCCCGACGACATGACTGAAAATGACGTTCGACACGACCTGCGGGACCGCATGGGGGACTTTCCTGACACCCCGGAAGATCCTCCCTTTACGGAGGGGGAGATTCTGGAGGTGCTCAGGGGAATGCACCCGAAGCGGGCTCCTGGTCTGGACGGCCTGACATCTGACATTTGTTTACAGTTCTTCCTCTCATATCCCCGACTCGTCACCGATATCATGAATCGATGTCTCTCCCTTAATCACTTCCCTCGACAATGGAAGAGAGTGTATGTCAAAATCATTCCTAAACCCAACAAGACTGACCATACAGACCTTTCTAGCTATCGACCAATCGGTCTGTTGCCTGTCTTCGGAAAGCTTCTCGAGAAGCTCTTTATCGGCCGAGTGACCTACGTCGCGGACAAGGCCTGTAAATTGAGCAAGAAGCAGTACGGATTCAGGCCGCAGACCAGCACGACGGCTGCCATCAGCGCAGCCATTGACGCCGTCCGACATGCTAAGACTGACAAACTACTTACCGTTGCGATTTCCCTTGACATAAAAGCCGCGTTTGACAACTCCTGGTGGCCGGCTCTCTTCCACCGGCTGCGGCTCATCGGCTGTCCACTCAACATCTTTAAACTTATACAAAGCTACACCTCACAAAGAACAGTCACTCTTGACCATGCTTGTTGCCGGTTTTCGGTTGCCGGTTTTCAAAAGCAATGTATAAGGGTTGCGTTCAAGGTTCGACCAGCGTTCCTCACTTGTAGAACATCATCCTCGACGAGCTATTGGAGATCGACCTGCCTCCGGGCTGTCGCGTCCAGGCTTTCGCGGATGATGTCCTACTGATCGCATCGGCTAAGTCGGCTTCTGATCTACAGACGAACATTAACACTGCACTACACACAATCACCGGTTGGGGCAAGGGGGTTAAACTCTCCTTCAGCCCCGCCAAAACACAGGCTTTGGCTTTTTCCACCAAAGCCAAACAGATACACCTCATCATGGACTCTCACACTATACACTTCCAGAGGAGCATCAAGTTTCTTGGTGTTATTCTGGACGAGAAACTCAACTTTCACCAACACGTTCAGCACGTAATTAGCAAAGCCACGACTATTTTCAAAAAACTCTCTATTTATTGCAGACATACATGGGGGGCCCACCCCGAAAATATACGAACAATATACGCACAGGTGATCCAACCGATCATCACATGCGCCGCCGGAGTCTGGGGACACGTGGCTAATAAGAAGTGCGTGAAGCAGAGGCTGCTGAGCATTCAGCGAGTCTTCGCCCTCCGGGCGATCAGAGGGTTTAGGACAGTGTCCACCTCTGCTGCTCTCGCACTCGCCCAGTTTACCCCCCTAGACCTCAAGGTCCAGGAGGTGCACCGGATCACCGCTAATTCCGGCGGACATCACACTGGAGCGTTCCACTCCTCCACATCTTCTCCTGCATCCAGCACTCAGACAGGCGCCGATCATACACACTCTCTGGACCCAAGATGAGGTCCGAGAGTTTCAGTCAAAGCGCCATCTTAGTACAATTCACATGTTCACAGACGGGAGCAAGCTAGAGGAGGGTACTGTGGGGGTGGCCTTCGTCGCCTTCGGCGAATCCCAATGCCCGGTCAGTAAGAAGTTCAAGCTTCACGGCAGCTGTTCTGTCTTTCAAGCTGAACTTCTAGCCGTCCTCAAAGCCTGCGAGTGGGCTTCATCCAAAAATCACACAGCCGCGATTATCTATACAGATTCGAGAGCCGCCATTCTCGCCGTCCAGAACCGCAGTAATACTCACCCCTTAGTCGCGCAGACACACGCCACTCTACACCACGCCCCCGGGACCTTCGAGTTTGCGTGGGTCAAGGCCCATGAGGGCATCGTCGGAAACGAGGCTGCCGACACCGCCGCCAAGCGGGCGGCCAAACTCCACAAGGCCCCGGACTACACACACTTTCCCATGTCATACATAAAACACTACACACGTAGACACCACGCCTCAGTCTGGCAGGCGCGCTACGACAGCGAGCCACAAGGACAACATACAAAACACCTCTTCCCTACACTAAAAGACATAAAACAGCTACACTCACTCACAGACATAAGTTTTACACTCACTCAAACACTTACAGGACTATAGCTTCACAAAACAATACCTACACAGATTCGGGATTTCCCTGGACGATCTCTGTCCATGTGATGGCGCCTCGGTCCAGTCCCTGAACCACGTGTTCGAGGAGTGCCCGAGGTTCGCCGTCTTTCGCCTCGACCACCAGATCCTCTGCGGAGGCCTTGAGGTGGAACCGTTTGATATGGCGTCACTTTTACGGCATCAGGAAGCCGTCCAATCTTTTGCAAAACTATCAGACGCCATCATCAGTTGACTCAAGGCCTTCAACGCCACTTGAACATATTGTAAATATTGTTATAATTGTCTATTCCATGTCTTTTATTGTTGTATTTTCTTTTTAGTGTTTTTCTATAGTCTTCTTATTGTCTTTGTCTTTCGTCTTTTTCTCTTATTGTCTTTTAATGTAAATATTCGTCCTTTTTTTTTCCCTGCTCAAGCTTACTTTTATTGTTTTGTATCAAAAGAAATGTTCTTATTTTTCACTTTTTACTCCAATTACTACCATGTACATATAGTTTTAAGCTCAGACTACTCAGTCTCTGTACCATTTTCTTATTTTATTACCCCACCTCAAATGTACTATTATTTTTTACAAAACTCATCCCAATTGCCAACATTATCTCATTTCTTATATTCCTTTAATTATTCATTTCATAATCATCTTCATCTCATCAGATTTGCAGTCGGCACCAATTGACATTGTATCAAATCGCATAGTCAACTTGGCCCGACTGCAACCCATCCAACCAATCACACAAACAACTTAACTTAACTTATTTATCTTGTTAGGCCGCGATTGTCAGTGCTCAGTAGCTGTCCGAGCTATTGCAGTCGAGCAGCAATGAGCACTGACAGTCAACGCAACCGTACTCAACTGTATTGAGAAAAAAAAAAAAAAACATTCATTGTTATGTATTTTAGTTTTTCAGTGCTTTTATTAAATTGTTTAACTTTGTATTTACTCCAAAAACAGTGGTTGTTAATGATAAATTAGTGTTTAGTGATTGGGCATCTGCTGAGTTACACAAAAATAGAGAAAAATTATATAATATGTATGCGGAATTGATGCGGAGTAATGAGTTTAGGGATGAGGTAAAATTATTTTCCAAATCTTTTAAGAAACAATGTAAAATAGCAAAAACTCAACATATTAAAAATAAAATAGGAAATAGCAATAATAAAATAAAAACAACTTGGAAAATAATTAATGAGGAAACTGGAAGAGCTAAATCCCAGAGGATCGACTTTAAATTAAATATAGATAATAAATATGTTACGTCTGACCTCGAGGTTGCTACTGCTTTTGAAACCTTTTTTACTAATATTCCAGTGACTACAACGTTATCCTCATATATTTGATTTGTCAAGCAGTCTAAGTTCTGCTGCATACGCGGTTAAAAAAATTCGTCGATTAACAAATATGGAAACTGCTCGATTAGTTTACTTTAGTTACTTACATAGCTTAATGTCATACGGTATACTCTTATGGGGCAATGCGGCTGACATTGATACCATATTTACATTGCAGAAGAGGGCTGTTCGCGCAATATATAATATGAGACCAAGAGACTCTTTAAGAAACAAATTTAAAGAATTTAAATTTATGACTGTTTATAATCGATATATTTATGAAAATTTAATTTACGTTCATAAAAATATTTCAAAGTTCAAGAAAAATTGTGATTTACATAAAATTAATGCAAGACAAAAAAATAAACTCGCTATGCCCGGCACTAGGCTCCATAAAATAGTTAAATCCAATAAGGGTAATATAAATAAGTATAAGTATACGTTTTTATAATAAGCCTTAAGCCTATCATTAAATAAATTTAAATAATAAGTTAAAAAAAAATAATAAAAAAATCCTACTATAGTATAAAGGATTACATCGACGACGGTATGGCCTGGGAATGAACTGTATTGCAATGCGAATAGCTAGTAATCTCCGCAATTTGTTTTTTGTTGTAAATTAATTTTGCTTTATCGACCTTCTGCATCACACCGATTCCTTAGAAGTCACTACTTGCGGTAGCATCGGGAGTCGGGTTGCCTCCCTCCCTCAAATATGGCGAAGGGGGTGATGGCTGGCTCTTGTGTTATGCTCGTGAACGGGTGCTGCTTGCGGTGACTGGTTGTGTGGCAGGCCGAAGATTTATATATATATTTTTTTCTGTTATTATTATTAAATTTTCGTTGCCTGAAATCATTAGGCTTCTTTTCCGATTGATTTCGACGGTTCTAGTTGTTCTAAAATTGCATTTAAGATTGACGTTTGTGAAACAGGGATCACAATAACAAAAAATATATCCGGCTGAGTTTGTTGTGTGGTTCTTCTCAGACCAGGACGCGTTTGGAACCCTCATAGCTTTAACATTAAGATGAAAAGTGCTTTTCAGAAGGGCTTGTTACGATAAATCTAGTATCGTAATAGGCCCTCCTGACACTTCCATGTTGACGTACACAAGTGATCACTGATTATGATTCTAAGTGGAAAAGATATAAATAAATAAATAAATAAAAACATAGTCAAGATAAAAACAATGTTTATTATATATAATACATACAAACAAATATGTATATAGTTATAATAAAAAAAACTATTATGAACTTAACTCACGTACATTAAATAGATTTTAATTAAAAACAAGTAACTACTTTCATTAACTTGTTAAAAATGCCTAATTTAATTAAATGGAAGATTAAGACGACTGATGTCTTATTAGATTGACCTGTAAGGATTATTGTATTTTCAGATTTCAGATACTAAAAAGGTAGTACCTAGTACCCACATGATGTCGTTTATATTTGCCATATTAATTGCATATTATGTTACATACAGATATTTTTCTATGAAATTTGGGGGTTCACCTTCTTGTTTAAATTAAAGTATAAGATATTTTTAAACAATTTTTTTAATAAAGTTTTCCCATTTTCAAGGGTGGGTTAATTGAAAAAAAAACGCTATTAAATCGGTAACTACAAAAAAAGAAATACATATATGGAATCAGATACATACCTATATTTGGTAGATTATAATTTTGAGTTGTCGGAAGTGAGCAAGTGAAGACAGTCCCTAGCAAAAGCCAATTCAATTATTGTCTCAAATCAAAGTCTGGAAAGGCGTACCTATTTTCCTTAAGTAGGTATAAGCTATTGTGCTGTTGTAATTTGTGAAATAAACAAGATTCGAAAATATATTAGAACTGTATAAACAAGCAGGCATGTTCCAAGCATACAAAACGGGTATATTAAATTAGTCTAGTCATATTAATTATTATTACGAATCGATAAGTTTCTTCCTATTTCGATATAGTGCTATTCAGGTCAAAGACCGACAACACGATATTCAATTTAAATGACTTTATTCAGTTTAATTAACTCTAATCATTATTTTAATTACTTGATGTTTCCTTCGATTCATGAAAGAAGTGTATTTTAGGTTAACGACAGCACAACACTAATTTTTATCGACTATGAGATAAGGTAATTTTAATCGGCTAGGAGGAAATAAAGTAGTAAACCAGGCCAGAAGGACAGCACAATTCTAAATATTCTCAGCTAAAAGTAAATAACACTTATCATAAACAAAATGTTTAGTCTGCAAGCAAGAAGTATCCGTCGCATATTGAATAAAGTCGCACACTAAATTTAAAAATTGGAGACCGTTAATTAAAAGACTGTGTTAAATCGATTTAAAGACTCGTATGCATTTCCTACATGTAGGACTGCCAACTTTTTTTTACGAAAATAAAGTATAAAATGGTTTGAATAAAAAAAAAGTATTTAAAAGAAAAATAAAGTATTTTTTTAAGCTTTTATTGCCTTAAAAACGTATTTTTATGTGCTTTTAGCACAAGCAATTTTTTTTTACTATTTTTAAATGTTTCGAAGTAGTTTGACAATCAACATTGAAATTAAAATGAAAAAACAATTTGTTTCTGATTTAATTTATTACTATTTAAATTTGTTTAAATTTAATCTAATTTTTCAAAGGCTTGCTATGAAGTACGGAGAGTCAGTTATGTTCGCTAAAACGAAACCATTTTTAACCCCCGACTCAAAAAGAGGGGTGTTATAAGTTTGACCTTTCGATCTATGTATCTGTGTGTCTGTCCGTGGCGTTCTAGCAGCCAAACGCGTGGACGGATTTGATTGCAGGTTTTTTTAATCAAAAGCCTGGACTGTCGATTTGGTTCCTGGTTTGGTCGAGAAGGAAACAGTCGTCTGCAAGATATTGAGGAATTATTGCTGCGGGTGTAAGGTTCTTATGCAATATTGATAGAAATACTTACACAAGTGAAAATTCGTGTGTCCTTAGGTTCTTTTAGTATAATAATGGAACTAGTAACATATATTTGAAAAGCCAGAAAAAAATATAAAAAAATAAAACATTAAAAAACATACAAAAAAACTTCTAAAAAAATAAAAATAATATTATTATGTACTGTAAATGTAATAAAGGAAGAAGTAAAAATGCAAGTAAGTTAATAACGCAAATAAAGAATACGATATCGAATCGTATAGTCTAAGTCTTCAATGATTAACTTTGTAAAATATACTACATCGTCAACGTACGTCAACATACAACGGTCTCCCGACGCAACGACATCAATAAGTACATAATAATATTATTTTGATTTCTTTTAGAGGTCCTTTTGTATCAGGGTTTTTTTATTTTACATTTTTTTATCAATATAAAGTGAAAGAATACTGATAAGTGATAACTTTATTAAATATTTGACAATTGACTGAATGAATGTAATGTTACATACATTCCGTTCATGAATTACAAATCGTTTGGATCATCTGTTCTAATTCATATGCTAAATAATTAAATACATACCTATAAATCCCATAATGAGTATTTTGGTCTATGCATCGCGGTAAAGCTTTGAAAAAAAGTATTTTCACATACTTTATTTGCATTCAAAAGTATGATTACTAAAATAAAATACTTTATTATAAAGTATGGTTGGCAACCATACCTACATGTGACATGCTGAAATGTAGACGGTAGATCTAGGTAGATTAAATTGATTATACCTTATAGGAAATCTTACTATAGGTAGGTACGCAAGATCACTTTAAACTATGTATTTTAAAATGCACTAACTGTGTTTCAGTATTTTAATAGCCTATTACGGGTATTAAATTTTAGACATAGATCTATAACAGACGTACGCACATGACGTCATTATTAGTGGACAGTAGGTAGGTAGGTAGGTAATTTATTTTAGTTTGGTACACCGTATATGTAATGACAGACTAAACATAGTCTGTCATTATATTTATGGTGTATGTATTCATGTTTCATATATATATTATAATAAATTATTGGTGAGATAAAATCAGTAATTCAATACTTTATCAAGTTTAATTGTCTAGAAATTAAACTATTTAATGAATTTAATAATGTATTTTTATTTGAAATCGCTATTTTATTTAAAATTCCATAAAGCAATTGTTTACGGGCAGAAGAGATGTAGGTAACCAATCCAGCTAAAATCTAATTTTGTGAAATAGTTATCTGTGTATTTAAATGTGAAATATATATTTTATTATTTGCTTGAAATAATTAAGCTTAAACATTAAACCCAGTAGATTTTTAATTAGAAAAAATATTTGATTTCTTGAACTGTGAAAATACCAGAATTAAGCGCGTCCCCGGACATCGGGCGCACACTTTAATATTCCATATCATTTATATTTTTCAGTTACTTTTAATATTTTCAACAAAGTATGAATAAAAAGAGCTAAAAATCTAAATAAGTGAACATTTGTTATCATTACTAACTTTTGAAATTTGTTTTCAGGGTCAAATCTATAATACAAAAACGACAAAAATGATAAAAACTCATCCAAATATCAAGTAATACAGATAGCTGTTAGGTGAATCAATGTTGAGACAATTTTAGGTTTTATTGGAAGTAAGCGACGAATTACAATCATTAAGGGTCAGCAGTCAGCTGTGCCCGATACGTGTTACAAACACTCATTGTTTATGGGTCACTTATCTAACACAACAACCTCGAGTATTGAACTTGGATCTGGTACATCCTGGATCGAATGACAGGACTTTACATTAACGACTGCTCGTCATTTTTTTGTTACTATATAAAACCTGTTTGCATTTTATATTTTGTGTTCTTGAACAATTTATTAGCAATAATGGCTATGAATGACTAATGAAACAACATTTTAAAGTCACTTTAATTGACTCTAAACATGGATTGTTGTCGATTCTATTTAAAATTGTTACCAAAAATCGAAGATTTCTAAACTCTGTAACTTTTATTTCAAGTTTCATACCATTGGAAAAATTATAATATAAAACCAACAAAATTGCACAAAAAAAACAGTTGAAATAAAATTTAAATAATTCTCAATTAATTTTAGTTATTTTTATTAAGTTAAATGCAATGGTTTTTGAAATGAATATATAATTGTAGAAATGCAAAACAGTAGGTATTAAATACATTTATTATCGCTTCCGTAAGCTCCTGTCACTGATGGTATTATTAATAAACGCGAACCAGTTTGTTTCGTACACTTCACATGTATTAATAAGAAAGAATTCTACATAAATTACTATTGCGCTTATTTTGCTTAGTTTCATTACACGACCAAAGCAAATAAAATTACATGGCACATAAAATTGTCAAAAAATAACCATTTTTAATAAAAAAAGATAGAACAAGTACCTTTGGATGCTATATAGAAAATTCCAGTCTTTTCTCTCAACGCCATTGAAAATTTACACCCTTTTTTATTTTTACACTATTACAATATAATTTTCATCCTTGTTTGGTCCCATTTCAGGCCTAAATGGTAATTTTAATACAACAGTCCAAAGGTAACAAACAAATAAAATAATTTAAGAATATTGAATTATAAAAAGCTATTTAAGAGATTCACCCTGCTCAGTATATTTAGAATAGTAACAGTCATTTAATTGTTATAATTATTGTAGCCTGAAGTGAGATTGTATTGATATTAATAAATTTGAACTTAAAATGTAGCTAGCTTTAAAAAAGTTGATATTTACTCTAATGTTCTATGAAGACCCTTGGATATACATACCGTTTCATAAATCATGTCAGTGTTCTGAAGAAATAATTCACACTATACATTCCAAATGGTGATCTAAATAGCTCACCTTGTACTTATAATGTAGGTAAGTACCCTATCATATTCAGTTATCATTGACAATCATAGTGTAAGCTTGTTAAATATGTACAATAAATTTAACTGAAATCAATGGTACATATAGCTATCTTATCAGGAAAACACAATAGCTGACATGTTTTTTAATCTATAAACATACAAAACTCTAAAACAAGAATAACAAGTATCCACCATTCATTTCAAAATTATAAATATTATTAATTAAAAACAAAACTTAAGACTAATATAATAATTATAAACACACTCAAATTCAGGTGCATTAAAAGGTATTTACTTCTTACACATAATGTAATCTACGTACACCAAATTAAAGCTTACAATAGGAGGGGAGGGTGCTCAAAATTTGAGCTTGGGTTTGAGCTCGTGGGCACGACCACCCCAGTCCAGCCGGTAGCTGCGAGTCCGCCACGAAATTTGGGGATTTAATAAGGCAGCCACTAACACGAAAGGCGCGCACACCTCACTCCATACCCACCCCAGCATAAACTCAACTTTAGTGAAAGGAGGTGACCCATTTTGTACTGTACGCAACATTACCCAATCTGACAGAAACCACACTAGCACATGCACCAAAAAGAACGGCAACGGTTCGGCGCCGAAAAGTTCCCCGGCTGCCCAGGCGGCGCCTGCACCGAGGGGCAAACACTCGCTGAGCGGTTCCAAAAGTGCCGTCGTTGGCACCATGGCTATCCGTAATCGTGCCCATCGCTTCAGTCTAGCCTGGAGAGCTCCGACTGACTTTGAGCCAGAGTTTTGTAGAGCTGGCAGGGAAGCAACTCGCATGCGCCAACCACGGGAAACCACAGCCTTCGCCATGAAATAGTCTTCCGCCAAGTACTCGCCGAATGTAGCAAGGCCACCTGTCTCTTCCAGGGCACATCGGCGAACCAGCGACGACATACCGACGTGACAATTTATGCCCATAAAATCAGCACTCATATACATTCGCGCCTGCGCAGTACCGAAGAACACTTTCTCGTAAACAGACGCAAAACCATCAGCATCACAACAAAATGGCATTTGATGTACTATGGCGACATCCTCCTTCATATGCTGCACCATGTCCAGTAGAGTATCTTCCCGCATACGTATACCGGAGTCACTCACTAGTAGAAGGGGATATTTTGCCGCCAAATATGCCGGCTGCATATTGTTAATTTTAGGATTGACACCAACGCGTATTCCGCCTACAAATAACCTTGAATCCACTTGAGGAAACTTGTGCATCAAGCTGTTGACCAGCATCACAGACGGATCATGGTCGTTTTCCACACAAAACAGAAGTTCGTAACTTGGATAGTCTAACGTAAAAAATGTTTCCAAGTTAGAAAACAAGTTGGGGTCGACACCAGAGAGGGGCTTTAAGATTGAAACACCGAGGTACGGTTGTTCCGGAGCAGACCTGTCTACAGTCCGGTGCAATTTCCACTTCGAATATGAAAGGGCCATTATGTGAATCAGCCACAAACAAATCCACGCAATCATAAAAAATATAGCAAAACCATACACTGTATACACCATAGGCATCATAATTGTAAAATCCTTGTGTCGTTCTCGCGTTCCGGCCACATAATATCGACTGGTTTCGAGTGTCTAGTACCGTGCGCTATGATGCGATCATAACACTAAAATGATAAAATGTATGGACTCAAACCACGTATGTACGTAAACGTAACATACACTATGCGTTATCGCGACATTTTTAGTGATAAAATATTTTTCATTATAATTATTCGAATACTATTAGCGCAAGTATAGATGAAACAAAGTAACACAAGTCACAACCGACATAACCAAACCTCACCCGTCATTTCTGAAAGATGTAACTGATTACTGATTACTTTATAGTACTCTGTGCTGATTTCTGATGTAACTGTAGTCTGTAGAGTGTAGAGGGTTCATGAACGGCTTTATCTGAACAACGAGTTTAAGTTTAATGCTGAAATTTTAAGCAGACTTTTCAAAAACTTATATTTATTAAGCGCTTTCAATATTTTTATGAACATAAAATAAAAATAACTAAATTAACTAATGATAAACAACAACCCCCATGAGTTATTGTCGCGCTACCTGGCGGTGTCACGCTGAGATGTTTGGCTATGGACTATGCCGAAGATTTTTAAACGGTACGTAGATGACATATTCATTATACTACCTATTAATCAAACATCTGCATTTATAGAACCCCTTAATTCCATTAACAAAAAAATACAATTTGCAATGGAATTGCAGTCAAATATTACTTAAGTTTTCCTTGATACTCTTATCATAAAGAATCCTGAGAACACATAGGACATACTGTTTATAGGAAACCCACATATACAGATAGGTACGTCAATGGTAAATCAAATCACCACCCTAGCCGTTGGCAAATTATTGTTTCAGAGAGCACAACACATCTGTGACGCTTAAAACCTAGAGGGCGACATGCAGCATGTCAAGCATGCCCTGTTCAACCATCTGCCCGTACCACGCCATCGTCACAGAAACCACATGAAGCCACCCACAGTTAAGCGTCAACTAGCCCTATTACCATATGTGAAAGGTGTTACTGACAGACTCGGCAACATCTTAAAAAAGGTTTCTATAAGAACTTTCTACAAACCACAAAGGAAAGTGAGCCAATTCTTGAGACAAAATGAAAATGATTTTTTTTTTACAATGTGCTGGAGTATATAAACTTGACTGCGATTGTAGCTTGTCATACATAGGTCAAACAAAGAGGAGCATCGGCAAAAGAGTTAGAAAAAACATCTCGGATATCAAGCATAGGCGTACATCGAAGTCACCCGTGTGGGAACATACCATAGACAAGCCCAATCACTATATAAGATTTAAAAAACCTAAAATCCTCGCTAAGGAACAAAGATACATTCCAAGAATCATTCTTGAGGCTATTGAAATTATTGTAAAAATCTCTCTAATTTTAATAGAGAAGATAGATGGGGATTATCTAAAACCTGGGACCCACTCTGGAAAATATAAAATCCCATGTCTGTGACCGCATAGTAAGGACCTTAAGTTACTATTAGTACGTTTTATGTGCATCCTGAACTACACTCTCGGAAACTTAAGAATCGTTGGAGGTAGATTACTAATTAACAGACACCTCCATCTCGTGAACACGATTGCTGCAAAGTATTTGAAACGTCGAGTTAAATTTAAAAGTAAATTTAAAATCTAATTAATTATACGCGTGTTAAACCCGTTAAAATGGTTTTATTTCAACGTAAATTATTTTTTCATAAATACATATATTAATTATAAATAGTCATAATTTTAAATTCTTTAAATTTGCTTCTTTAAGATTTTCTTTGGTCTCATATTATATTTTGCTCAAATAGCGCTCTTCTGCAGTGTAAATATGGTATCATTATCGGCTGCATTACCCTATAAGAGTATACTGTATGATATTATTCTATGAAAGTAACTAAACTAAAACAAATCGAGCAGTTTCCATATTTGGTAATCGACGTATTTTTTGCCTGACAAATATATGAGAACCCCACGGCAATTTTTCATCTAAAGAATGGCCATAATGGCCAAGAAAATTGTAGATTTGATCAATTCTAATTCCTCATTGTTTAATTGTGCATTGGTTCTAATATTTTTGAAATTTGTTAAAGTTAATTTGAAACATTTCGTAATTTTTTTATTGAACAACCAATTATTAGCGTTAAACCATTGTACAACATCTGAGAGAGCATTGTTTACATCGTCAATAATAGATTCCCCTCTATTAACCTTAAAAATAAGAAAAGTATTCTTAGTAGTATTCTTTTTAACGCTAATTAATTGAAATACTTTGATTACTTCTTTAGCATGCGCTTTTTTTTAATTAAAACTGGTAACACATTGATCTACATTATATCTAAGTAAACCCATAGCTGCAGCGGTAGAAAAATTTAAAGATAACGTTGTAGTCACTGGAACATTAATAAAAAAGGTTTCAAAAACAATCTCCAGATCGGACGTAACATATTTATTATCTATATTTAAATTAAAGTCGATCCGCTAGAATTAAGCTCTTCCAGTTTCCTCATTAATATGTTAAGATTTTGCTATTTTGCGTTGGTTTTTTAAAAAATTTGGAAAAAAAGAATTACTTCATCTCTAAATTTATAACTAATATTAAACATCAATTCCGGATACATATTATATAATTTTTCTCTATTTTGTTTAATTCTGCAGATACCACAAGCAGCAAATAGAACATCAGTAGCCAACTCACTAAATATTAAAAAATACGAATTTATCATTAACAACCCCTGTTTTTGTTGTAAATAGAAAGTGAAATAATTTAATGAAAGCATTTAAAAAGTCATTCTCAAAGTATCATTGGGGGTTTGAATTTTTCAACTAGGGCAAATAGTGTAATAAGTCATTTATAATTTGATTGATACGTTCTACAGTCACTGGTATAAAACTTTCGTTCTACAACCGAATTTAATAAATGAAATAGTGGTCAGAATCTAATAAACATACTGAAAAAACATTTAAAATTTAGAATAACACTTGTAAAGATATTATCAATACAAGTGGCACTAGTGGTTGTAATTCTCGTAGGCTCTATAAACATGTGTAAAAGATTATAACAGTTAAAATTAAGAACTTTGTACTTATCTATTTTTTCCTAGTTATTAATATTGAAATCTCCACAAATGATTTACTTTTTACTAGAATAAGATAGTTTAAATAATACCTCATCCATAATCTTTTCAAATTGTTCAAAGTTAGATGACCGTGGCCTATAGACAGGTACAATAATCATATAATGAATCTAATTCTATTGATGCTAGTTCAGTTAGCATGCTAGTTAATTTAGAGCTTAGTAAATAGTATAATAAAATATATGCATTAAGAAGAAAAAGATTTCAACGACGGCAGAACTATTACCTACATATGGCTTAACAACGCTGTTGAAAATATTTAAGTTTACTGGTTTAAATAGACAAGTTAAAACTATTTTATAGATTTAATAATACACATAAATAGGTGTTCTATTGTTTATTTAAACCAAATCGGGTCCAATTATTAAGTTATTTTATTATAATTGGTAAATTATTGCATAACTTTATTATACATATTATATTGTTACTGGAAAGGTCTTAAAATAAATAAAAAAAATAAAACTTATAGTCTATTGATACTAAGCGCGGTAAATGTGAGTTTGTTTAAAATTTCGATAACAAAACATCACCATTTCATATTGTTTAGTTAATAGGTCTTTATTATAATATGGATGTAAATATATTATTAAAGTCGGTTTATAATCTAAACGATTATATATCAGCTACTCAAGAAGTCATAAATAAATATAGTAACTCTAAAATACAATTCAACATGTCGACCGTTCTTTCACTAAAAAAGATTCGCTCTTTAGAAATAGAAGTGAGTAATCATAGACGTAATTCGACCAATTAATATTTTATATTGCAGGTCTTATGCATTTTTATGGTTTCAGTATTTCAACAAGTGCGATGAAAGTGGTGCTGGAATCAAAATACTTGAACTTATGTTGCGATTACCGCCTTCTAAAACATGGAGTCTTCTTGGTAAAGAATTAGTTTTATTGATCCAGTATTGGTTGGAGGCTATAAGAAAGCATCTCATACTACATAATAATCATTGGTGGAACTTTTTAAGTACTTTATTGAAGTTTATACAAGTAATTAGTTTCACAATACGTTTTTATATTAGTTGTATGAAGTGGTCAGTACTTCAAAATAAAATAAATAATAAATATACTCAGCCTTAGCCCAAGGCTTATGAATTAAAAAATAATATATATATTACAGGACATTCGCTCAAAACACACAGTACTGTCCAACATTTTGGTTCAAGACTTATCTGAATGTTTATTAGATTTAGCAACAAAATGTGAGCCCAATGTAGATCAAAGATTTAAAATACTGCAATGCTACAACTCTGTGTGTGCAGAGTCTAGTCGGGAAACAAGATATGCTTTGAGAAATAAGTTAGAAACTTATTTGTAAGTTTTAGTTACAAAGTTTTATGGAAAAGTTGAATATACTGTTAAAAGATAACAATTGTATATATAATTGTGTATTTTTATTTTTGCAATATTGGTTACTTAATAGTGTAAAGCTGTCGTCAATACTCCCATTGTGCGGGGACATGAGAGCTCAATACAGTATAGTGGAGACGCTGCTGCGATGGCTGGTGCCCCGTCAAGATGCTGAAGTCAAACGTGAAGCTGCTGCTAAGTGGTTTCCACAAAATTTGTATAATGAAACAACCAGAAGAATCTTTATTGAAAGGCCCTGGCAGAACTTCTTTAAGGTAAAAATAATAAGTGATATTTAAATGTATAAAGAGTGATTACATCAGTTATTTTCAGGATGCCAGGGAGTTCTTAAATGCACAGAATATGAATAGTGATGTTGTTACTACTGTAATATGCAGGACATTTTGTATTGGAAACGTTACCCTAATATCTGTAAGTATAAAAAATAATATTTATATTACACATTAAAACAAAATCAATAATAGTTTTAACCGATGTAATCATACAAAGAGTTCATTGAAATACCTTTTAGGGAACCGACAAGGACTATTATCTGGACCTAAATGCAAGCACTGAGGTCATATCGCTGATGGTAGAGCCTAGCCTCTCCGATGTATTGGGGACATCCATATGTAATGCTGTGTGTATCAGCAAAGACAACACCAACTCCATCAGAATGTATCGGTAAGTTGAAATATTATTTTAATTGTAAAGGAGCCGTTTACGCAAAGGGACTCCCATTATATTGGGAGTCTGCAAGGCCGTGTGTCGTTTGACAGTCATTCAGTGATAGTTGTAGTATAGAAAATTATTTTTATTTTTTTTATTTATTTTTCATTAATATCGAGTAACATAATTAAGACTCATTTTGTTAGTAACAATGGAAACTTAATACCTATGTTAGTATTTTAATTACTTTAATATCCCACTCGAAAGGGCACAGCAGTGGTTCACATACACACAGTCTAATCTATTCGAGATCATATTCAAGATGCTGTTGGTGCTACCCCGCAGTCTTTGTAAAAAGAAGCCACATCTTTTGCGCATTGTAGCAAAGAAGCAGTTAACTCGCGCCGCCGCGAACATTCCTGACGCACTACAGAAACGAGGTAGCCTCAGCAGCACCCTAAACGCATCGTTGTACTGAACTCTAAGAGCGCTGTAAGATTTTTGTGAATATCTGGCCCACAGACTAGATAAATAAAAACTTGTACAGTAAGCTCTAAACAATGTAACTTTAACACCAATCGAGCAACGTGCAAACTTGCGAGCCAGCATATTCACTCTCACCGACATCGCCCTTCGTTCTCTTTCAATATCAGCATCGTCTTTGAGGCCAGGTGTCAACACATGTCCAAGATATTTGAATTGGTACACTCGTTTGAGTTTATTACCGTTGAGCAAGATTAAAGGTGCCTTATTTGGTGCTTTGCCCTCCGCCTCAAAGACCATCATTACACTTTTTCTTTCATTGTAAATCAGACCATGCCTTCCCGCATAAGCCTCACATATTGCTATTAATTTCCTAAGGCCACAAATTGAAGCACTTAACAGCACCATATCATCAGCGTAACTTAAGTTATTTAAACAAATTCCGTCTATATAACAACCTACCCTAGTGCTGCCGAGATCGCCAAGTAACTCGTTCACGTACAAGTTAAAGAGGGCTGGTGAACTTAAACCTCCCTGTCTCACCCCGCACTCCAACCCATACGGACGTGATAAAACTCCTGCCCACCGAACATAGTTGATTTGGCTTCTGTACCAGTACTTAAAAATATTTATAAGCTCAGTGGGTATATTGGCATGCTCCATTTTTTTCCACAATATATCATACGACACCAAATCAAATGCCTTCGAAAGATCTAAAAAACAGGCGTAAATTGGAGTTTTTCTCTTTGTATAATATGTGACAGCATGCTTAAGACCCAACACGGCATTTTCTGTAGACAATCCGGGTCGAAATCCAAATTGATTGTCGTGCAAGTTGCTATACTTATATAGTCGGGTATTAAGCATACTATTTATATTTTCAATTATTATGATATATTATAATAATTATCATTTTAATTCTTGCTTAGAGACTCCTTTCGGGTGCTGGTATCAGTAGACATAGTCGATCCTCAAAGACTGTACCCGTCGCCGGTTCTAGAAGAAAAAGATATACAAATAGTAGTCAGTTCAAGAAGCAACCTGGTGAAACTAAACAGGGCGCTGAGACATATCTTTGATACTAAATATGAGGTGGGCAGAAATTATACACATATATTGGTTACATTTTATAAAATTGAGTATAAAAAAATATTAAGATAAAATAGCAGAAATTGCAGACTCGGTATCCTTTTGAAAGTAACTTATATTAAATATTATTAATTTGTAAGGAAATTATTTTCAGTTACTCATGGACTTAGAAAATCCGCCGCCTCCCTCGCCCCTTGGAGTGGAGGGTCCAGGAAACAATAACATTTCTGTTAGTAGATTGATATTATATTTTAAGATTAATATTATAAGTTTGACGTAAATATCTGTCTGTGCCAGGGGCGTAGCGAGAGTGAGCGGGGGGAGGGGGGGGCAAGGGGTGTCATCATGTCCCCGGGCGCTACTCACAAAGGGGCGCCAAGAGGTTCACAAAACAATAAAAAATGTTTTTTTTATATTGTTATTATAATTAATTTAATTAAAATATATTTTAAATTTAGTAGCAGTGTAATACAACACATGTTAATTCGTTAATACAAAGGGGAAAGGACCGGCCGAGTGCTTGAAGTTGGACTCACACACGTTGGGTTTCATACCGTTATATATAAACAAACAATAGTCATTATTTCATTTTATGTTTTTTTAAGTGAATATATAACTAAATATTATGTGAATATTTCGAGCGTCTACCTAATGCCCTTATTAATATGGAGCAAAAAAATAAAGTTTGTTGTATGGGAGCCCCATACGAGTATTTATTTTCTTTTGTTTTTAGTACATATTTGATATATGGAGGGTCACCATAAGTTCCTAGAAAATAAAAAAAAAACTTTGCCCACTCGTCCTTAGGGGTCTTTTCGACGGCATTTCAAAACACAGGCACTGCTTCCTCGGCGTCCATAAAACGTTTTCCTTAAAGTTTTTCTTTAATTTTTATAAATAAATAAAAACAGCAAGGTCGCTCGCGTTTGGTGGAGGCTTCGGTACGTGTAAGGCATATAAATTTGCGTTGTTGTTAATTATTAAGACATCCCTAAATATGTGCTTCTTGTCCGTTAAGCTCCTACGACTCCGTCTGTCTGTCTGTCTGTCTTTGGTATCGTAGCAGCCAAACGCGTTAGCTCCGAAAACTTCATAAAATAGACACACCATCGTCAACGTACGTACAAGGGGGGGTTATTTAAATTTTTAGATAGAGAGATAAAATCTTTATTGCACACAAAATATAAAAATAAACAAAAATATGTAAAAAAAAAAACTAAACAAGCTACAAAAGAGTGCAAAAAGGCTGTCTTATTGCTAAAGCAATCTCTTACAGACAACCTTTTGGGGAAAGGAGTAGATAATGAGAACGCGGGATAAAGGAAGAAAATAAATTGAAATAAGCTAAATAATTACAATAGTAAAATTAGTGCTATGTATGCAATGTTACAACTATTTATATTAGATAGAGACAATACATAAATACATAAAATTCATATAAACACATACACACGTAAATAAATATGTTATATACACAAGATTAAATACTAGCAATTGATAGGTAATGACTATACAAGCGACTTTTAAAAATTAAAATTGATTCAGAATATCAGATTTCAGCGGGGAGATCCTTCCACAATACCACCGATTTGCAGGTAAATAAATTACCAAAATAACCTGTGAGCCTAGAAGGATTATGCAAACGGTTGTCTTTGGTAGACCTCAGGTTTTGGCGTTCATTGTGAGAGCCGAGATAGGAAAAACGTTGCTTTAAGTAAGAGGGAGTATGAGGATTACAGAGAATAGAATAAAGAAGATTGAGCATATGTAGGTACCTTTTTAATCTTATAGGAAGCCACTTCAAAGGAGCCCTAAAGTCGGAAACATGATTGAATTTTCGAAGTCCAAAGATAAACCTAATACACAAGTTTTGGAGACGCTCAAGCTTGTTGTGTTGTTCCTCAGAAAGATCAGGATGAGCAGTGCAGCTTAGTCTGAGAGAGGTAGGAGGACAGAATGGGCTAAACAAATTTTAGTTTTGATTGGAAGAAAATTTTACCAGCGTCTAAGGACACCGATAGATGCAAAAACTTTCCGGCTAATCTCAGCTATTTGTAGGGCCCAACGATAAAGATTTGTGTGTAACAATACCTAGATTTTTTTTTTGTTAAAAACATGATTTTTAATTTGCCTACGTCATCCGGAGACAACTATTGACAAGTTTATCAACAACGGTAGGACTCTAACTAGAGCAGTGGGTGGAGCGACGGACCGTGTCCCAGAGGTCGTAGGTTCGAGTCCTGAACGTGGTGGAGATTTTTATTACGTATATTTTATTTTTCCCACCCCGTGGGTCGAGTGGTTAGCGCAGACGCCTACGTATGACGACGCAATGGGGCTCGGGTTCGATTCCCGACAGATACAGGCATGAATGTGATGTGGATAGATGACTGTATTTCTGGGTTTGGTCGTTTATTAAATATAACGTGTATTTCTATGTATTTGTATCGTCGTCTAACTTCCTAAACACGAGCAAATATTTTGCTCACATAGGGATTAGATTAATGTGTGTAATTTGTCCTGTAATAGTATTATTAGTTTTTAAACTTCATATAGGCATATTTACTCATTAAATAATTATATAACAGACACTTCAATGTCTAATAATGTAGGTAGTTGCAAATAAAGTAGATGTAATGAATGACATATGGTGGTTATTGTTTATAGAAAGATACGAGGTTTTCAAATGCAGTCCAATCATCGAAACTAAAACGCTCCGGTGAGTAACTGACTTTCAATAATATAAAGGGGGGGAAATAATATACGAGGACTTATGATTAATTGCAGAAAAGAAGGTTTTCTTGTATATATATGTTTTTAAACAGAAATATGTTTAAGTACCTATGTGTAGCACGAAGTATTACAGCTATATATTTTATATCAATATAGCAACGTTTATTTGAATCTGTGAGTGTATTCAGGTTTAAAGCATTTTATTATTCGTTCTAGACAACCTTTTGTGACTAAAATTGACAGTTATTATCAAGAAGTCTTGGATCGAATCTCAGACCGTTAGATACATTGCTCTATGTTCTCTCGTAGAAAATGAGTTAAAGACTATTTTATTTTAGATATAACATAGAGCTTATATTTTACTAAATACACGTATAAATATAAAATATTACAAGCTAATTATTTATTTTATACTCCTTTAGATAGAGGACTGTTGTTATATTTTTTTTACTATTTTGTTTGAATGTATTTGTAGGCTGTATAGTCAGACCCGTGCAACCTGCGTCGTGGAAGTCGCCATCGACTGCCTCCACTTCTTCTCTTGCCTTGGTTTGTAATGACACTATTATTTCATAACATTTTGTTATTTATTTATATAGTATGTATGTATGTAATATTTTTATATTTTTTTATAAGTTACATACATTGAATTAATAAAAAATAATCAACCAACAAAATTATATCAATAATGTAAGTATAACTAATATAAGCGACCTCTAGCTTTGATTCAAAGTAGAAAAGATATAAACAAATATATTATAAAACTAACTAACTAACAAATGAAAAGTAATTAAAAATGATTATTATCGATTATCTTTCTAGTTACGCGATAAACTCACAGCTTTCCCCTGTTATAAGTTTGATAAAGAACCAATCAGGGTATGTGCTTTACCTCAGTTGAGTAGCGTTACTGAAATCACCGAAGACGATAGATATAGTTTTAACGCAACACTCAGCACATACAAACTTCGCACTTATGGTGTTTGTAACAAGAAATATGAAAGAGCGGACAGAACGTCTCAGAGTGACGAGGGAGGAAATAAATGTACAACTCCAATAAATTTTGATGAGAATTCCATTAGCTGCTTGCTTGTAGCTACTATAGGATCTAATGATTCTGTGATTAACGATACTTTGGACCGTCTTCCCAAAGATAAGGAGGTCCATACAGATAATATCGTAGAGCTGCTAGCAAAAGAAGCTCTACATTCAAATGATCCTAAACTCCACAGTGGTATTTTTACTAATGATAAAACTTACACTGAAGTTAATAGTGATGTTATAGAAGAAACTCAGCAACCTACTACTTTTATAAGAGAAAAAAATGATCAATTAGCTTATGAAATAGTCAAAGATATTCAGTGTGTAAGTAATCTTCAAGGCTCCAAAGAGGCTTCAGGAGAAAAATCGATCATTAATGTAAAAACAAACGAACAAACAAGTTACGATATACAAGCAGTTGAAGATTTGTTTTCTCAACATCGTTCTCTTAATGAAAACGGTGATTCATTGATAAGTCCAGCTTTAGCGAATAAAATAAACCAGACAAGTTCAGAAAGTAGTTTAGACTTCGAGATTCGTACGCCCATGATTGATGACATTGAAACTAATCAATATTATGTACATTTTAATGTTGATAATACAGAGATCATCGAGTGTCTAAATGATATGGTTGATAGAGTTTGCGCAAACCTTGGAATTTCTACGGACTATATGTCTAAAGGAGTGGAACATTTAAATGTGTGTGATAAAGTAAAAGAGTTTTGTATAAAGACCCCATCAAATGAAATTCAAGATATGGCCAAATCCAAAAAAGAGAAACTGAAAAAAAATACACTTAAACTGCAATTTAAGAATACTCGTAACTGTCGTGGGAAGAAGCAAAACAAATTAGCACCTGAGAAAATTAAAAGAATGACGACAATTATTGAAAAGGATAGCGATGTGGATAAAACGTTTTTAAAAAATAGTAGCCTAGAATCCAATTCACTACTATTAAATGATTACGAATCACCGCTATTAAAGAGAAAACGTAAATTATATTCTCCGAAAGACGAGAATGCACTTAATGAAAAATCAGGTATTCATATTTCCGAGACTGAAGATGAATATTCTGTCCTAACTGGAACAAGAAACTGGAAAGTTAATAAAACTTCCAGAACTCTGGCTACTTCATATAAAGATATAGAAAAAATAAAAAGACGCTCAGCACGTAACCTACGAATTCGTAAATCTGTCATCAATCTCTCCCCAAGGACTAAAAAAAATAATGATATCTTTGATAATTTAAAGAAAACGGTTGATGGTGAAGTAATAACCCTTGCCAATAAAAAAATAAACAGCTGCAATAAGAACTTAGCGGTATACAACTTCTCTAGTGATAGTGAAGATGATGATTTTCAAAAGAGAAAAGAGGTGAAAAAGTGTGCCAGTGCTGTCAGAAGCGTAGAGTCTGCTACTCATGGTCGAAAATCAAACCAGGAAAAGAAAAACAAGAATGTAAAGCGTGGAAAGAATAAATCAAATTTAAAACAACGAATTTCAGTTCCCAAGAATGAGATGATAGATGAACGTGTCAGAGAAACAGTCACAGAAGCATTAAATAGTTCTATAGTGATCGAAAAACAACATGATTCAATATCTAAAGCCCTTGAGCCAATCATACATGAAAAACCACAGATGGAGATTATTGTCCATGAAAAAGATTCATCTACCAGAAAATCTACTCGACGCAAAAGGCCTACTATCGTTTCTTTAAATAAAGGTAAGGTTACTAATAAAGACAAAAATATATCTAGTGATAAAGAGCTATCAGTAAGATCTAGTCCTTTACCAGGACTCATAATAGAGACCGTTCAGGTACAAATACACAAGGATCCCGAGGACTCTATAACTGTGTCAATGTTAGAGAAATTTAAGGATATTTACAACAACGAGCCCTTACCTGATATTTCTGAAATAAATACAACCCACAACTTGCTATCTGATTTGGAACAAATTACTTATGATTCAAATTTAAATATCACTGAAGAATCTAATACGATTAATAGAAATAATCCAGAAGGTAAGAGATTAAGAGACGAAATAACAAATAATTGTCCCAAAGCTAAAAAGTCGAAGCTAGGTACATCAAATGTTGGGGTAGAAATCGAGCCACTAATCATAACTTTATCAAAAGTATCAGATGATAGATCTGAAAAGTCAATATCTACTTTAGGAAAATCCCCAATAACAGGTCACGGTGACTTCGATGAGTCGCCGCCAAACACAGATCAATTAAAGCAGCGCTATGAACCGAGACGCTCAGAAATGCAAGACTTTAATCAATCGATAAAGGATTTTTTCAATGATCTCACAAAAGATATATACGAAGTGTCGAAAAGTTCAACCTCGGAAATAATTGCGAATAAAACTATTAATGCGAAAGAATTGAAAATGTCACCAATAAAATTAATTAAGGATATGTCTAATATCTCACCCGCAGTCTCAATTACGAGGTTAAGTCCAATAGAGATAGATCGATGGCTTCCACCTCGTAAAAATTCTATATTCGGATCCAATCAAAGTTCCGAAAAAGATCATCCTGTTCGTATAACTAGAAGTCACACCAGAAGTCAAGGTAAACTTCGAAAAATTGACTCAAATTCTACCACTACAAAGAGTTCTAAAATTAATTTACCCAAATCGGCAATATCACCGATTAAGATGTTTGGTGAAGTAAGTAAAGAGAAGTCGGTCACATCGGAAAATAATGACTACGTTAAAGAATTAAAAAGCATTCTGACCACAAAGGGTAAGATTTTAAATACTGTTAATACCAAATCAATTTCATCTACATATGAATTAGAAAAATGTTCAAGTAAAACCCAAAAATGTCATAAACCTCCGAGCTCCATAAATTCTTCAAATGTTGAATATTCAAAGGACACCAAAAGAGCTTCACCAGCCTTTAAAGTCGCGAAAAAGAAGAAAATTAGAACAAATATATCCGATTTTGAAAGTGACCACAGCTCTAGTATTAACGAATGGTTTAAAAAAAATGAACAGCAAAGACATAGCCGAGGTGAGTAGCGACCTGCTGATATACATTATTTTTAACAATATCGTACTATCTAAATGTATTTTTAGCCGAAAGTGCCGATCTTTCATCGAAAGATATCCTGGAAAATACAATAGAGAAATTGGAAACAACACTTACCGAAATTCATCACAAAACCAGTAAAAAGTAAGTCGTGAATATAATTTCAATTAAGTAACTCTGTTTTTGAAGTTGTTTTGTTCTTTTTAAGCTTATTTTAGGAATGACTTTTTATTAAAAGCTTATGGTTTAGATTCGTGAGTATGTTTGTGGACGCGCAAAAGCAGTTAACAGATTTGAAAGAGAAACGTCGTCAGATCTACAAGCAGACCGCTCTGGAAGTCATATCCGATATCGTCACAGTTATGGATGCCAAATTTGGCGAATTGGAACGCAGGTAGGCCCACGTCGAAGAGGAAAAAACAATATTACGTTACATGTAAAGACCAATAAAAAAACAACATTGAAATGTTATGCTACTATTTATAAATGTGAAAGTTTATATGTTATGAAATTTGGTATTTTATATACCAGAATAACACATAGGATACTTTTTATTCTTATAATCCTGATTAATTAGTTTTTATCCCATTAAATGTTCAATGTTGTTAGATGGCGTCGGATTTCGAATTATAAAAATGGTCTTATTACAATGATGAAACGTCATATGAAATTATTAAAACTTTTAGAAATCTAAATATGAAAAATACCGGTGATCTTTGGGGTATGCCAGTAAAATTACTAATAACTATTATAAATGATATTGCTAAACAATTATCCTTAATTTTTAACAAATGTATTAACCGGTACATTCCCAGATTTAATAAAGAATAGTAAAGTTGTTTCCTTTGTTAAAAAGTGGCGATAGACTAGCGACCCGTAAATTATAGGCCTATCTCTATTTTACCTACTTTAAGTAAAATCTTCGAAAAAAAAAATTCTAAACCAAACGTCAAAATTTGTTTATAGCAATGAAATCATGCATAGTGAACAATATGGTTTCACTAAAGGCAAAGTTCACAAAAGCTTCTTAAGCACATTTACGACGCATTGGAAAAGTCACAGAATGCAATCGGAGTGTTTTGTGATTTATCTAAAGCCTTTGATTGCGTGGACCATCAAACACTATGCAAACTTAATCACTATGGTGTGCGTAGTGCTGCGCTTGGTCTTATTGATGTTCAGACGGTTGATGTAAATAATTGTAAATCGGTTGAATCTCACCTAAAAATGGGTGTTCGACAAGGATCTATTCTAGGCTCTTTCTTATTTTTACTCCATAATAATGATTTGCCCTTTTACGTAAAAGTACTATGTGACATTGTACATTTTGCTGATGATACCTCGCTCATTTTAAAGTTGATCGTAATAAAGCTAATTTTGAACAAAGTTAACTGTGCTCTGTCACGTGTTCTTCATTAGTTCGATATTAATAATGTGGTATTAAATACTAAGAAAACTAAATGCATGGAATTTACACTTCCGAATGTAAAAAGTCAAAATTGTAGTTTATTCCTTAACAATGAAGTGTTAGAACTGACTGATTCAACAACTTTCTTAGGTATAACTTTAGATTGAAAGCTTCAGTAGACCCTCATCTCTCGACACTCGCAAGTAAACTTAGCTCAGAAGTCTTTGCAATTAAAAAAGTAAGACAATTAACAGACGTTAAGACGGTTCGACTCGTTTATTTTAGTTATTTTCACAGTATATTGTCTTACGGTATTTTGTTATGGAGCAGCGCTGCCGAAATTAATTCTATATTTATTTTACAAAAACGAGCTATAATTGTAACTTAAAAGCTAGAGACTCCCTTAGAGATGTTTTTCAAGAAATTGGTATTCTTACGGTCGTTTCTCAATACATTTTTAATAACTTACTATATATACGCCAAAATTTAAATGACTGTAATAAAAACAGTGACAGACATACGATCAATGCAAAAAATAAAAATAGGCTCGTAACGCCTAAATTTCGACTTCAAAAAGTTAGGAAATCCTTCATGGGCTTGAGTATACGCATATATAATAAAGTTCCACAAGATATCTTAGATCTTCCTTTTCTTGGTTTTAAATCTAAAATTAAAAGTATACTATTAAATAAATCTTACTATAACATTCAAGAGTTTTTGGTTGATCGGAATGTGTGGAACTTGGGTCATTGACTCGTTTGCAGGGTTGATGTTATAATGTATAAGTCAAACATGGTTAAATTTCATTTAAAAAGAGCAACTGTTGAGTTTCTGGCCAGCTCTTCTCAGCAGAACAGCATTCCTAGCTGGTGGTAGCTTGCTCACAGACTAACAATACCGACCAATTTAATTTAATTGAAGATTCAAAAGTGCGTGTAAATGCCTACTTGAATAAAGATATTTTGAATTTTGAATTATTTGAATGTATAAAAGATTGCACTCACACCAATTGATTCAAATTATGTGAAGGGTGGGAGAAAATCTTCTTCGCATTTTATATGGAAAGTAAATACATTTTTTTTTACATTTATTTATAGTATATATGTACCATTTTGTTCGATAACTTTTTGCCATCTTGTAGATAGTGACATAATCCCGTTGTTGTTAAAATTTTGGGAATTCTAGTAAAAAAAACTAGGCAAGTACTTAATTTTGTGCAAGTAACCTGACGGAGCCTAAAGAATTTTGCAGAGACCAAAATAGGTCTGAAGGTGACAGGTCAGGGCTATACAGTGGATGCATTAATATCTCTACCCGAAACTCTAAATTTTTGACAAAGATGTGTGTGGTCTAGCGTTATGAAAGACCACACGCTCTCTATTGATCAATTTTAGCCGTGTTCTTTCAACTTCTTGCTTTAATCTCATCAGTTGTTGGCACTTAGCGGTAAAATCTCATAATAAACAACAGTCTTCCAGTCCCACCATACACACAGAATTACCTTATTGCGAGTTAACCCGGGTTTTGAAACAATTTGCGAAACCTGGCCGACATTTATCCTATGATATCCACTTTTTATCACCAGTTATCAATCTCTTCAAGAACGGGTCGGTATTTTTACGTCTCAGTAGAGAATCGCAAACGAGTACACGGTTCATTAGGTTCCTTTCAGTGAGCTCGTGTGGCACCCCAATATGGAGCTGTTTTGGTGTACCCAGCTTTTTGTACCCAACTACTGTCATGCCGATCTTGATCCCCCTTTTCAAATAGTGTCCATTTTATTTGTAACAGGGTGACCACAGCCGCCAGGTGCATCTTTGATATGAAAATTCCCGGATTGAAAAAGCTTAAACCAACTTGATGCTAGTCTTAAAGACGCTGCATGAGGTCCATAAACGTCACAAAATTTAATCGCAGCTTCCGTTTCATTTATTTTAAGTTTATACTACTATATGCTTACTACTATATCTTAAAATGCTTAAAAAAAGACTGTAGATTCGTCTCGGTGAATCAAATAAATTACTAGATTTAATGTTGGTTTGACGTTTTTCAACACCCATAAATATATTTGATGTGTTTTTTAAATATAAAATGTTACACTAAATGAAACTTGAATATCTATTTGCTATTCTACTACTTACACAAAAAACGAAACAAAAATATTTATCGGGTTACTGACGAGATATTTTTATTTTAATATTTTTAAATTTTTATTGTAATAACTTAAAACGAGATCATTAACCTGCCAGGTCTCAAGATCTAGACCGGCAGTTCTTAGACGGCCTGAAGGAGGAGGCCGGTGACGTCATCCGCGCCGACTGCAGCCAGAAAAGAGTCCTGGTGTCTCTGCTGAGAGAAGACGTCAGAACTGTTTTAAATCAATTCAGTAAAGGCGGAGAGACGAATTAGTAATGTATTAATTAATTTCTTATTTTGTTATAATAGAAGTGATGTGGTATTGTTATTGCTACCTAATATATTCGATAACAAATATTTATATTGTATTTCTTATGTGTTATTATAAGTGTCGATGTTATGTTGTATTTTGTTGCAATTAAAAATTCTATATTTCTTCGATTAAAAGATTGTGCTCGTAACTGGATCCTACTTCGTTTTTTTCGTTCGACACTTGATAAGTTAAAAATGATATAACTTATTATTTTTCATCCTCCCCCACACGAGGGCATCCGGCATCTACATATTTGAAAAATATATAAAAGGGTACAATTAAACAAAGTATTAAAGTAAGAAAATATAATCGAGCATTCACTGTATTTACATTTAAATAACAAAATTGTATAAAACATTTTTGCGATCACTCAACTCGACCCCAGAACCCAAAATTGAAACAAGTTGTCCACCAAATTAAAAATCCTTATCTAAGAGAGGGAGTCGGCGACGCTCAGGCGAGCCGCCGATGACGTCACGCATCACCCGACCCTAAGTACGAGTCTTTCGCTTCGTTCTGTTCGTACGCTAGGAGTCTTCTTGCGCGGAGGTCACCTGGGTCAGGAAAATCTGGTGAGGCTGGTGCGGGGCCTGAGAGGACACCTGCGGGCAGACACCGCGGGTCATCACACGATCCTACGATACTAGAGGAAGCCGATCGCGGTCGTCGAGCTGTAATCCGCGCGGGAATCGAACCCCGACCGATATTAGCTCCGGATATGATCCGTTACGAGCCTGCGATCTTTCGATGCCGACCGACCTGGATGATCTGCGGAGACTGCTGCGCCGGCGCCTGCGCCTGGATGATGATGGGCTGGGTGGGGTTGTTCTGAACTTGGAGACGGATCATGTTCAACTGCGCCTGAGTCAACTGGATCTGACACGAGGAAGCGGAACGTTATTCACATCATTGTTTTAGAAAGTTTTTTAAAGGACTGCACGGACGGCTGAGGGGGCGTGGGTTATATTAAATGATTACTTAATGTGACAGTCAATAGTAAATACATCCACCCCGGGTATAGAAGGTGTGACGTGTCTGTACATATGAGAGGTAATACCGGCAGCTGCTGTACCTCTCCCGCGCCCGACACCACCTGCTGCAGCAGCACGGGCTGGCTCGAGGCCGTGCTGCTGGACTGCTGCTGCTGCTGCGGGGAGAACGGATATGTAGTATTATAATTTTAAACAGTGTATAATTGATTAAGTAATGTATTATTTATAGGTCACGCATGTTCGCATTTTAGGGTAACATAACCGTATTACACGACGGCGAAGCTGCGGGCGGAAAGCTAGTATATGATAATTAAATATCCTAAGGATAGCTTCTGATACTTTGTCAAATCAATAACTGTAGTAGTTAAATGTACTAATAATTAATACTACTATTACTACTTTGTTAATATACTAGCTGTTGCCCGCGGCTCCGCCCGCGTGTAGGTCGCTTTTCGCGTAATCTGTGGAAACTACAATTATCCAGACCTATAATAGACTATATTATATTATATAATAGACGATATTATTTTAGAACTAATTTCATAACCATAGAAAACGTTATAGTGAGTCAACCTTAGAAGCTAGATATATTTTGTCGCGGACTTCTTTTTAAAACTTTTAAAGAGAAACAATTTCATAGAATATCATTTTTGCGTAACTTTCACCGTTTTCGCAGCGCACGCAGTTTTTTGTTTATTTTTTTACACCTTGCGTTAGAATATTCAAGTTTTAGTAATCATCCCTAATTTTTTGAAAATGAATCATAGCCTATGTCACTCGGGAATAGTGTAGCTTGCCAACGGTGAAAGAATTTTTGAAATCGGTCCAGTAGTTTCGGAGCCTATTCATTTCAAACATACAAAAAAATAAACAAACATTTCCTCTTTATAATATTGGTATAGACATACCAATAATAACAATGATATAGTTCTTAATAATTCTAAATTGTTAAATCTAATTGCAACAACAATAGGTAAACTTTTTAAGTGCTCAACTTACCTCACATATGAGGTACATTGAGCATACTTGACTCTCTGCATTAAAATACATATAGCTTCCAAATTCTATTTCTAATTCTTAGAAATAAATTATTATGCAAACTATGCTAAGGGATAAATTACTCGTCCATCGGTATGCATCATAAACCATTACTAATTATCGTTGAGAAAATATAACCGATTAAGTGAAAAGTTGCTCAACTATCCCTACCCTATTTGGCACATTTATTGCCAACGGAATTATGTAGTTACATCTCAGAATAATAACTAAAGCATAGAAGGAGTTTCATAAATATTTTTAAATCGACCACACCACTGACTTTTTTTTTTTTGTCTTTTTGTCTGTCTATACTGTTAGCCCTGTTGGCTATTACAGCGTCACCAGGGGGAAAAGCCGACATCAAACAACCAAAATGTGTAAACGTTGTCCATATACAATAAGTCAAATATGAATTATACTTTCCAATTTACCATCATAATGGTGACCAATTGACATAACAATCTAGTACGTAACAATATAACAATAATGTAACAGGCGGAAACATAAAACACAATTTTGTCAGAGAACAACAAAATACACAAATTACCTCACAGAATTAACTAAATTTTGTTGTTGATGAAAATCTGTGATCGATGGAGAGAGATCATTAATACAATTATTAGAGACAGCAGAAGTAAGGGAAACACCCGTTGATAATAGACGAGGAATGGTTTACAAAACGAAACATCATATTAGTTATGAATAATAACGATAACACATAACTGATAACATCCAAAAGACTACCTACTTTATATAGAAAACTGGCTTCTACTAGAACTTCGTCCGGATTAGATACTTTGTGGGTAGCAGTTTTATTTTTACATTAAGTATTTGCATAATACGTGTGATAGTGTTTTTTTCTTTTTGTGTGAAAAGTGAGTTCAAAAGTAAAAGAAGAGCACAATCACACTTATTACTTTTATTCTGTAAATAAAATTATGTATGTTTTTATTTACAGACTAAAATTTTAATTACAAATTAAAAAAAAACTGCAGATTATGCAAATACCTTATTCAGACCTAATCATTTAAGTATCAAAAAGTACACAAATACCACGTTTTATGTTAAAAAAATAAATAAAAAAAACCCGTTACTAAAATACCTCTAAAAAGAATTAAAAAAATATTAATATGTACTTATCGAAGCCGCAAAGTTGTATGTACGTTGACGATGCAATGGTGTCAATTTTACGAAGTTACGGGAGCTTGGACTAAACGATTCAATTTAGTAATTTTGTTTATTTGCATTTTAATTTCTTCCTTTATTAAACTGTCCCCCGACCGTCGGGGGACAGTTTAATAAAGGAAGAAATTATTTATTATTTTAATTATATTATTATAATTATTACTTATTGAAGTTGTTGCGTCGGGGCCCGACGCAACAACTTCAATAAGTACATAATAATATTATTTTGATTCTTTTTAGAGGCTTTTTTGAATAGGGGGTTTTTTAAATTTATTTTTTTATGCTTTTTAAAGTTATGTTGCTGGTTCTATGATTGTACTAAATGAACCTACGGACACAAATTTTCACTTGCCTAACTTTTTCTATCAATATTGCAAAAGAACCTTTCAACGGCACCGATAAAACCTCAATATCCTGGAGACTTCTGTTTCTATTTCGGACAAACATAGCTAAAAACCATCTCGACGAATCAGGCTTTCGTTTAAAGAAAATCGCAATCAAATCCGTCGACGCGTTTGGCTGCTACATTGTCACAGACAGACACACAGATACTCAGATCGACAGGTCAAACTTATAACATCCCTCTTTTTGAGTCCGGGGTTAAAGAAAATATAAACGTACTAAATAAATGTATAACTTCTTTACTTCTGATGAATGAACCAAGGCACTAACGAAAATCTGCCCATTACTTCCCCGTCAGATTTATTTGCTATAGAAGAAGTTTACGTAGGCCTTTTAAGTTTAGCATAACTTTTCTAGGCTTAGCGCACTCACATTAGAGGGGACTGCAGTTTGAACATTGAAGCGCTTGGCGCGAAACCACGTTAATATTTATATTTTAGTTAACTATACATTCAAACAATATAATATAAAAGGCAAAGTTTATCTTCGTACGATGGTCTTGATAAAATTACTATATTTCATAAAAGTGTGCCTTGCTAAATTATAACGTTTGAAAGTAACTATAAAAAGTACATTAAAAGATAAGTGTCGAATAATTTATAGTATTTGATTAAGACATTCACTCGTGCTTAGTTAGACATTGAAAATTGTAAGTGCAGTTCATATTGTGTTAATATGTTACAGTTTTTATTTTTCATTATTTTTTTTTTCCATTTTGTACAGAAGTGGGTAATGAGATTCGAATGACTCCCACAAATGATCACTATTAGGCTTTGGTGAAGGAAGCATTTAATAATGTTGCGTCTATTAGCAAAGGAGAATCAGGATTTAGATCAACTGGAATATTTCCAGTCAATCCCGAAGTATCCACAGAAGATTTTCTAGCCGCAGAAATTCTCAATTCTCAAACCAACTACTACTACCACTCTCAGTGCAGCAAAAGAAGTGATCGAATCACCAGGTTCTAGCAAATTACATTGCATGATTTAATCAAGTTACCAGAGAAGACCGAAGGCCGAAAGAAACTACATGCAACAATTTTAACTTCAACGCCACTGAAAGAAAACCTGATAGAATAAGAAAATAAAGAAAAAAGGAGAAACACAGAAAGAAAATTAGAAATGGAAAGGTCAGGGAATGAAAACTAAAGCACCGAAGAAGGGTCCTGAAAAGAACTACAAGAATCGAATGAAACATCTGTATCTGATGTTGGGACTAACGATTTGTGCCAGGATGATGACGCTGAAGATGTTAGAAATAGGTGCTTAGTATGCAACGATTTCGGAAGAAACGGGAAAAAATATGGTTCAGCTGTACCTCATGTGGGCTATGGGCTCACTCGGAATGCACAGGGGTAGGATGGTGCAAAGAAAAAACCTAATGCAAATCAAATAAGGAAGCAGAAAATTATTTCCAAAGAAATGTGACGCCCATCGACAGCGAACCAGAAAATAGTTAGTGCCTACATAAATTAATACCCTACCAGAAGGTTAAATATATTATTCAATACTATTCTTCATCAATACAATCAATCAATACAATCTATATTATTCAATACTATACCTTATTGTTATAATACTTTTTAACAAGAGTTCGATTTTTCTACGAACTACTCAGTAGTTTGTCGGAGTTATTATATTGTAACATGTGGTTATTGTTTTGATTGAATAAATTAAAAAAATCTCAGATTATCAAACAAGACTTAGGCCTAGGGACTTACCTTAAATGAGCACTAAAACAAAAGAGAGTCGAAAAACACATAAAAATGTTCTTTACCGATGAAAACCTTTTTACAATGTAGGAGCACTACAACAAACAAAATGAACAGGGGTATGCACAAAGCTCTAAGGAAGCTTCCGAGGTATTGGCCAAAGTTCAGGACTCACTCACGAAACTCCATTTTAGGATGGGGTGTCGACGCCCCCTCCCCTCATCTCCCTCCTCGCTTCTACTCCAACGACACTTTAATAAAGATTAGTAGTAAGTAAGTACCTGTACAATTTGGGCCGTGGGTTGTATGACGAACTGCGGCTGGCTCATGGCCGTCTGGTGCTGCTGTACCTAGAAGTGTCGTTTTGTTAATATATTTTTCGAGTATGTATGTGTGTTGTCTTTTAGTCAGTAGTATCGTATCACGGCGTCGTGTGTGTGTGTGTCTCAGTTAGTAGTATCGTTTCACGGCGTGATGTGTGTATGTGTCTCAGTTAGCAATATCGTCTCACGGTGTCGTCTGTATGTGTCTCAGTTAGTAGTATCGTCTCATGGCGTCGTGTGTGTATGACTCAGTAGTATTGTCTCACGGCGTCGTGTCTGTGCTCTTCTCGTCGTGCCGGCGCCGGCTTGACCTCGTGCCGCGGGACGATGTCGATGAGGAAGTCGAACTGGTCTGACTTAGATATCGCCATTGCTATGTCGTTGCGCTGGAAGTTATTATAGTTATTGGTGATTGTTATTATTGGGACGGTAACTAACGCGGACGCGTGACGTTTACTTTTTATATAAACTTTCAGAGACGGCTTTAGGGTAAATATTTCATCTTAAATTTATTAAAGATCATGCGTTTGAAAAGATCCTTAGCGTTAGAGTTTTAAAGACGATGCTTCTTAGCATTCCATGGATTCACCGTGTGGGTGCCGGGTCCATCGCGTTGCAAGGAGAGAAGTGCAAACAATGCTTAGGACTTGCGACCTAGGGGTAGGTTTAAGGGGCCCCTTTATTATGTGCAATCCTGCGCCGCGTTTAAAATATAAGGCTTCGGTATTTGATTTCTTGAAACAGCCTTCTTTTACAAACTCCACAGATCGTTTGGTGGTTGTTGTACCGCGCTCTTGCTACTGAAAGACTAACTGCTTCCCGTACGATTTCTAATACCTCATCGTGGCGACGCGAGCTTTGGCCTCTATCAAGAAGTACTCTACACCTTACTAATAAGTGTTTCGCGGTTTCTACTGCCTTCCCACAGATGTTGCAAGACTTTTCGGTGCATTTCGCGTGCAGATGGTATTTATCGTGTTCGTCTTGTCTAATAAAGGATTTTGTTATGTCTATGTCTCGATCTTTCCTACTTGATCCTAGCCCTACTTTATTCGTTTGAGCTAATATCATAATTTTTTTATGTTATTGAAGTCGTGACTCGAGCTCTGAGGCAACTTTATCTTTTGGGCTCTCCCAAAATGGTCTCCCAAAAGATGATACTGTAACATCTCTATGTTACAGTATCATCTTTAGAATTTCCGATATATCTTTTGGTAACTTAACGTAACTTTTGTCTTAGATGTTTGTAGAGCTCAGATGGTTTCTTCAATTTTAACCCAAAATTGTTTCGGTTTCTAAATAAGGTTGAAGAGTCCGCTGAGGGCAGCTCCTCCCCCTTCCCCTCCTCTTGGTACGCCCGTGAACCCGAGCCATAACTTCAATATCCTTATGATGCTGGCATCTAACTTTGACAAAAGGGTTTTATTAATATCATAATCGAGGAAAGGCCAATTCAAAAGTGACGTTAAAAAAAAATCGTATATCCCAGCTTTTTTGAGGTTACGTATTGGAAGAAGGTCTACCTTTTTAAGATCATTTAAAAAGCTATCGACTATTACATCCAACGATGGAGTACGGCCTTGGTAATATATTTTTTTACCTAAAAATTTAAACGGAGCTGTTTAGAATAGTATGATGCAATAATGTCTCTAGCTACCGTGGGAAAGTTATACAATTTTATCGCGAACATCAGCAGTTTATGCCGTACCGACCCAAAGGCGTTTTCTAAATCTATCAAACAAACCGTAATTTGTCTCTCACTAGTTCTAGCACATATCTAAAAAATTAACGAATCGAATCGAAACAAATTTACCGAGGTCGGTTATATTGTTTTACTTCTAACTTCTGTCGAACCGATTTGGAATAGTTAGCGAAGCCTTAACGTAGTAAAAACATTCGAGAGTCAATAACACCCAAATGGGTCTTACCCCTCACCTGTAAGGTTCTCCTTTTATTGTCTTCTGTGTGCGACCAGGCCCGTAGTGTCAGCTCGTGGATGAATATCTCGGCGGCCTTCGCGAATAGAACTGGCGCTTCGGCTGAAATCATTTTTACTTCTTCATCCAATTTCATGATCTTTTTTATGCGTGCCAGCGGTAATACCTGGGTTTTAAAGTCCTCCTGAAATTACAGATTTTAAGATCTTATTTAAACAAATCCTTTCATATAGATGATAATGTTAATTATGTAATCGTCGGTTAATCCGCCACAATCGAGTGTTTCTTTTCCAATACCACTTCGTCGGTATATCTTTACGAGACGACAATTATTGTTATTACGTATGTTAGTGTACATTTTTCTTAACACTCTTTTGTCTATGGGATGACCCGATACTTCATATCTCTAATAAAGTCAAACCCATGACATATTTTTTCTAGCAACTGTACTTAAGGTGGGTCTCCTCTCTCTCTCGCTCTGTCATACCATTCCGATACACTTGCTTGTGGAAGTGATGACACAGTGGTTATGTGCCGGTTCGACTAAAATCGCGAATAAAGGCCAGTAAAGGTAAAATATTTATACCTACCTATTTATTTGAATCTAAAATACAATTCTAGCAGAATATCTAACGTCGTCGTCTTAAATTTGTTTAAACTAACCTCAAACGAAACAAGCTCACCGCATTGATCTTCTTCATATCTTCGTTAACTTTATTCCAGAATGCCTGCAGCGTGTTCTGGATATTCTCCGCCGGGATCTCCTCCACAGTTTCTACTTCATTCTCTTCAGATCCAGCTGAAGTGCCAGCCTGCTCTCTACTCGTAGGTAAATAAAATAAATAATTAACACCTAAGTAATATATTTGTTATTAATGACAACCCTTAATCGATCCTGTTATAATCGAGGTAAAAAGTGGCTATGCCTATATTGATGCTGTTTAGTAATATTGCTTAAGAAGCATTAGCTGTCAGTATAAATTTCCGTGAAATCTATTTATAGTTGTAAATGCAATGAAACTAAAAGTACTAAAACTATGTGATAGACTTTGAGCTGCGATAAGAATGTTCTCGGATAAACACCACTACAATTCTGTTTGAGTATTTTGTATTATGAGATGAATTAGATAATATTCAATATTTCAGCGACTTATTGACCCAGACAAACATTTTAACTAAAAAATATCGTTATTGTATTAATATATATATTTTATGTATTACTTTTTAGTTTTTACTTAATAAAAGACTTGACAAGTAGCATGTCAGAACTTACGCAGGCACAAAGAAGCACACCGACATTTTGTTTTGCGACAGTGAAACTTCGACAACCCCAAAATTATATTAACAACTGCCAAATAATATTATATTTCAATAAATAAAAATATTAGCCGCGATCTAAGTTATTAAAAACACAGTAACCAATAATCAGTGTAATATTTGGAGATCTCCAATCACCAATTACTGAAAATGCGCCAGGTCCACGATTCGTCCAGCGATGACCAGTCACAAGCTTGACGTAAGTTCAGTGTTACTATTTTATTTCCGACAGGGATTTTATCTATTAGTACATTTTTGTATGTATGATTATTCAAATTATAATGATTGTTGTATTTACTACTTAATTAGTATTCCTTGAAAATGTATACACATATGTAACAAAGTAAGGTTTGTAAACATAGAATGGCGATCACTACCTCTATAAACCGAACTGTAGCAACATTTATAATTTATATTAATCAGACCCGGATGCAAAAATGTCAAAATGTCAACAGTGTAGCCAACTTAAGGGATTTTTAGGGGGATAAAATGTTTAGGGGTTTTTAATTTTGATGAATATTTGAAAAAAACTGTATTATCGGTATAATTTTCAAATAAGGTTGTAACTGCTGACCCGTATTTTGTTTATTGACATTTGACTAGTAACATTAAATTAAAATTAAAATTTCAAAAATATCATGTTAAGTTGAAGAAGAATGTTATAAGTAAGGTTAATATGTAAAATTTAAATGATAGTAAAGAATCCACATATTTTATTTGTTAAATTTGTAATTTAGGGGTTTTTGAGATTACATTCAGGGGGAAAAAAATTCAGGTGTTGGCAACACTGTATGTCAAACTACTAACAATCATCCACAGAGTACTATAAACAATCATCGAATATCGATCGACTCACGAGTCACGACTGTCCGGCGTCGGCGTCTTCTCACTAAAATGGCGGCCGCAGAGATCCAAGTAGTGAATTCATCAAATTTAGCGAAAATTGAAAGGTTTGTGTTTATTGTGAAATATTTTGCGATGATTAATGCTTTTATAAAAAATATGAGACAGCTTATATTCTTATAAATATAAGAGTTATTATCTTTCATTAATATTGTTGTCAACGCTTTACAGTTTTCTCAATGATCCAAGCTACAAAGAAATTATCGAGAACTCGTCGACTTTTAATTCGCGACTATGTGCCGAAAGAAGGATGAGGATGCCGTTCATCGATACACAAACGGGTATGTTATTTTTTTATAAATACTAAAGACCTAAAAAGAATACATATACTTATATGTGTATGGTAATAATTTTATTTTTGTTTCTTCCGTTATTTTTTTTTTACTTTCCTCCTTTTATACTTTGTTATAGAACCTCTTATACTCTTAGTATATTCAAGAGAATATATAAGAATATAACTCTATTCATCTCTTTCTTATAAACAATTTTTTATAATTCTTAAATTATAGGTGTTGCGCAGAGTCATTCCAATTTATTTATGACGAGGAAGCAAAGAATGCCCGGTGCAAGGGAAGGCCAATTATACACATATCCCTCACAGAGGTAATGTCCTCAATAACAGCTGTTTAATACTTCTCTATCAGATATCTAAAACAAATTTCGCTCCAGGTGGAGAAAAGCCCGCAGACAATACCTGACAATGTCATCAACACGGTGGGGCTGGAGTGCAGTAGATGCATCGGACAATATAGGGGAAGGAGAGAACAGCTCAGGTATACCGGATGCACTGGTTGGAGAGGACAGTCGGGACGGATCTCAGAGTGCTGCTAAGGATGATCCTAAGGTATAATTCTACTGAGATACCTTCAATTTAAATCTTTATCTGTCAAAATATGAAGACATGAACAGATTAGTAATACTTCCTGAACTTGTTTCTCAATTCTAAAGACTTATTGTTCATGTCAAAATTTATAAAGATTATATTATCAGGAATGGTTCTATGATGAACTAGCAATGGAAGAAATGGAAACTGGAGAGGAACCAGATCCGGAGTCGGATGAAGATTATTATGATGACACATATGCTAATCGTCGTAAAAGACGCGGTGTCGCACCCACAGGCCCCGGTTCTAGAGGGGGGCGGGTGAGGAAGTCTCAGCCTGATGATACTCCCGTTAAACGCGGACGAGCGGTGAGTGGTATGAAAGATAATAGAGTTGGGTACATACCTAGTACTTATCAAATGATTAAATGGTGAACATAAGCCAACTAATTCATATGATTGATGAATTCACATGTATTATATATTTGTATTATAATGTATGGGCTCCTTCTTTTATAACAAACTATTCACTCTATGGTACATTTCCCTACGGACTTGCAAAGACAGAGAGTCGTACATCAAAGAGCCGGTGGTGTGAATTCATTAAGAATGTGGACTTAAATGTTCCAGGGTCGTGGTCGAAAGCGCGCCAGCGCGCCCGCTCTCTTGCCTTACGAGGTCCCCGGAGACAGTGAAAAGCCCTTCGCATGTGAACGTAAGTCCCGGAGACGACACTAGCGTCCGTTAGAAGTTATATAACTCGATTGTCGAAATGTATTGTGAGAAGGATATCTATCGGAATGACGTAGGACCATCGAAGTTGAAGTGGGATGTTTCACCGGCTTGTCGTTTATCGAAATGATGATGTATTGCCGTTCATCTTTAAATTAAAACACAAAATGTTGCTTTTTACAAATACGGAAGAAATGGTTAGCTTTTTTTTTCTTTATTTAAATCGCATTTTTTCGTTTTGTGATTTACTATTTCAGTTTTCATACCATGTAGCCAAAGCACAAAACTACCAAATAATTCCCATATCATTAATCATAGATTTGTTCTTATTTTTTGCATTTTTGGTATAACAATGACCGAATTGATGGGTCGGTAGCGTGCGAAGCTTTACCGCCTCGCCTAGACGGAACCCGTACGGACGCGCTGGGAATTAATTTCGCACGGATACGATACATGATACAATAACATACCACTCCAACTAAGTGCAGACCAAAAACTTATACTGAAATAGTTATACGTATTTTTATAAATATCGAGTTAGTTAAATTACATTTGGTCTTTTAAATTATACTAAATCTTCAGTGTCAAGTAAATGTATGAAATCTTCAATTCGATGACTATCCCAATCGTCTGGGGTAGTATAACATAACTCGTAAGATTCATAAGATAAAAACTGGCGATATCAAAACTAATCGAAAACGAAGTTATCTTTTACTAGTTTGACTTAGTTACATCAACGTCGCACTGTCGTATACATCGTTACGTCGTCACCGATATTTTGCTCGTGAAAACTTAGAAAGTCAAACATCAGGATGATTATAGATATTCGCCGGATGGATTGGAAGTGTATTAAAAGACGCCATCTTTTATGCTTTTCGCACACGGGCCGGCCGACCAGCAGGCGGTCTACATTGTTATGAAGTGACTGGTAGCGTCTATCTTGAAACGTACAAAGTAGTATGGTGGCTCACAGGCGGGTCGACGTGACGGTAGCAGGGCCGACGGTAGTTGACGGTAGGAGGCCTCAGTAAGCGAGCTATCCGACGGTAGTGTGACGGTAGGAGACCTCAATAAGCGAGCTATCCGACGGTAGTGTGACGGTAGGAGACCTCAATAAGCGAGCTATCCGACGGTAGTGTGACGGTAGCAGGCCTCAGTGAGCGAGTTATCCGATAGTGTGACGGTAAAAGACTTCAGTAAGCGAGCTATCCGACGGTAGTGTGGCGGTAGCAGGCCTCAGTGAGCGAGTTATCCGATAATGTGACGGTAAAAGACTTCAGTAAGCGAGCTATCCGACGGTAGTGTGGCGGTAGCAGGCCTCAGTGAGCGAGTTATCCGATAGTGTGATGGTAAAAGACTTCAGTAAGCGAGCTATCCGACGGTAGTGTGGCGGTAGCAGGCCTCAGTGAGCGAGTTATCCGATAGTGTGACGGTAAAAGACCTCAGTAAGCGAGCTATCCGACGGTAGTGTGACGGTAGGAGATCTCAATAAGCGAGCTATCCGACGGTAGTGTGACGGTAGGAGACCTCAATAAGCGAGCTATCCGACGGTAGTGTGGCGGTAGCAGGCCACAGTGAGCAAGTTAGCGACGTCATTAGTGAGTAGTGAATCTCGGAATCATCAATTTTTAATAAATTACGCGTCTCTTTTGAATCGCTCATTAATTAGTCTATGGATTTATTTCAATATATATTTTTTTTGCATTTAAATAGACTTGGGAGTACTGTGTTAGTATAGTTATAGCATCACTTTCTATTATAGATATGGTCTGTTCGATACCTTAATTTTTACAATTATCTTAATTTTGACTATTCATCAATTCTGAAGCGTATCTTGAACCACCGAGACGCTTCTGTTACATCCAACTGATTTGATTACGTTCGTACCCTTTCTGAGATCTTTTTTGAAGCAAGTTTTTATATTGCATTAGAAAACGGTCAATTAAAGAAGTTCAAAGACGTAGATTTAGCCGAGGGACGAAATCGAAACACCAATTATATATAAAATAATGATAACACTGCCGAGCTGTATAGTGTAGGTATTGTTGTATGTAATTTTAAGATAATATTGTAGGTACGCCTTATTGTTATATCGGCATTGAATATACTGAACGGACATTTCTTGAGACATTGATGACATTCGCAGCAATGCAATGGAGAAAAGTCTCGTATTGTCAAATTCTCTTCAAATATTGTAATGCCGAAAATTGTAGTTTTAAGATTTGAGCTATGAATGGCCAGAGCCGACGGGCATTATCTTCATTTAAATAATTAATATTTATATCTAGGACTTAATTGGGCTTGCGTTGATTCATATAAAGTCATTCTTAGCTCGACTTGCATCCTTTTCCAAACGTCTTATGAATTGATGTTTTAATTACCACATAATATACACTTGATTTCGTTTGTGTGGAGTTATCCTGCTAGAGGGCTATTGGTATACTACTTACACTACTAACCTCATGAATATCAAAATAATAACTATAAAGATTGAAACTGGAAGTCATCCAGAGTCATCAAACTCAGATTGTAGATTAATAATGGGTTTCCGTTCTGTAACTGAATCAGGATGTAGTGATGATATCTCAATCGCCCTCCACCAGGCGCTGTAGACTCATGTGTCTGTGATAGTTCTATTTATTTCGTGTTAAGATCTAGGAATTGATTTGTACAATGACTGAAGTTTTATGAAGCTTTGTCCGGCTCGTGTCGAGTCGAGTGTCGATTATGTTTTTGATAATAATGAATGTTATAATATAATATTAATTATAAAAACCACCTGTATTGAGTTGAATATTCGATGAGACCGTTTAATGAGTTTGTTTTGTCTTCCATTTTGTGATGCGAATTTAAAGTTTGTCGTACATATCTAAAATATATAACTATATATAATATCTAAAATATAAAACGACACGGGCCGGATAATTAATTTATATTGTTTGAAATCGAGTATAAACATGTTAGCCATGTTAATCTTATTTAAATGTTTTCTTTTTATTTGGGTGCCGCGAACAGAACTCTCACAATGCTCTTACAAATAATACGCAGACATCTCACTTATTTAAATATACTTTGATAGCATATGTCAATGAAATGTGTAATAAAAATAAAACTTTGGCCATGGACACGAGTTCAACGACAACAATAATCTATTGTATCGAAGTGTCAGGATGCGATGTTATCATTAGATCCAAACTATTATTAGCACCCAAAGATTGTTATGAATTTATACAAGAATATTTATGTTAAATAAGAAATAAAATTATTCAACGCGTATCGTGTTATTTGTTTTTAGATTGATGGGTTTCAACGCTTGGATCTCTGTCTCGTAGAATGAGCTAAACCGACGTCTTGCACGCGCACAGTTCGCCGAACATTCGCCGAACATTCTCCGTAATCATTGATCGCGTCCCGTGTCGCTTCTAGCAGAGGGCAGATCCATCGATTTGAAGTCATCAATCAGTCGCCCCTAGGAGCCTGCGTCCTCTAGAACTGAACATAGAACCATCGCGACGACACTCCCGGCTCGGTTCCACGCCAGGTCCGCGCGAGCTATATTAAACTCATTCAGCGAAAAGGCATTGATTGATGACGGATAATCGGTGGAACTGCTCGCGAGGTCCGGCCGTCGCGGTGTCTCCTCTATGCTCCGTTCTGATGACGCAGTCTCCCGCTCCCTTAGGTTAAGTCGAGTCCGAGAGCGAGCCGAGACCGCGGGAGGCACCGCTGCGGTAAGTCGAACCCGATCCGATCCCACGGAGAGAGTCGACCCGAAGTAATCACGCGTGTCGTCCGAACAGTGTGCGGCGCCAAGTACAAGACGCGCCCCGGACTCACCTACCACTTCACGCACACGCACAGGGAGGCCGGCGCCGGCGGCAGCGACAACGACTCCCGCGACAGTCGCGCCGCCGCCTCGCCCGGAGCACCCGCCGCGGAGTATCAAGACAGTTATGTCACATTCATTAATAACCCCGCGGGGACCGGTGAGTTGCACCGCATGAGGGACCTCCCGGACGCCGGAGCGGCACCGGGGTAGCCCCGGCGGCACCGAGCACGTGCGGTAACTGTCCTCGTCCGCAGCCGCCGCGCCCGCCCCGGCCTCGGCCTCCGCCCCCGCCGCCGCCCAGCCCGTCACGCCGGCGCCCTCGCGACGCGCCTCGCCGCCGCCGCGCCCCGCCTCGGCCGACACCTCCTCCGAGGACTCGGCCCCGCCCGCCGGGCCCGCCCACGGCCCCGCCCCCGCCGACCTCAAGGAGCCCGACGCCAAGGTACGAGCGACGCCCGACGGAGCCCTCCCACCGTTCACTCCGACTAAACGATGGCGCACTCTACAGGTCTCTCCGTCCCCCTACTGCGACTTCTGTCTCGGAGACGACCGAGAGAACAAGAAGACCGGCACCCCGGAGAGGCTGGTGAGCTGCTCCGACTGCGGCAGATCAGGTAAGCGTCGCGGGCGCCCCCCGCGCCCCGCCCGCCCTCCGCGCCCCGCCCGCCTCTCGAGGACCATGACGTGTTCCGAAAACGATTTCGATACTTTCGCATCCCAAACTAAACTGCTGGAGAACTGCGAGTACGCCATGTCGCCGCCCCCCTCCTCCCCCCCCGCCCGCGACCCAGAGTCGCTCGTCAACGGCACTAGCGGTTAGACGTCCGAGATCCTTTTGATATTCTTAAAATTTTGTTTTTTTTTCTGTTTTTGTTATTTTCGTACGGGTTTGAACGGACTGAGCCACTATGTGTTCGTCAATGGTCGCTCGCTTACACTCGTCCCGACGATGTTCCATTTCTTTCGCTTCCTCCGACGAGGTGTCGGCTACATTCCACTAATATATCTTATTTACTTTACGTGGCGTATTGTGAGAGCTATTGAGAGACGGTCGAGATGCTATCTTGACGGTTAATAAAGAATATTTCATGACTAATATCAAAAAAATGTAATCGAAATTTTAGAATAAAATTAAATTCGTATGGCTCCTTTAGGTAATAATAATATTGGTTTAGATTGTTCTGTAGGACGCGCGTGACAATATCCGGACGATTAGTCGGAACGGGTTCCTAGAGTAATAATTATGAAATATATTTTTCTTTAAACAATCTTATATTGTAATGTTTGGCTGATGATATAATAAACTATTTTTAAAGTACATATCTCTAAAGTAAGGAACTTGTGATGTCGAGTTGCCATCGTAGTCGGATGCCAAATAAATATATTATCTGTTGTACTGAAGAGGCGCGCGTCTTCCTCTATTGGGAAAGTGCCTTTTCATTCTGGAACCAAAGTATGTATATCGTTTTGGTGTTAGATATATTATATATTCGATGTTAGATATTTTTAATTACAAAATTTTCCTCTTTTTTTATTGTTACTATATTGAATATTGATGTCATTCCCCGAGACAATCATTAAAAGTCATTACTAATATCATTGTCCTAGGTCTAGTCATCTAGCTTCGAAATCTATTGCGCAACCTTATATACAACTGTGGCCACCAAAAACACTGTGGCCACCAAAAACACTATGGCCACACCAAAATGGCATTTTTACAGCTCCTACAATGTTTGCAAAAAATATATATTTTACCGAGGAATACTTATTAGTAGTTTATTTTTGTACGATTTAATTTGTCAAAACATAGTAGGAGCCGTCGAGAAGTGTTTGTATGTGTGTATGAAGTAACTAAAGTTGCAGTAGTAGTGAGTTGTCAATATCTCTATGATGCTAAAGTGTCGGCAGTGGTGTTGGTGAAGTACTTATAAGGTGAATGCTTTCTTGGTCGAAGCAGTCTTTCGTATATTGGCGACTCGTAGCAATATCAGAGCTTAAAAGTGCCTTCAACTTCATTTACGCTTGTCCCAAAGATTCGTGTTAATTTTGAAATGTCCTAGTTTATAATCATTCCTGTAGTTTGTTACTTTTATTTTATGTCTATTTAGTTTAAGTGCTAAGTAACCAAAATTTATTTTATATTTCGGAATCTTTTATAATATAATGTAGTTATTAATATTAAGATAATGATTATTAAAATATTGCTCTGAGAACAATCAGGAATCAAATTGTCACCCGACAATGTAAGAGTTCCTATTTTGTATAGGAATTATCTGTTATGTATTGATTACACTTTATTTGTTTTTATTTTTAAGACCGGAGTTTTGCAGATGAATATATATTTCGTTTATTATAAAATAAAATGTTTTAAATCTGTTACCACGTTGCAAGTTTGTTTTATTATTTGTTAACGTAATATGTAGATATCAAAGAATACACACGTCTTCGTCGGGAGCTAGTTTGTCCCGTAGTAAAGTGGTAGTCTCCGCGCGACGGTTAGTATGATTAGTATGATAAGGCATTACCATAGAGAGCAATAAAAGTATCAACAATGCTAGTACGGAAGTGCATACCGCTAATGTTTAAGCATCTTTTGTATGTGAGGCCACCGCTCTCCGGCGGCCGGGTGGTAGCGCAACTGTCGCGCCACCGTCGCCGCAGGGCGGGAGGCAGAGTCGATTTGTTCCTTTTATAAACCCTGGAAATGTTTAATATATTAAAATTGTACGATCTATGAATTGTTTTTATTTGTAACTCACCGTGCTGAAGAATAGTGAACTGCACTTCCTTACGGCATTCTCGCGATACTTCTCATTTAAACCGATAAATAACGTCGCCGCGAACTCTTATTTAGTTAATTATTTTCACTATTGTTCGGCACATTATTAACCTTCAACGAACAGACCGCCCACCGAGGCCGTTCCGAGGACGAGGTAAGATAATGTGCCCTATGACTAGTGAAAATATGAGCTCTGGCGACCCGCACTGACGGACACCCCCCCTCCCCCCGCAGGTCACCCCACGTGTCTCCAGTTCACCGTCAACATGATAGTGTCGGTGCGCAAGTACCGCTGGCAGTGCATAGAGTGCAAGTGCTGCTCCGTCTGCGGGACCAGCGACAACGACGTGGGTTGGACGCGACGCCGCCGCCGCCGCCGGCGTGAGACAGTCGTAGTGACCCGTGCGTCCGTCCCCAGGACCAGCTGCTGTTCTGCGACGACTGCGACCGCGGCTACCACATGTACTGCCTGGCGCCGCCGCTGCACGCGCCGCCCGAGGGCTCCTGGTCCTGCGCGCTCTGCCTGCGGGACTTCCACTAGGCGCCGCCGCCCGCCCCCGTGCCACTCGACGACGTACCCGGTACGTTTTGTTTAAATAATTGTCGAGTGATAAGTGTAATAAATGTACATTTAGTGAGAAGCTCGTCGGCCGCGGGACGGTCGAAGCGACCCTTCTTCCGCAGCGGTTTCCTAAACGTGTTGTAAAAAATAAAGCTTGAAGTATGTATAGTTCTGTCTACCTCTCGCCGGTGCTTGCTGATGTTTTCTGAGCTGGCTGGCTTGCTGTCCGGCTTGCTGGCTGGCTGGCCGGTAAGCTGGCTTCTCTGGAGTGTGGTCGGCTCGTTTCGATGGTTGTGTGCGCGTTTATATGTTTTATACTTTATTATATTATTTTGATCGAAACGGGTCCAGTAGAGATAATTGTGATCGTTTCGCCATATTGAGGTGCGACACGCGGACGCCCGAGCCGAGCCGCTATGTGTTATTATACCCAGTGGCGGTTATATTTTGTAATTATTTAATTCGAGTAGAAGTTTGGACATTCGTTTTGGGAACGGAAGTGTATACTCATTTATAAAGTGATTATTTTATGTAAAAAAGGTGATGAAAAAGATGAAGATAGAACGTGAGTCTGTTGTAATGATGAGGTCATAATATACGTAAAAGTAATCGTTGAGTGAATGCTTTCTTAGAGTTTGGGAATTATTTAATCATTCCATTACTGAAGGTAGAAATGTACGGGAGCACTGTGTCTGTCTCTGTCTGTGCAGCTTTGTACTTTGGGTGAGTGACGAGATCGTTCGATCACTTGTAATTAGTTTTTTATCAAAATGTGATTAGGTTTAAAATAGGTTGCTGGCAAACATTTTTTATAAATGATTTATCTCGTTGCTAAGGTAACGAAGTGGACAGTATATGCAAGTTGTACATAAAGAGAGTACTTGTATATTCTTAAGCGAGGCCTCTGGCTTGTAAACTAATAATGCTTATTACTGAAATAAAATGTTTATGGTTTTGTATAATATTAGTAAAGGAAAGTGTTTAAGAAAGTGTTATAGGAAGCTAATAATAATAAAAGTACACGAACTTATTGTGAAGATTTGAAAAGTAAATCAAAAAAGAAGAAAAATTTGTTAGCTTCATATAAGTTGTAAAAATTGTGGTAAAAAAGCTGTGATCAACTAAGAGGAGGTTGTGAAGGAGTGACTGCGGGCGTCTCTTTATTGCTCTTTATATATTCAAATTAGTATTTTTGTTTGTTAGGAACGATTCCTGCCAGTCTCGATGTTAATAATCTCAGTGTTCCGACACTAGCACCGAGTGACTATTTAATATAACAAAGCTTTAATTAAATCTTTATTTGATGACGTCATGTATTTTAATTTGAAGGTGAAACCTGTCACTAATCGTTACGATCGGTGTTTTTTTAAATTCAATGCCTGCTCTTTCCAATACTGTGGAGTCGTTAGTTTTAATTGTAAAATAAGATGTCCATCCTTACTGTGTCATAAATGTGGTGACTTGACGAATAAAAGTTATAATTATTCTATAAAGATGTTTTATTTTATCGACCGACAAATACTCCTTAACTCATTTATGTGTTTTTAACCGTTTGGGAATTAATTTTTTAAGGTAACATCACAGGAAACCCACTTGACCAATCTAAACCAAAATTAGCACGCATGTCAAGGACGTGATTGGGCCCTCACTCCAAAAAACAGAATGAAAATTTTTTTTCGTTTTAAAGATAAGGTCAAAAAACCGAATCTCCCATAGAGCTTAACTTAACCTTTCCGGTGCCAGCAACTTCTTTAGTAGCATAAAAAAGGGGAAGGGCGCTCAGCTGAATTACCGCAGCGCGATCCTAGTAGTATTGACTTCTATACGCGAGCCGGTCGAGAAGATATGTGAGGACAAATAAGAATTCAAGTAACGCGGTAAAAGAAAACTAGAATGTATAATCACGAAAGTCGCAATTCTGTTTTGATTTATTTTTATACTAAGAACGCCAATAAACCAAAGTACCAAGTGCAGAATTATCAAGAAGTTGGTTTCGTCAGCACGTTCCATAGCAGGAACATCCCTACCTACACTGTAACTGTGACAGGCCTTGGATATAAGAGGTATTTAATGTGAGCTTTTCCGAATGTACATTATATTTTTCAATCTGTAGGGTGAATGAAGCGTTAATATCCCAGCATCTAGGAAAATAGTTTTTAGCGACTCCCGAGGATCCACGGACGCTGAGTGAAGCGAGAGCGGCAGTCTTTTAAACTAAATATGAGTCTACATCTGCACCTCTTAAATTTGCAACGACTTTAAATTTATTTCGGAAATTAAGTGAACAAAATTAAATTTCGTATTTTACTAAAAGACAGCGTTGAGATAAAAAGAGCTATTGTAAATATGTAGGTACATGTTTACAATAGCTTTCTTAGTTTCACCTTACCTAGGAGTTAGGGCGAAACTTGGGGAAACCCGGACAACGAATACCTTAAGCTTTTCCTGATTATTGTCGTTTTGTTAAAAGACGGGAAATTGAACACGTGTATAATCTTCATTTAATGATCTTACATAATGCAATCACAGTTGTCTTGTTCAGTCAGTCCAGTGTTCAACAATAGCATGAATATACACTTTTTCCAGAAACCCTGGCAAAGTGGCTACACACTACTACTACTACTACTACTACTACTATTACTACTACTATTACTACTACTATTACTACTACTACTACTATTACTACTACTACTACTATTACTACTACTACTACTACTACTATTACTATTACTACTACTATTACTACTACTATTACTACTACTACTACTATTACTACTACTACTACTATTACTACTACTACTACTACTACTATTACTACTACTACTACTACTATTACTACTACTACTACTATTACTACTACTACTACTATTACTACTACTACTACTATTACTACTATTACTACTACTATTACTACTACTATTACTACTACTACTACTATTACTACTACTACTATTACTACTACTACTACTACTACTATTATTATTACTACTACTATTACTACTACTACTACTATTACTACTACTACTACTATTACTACTACTACTACTATTACTACTACTACTACTATTACTACTACTACTATTTATTTATTTTTTTATTTAATTTAATTTGAAACAAAATACAAGTATCACATTAACAAGATGCATGTTGACAACTGCAAAAGTTAAAAACTGCGGCGCAGCGCCAACGCCCACTTCATGATGTGTAATATTGCTCCAAAATTATATAATACAAAAACAACGTGTGTGTGTGTGTGTGTGTGTGCGTGGGTACGTGTATGCGTGCGTGCGTGCGTGCGTGCGTGTGTGTGTGTGTGTGTGTGTGTGTGTGTATGTGTGTGTGTGTGTGTGTGTCCAGGTTATTTAGAGAAATTCAAAATCAAAGTCTCGGTTTCTTCATAAGATAGACTTAATAGCCATGAGGTACACTTGGATTTACATTTATATTTGGTTAGGGGATAAATTTCTAATGTTTTATTTATTTTATTATAGAGTGAAGAACTCAGATGGAAGAAATGACGACTTGCTAAAACAGTACGTCGTTGCTCTATGTCACATATTCTATTTGTTCGACGTTCCGATAGCTCAGGATCATAGGGAAGTTGTGAGTGTTTCCGCATTATGGTCGCCAAAATAAAAAGCTGCCTGACTGTCAAAACTTGGCACTGTGAAAAAAGGGTTTTCGTTGAAAAAAGAATGCTTTTATGTGTCATAACTTTCAAAACTGCACGTTGAGCTCTTTCTAGACTTAGTATATGGGTTTTAACAGCACCACCCCATGATGTGATGCAATATGAGAGAACTGACTGCGCGAGTGCATAATAAACAGACTTAAGACATTGAAAGTCAGCAGAATTTCTTAGAGACTTAAAAGCAACAATCAGTTTTCTAACTCTGGAAACCGTACATTTGATGTGTGACTTCCAAGAAAGAGTACAGTCAAGCCACACACCAAGATACTTAATATTAGAGCTATAGTCTATTTTGGGACATTGACAAGAGACGGCATTATAAGTTTGAACACAATTATGGATCCGTAGAGTGAGAGAACCAGATGGAAGATCTTGAGTGCGGTTAGTGAAACATACAAAGCGAGTTTTAGTGTAATTTATCGTTAGAAAATTAATAGTTAGCCATTTGGAAATGGTAGCCAATGCAGTTTCAGCTTTCAAAAAGGTTTCAGACCAAGTTTTACTAGAGATTATTAAAGCCGTATCATCGGCGTACATTATCGTTTTAATATTATCCATTTCCAAATCACACAGCTCGTTTACATAAATAAGAAAGAGAGTAGGGCCAAGAACACTACCTTGTGGGACACCAAAAGTGATTTCCTCCTCAGCGCTTACGTAATCGTTAATTTTTACTACTTGGCATCTACCAGTCAAATAATCCTTCAACAAGTTGAAAGCCACACCCCGGATGCCAATATCATTTAACTTTATAAGCAATGAGGACACAGACACAGTATCAAATGCCTTAGTAATGTCGAGAAAAATACCTAATGTTTTCATCTGTTGATCAAGACATTTAACAATTGTGGTAGTAAGATCAATAACAGCATCTTCAGTTGATCTTCGCGATCTAAAACCGTATTGTTGCGGTGATAAGATGTTAAATTTTTCTAAATAAGCTTGAAGTCTCTTATTTAGAATTTTTTCAAAGATTTTAGATAATGAGCTGAGTACTGATATTGGTCTATAATTGCTAATACAATTCTTATCTCCAGTCTTGTAGATGGGATGTACTACAGCTTTCTTAAAAACTTCAGGAAAAACACCAGAGGTTAGACATAAATTAAATAGGAAATTGAGAATGGGTATGAGAGAGTTTCTAGCTAATTTGATAATTGATACGGGAATATCATCCCAGCCTACAGCGCAGTTATCCTTAAGACCCGAAATGGTTTCGTTTAATTCAATATTGTCTATTGAAAACCATACCAAGGAGCTTGAATTTGTGTGTTTAGACATGAGAAGGGAGGAAGACATACTAGAAGGGTCAGTGAAAGTTGAAGCGTTTGTATTTTTATTAATTTCAGATGCTAAGCGCCTTCCAACATTTGAAAAAAAGCTATTAACAACGTTTACAGACGTAACAGGATTCTGAGCAATGCTGAGCAATTGTTCAGACGTATTTTTTTTAGGTCTGAGGTTAGCTATTTGTTTTATGAGCTTCCAAGTAGCTATGGGGTCATTTTTCTTTTTTTCAAATTCGTTCTGTTCATACTGCCGTTTAACTTTTTTTAATAAATTGTTACAAAAATTACGGTACCTATTAAAAGTTATCTTAATTAAATCATTGTTAGGGTCCCTTTTTAGTTTGGTATAGAGTTTGTCTCGATGCCTGATACATTTCAAGAGTCCAGGTGTTATCCACGGTTTAATAATAAATGTTCGGCTAGATATTTTTGTTATACTTCTATATTTCTTAATAATATTCGAGATGGTTTCGACAAACATCGAGGCGGCAGAATTAGGATCAGTTGAAGAAAGAACCCTAGAAAAATCTGTATTATTTATTTCTTTTACAATAGAGGTGGTGTCCAACTTAACTATACTACCCTTAAAATTTGTTGGATTAGGTTTTGTAGCAGTACAGAAAAATATCGGTGAATGGTCGGTAATATAAGAGTCCAGAATTAAGGAAACAGAGCGATAGCGGGTTTTTATAATTACATGATCCAAACAATTTAATAATCGAGTAGGTATTAGGTGAGCTGGAGTCATGGAGTGTGAGGCTAAAAGATTTAAATAATCATCTGAATGCTGATCAACATTATCGGCAGCAATATTAATGTTAATATCACCGACTAATATAACTGTTGGAAAACTAGATAATGAAGTCAATACATTATCCAAACTGCTTATGAAGGGATTCATATTCGTGTATGATGGAGAACGATAAAGAGCAACAACAGCGATTTTTTGGTTAAATTTAATAAGTACGCAGTTGGCATCTTCAAATTCAGGTAGAGTGACAACAAAATCTAACTCCTCTCTGATATAGGCTACAACCCCATCATTTTGTGTAACGAAATTAGAAGCCGTAGGATTGTAACCTGGTAGTAAAGGTAAAATGGGAGATTTGCTGAGCCAGCATTCTGAAAGGATGATAATGTCAGCTTGTAGTCGAATCCTGTTTAACAAGACCAGAAGGCCTTCAAAATTACATTTAATACTTCGAATGTTTAAGTGAAGGACTTTAAAAGACTCACGAATGTGTTGCGTCTTAACAATAATATCCTCAGGGGTACAAGTATTAGAGTCGGAAAGGGAATAATTTTCGATATCATTCACAACAGTTTTAATGTCATCCATAAACGAACTGTAAAATAAACGAATGAACCATAACAGTCGGTATTGTTATTTTCCTTTGCCACATTAATTTTAGCATCATTAAAAGATACATGAGTTGAAAGAAAATATGGGTATATTTTATATTTCCGAAAAACCTGGTTGTAAAATAAATTTGAAAGTTAGTTTGTGTAGATGTGTTAATGTGTAAGTGTGAGTGTGTGTATGCGAAATAGGGGTTTAAGCGTATGTTTACATCACAAGTTACGTTATTAAAATTTAAGTACATAACAATAGTAAAATGATAATTAAAAGATAGTTCCAAACATAACATACAAAACAAAAAAGAATTTATAAAAAGAACTGAACAATAATTATAATAATAATAGTAATTGTAATATAATATTGGTATTTCCGAGGTGAATAGTCATATTTTATTTGAAAGGTGACTTAAGTCGCTATCATTATTTATCCTGATCAGTGTACCGCCGTCCTTTTTACGCAGAAATATTTTACCATTTGAGACCCAACAAAATCTGTAATTATTTGCCTTTGCATATTCCCGTGAGTGAAAGAATAGTTTTTTCAGTTTTGAGGTAAGGTTTTCTGAGATAAATATTGGTTTTGTTGATCCAGACAATTTTAAAGTTTCGGTGGTTAGTTTACCGCTTTCTTTTATGTATTTCTTATAAGAGCTGATAATTTTTTCTTTCGTTCTTACTGTGGTGAAATTGACAATAGCAGTTTTACGTTCTGGATCCTTAGACTTAATTTTGAATGCGTCTTTAATTTCAGATGATTGAATCTCCAAATTAAGTACTTTTCCTATATCCATAAGTGTATTTACTAATGATGATTTAGTGTCAGATTGTAGGGTTGGCAAATTTCTTATTTCCAGGCAAGTAGATCTTGAATCACGCTCAAAACTTTCCACTTTTTCTTCTAATCGAAGTAAATGTTGTTGTTGCTCAGTCTTTTCTTTCTCTAACTTGTTTACCTGAATTTGAAGAATATCTAATGCGTTAGCTAGAAAATCTACAGAAGAACGTATATCTTCAACCGCTTCAAACAGCTTGTCATATCTTTGATTTTGTTGGTCTTGAAACTCCTTCATCATATGTTTCATTTCAGCCATAAAATTAATCAAATTACCTTCATCGCTATCTATGCGATTACTTTTAATACGCTGTGTAATATTAGTTAAGTCGCTGTTTTTAGGCGCACAATGCGATGTTTGCAGCTGAGGAGTTGGCGGAGTACGTTTAGGAGGCATAATTATTTAGATTACAAGTTGTAAACAAAGACTAAATTAACTAAATAGCGATTAAATTAAAATGTTATCAATATAAATTAATACAAATAATAATAATAACTTTGGCCAATATTATATACTAAAAAAACCAGCACTTTAACAAAAGTTACACAAAAAAATAATTAAAAATATATATAAAAATAAACTACTTTTTGCTGGGATTAGAACACCGGTCTGTTTTTAAGAGTGATCGTAGTGTCTACCGCCTAACAGATACGCTACCGCACGTTTTAACACTAATGCTCAAATAGTCTTACATATGTCAAGGAGTCAATAATGCGGCACAGAAAGTTCATTGACCGATGAACTTGTTTCTTGTCACGGCTTAGTCACTGCACTTCATCAGCTAGATCACTTAACGATTTTGAATATTGAATATATTTCTTAATATCACTTCTGTCAATAATTTCACAAATGACTTGTTTTGAATTATCTTAAAACTATGTAGAAATCCAGATATGATTGGTTCTTAACAAAATTTCTACTCAAAACAGCACTTTTAAAATTAAATATACAGAGCACAAAGAAACACGACTGATTCAGCAGGGCGCAGGTGTATTACTACTACTACTACTACTATTACTACTACTATTACTACTACTACTACTATTACTACTACTACTATTACTACTACTATTACTACTACTATTACTACTACTATTACTACTACTACTACTACGGTACTAATGCAAAGCAAACAACATTATTTGTAATGGAACTAAACATTAGAAATATTAAAATTAATTATAATTTTTTGCTGCAATGCTAATTATTGTAGTTATTAAAAACAAAGAAATAAAACTTAAAAATGAAATAAACATTGAAAACTAAAGGAACAATAAAAAAAACATTGTTGCAACAATATTAATTATTGCAGTTATTTTCAAAATAAACAAAGAAATAGAAGAAAAAAAAATTGCATCTAGAGTTATAGAAGCATTAAAAAACAATCTCCTGCAATCCTGCAAAATATCATTGAATTTAGGTATGAATCATCACAAAATCATCAATGCTGAAAGTGTTCATGTGTTCAAGTGGTGTCATGAAGTGTCACGACACCACTAGTACAAATACGACATTCTATTTATTTTTCCTTTGGCATCTTTCATGATCATTTTCAATGTACATCTTCTCTTTTAGTCTTGTTTTGTAAGAAAGCTTTGTGAACTAACAGTGTTTTTGTTAGTAGTCTTTCTTAAGACTTCTTAGAAGCTTTACTCAAAACACCATCTGTTGAATAAGGTATCTTCAATTATTAATATTTTGCCCTTCAGAAACATTTTTGAGGGTATCCCAAATAGGGAATATTCATGTTTTTTTAACTTACATTAGTCATTTACCTCATAATATCGTAGAAAAAAATATAAATGGGCTTGAAAATATTTTAGTTATTTTTCAAAGTGAAAATTAAAACATTGCATAAATTTGAGTCGTTCATACGCCGCCATTTCGCGCGCGCTTTGCGTGGCGTCATATGACACGTTCAGTGAATGTGTTTACTCTGAACTTTTTAGTTATTTAATAGAAAATTAAATTAAAAATTAAAAAAACCCCCGATACAACAAGACCTCTAAAAAGAATAAAAATAACATTATTATGTACTTATTGAAGACATTGCGACGGGGGACCGTTGTACGTACGTTGATAGTGTATACAGGGTTATTTTTAATTAGTTGAGCACCTTTTGCAGGCAGCCTCTCTACATCAATCCCAACAACATTTGTTCTACGACTTTTAAAAAATCTTGATAAATAACTCAGAATAAACGAAACAAAAAAAAATTTGCTCCCTCGATTATTTATTACTCTGTATTTTGTAAGCAGTCTAAAGTATAGGTTGCGGCAGTCTAGCGCTGTACGAAATGTGTAAAGTACCACGCACGTAATACTATTATAACTTATTATTATTTTTTGTTTTATTTCAAACAGTATGTAATAATTACCCAATCGTCGTATTGTGTATTAAAATTGTTAACAATTAATCAAGGTAGAATCAGATTATTTACAATAATACAATGTGTTATTTACAAAAGGATTCAATATTTACAAATTACCTCTTAAATTTATATCTCGTCGATACCGGTGCAAAATAGTCCCCTTCATATCCAACACAAAGACCACACCTAAAAATCAACTGTTCACCGACTCCTCTTACCACACTTAGCCAGCACTCGCACTATCTTGGTGTACTCGATATTTGTGTTACGGCATCACAGTACTGTTTTCACTAATCGAAATTCGGTTACCGAGTAACGGGAGCTAGCGGGTCGCGCGGCACACGCTTATCTAATTAACCGTGACAAACGACTGGATCAAGTTCAAACGTGCATCGCCGCCGCTGCATCACCCCGCCCCCCGCCACCCCGCGCCCCGCTGCTCGTGTCCTTGGCACGTATTTTGCCTACGCAAGGTGCGTGGCCTCTCTTTGCTCAAGGTTGCGAGGTTGTTAAATGCTCGTTCAGAGGCAGTAAATAAATTTTGTATGGGAAAAACTAAATTTTTAAAACTATTAATTTTAAAAAGTCGTAGAACAAGTGTTGTTAGGATTGATGTAGAGGAGCTGCCTGCAAAAGGTGCTCAACTAATTACAAATAACCCTGTATATTACGAAATTAATCATTGATGACATAGACTATACGATTCGATATCGTAATTTCATTATTTGCCTTGTTACCTTACTTGCATTTTAATGTTTTCCTTTATTAAACGGTCCGCCGACGCAACGAATTCAATAAGTACATAATAATATTATTTTTGGAACGTAGTCCCTTATCGCGCGTTGCGAAAGGGTGTTAGACGGTAAAAATTCTTACCAAAAGTTGAGTTATGTTCGGACGATCAGGAAAACTCTTTTTAAAAATTATTTATTTATTTAAAATTACAATTATAATAAAACGTCTTTTCCTAACTAAAGCTGAGACAAAAGTGACAAATTAAATAATGAATTAATTAATAATGAAATAACTAAATAAGCAAAATGGATTCCGCGACTCGGCGTGGGATCTGCAATTCAGTAACTTTACGGCGATGGGGTCCTGGTAACGCCTCCCCCCTTAAGAAGGAAGCTCATCTTGAAGATTCCTCCAGCGTCCTCGCTGATCTCTTCTTTTGGCTTGATATATAGAACTAAAGTTGTCCAGCTAGGAGTTGCCATAACAAGAGGCCAATTGACTTCCTCCGTATCTTTCAGCATCTGAGCCTGGTTCACTAGGTTACGAATGTTGTCAAGCGGTATGTTTTCCAGCTGCAATGTATATTCAACTGGATTTTCAAACTTAGAGTTCTTTAAATTTGGTAGTGGTATAATTTCGTTGATGTTTAATGTTTTTCTATTCGTTTGAAGTGTTACATTCATGAAGGTTATTTTACAACCTTCTGTAATGGTTACTAAATGGGGTTTTTCTATTTTCGGGTACTGAGTTCTTCCCTTACATATCTTCCTTAAAAGTTCTTCTTTAGCTGGTAGTACTATCCGGGTGTTATCGTTGATCTTCTGGATTTTTCCTCTTTTCAAGACCGTCCTGGCTCTTACATAACTGGCAGGTTGATGTTGTACCATAGCGACGATACAGTCTTCAGAGTCTTTCGTAGATACTTCGTCTAGTTGACTGCATAGAAGATTCTTCTCAGAGATGTGGCGACATCCGTCGTTGAGGTAAGAGTACACTTCACTCCCAAGTACAAGGTATTTGGATTTGGGAATTATAGTAAGGTTTTGCTTGTCAGGAATGGAATAGATATGGACAAGGTCATATATATTAAGATCAATAAAGGGAATATTTAGTACAAAATTAATTGTATGTTTTGTACTGTAGGCCTTGACCACCACAGATTTTTCTATGTTTACTATTTCATTAATACCTATTTCCGAGATAGGGTTAAAAATATAATTTTGTTTTATTGTTAACAATTCGGTAATTAAATTTAGTCCGTTTATTATACTAGGGTGCATGATTCCCATTCGAGAGAATATTATTGCGTTTTCTAATATCATCAGCTTATATAAAATTAGCTGCAAACTAAAACTTATCTGTACGTATATATCTAGAAAATGTAATTGATTATAAACTACATTACTACTATTAGTAACATTATAAACCAAGGCCGATAGTTTTAATTGATTATTATTTATTTTGTCTAAAACTGATATAAATTAATTTATAGTGTTTTCTGCTAAGATAATAGTTTTTTCTTGCTTATTATTAATATTACTTAAATTATTTTGAATATAAGAAATGTCTTGCTCTATCCTTTCTGCATCATCATTATCTAAATTACCTGTAACTGCTTTAACTTTCGATCCTAGACCATTTATTAGTCCTCGCTTAACTCTGTTACTCTTACTTAAAGATCTAAATAAACTAAGCTTTTATCAATTAGGCTAAACGAATATTTTAATTGATCTATATATTTCGTATGTAAATCTTTATATACTGTATTGACTTCTTTTAATTTTGTAAGTATATGTAAAAATGTTAGTTAAATATAAAGTAAATAGTATAAGTAAGTTATATAAAGTTAATTACATAAAGTTTGTTATATAAAGTAAATAGTAATAGTAAATTATGTAATAGGTACTAGCGAACCCAGCCCGCTTCGCTGGGCTAACCCTTACTTTATTAAATAAGAAATTATATAATTAAACAATAAATTAAATAATCGTAATGTATTAATTGAAACCATCATTGGTCTTCATGTTCATTCTCTTCCACTCTTTTCTCTAGCGGGAGATAATTGTTGCCCACACATTGATATACATGTTTATTAATACAACATCTACTTTGTCATTGATATATAAGTTTTTAGAGTTATTGATTTCATTGAATTCCTTTTAAATAATTTGTTGTTGAACTTTATATATTTACAAATAAATTTTAACGTACCGATTAACGTGATTGATTTTATATATTGGTCCAGCTGCCGTCATTAGTAGTAATTACTTGATAGAAAATATATATCATGAATCGTAAACTGTTCAACAGTTAATTAATTAATTAATCAATTGTAAAAATACATTCATTTTTACTTGGCACAACGTAACAATTTTTCCTTATATTTTTATTATTATTAAGACAAAATATTAATTAATTCGAAATTTATTGATACAATTATTTATGATTAAAAATTCTGATGTTTGTTTATTTATTTATTTTTTTAACTATGGTTAATAAATTGTGACAACTATGGTTATTCATTTCCTCAAAATTTTTTCGACTTATCTTCAAACATTTGATAAAAAAATACATCATTCGTAAATATTAGATATTAGGCTAAATAAAAATTGTAATGTAGTATACTATTCTAAATGTGGAGTTTATTTTTATCAATTAGATTTTAATTCTTTATTAGGGAAGTATTCATTAGACTTAAAACATATTAGACACTATTAATAATTATGTAGTAATTAATTATGTAGTAATTAATTATGTAGTAATAATTAATATTTAATTCAGATTAATGAACTCCACATTTATTATGGTATATTGATTTAAATCATATATACTTTTCGATTTCCAGAGATCCTGCATCTCTTTTTGCTTCTGTAATCTCTGCTCTTTTTCTATAGCTGACCTGATTTGTGTGAAAAACATTAATGTATTTTGGAGTTATTTACAAAACGATGCCTACAGAAATTAACAAAATTTAATAAATAAAAAGCTTACAAATTTTTTAGAATTAATAAGCTTGAAATTTTTTTAATGGTCTCACTTCGCCAAATGAATTTAGTTTATTTTCTGACACTATTTTCGGAGTACCTATTAACTCTCGGCATACTTTATTCGTTATATAAAATTTTACAACCGTTGTACAGGATATCGCAATAGTTTTTTCTTTTTCTTCTACGTAATCTTTGAAAATATTTTTTTTACTTTAACAGACTCAAAACTCACACATGTGTGACATTTTATTGAACTATTTTATCGAGTTAATAACCTAGAGTTATCATTTTTTCTATTACTCGCCGATTACTTGATTGGTAATATGATATGACCAATTATTTTCCCCAAATGCTTCATTAGATGCACAACTTTTTCAGATTTAATTGCTTGGACATATTTACTATTAGTGATAGTTTACTCGCGATATAAATATTATTAATATTTTAAAAAAGAAAGTTTAGTTTTAAAATAAAATTATGGATTCTTTTCAAAATACAGTTATTCCCGAAAACTTAAATTCAAATTGAAATATATAATTGACTATACCTTAAAATAAAATGAATTAAAAATAAATGATAAATTGCAAATGAGAAATATATATAATAAATGATCAAATATAAGATAAAATTCTATTAATATAGTTAATTAAAAGACTATTAAAATATTTTTCGGAGTTGGCAATAATTAATTCGTTTTGCTTTATTAAACTATTTACACTATAACTTATAAGTAATCTTACAATTTATTTCAAGGCTAGCGGGTAGATAATATTTTTTGTTGTTTGATTTGGCGTATAAATGTACAAAAATTGCGGATTTCCCAATCTTGAGCAAGCAACATATAGCTGACCATGTGAAAAACATGGATTCGATAAATTCAATCCAGTTACTTGCAGTGATTGGCCTCGAGCTTTGTTAATCGTCATTGCATAAGCAAGACGAATCGGAAACTGTAGCCGTTTAAATGTAAAGGGTAAATCGGTGGGAATTATCGGGATACGTAGAATCAGAACATCTTCGCCTTTACATTTTCCTATTATTATCGTTGCTTCAATTACATTTGGCATAAGTTTTTTAATAGAAAGTCTGGTTCCATTACATAACTTTGGTGTATTTAGATTTCTAAGAAGTAATATTGGTGATCCAATTTTCAACCTCAGCTTGTGTGGTGGCATTCCAGGTGGCTCTAATGAATTGAGAAATTCAATTGGATAATTAATAGCATCATTTTCTTCTGTAACTGTGTCAATAGATTTATATTCCGTAACATTTCCAGGAATTTTTAATTGAATCCTATCATTAATTATATTCACATTATCATTTTTGGAAGCTAAGATAGCACGCTCACAAAGCCAATCATGATTCTTATAGTTGCTAGCGATGTTCGGGAAAACTTTACTTTCGATATCTTCAATTGATGACTGAAGTTGACAGAAATTCTTCGGGAATGCTATTTCCTGTGTTGAAGGATGAACTGGAAGTTTACCATCACCCATATCTAGAAGTTGCTGAGCAAATGTTTTTGCAGAATCATCTTTAAGTAAATGCACACGCATATTAGTCGATAGTGTAATTTTTTTCACGTGCTTCCAAAGAAACGAATACTCGAGGCACGCATTCAACTCGTCTGCTGGTGTTGATCGTTGAATAAAAGGCAAAGTTTGACGGAAATCACCAGCAAGTAGTATCACAGCTCCACCCATTATGCGTTGATCGTTTCGAAAATCTCGTAGAGTCCGATCCAGTGCTTCAAGGCCTTTTTTATGAGCCATTGTACACTCATCCCAAATAATGAGTTGACATTTCTTTAATACAGCGGCCATTCCAGATGATTTTCCAATGTTACAAACAGGACTTTTAGCTACATTTAAATTCAATGGCAGCTTAAAAGTGGAATGCGCCGTGCGTCCCCCATCGAGTAATGTAGCTGCGATCCCCGATGATGCCACAGCCAAAGCAATCTCATGCTTTCTACGAACTTGTGCGAGTATCAAATTAAGCAGAAACGTCTTTCCGGTGCCTCCTGGTGCATCAAGAAAAAGAAGTCCACCATTTCCTTTTTGTACATACTTCATAACTGAATTATAAGCAAGTCTTTGATCATTTGTTAAGAGCTTTTCCTGAGTGTCAACATAAGTATGTAAAGCTTCAACGTCATATTGTTCTTCTCTTAACAAATCTCTATCAACAATATCGGTTCTTTTACGATCTGGTGAGAATAGGCCCAATTGAACAAGACTTTTATTATTGATTGATACACATATATCTTCGATTAATATTAACGATTTGTTAAAAATGTTTTCAGAGAGAGAGACAAGACAATCAAAACCTGAATGTACAGTACATTCAGGTTTTGATTGTCTTGTCGTTCTCGCAGCAATATATCTTCGCTCATACTTTCTTTATGTGTTTCCCATAAATCTTTTGGATCAGAAGGTGCACAGGTAGTTCAAATTATAGCAAATAGAGTTCGGATTTGGTGAGGATGACGTGTTTCACATGCTTCTATCAATGTGTTGTGCCAATGTTGATCATTTTCAAGCATACCAAGTTTGAAACACACTTCTCTATATGTTTGACACACTTGTCCATCGATGGTTTTGATTGCTTGATACGATGTCGATCCTTTAATTACGTGAAGTAGCATTCGTAAATAGTAGTATTCACTATTATTAGGATGAACAGTATATACTCTTCCCAGTGGCGTTAGTAGAAAATATGCCAGCTACCAAGGGATGTTTGATGCCTCGTTTTCTTCTGTAAAACTGCTTCGTAGATTTATTCCAAGTATAATATCGCGGGACTTTATGTATAATAATGTTTTTGCGAACTCATCTGTTGCACATAATTGGAAAAAGGCTGTCAGTGTTGTGTTTGGTGGAAGCATAGCTCTTTGAAAGGCATTTTCTTCCTTAAAATAGACTCGTTGACCGTTTTCTAAGTGGACACTAAGATGAGTAACAGCAGGAAATCGCTCATGAATGTCAAACCCTAAAATTCGCCATACAGCTTCGTTACTGCTAATATAACGTCCCATTTGAAACTGATCAACTTCATTAATAGGCACGTTTGAATTCTCAAGTCCGAAAACTGCCAAATCGCTCCCTTTATTTACATATTTGCCGATGTATTTGATAGACTTTACTGAGTTGCAGACCTCTACATTGATATGTGCATTGAATGATTTGGAAAGTACAGGAGTATAAGGCACAATCCATTTGTTATCAATTTTAATATTTACATTTTAACTATGATAATTGCTGTATGTCCTCCATCAACTGGTAATTAATCGTCGTCTGTACATCGGATAACCATCAATACCAGTTTGTGTTTCTTTTAAAAGCTGACGTGTGTAATTTTTGGTGCATTTTCCATCTTTCATACAGGGTGAATCTGGATTATATGGTCCACATGGTCCATGAATCATACTTTTTTTTATAATTTCAAATAATTCGGGATCTTTTTTTCGATCTGGTAGCTCAGCACTTATGATATCGTCAATTTGAGTGGGAAGAATTTTTTCAACCAACCAAATTAAGATATGGGCATGTGGTAAACCTCTTTTTTGCCATTCAATGGAATACATCCAACAGCAAGTTTCTCCGTATAAATGATTCTTGGTAATGAGGTCCATTAAACGCATCAATTTTTGTTTAAAATCTCTTGCTGTAAGGTCATTTCGGTCCGATGGTTGCTGCCCAGGCAGAAGTAAATTTTTAATTTCTTCCCAAGCTGGATTACATATGAAGGTAATGAAAAGATCTGGACGTCCATACTTGCGGACATACGTTAAAGCATCCTGAACATATTCTTGCATATGTCTTGGACTTCCAGTATACGAAGATGGCAGTATTACTCTTTGTCCAATATCAGCAGCTACTCTATCATTCGATATTGAATCTCGTAAATGTATGTACTCGTCTGCTCGAAGTTTCGATTGGTTGTATCGAATGTAGTTTAGTCGCTCGCTCTCAACTTTAGCGTACATGTCAACAATAAATTGTTGAAACAGTTGACGACACTTCAGAATATGATTAGATTGGTTATCTCTGATCATGATACGATACGAATAAACATTCTTACAACTAACTATCTTCGATGTCATACCACCTGTTGTGAGATCAGTTTGATACAATTCGAGATTATATCCATCTTCTGCTCGCGGAAACAGAATTGGATATTGAAGGGCGTCATACGATCGATGTGTTTCAGCGACACGTTGCTTGGCTTTGTCTCGTTTAGTGATAATAATATCTCGTTTTGTAATTTCTGTACCAACAATTACAGCTGCGACTTCAGGAGCCATGGGAGCATTAAAGTGTCTTTCATGCTCATTTAATTTCGTTTTGTCTGCTTTAATAATGACTTTGAAATCCTCTGCAGTCTCACCTTCTAACGCAGATTTAATATCTCTAACTATTATTTTCATGAAGCATAATCCGTAATTTAGCGATGATTTCCCGATTAGTTTTGGTACTGAACGTACATCGTCGATCAATCTCTTTTTCTACGTTGTCGATGAAATAAATCTGCAAAAACTGGGGATTTTCTTCAGATACTGGAAGAAGTGAACCAATCTGATGGTACACTTGTCCTTGCACTTTAAATGTAGACACAAAATGATTATATTGTACGATATTTGTTGCTCCAAACGATGTCATTTGAAAACATGAATTGTATTTTCTAATATGCTGAAGAAAATGTTTAGACTCCTTAGTAGTTCCAGTTACGTAGGTGAGAAGAGGATCTGGTGGTTCAACCGGTGGTGGTAAATAAACTTTGCCATTCGAGCAGCACATACCGGCAGTTTCCTTTTTAAACTTTTTAGCGTGACAATATTCGCTTACTATATCCATTGAACCAATATACACATCGGGATGCATCTTGTAATTATAATTTTTATCGTAATTAAAAGCTTCTTCATTGAGATTGGTCCTAATTCTTCACCTAGTTTGTCTTAATAGTTGATCATCCAGACGTTGGGCTCGCTCGTTAGGTTCTTCAGCAGCTCTTGATGTAGACGCTCTTTTTCTTAGATTTGCAACTCGAACATTACGTTGATTATCTGTTTCAGCAGCTCTCAAAGAAGATGCTCGGATTTTATTTTCTTCTAAACGTATTTCTCGTTGTTGCGGTGTTTCATTATCTATTATGGTTTTAAGACGTTGCGCGTTTCTCGTCGATCTTCCAATATTTGATTTCTTCGGTGGCATTGTAAATAATATTAAATTTGTAGTACCATTTTCATCTATGGATATAATAAAAACGAATTATTTGTCTTAAGTGTTAATTTTTAACTAAAGTTATAAATATACTTACGAATTAAGATTATTGACCACTTTCATATAATCAAATTAACTAATCACTTTTTTCTGTATATAATCATCTTATCTTAAATAATTTCTAATAGTTATTTATATTATTGATTTGTGTTATTATGTTATGCATATTGACAGATGACAGATGTGAAGTTATTTGTTTTTAATTTTGGATAATGTTTATTTATTAGTCGATACATCGCTGCGCTACCTGGTGGCGAGTTACATTAATGGGCATAGCATATTCGTTTTCTTCGAGAAAAAATACATGGTCATACCAATTTTTATGACAATAGGTTGAACGGTGCGGAAGTCGATACTTGATAGCGCCGCCTGGTGGCGAGTTACATCAATGGGCATAGCATATTCGTTTTCTTCGAGAAAAAATACATGGTCATACCAACTTTTATGACAATCGGTTGAACGGGGCGGAAGTGTATATTTGACAGCGCCGCCTGGTGGCGAGTTACATCAATGGGCATAGCATATAAACCTTCTCCGTGGAAAAATACATATACATACCAATTTTCATAATCATCGGTCCAATAGTTTCTGAGTTCATCGATTTCATATATACAAACATCCTTCTATATATATATAAAAGAAAAGATATATACACAGGCGGTATCTTCTTGCTTTTAAAATTAGGTGTGGGCCGACCAAGTTGCTTTTGATTTTTTTTTTGTAAAATATATAAAATAATAAAAATAAAATAATATCCAGACTTCAGTCTCCAAGATATTGAGTCTATTAGTTATGGTGAATGGTTCTTATGGTAAATTCCGCCGGGCCGTTGCGGTGAGTGCAAAAGCATAAAAGATTTTCCAATGTTAATAAAAAAAGGTTAATGTTATAATGTACACGTCACATTAAAAATAGCGACTGTTGAGTTTCTGGCAACCTCTTTTCAGCAGAACAGTATTCCGAGTTGGTGGTAGCTTACTCACTGACTGACTATTCTGACCTAACCACCTTTTTTAATATAACATATGACGATTCAAGTGCGTGTAAATAAACTTTGAATTATAAAGAACATAATTAAAGCATGTTTAGTATAAAAATGTAAATAAAACCAAATGATTTAATTAATACATTTATTTAAACAATTCACTACTTTGTATGATAAACCAAAAAGTTTTGGCATTAAACATCGAAATATCTAATTTCTAAACATTGCACATTCTCTTTCGACTACACTAACAATAGACCCGCAGCAAAATGGCCACTAAACTGGCAGCTCAACCAGATATAGTAGCCAGCGTGTCCAGAGTTGATAAACTTTAAGCTATAAAATAATATTTTTTGTCAGTAGTAGAAACACTATAGACATATAATAAATATATCGCAGGTAACAAATTTAAATTGTTTTCAAAACAAAATCAATACCAAATTTAGAAAACACTGATCTTATTCTCCAAAAAAACATTTACGTGGATATAATGTAAAATTAAATAATATCCTAATAACATTATAAATAATTTTAACCCAGATTTGATTCCGGATTATATAATAACTAATAATAATATACTAAGTATTGTTTTGAGTTGAATTATGAAATAAAGTGTAGAGATAAAAGCAAAAGTTATGATTATTTTCTATCTGGAGGCATATCATCCCTATGACTATTGGTTATGGGGAGTGAAATATGTATATTTTTATTCTATTCATTATGGAAATTGTATCGTGTAATGAGTGCCAACATTTAGGTTTCACTTTTAGGTCTAAACTCTCTTTCTCTACTCGCCACCTACTCATTGTATTATTCCTGCAAAACCCCATAATTGAAAAATATAAATATCGTCATGATAGTTTTAGTCATGGGTGTAACTCATTAGTCAATATGTCAATAGCAATGGTCTAGAATCTATATAAAATACACTTCAATACAAAACAAGTTATATCGCTAAGTAGAAGTAAATTCGCGATATATTTATTCTAAAACTGACCGTCATAACAAGGCACTCGACACGTTGCTTATCATAAAAATATTTTTATTAAGAATATCAACACATAAATACACATTAAATAATTATTTTAGTCAACAATTTTTTATATAATATAATTAATTCTAAAATATCTTATCACAAGACAAACTTATCTAACGGAAGAGTTTGATTTTGTTGTTTTTATTTTCAACCCAAGCCAATCTTAATACTTACGCTACTTCCCGCCCTGTAACAGCTGTAGGGCATATTCTTATTTGCTGGGCACAATATATTAAAAATATATTCATTATAATCAATATAATCAAATTCTAAATTCTTCGAGACCATTTTGTAAACAAATGAATAATCGATGATTTTCAAAATCAACCAAATTCTTAAAGGCATATTACAAAATAATATATTTCACTCGAAATCTTATTTTTAATCTATTTGTAATATTATGGCATAATTTATTTCTGGGATCTTTTTATACTATTTCCTATAATATATAAACTAATCTACTTGAGCGTTTTCTTAGTCTAAATTTACAAATGACAACTCGTCATTATTTGGTTTTTGCTAATGATAATAATGGGAGGTTGCCCGCTCGCTAACGTCCGGTGTTTCTAATAGTAGAATTAGAACCAAATATTAATATATATTTACTACGCAACATATAACAGTGTAATTACTTTTAAATCAAAGTCTAATTTAATAGCGCCTTTAAATATATATTTTTCTATAATTTAACTAAATATAACTATGTATTAATATAATTGTAACAAATCTTTCATTAATATTTTAAATATCAACAAATAATAAAATAAATCCGTAATGCGTCAAGTCATTTTAATAAAATTATGCTTTATATAAACGTGAAAACGATATGTCGTTCATAAAGATATTTTTTTGAAACTAAATGTGTAATATCACGTATTTGAGCCATTAGTGTGATAAAAGCGAGTTTGGCAAGTAAGTCATCATTATTAAATATGTATTAAATATGTATTAACTACTTCTCCGTCTGTCTGAAACGATATGTACGACTTTGAGCACTTTTATAACATGATATAGATTATTTTTATATAAGTAGGTATATATTTACATACTTTGGATATTGTTTTTTTCTTACAACTAATACATATTGAGCGATATCTTAATTGACCTTATGGATATCACGTATTTCGATGTTTTAATTAACCATAAATATCGGCCATTCAGGGCACGCGGCGGGGGCGGGGATGGGGAGGGGAGAACCACCCCCCACCGGTACTACTTCTGGGATCTGAAATAAATTAAAAACAATAATGAAGTAGTTTGTAATATGTCATGTATTATGATGTGAATGCTCACGAAGTTGGCGCACCATAGTCTGCGGGTGGTGTGGCGAGTGGTAATAGTGAGCCGGCGACACGGGCGGGGTGGGGTACCCCCAGTACACCAGCGGGGGGGGCAGGGAGGGCCCCATGGCCGGGTAGTAGTACGTCACCGGACCTACATGCAATTGTAAATTTATATTTTTTAAGTCCTTACTTCTAATAAGTTTCAACGATTCATTTCTCGTCATGCATGTTAGTTACAAATAGTCGCATTGTTCTGTTAGGAGTCTCAGACTAGTCGCTCAGTACGTACACCCCGATGATTACTTTACGTATATATAATAATATAACCCACTCTGCCGAAAGGAAGACCCGTATTTATAAGTACACTACCGGCGTTTGAATACACAGACAGACACAATGTATGTTATATAATTAAAAAGATGTTCACTCACCGGGGCATCAGAACGCATTAACAGTCCACCAAAGCAGTGCTCACTTACACCCATACTCTGTTACACACGTCGCCGCCGCAACCACCAAGCTACTCTGCCAATGAACTGACTCACCTCATTGCGACCTCAACTACATCTAAGTTATTATAGTTTATATAAATAGGTTACTAAATAAGTATAGTATTAAAAACATATCACGATCTCTGGATCCTACCTACGACCTCCGAGAGTCCGATCCAGAGATAGCAGGTTCGAACTCCGCCGTGACCATTTCAATTGTTTTTTAAATTTAAGAAAGCATGTTTATAGACATACTAAAAAGTCGCAAGAAGTTGAGGTCGCTTTTAAATATGCGATACTCAAGAAAAGAAGTATTATGTGATCCCACAATGACAGACGATACTTACGGTACTGCCACATTCAGTCTACAACCGCACCCTTATCATCCGCTCTAAAGCACAAAGTTCTCTACACACACTGAAGCCGATCGTCCCCTTGTGAGTAACGATGTCCGTCCACCGTCCATGCATAAGAAAGCACCTCGAAGACAATTCTTCGAGGAGCAAAAATCACAACCCAAATACGGGAATGATTCAGTGCTTTTTGCTTGTTTAGTTGTTTGTTTTTCGGTGTACGAGTACATTGTCCACAGATTATGTTTAGGATATATAAGAGGTCTAGACTAAAGCTACGTTAAGTGGTGGGGTCGAAATGATTGTGCTATTAAGGTTATGTAAAGGAGGCTTATGAAACTTTTAATATGTAATTGTAAAATGTATATAAATCCGTCTAGAAAATTTAAGGAAAAATATAAACTATGCCTATTACGAAAAAATAAGTATTAATAAGTGCTAGGTTTTAAAATAACGTGCATTCACCCATTTCATAGACTAGTGGATCAAGTTAGTAAGACAGAGACGCACGGCATAGACAATGAAGCCAGGTTAGTTTATGCCCTCCTTCGCACACAATCAAATCGACCAAATAGCACAATCACCCACACAGCAGAGAGACGCAATAATGAAGATCTAACATTGAAAATTATCGATTTATTTATATAAAAAAAAATACGCAACTATAATTAGCCAACTAATATAATGTTAACTCATTACTGATCTAACAAAAACATTAGAATCGATATCTTATATCTATATATGTTATATAAGTTACAGCGGACCTCACATTTACAAGAGCCCTGTACACCAATAACGCTCGTCTTAAACAAAGTCAACTTCAACAATACAGAAGACGTTTAAAGAGTTATTGGTATATTAATTGAAATTAGAAATTCTTTGTGCCAACACGGGGATGGTTTACTATAACAATGACCTCACACCACCTCCCCCAGTCACTTCACGGACGATATTTCATACCAGAGTGATTTTTATTTTGGCAACAAGGATTTTATATGGGACTGACCGTTTAAAGAAATATTTTCAAAAGTACAACCATAGTAGAGGAAAAAACTAATTTCATGTTTATCATAAATAAATGAAAACTATAATTTGCAATATGATTAAAAAAACCATAAAACAATAGGTAATTGTTTAACCTTATAAAAAGCACTATGACTGAAATACCCCATACCTCAAAGTAACAGAAATAAGCGAGTTGGAAGGAAGAGAAAGCGTCGCGTCAGTGAGTGTCAGTGACTGGAGGACGATCTCTAACTCTATAGCGGGGACGCTCTCTCCCTGGCCACAACGAAGGCTTCGGCCATTTAGAAATGTTAAACGGGTTAAATTTAAATGTTTACAAGTTGATAGTCGTTTAGATATTTCGGAGTTAGTTAGACAGATGGCTGAAGTATTCGATGATGTCCTAAATATTATTTTTAACCACAGTACCAATATAAAGCTCTATACCGAGTACAATTTGTATTAAACATTAAAGTACAGAAAGTATTCCAAGTTGTAATCCGGTCACGCTGTGCTCTGGAAAACGACGTATCGAAAAAACAGATTTGTAAAGAATTAAACGACCATGCAGTTTCCTTATTCCTTTAAACTCCCTGCGGAGGAAAAACATTTATTATCTATTAAGTGTAACACTTACCGTTTTTACAATTGACATGCATTTTCCATAACACAACCCGCTCGGATATGTATAACAATGTAAGACGGGTCGCACCGTGACCTGGTAGCGCGACCGGTAGCTCGGTTAATTTAACGGTTACCATACGAACTGTCACAATGCCACATGTCAATAATTAACACAATATCTTGAAGTATACTAGGAGACGCATGAAATCTTAATTCAGTGTTAGAAATCGTAATATAATTTATATAATATAATGTGACAACATATATTAGCCTTTACACCACGGTTCGTGAAGCCCCATACCGGCCGTGATGGCGACACCAGACAATGAAACTTATCCATACCATACATGTGGTGTGAGGTATACAATGATTCTATTATATATAATATAATGAGGTCGATGATTGGAACGGGTCGGGACGGGACGGGACGGGACGGGACGTGGGAAACAACCGCCAAATAAAAGAGGAACGGAATAGGACCTGGTGTGTAACTACCGACCGAACGATATTAAACCTATCTAAAGCTAGCTTTAAATTCATCAAAAGGTGCACTAACAAACGAGTTGCCATAAACAATAATAAACCTTAAGTACTAAGTCCATTCGACGTTAAGATCCTCATACTCGGAATCAGTCTTCAAAATTGGCAAAATAACAAATGGAATGTCTTCAAGAAATCACAAAGATAAAGTTTAAACTAAAAGTTAGTGTAACTTGTCACTCTTCAACCTCTGGTTCAAGATTAAAATATTAACGTTCAACAATATTTAAAGTCGGTATAAATTCAACAAAAATTGATTTAAATGTAAACTTATCCTACAGCTGCAATTCATTTGTGAATCATATATAAAATAGTTTTAGTATTTACGTAAAGTCTCATCCGTGAAGTAGCGTCGGGTCAGTACCGGCCGAGGATAGAACCCCGGACCGGTCTGCCGCTGCGTAATAACGTAATAACGTAACGACCGATAACGCGCTAAGATAAGGCACTAATTATATTTTTATTGAGCTCGTTGTCATTTTCATACCCTGTAGCACAGAAACTTTTTTTACTTTTAAGTAATTATACCTTTGTCATGTTAAAATATTCTTTACGATTCAGGTACCGTTATTATTACCCGGGGACCGAGGGCGGTGCGACTTTAAGAATCTACGTCTCCTACACCCCGGGATAGTACGGGTAGGTCGGGAACATCGACATCGACAGCGAGCCGGGGAAGGGCGAGCTCACGGCCCCGGGCAAGGCCGCGGATAGAGCCGTGCCGTATCCCGGGACGGCGGGGATTGCGGGAAGGGCGCTGTACGTCGATAGCATGGGACTGCTGTTGGCGTACGAGAATATCGGTGCGGAGGTCCCGTACGAGAGCACCGGCAGCGACAGGGGCGCCATCTGGGGCTGCACGTACTGACGCTTGGCGGGCGACGCCTCTGCGGGAGCGAACGCGCGATCGTAGCTACGCTTGGTCGGTAGCAGCTGCTGCGGGAGGACTTGGTAGGTGGGGGGGGGCGCGGGGGGTCGCACGTAGGGCAGCAGAGGGACCAGGGGGGGGCGAAGGGACAGCAGGAGGTTCTCGTGCTGGCGGGCGAGGAGGCTCTGGTGCGCGATGTGGTGCGCCAGCAGACGGGGCGCGGGGGGCGGGGGCGGGGGGAGGCACGTACCCGGGGAGAGCACCTTGGGGGAGGCGGGGGACACGCCGCCCGTCAGCACCAGGTTCATGTCGTCGCCCGAGCATTGGAACACCTGGAACACGACACGGTAAGTGATGGCAGAAAATGGCGATCTATAATATACCGACAAAAATATCAAAACGGGACCGTTTTAATATTTTCTAATGCACGTGTTTCTATGTACTACCTCCTTCTTGCTGATATTTTAAGACAAATTTTAATGCTTAATAAAAATGTTAATCGAAGGTCTATTAGATATGTTTTCATACCTCGATGTATCTTTGTTTCTTGCCGAAGGTCATGTATCGGTGGTGCTTTTGCTGAGCGCACAGGAAGGCGCTAGGCTCGCTGTCCATCTGTATGAAGGCCTCCCCACTGGGATGACCCTGAATACATATAATACGATATATACACATTTAGTATGTCCATTCCATTGTTAGGTCTCATCCCACTTATTGATATCCTGAAGATTATAGTCTTTCCAATTCTTCATTTTACTTTTGACATGACTGTTCAAAACGTATCGCGAATTTCCGCGGGCTACGTTATAGTTAATTTTTGATTTTTTGTTGTTGTTGTGTTATGCTAATGCTGACAATGCTGACAAGGTCCGCCATTTTGAATGTGTAGTAAATTTTTGCACTTCATTTGGTCCCCTTCTGTATGCGAATATTTGGCCAAAAACAACACAGTAATGTCAGACCTTGCCCCTGTGACTTTTTCCTGTTCCCGAAACTGAAAAGGCCCATGGAGTCCTTTCACCAAATCTACGCTACAATTGAGGAAATAAAGACGGCATCGAAGAAGGAGTGGAATAAGATCACAAAAAATGTTTTTTTTTAAGTGCTTCGCGTATTGGAAAAAACGTCGGCACAAGTGCATTATATCCGAAGGGGTATTTTGAAGGGGACAAAATAAATTTATAAATAAATGAAAAAAATACGAAATTCACGATACTCTTTGAACAGACATTGTTTATACGCGTATGGAGATTTCCGTAATTGTTACATTTAAAACCACAGTACACACATGCAATGCTTTAAGACACATTGTTTTTTTTATAGTGACGTCACCTACTTATTATCCCAGTTATTAAATCTGTTTATTAAAACCAAAATTGAGAAATGGACTGAATTTTATTATTATTATTTACTGTGGCTACTGTATTCTAATTTTAAAAAAAGGTACATATTGTCTAAACGTTCTATACATCTTTCTATATAGGAATTCTATCTGCCTTTACAAAAGTAGATTTCTGTTAAGGAACAAACCAGTATTTCAGTCAGAGTCAAAACTGTCAACTGCAGTCATTTTACGAGGTTAAGGTTTTTGCTTGGGTATGGATATCTTATTTTGTTCCATTCTACTGCTGCTCCTGCTGCATATCTAATGCTGAGGCAACACTTTCTCTAACTTGCGTCAATGGTAAGAGATACACAGTTGTGATTTTCCTGTTCAAAATAGTTACGAAACCTCAACCCAAGCTCTGTTGATTGTCCTTTTAGCACCAAACCTTCTGGTATTTTTGAAAAGAAGAAGCTAACAAGGAAGAATGATACACTCAACTTAACCTAACGAAGCTTAATTATGAATACGACGAGAGAGACGAAGCTTTCCATGGATCCACTGAGCGGGTGCCGGGCCCATCGCGTTGCAAGGAGAGGAGTGCAAACGGTGTCTGGGGCTTGTGACTTAGGAGAAGGTTTAAGGGGCCCCTTACCTTTGCGCAAAAACGCTCGTCTTCACCTTCTGCACTCTTCTCCCTGCCTAACCAAAATTGGAAAGAACCTACCAATGCCGCCTTTGAAATACTTTCTAGAAATAAACCGGTGTTTGTTTTAGAAAGGCCAAGGTCTTTATGTAGGAGGAGGAGCCTTCTTTTACGAATTCTACATCGTTTGGTGGTTGTTATACCTTTCCGCGCTCTTGCTTTTGAAGAATAACCGCTTCCCGTATAATTTCTAATACCTTATCGTGGCGACCTTTGTCTAAAAGTACCCTACACCCTACTAATAAGTGTTTCGCGGTTTCTACTGCCTTCCCACAGATGTTGCAAGACTTTTCGGTGGATTTGCCCCATCTTACCAAATTACTTTGATCTAGGAGAGTCATTTGGAATACATTATATAAAAATAAAATAAATAAAAAAGCCTTTTATTTCTCGCTTTTCATAATCAGTTGCATGCAGTGCAATTACAATCTTAATAATTTTAATTTTTGTATGATTTAATTTAGGAACATTATTACTAGTTCAATTTAATAAATTAGTATTGTAGATATGAAAAGAATAACAATTTAATAGATAATAAAATAATAAATAATAAAATAAATTTGAGACCATAATTAAACAAATCCATATAATTATTTTAGTTGAATTTTTGGTTCCATTCATTAAGCACATGTTATTATTAAATTTATAGATTTATTCAGAGGTATATATTTATTAGTTAGCAAGAACCCTCTCCATGAAAGGTAAAGGCCTCCTCCAGAGATGACCAGTGTTCTCTATTCTCTGCTACTCGTGACCATTGTGTACCTGCTACTCTTATGATATCGTCCGCCCAGCGTGCATTTGGTCTTCCTCTTCTTCTCTGTCCTGGTGGGCCTGTCCATTGTGTTGTTTCTTTAGTCCATCGCTTGTCGTTCAACCTCGCTACGTGTCCAGCCCACCGCATTTTAAGTTTTTGTGAGTGGCTGAGAGCGTCTTTGACTTTGGTTTTTTGTCTTATATGGGTATGACGAATCTTTTGGATTTTCTTGATTTTGAGAATACTTCTTTCCATACTTCTTTGGCAGGTTGTTATTTTGGTTTTTACTTTTGTGGTAAATTTCCAAGTTTGACAGGCGTATGTCAACGTGGGTAGTAAGCAGGTGTTCATGACTTTCGTTTTCATTCGTATGGCCATGTCGCCTTTAAGTATCTCTTTGAGACTCCAGAATTTTTTCCATGTCATGTTGACCCTTCTGTCTATTTCTAAATCATTGTTTTGTTGATTGAATGAGACTTGTTTTCCCAGATAGATATAAGCCTTAACATATGTTAAGGGTGATTTTTCCAGATATATTGGTATTTCATTATGGTTCGTCATGATGTTAGTTTTAGATAGGTTGATTTCTAAGCCCGCCTTTCGACTTTCTTCATGTAGAGTGTTTACCATCACTTGCAGTTGGCTAGGGCTTTCTGAAAGCAGAACTATGTCGTCGGCAAATCTTAAGTGACTCAAGCGACGACCATTTATATGTATGCCAAATTCTTCCCACTTTAGCTTTTCAAAGATGGCCTCCAGCACCGCAATGAAGATAGTCGGCGAGAGCGGATCTCCCTGCCGTACGCCTCTTCCTAATTTTATGGGTGATCCTGTGGTTTCAAGTTTTACCCTACTTGTACTATTGTTGTAGATTTTTTTAAGGGTTTTTATATAGTCTAGTGGCACTTCCTGTGAGAGTAGAGTTTTCCATATTGCTGAGTGGAACAGAGAGTCAAATGCTTTTTGGTAATCGATAAAGACTATATATATTGGTCGCTTAAACTCTTGGTATTTTTCTATTAACATTTCTAGTGAGTGTATGTGGTCTATTGTTGAGAAGCCTCTTCTGAAACCCGCCTGCTCTATAGGTTGATATTTTTCTGTTTTTTCTTTTAATTTTTTCTCTATTATTGAAGAGAATAGTTTATAAAGTGATGGTAGTAAGCTTATCGGTCTGTAATTATTTATGTTATTCGGGTCTCCTTTCTTGTAGAGCAGAATGATATCAGATTCTGACCATTGGCGAGGGGTGTACGAGGTGCGCAGTATTTGATTGAACAGTTGAGTTAGCGGCTTTGTTAGGTACTCACATCCAAACTTTATGACTTCGTTGGTGAGCCCATCGGGACCTGGACTTTTTTCCATTTTTAGTGACTTAATGCCTTTGGTTACTTCGGATTCATCTATGATAGCTCTCTCCTCCGCTGTATGTGCATTCGGTACATTCGGTAACTCGGTTTCACAATTATTATCCGGTGCGCTATATAGGTTCTTATAGAATTTAGTTGCTATTTTCAATATATCTGCTCTATTTTGGGTATTGATTGCGTTGTCCTTCAGCTCCTCGATCCAGACCTTGTGAGTTCTCAACTCTTTATATGCTTTCTTAACACTATTCGCAGTATTAAGATGCTTTTCGATGATTTTTGTGCGATGTGCCTTGTAGTCCAGATTGATGAGTTTACTTATGAGTTTGTAGAGTGCTTTTAGCTCATTTTTCATGGCTCTTGATTTTGGTTTAATCTTTTGTAACTCTTGTCTTCTCTGAATTAATGTGTGAGTGCGGGCTGATAGTACTTGATTTTTACCTTGATTTGTGGTGTGTGAAACCTCATGGGCTTTTCTCAGACTGGTGTCTAATACATTTGTGATATCGTCGTATAGATCCTGAACGGTGCTCTCTTCTCTCCATTTCCCTTGTAGGTTTGCTATGTTGTTATTCAGCATTTGTTTATAGATTTGTACTTCCTTTTCGTTTTTTAATTGGGATCTGGGGCATTGGTTGAACTTGCACCTACTTTTTGTTTTGGGGAGAATGTTTAATGTTGCTCTAACAGGCCTATGATCTGAAGGGTAAGTGACGTTTAGAACTTGAATGTTGTTTATATTTCTGTGCAAATTTGTTAGGATGTAATCTATTTCATTCTTTATTTTGCCATTAGGAGATCTCCAAGTCCATCTTTGCTTGTTATTTTTTTTGAAAAAGGTGTTCATGATAGCGAAATTATTCTCGTGCGCAAAGTCGATAAGTCTTTTTCCTCTGCAGTTTCTGTCTCCGTAACCGTGGTTACCAGTAGCAATTTCATTGGGATCGGTTTGTCCTATTTTAGCGTTGAAGTCGCCCATCACTATTATATTTTTATCTGAAAGTTGTATAGCTTTGTCGATTGTTCTGTAGAAAACTTCTAATTCCTCTTCGTTCGACATCTCTGTTGGAGCATAGACTTGAATAATGCTTAGTTCTAGGTTATTGATCTTCAGCCTTAACAGTGCCACCCTTTGAGACAGACCTGTGAAGCTTAAAATGTGTCTTTTTAGATGTTTTTTGACTAAGAATCCCACTCCATATAGTCCTGGTGTTTCTCCGATGTAGTAGAAAATAAATTCGTCGTGCTCTTCAATCTTATTTCCTAGTTTTCTTATTTCAGAGAGACCTGTGATATCAGAATTTATATTTTTAAAGCATTCCGTTAATTCTAATAGCCGTGAATATGTTGACAAAGTTCTGACATTGTATGTTGTAATGTATAGAATATTCTGGTTACTGTTTTTTATGCAATTTGTTGTTTTTTTCTCTGGAGGGTTTTGGTCGTAATCTTCCTCGGTGACCAGCCGGCTTGGAAGATGTTTTTTGTTCTTTGTTTCTGTATTTAGTATGTTTTCCATGTGAGAGGGGGGGGCTAATTGCTATTGTTTCGTGTTTTTATCTGATTTCTCGTTCGGTGAATTTTCAGGGATTTTGTTGGTTATAAAACTAAGTATTCCTGGTTTGAGAACACCCTCTGAGATACTTGATGACCTGTGCAGTTTTGTTTGAGTTTTGTTCTTTTTGTTTGCTTGTATACCTTGTTTTGTTTCCGTAGAATCGAAATCATTCGGTGACGTTGGTAGAATTCTTTTCTTGTTGCCTACAGTGTGTGGATTATTGGGGCGTATTATTAATTTATCATATCTAATGATAGCATAGTTACCTTTCTCTCTTTCTATTTTTATTTGTTTTTGTAACTCCTTTCTTTTTTCTAAAATGTGTTGTGGGAAATCTTCATTAATGTAAAAATCGGTATTTTGTAGCAATTTTTTTTTCTTAATAATTTGTAATTTTGTTCCCAATGTAGTGAATTTTACAGTGATTGGTCGGGGCTTTTCGCCTTTTATCCCAATTCTTTTCACTTCCTGTAGATCTCTGTGACCTATTTCCTGAGAAAAATGTTTCCCTATAAAGTTGATCATGTTGTTCTCTAATTGCGAATAAGAAGTTTCCGTTTCTTTAATTCCAAAAAAAATGATATTATTTTTTCTTGCCTCTTTTTCAAGAAAGTATAGTCGTTTTTCCTGGTTTTCAAATTTCGCTTCGAGATTTTTGTAATTTTCATCCAGTAATTTAAATTTTTCTTCCAAGATGTTATTTACATTCTGTGTCACTTGTGCTGTAATTTTTTCGCTACTTTTTTCTATAGTATTTCTCTGTTCGTCGAGGTCCTTTCGAATTTTCCTTAGTTCGTTTAAAATTTCTTCCATTTTTGGGTTTTTAAATTTTTATTTGTTTTTCTGGTATTGGTGGTGCCCTCTCGTGGTGATGTTCCAAATTACTATGTGTGATACAAGGACAAGATCGAAGATGGTTCTAGTTTGTCACCGTAGTGTGGGGTATTAGTAACAGATGTCGCTAGTATCCTCGTACAGGTAAGCTAATTTATGCAAGTCACATTTTGAAAGTGTGGTTATGTTATTTCACTGGGTAATGGAATTGATTAAAACACTTTATTGTCTTTCTATATTATAGCACTTCGTATTGTTTTTAGTTGTTCTTTCACTTTTTAACTTTCGTTTTTGTCCAGATATATCCGCCGAGATATGAAAATGATTGTAACACTCCCGATTTATTTTTCGCTATTATCTTAATTATCACTTGTATTTCGGCCTTGTCTTCAATGTCTGATATTGTTCACATTATTATCTAGTCACTTTCACTGGTTTTTTGATATAAATGTATTTATTTCCATTTTATTTCCATTTTAAAACTATAACAAATGGAAACAGTAGCGCCCTCCTCCGAGTCTCGAAGACTACTCTAGACTACTAGGAATACATTATATAAAATTTTAATAATGCTGGGGATCAATCATAAAGCAGGGTGCGCCAACGCAAAGTTACTGTAATACAAAAATCTCCTATTCGTTTTGAATTTCGAGGCTCATTCCGTGGAGTCGGTAATTATCGTTTTCGTCTGTCGAATAAAAGATTTTGTTATGTCTATGTCTTGAACTTTCCTACTTGATCCTAGCCCTACTTTATTTGTTTGAGCACCTATCATAATTTTTTTATGGAATTGAAGTCGTGACTCGAGGTCTGAGGCAACTTTGTCTTTTGGGAAAGAAGTTACAGTATCATCTTTAGATTTTCCGATGATATGTCTTTTGGTAACTCTTAAATGTTTGTAGAGCTCCGATGGTTGCTTTAATTTTAATCCAAAATTGTTTCGGTCTCTAAATAAGGTTGAAGAGTCCGCTGAGTGCGCTAACCCGAGCCATAACTTCAATGTCTTTATGACGCTTGCATCTAACTTTGACAAAAGGGTTTTATTAATATCATAAATAAAGAAAGGCCAATTTAGACGTGATGTTAAAAAAATATCGTATATCCAAGCTTTTTTGACGTTGCTTATTGGTTGATCGTCTACCCTTTTGAGATCATTTAAAAAGCCATCGACTATTACATTCAACAAAAGAGTACGGCCTTTGTAATCGATTTTTTTTACCTAGAAATTTAAACGGAGCTGCTTCCGTCACCGTACTAACGCTTTGACCGCCTATTGTAAGACCCGGATCGTAAGAGGTATATTTGGTATTCCGTCTACCCTAACCACTTGGTTTTGCCCTCAATCCGCCCGTCCACGTAGAGAAATCTATAACTACATTTAAAAGTACCTAACATTGTTTAGGATTACGTGTGAGTATCGCGAGATCATCTGCAAAAGCTAGTATGGATTCTGTGTTTTTTCTTGTTGAACTTAAACCGATAACCCCACTTTTTTTCATTTCCAATTAATTAGTCTACTAAAATATTAATAACTATATTAAATATAATAGGAGAAATACAACAGCCCTGAAAAAACCAACGTTATAATAAAGTGGTTTTGAATGGTTTTTATCGAAAATTATAGAGAATTTTAATTTTGAATAGTACCATTATGTATATAGTATATGAAAGTACCATTTAAGCGCGAACATCATCAGTTCATTTCGTACCGACCCAAAGGCGTTCTCTAAGTCTATCCAACAAACCGTAATTTGTCTCTCGCTAGTTCTAGCATCTTTAAGGCTTTCCGATTTTAACGTATTATGTTCCAGGCATCCAGAAATTCCGGGTAAAAACAATTTCTGGTGATTAGGACTGAAATATCTATTGTTAATCATGAATTGCGTCATTTTGTTTGTAAAAAAGAGAAAAATATTTTGGAAATTGTATTTGTTAGGGCTATCGGTCTAGTATCCTTAGGATTATTGAAATTATCGTTTTTCGGAATGAGGACAAAAAGGGCTTTTCCGAATGATACCGGTATTTGCTTTCTTGACCAGATTTTACCGAATATATTTAAAAGATGTTTATGGAGATTTTATGTAAACGATGGACATTTTTTGTAAACTATACAAGGGATCCCGACAGGGACAGACATGTATGTGTTGAACATAGATGTTTGTATTTCTGGGTTTGTCGTTTATTAAATATATTCTCTAAGTATTTATATGTGTATTTCTATGTATTTGTATTGTTGTCTAATACCCTTAACACAAGCAAATAATTTGCTTACTTAGGGGTTAGATCAATTTGTGTAATTTGTCCTGATATTATTATTATTATACCATCCGGACCTGGTGCTGACTTAGATGGTTTTATTTTAATTATTTTATTGATTTCCTCCAAAGTTGGTGGGTTGGCTTGAAAATCTTCAGTAGGAGTCTCAGGTTTGTGTTCGTTTGGATCCCCATATAGTCTTTGGTTTACTGGTACTTCGTATGTGCTTTTATAATGATCGAAAATTTGCTCGTTGGTCAAGAGAAGCTTACCTCTTTCATCTTTGAAAATGTTTTTCGAGTATTTAATAGAATTTTGATCAAAGTCTACTTCATGTTTTGCCCGATCAAAGCTATCACGACTTTTCGTTATTTGATTTGTTATACCTTGGATAAGTTTAAGAATTGATCGCAATGCCCTAGACAGTTGGTGACTAAGTTGATTATCGCCTAAGGCTTTGGCTATACGAAGTTTCTTTATAAGGTCTCTTTTTTTCCTCCTCATTTTCAATTTAAACCCTTTTTTTATTTTTGTTAGCATAACGATTCGTAGGTGGATAGTGCTCATTAAAGTAGTCGTAAATAGTATTTTGGAAAGTCTCTACTTGCGCTTCGAGTACCTGATTTGAGCCCGGGTGCTCTAACAGGGCCGCTATATTTTGGTCATGTACTTTCCAGGTCGATTGTTTAGTATTTGGAATGCTAAGACGCGTCCGGATGGTCATGGACTCCTGGTAGTTTTCATTCAATGGCTCACCATGAGATATATGAGGGTAAACTCTATCCGCAGTGAAAACTGAAGATCTTACCGACGGTTGCCGCACTTCAGCACCATTGTGTGTTTTAAGATGTTTAATAAACCAGGCTCGTCTTTTGTATTTCTTCCCGCACGCAGGGCATTTCATTTCCGTTTTCGCGCCGTCTAGTTAATATAAATACTCAACGTACGAAAAGTAATCAATCAACAAATGTAGTTACTAGCGACAGCGTCTCGTTGCAATTGACACAATATGGCAGTTGCTTTGTTTGATCATCATCAGATCCATTACTTTTAGAAATTGATTCAGAAATGCAATTCGGAGATCACTACTTTAGCTGTCAAGAGTAAAATAAATAAATAATAATAATAATTATATCACTGAACCAAACTACAAACATTGATCTAACACCCAAGTAAACAAATTATTTGCTAAAGATGTTACACAACATTACAAATACATAGAAATGCACATTATAAATACTGGAAATATATTTAATAAACGACCAAACCCAGAAAAACATCATCTATCCACATCACATGCATGCCTGTATCTGTCGGGAATCGAACCCGAGCCCCGCGGGGCGGTGAATGGTTGTAAGGAGTGCAATAAAATGGATGCAAACCGACCTGTGCGTTGTAGACCATGTGTACTCCTTGCATCACTATGTTTTTAGCAAACTCGTCCAAGAATGTCAAGATGTGTTCGACCTGGCAGACAGACAGTTCAATATGTTTTATAATTTACAATTTAGAGGTATTTAATAATTCTATATTAAAGAAATATCTCAAATGATGTATTATCGGGGGTCAATAATGTACATTTTTAATATCTTCCAGAATATTCTTTATCTACATAAAAACAAACTGCACCAGTGAAACGGTAATGGTAACTCCACACGGACCTGAGCCTCGTAGGGCAGTCCTCTCAGCCGCACGCAGTCCTTGGCGGTGCCGGACGTGATGACGTGCTGCGGCACCAGCGCCACCGGCACCAGCTCGGCCGCGCTACCGGCGCCGCCGCCGACACCGCCGGCAGCCCCGCCGCCGCCGCTGCGGGACTCCAACGAGCGGTTCAACACCTGCAGGGGTAATCTTAATATTGAAAGAGGACCATTCATTTATTCATAAAAATTTAATTAATTATCCGCGAGTTAAATCTGTAAAAATATCACTGATGATGGCCAGATGACGATGGGTCGTTTAACAATATTAAACTAATACTCTCCTCCGCCCGCGAGGTGAACTGACGGTTTATGAGAAATAACTTTAATCATCTTGTTTATAAAACGACAAATGATCCTTTCACGTTATGTGAAGTTTATTTTAAAAACTGAAATAAGACTATTTTGAAATCATTGAGCTCGCACGTAATTAGATTTACATTTAAAACTTTAAATTTAACCCGATTAAAGAAAAGTAAGTATCCGTCAGTAAGTGAGTGAGTTGTAGATAGAGTTAGTTTGTTTTGAGTGCAGTATTATGTGTATTATGTGTATTATGTACATGTACCGGGTCGACACGCACGTGTACCTAATATTTTTTTTATTACATAAATTTCAAACTAAATCTACTAATATTGTAGATAACATTGTTATTGTAAGTAACATGATAATAAATTATTAAAGATAGCTAATATGGTAAGTATTTAAATAATTATTGATATAAAGAGGACCATATGATATATATATATATATATATATATATATATATATATATATATATATATATATATATATATATATATGATAATCAGCCATTGACAATCGTTCAATCATTATTGATACGATCTATTGAAGGACGATTGGGAAAAACAATTTTTGACTTTTTTATTTAATTAGGTAATCGTCTTAAAGATAAAGCTATAGCTAAAGAAGAAATTAATTAATTGAGAGTCTAATGACTATAAAGTAACCTGCTGCACTTCGGCCGTAGTGGATCTAAAAAGCTCGATATATCTGGCGCCGATCAGTTTGCGATGTCTGGAGAGTGCCTTGGGGGCGTCCCCCTCCTTGGCGAACAGGACGAAAGCGTCCCCCGTCGCCCTTCCGTCCGCTCGACGGACGAACAGGACGCCTTCCGCCCCGTCCAGGACTTGGACAGGGTCGTCCCCGGACGTGAAGAACTCGAGCTGATCAAACATTAGGCATCGTTAGAGTCGCGTTCGGCGACAACGGAACCACAATCTCCCTACGTACGACTTGTAGCGGCGTGGCGTCGTATGGCAGCCCGCGCATGCGCACGATGACCTGCGCGCCGCGAGACAGGAACGCCGCCGCCTCGCACGTGGCGCCGCCCGCCACCGACAGGAAGTCGTCGCCACTGGCGCGGTACACCTGCCGCCGAGAACACGGGTGAGGCTGGCTAACGAGAGCAATGAGCGACAGAAGAGATTTACGCTTCCACATCTACTTTGGAAGTTTTATTGCTGAATTATTGAAGTTAGGAATGCTATAAGTCGGTCCGACGAAGTATCATCGCTCAATGAATATGTAAATCTTTTTTTTTATATTTATACAAATATAGAATGAAAAATAAACCGACACGGGCAGGGATTCGAACCCGCGACTACTGGGAAACCGTCCCGTCGCTCTACCAACTGAGCTACCGTATCGCTGTTCGTCTCGGTGAATTGAGCATTCTATAAGTGATCGTCTTTATGGGGCGGTGGTGACATCTATTAGGTTTCTATCGAAAATCTTACCTCGATATACCGCGGCCCGATATGATGCTTATGTCTCTTGAGTGCCATGTCTCTGTGTTCTTGAGACACGAAACGCACCAGCGCCTCTCCGTTGCGTCTTCCCTGAGGTGACAGACAGAGTGCTACTCCACCCCTGAATGACACGAGAAGCTTATGTTTGCAGGACTTTTGTTTGTTTAAAAAAGTACTAATAATAAATATAGGCTAAACCATAGCCTTTCGATCTAAATTCAACATTATTCTATTATATAGTCTGACAGAGGGTCTAATACATGAAGACGATATACTCACTTAGCCACATTGAGTCCTCGGAAGAACTTAGCGATATCCTGATCTGAAGACTGCCAGGGGAGACCGCGAGCGCGTACTATACAGTTGCCGTCTATTTCATCGTCTTTTGAGCTGGAAAAGATATATTTTTTGAATACTAATGTCCTATGACCTTCTATTACAGTGGAGAGTATACTTGGTTTCGAACTGACGTCTCCCGACTTCGATCCCAGCACAGAAATTATGTCCGGGTTTGGTCGGTGAAGGAAAACACCTCGAGGAAACTATCTATTTATCTATCTCTTATCCCGGAAGGGAAAGATGTAGTAGGTAATAATATGATTCTAAAGAAAGCCTACATAGGTCGCGCATTGAGAATAATTTCGGCCCTCAACATGTAAAGTGTGTAGGACGAAGGTCACTCCTACTGATATCGATAACTAATTGTAACTTACCAATGTTAAAATAATTAGTAAGAGCAGATACTCTCACTCTACTCTGTGACGACTGAACACGAATTCTAACAATACCATTAACACTACCTATTACTCATAGCACTATGCTATTTACGTTACTGAATTATTCTTATCACTTTTATCCTAATTTTGTAATCGTTAATCGGTTAGGTTCGTGATATCGTTTATCTCTAAAATATATTTTTTGGTAATTTGAATTTAAATTGTTTTTAATAAATGTTCTATTTTGTTTAATATTATGAATTTTATCGTTGAGCGTCTTTCTCTAAGCTAGTTATCGCAAAATAAGTTACCTATCATGATTCATGATTCGAATAATTGCTGCAAGGTTCTCTGAACACATTTCAACTGAATAATATAAACTTATTTTAATGCTATTTATACATTAGCTAAAAAACTAGCACTGATTTCATTATTTAAGAAGTTAAAACATTAAATATATAAGATATAGGTAGGCACACTTATCAATTTAATAATAATTTGCTACTGAAAATTAACAATATAGTCCGCTTTTTAAATTATTAACCACAACAACGAACATGTAGACCATAGAATTTGAAGGCAGTCAGTGAAGGTTAATTCCAATTTTGAATTGTAGATCGATTATTAATTTCAGATACATATTTGGAAATTTTGTTTTTCGTGAGCGTATTTCTATGATAATATATTATATAGAGTGCAATTAATGTGATTTAATATGTCAAAATAAATTGCATTTTTTGTGAGAGCATATACCTAGTTTTTTTATGTTTTTTCAAGTTGAAATTGAATCGATTTGTTGAAAACAATAGTTATCAAGCGAGTCACGCTCAGAGCAGAGTGCGTCGTAAAACAGTGCGATTTGATTTTACTTTAGTTGAAATTGTTTTATGTTAAATTGTTTCGGAACAATTGTTGGCGAAAGATGTCAATAAATTACTACATAGATTCATACGAGGAGGTATCGCAATGTTTTGACAGTGTATCCGGTAAAAAGGCCGGTTTTTATCGAATCAAATATGTCTATTTTATAAACTTATGTCCGGCCTAACGTGACGCGAGTCCGGTCGTAACTTTTGTATGACTTCACTACTTCACTGGTAGAAAAGTACTTCACAAGGATTATGTTAACTTCATAACATATAATAAAATAGTACCTGACCTAGTTAAATCTGTACATGCAACTTTTTAGATGACGTCACTGCCAACATCTAGCAGGTCCTGTTATTAGTTGCTTCTACTTTATTTCTAGTTGCAAAAAGGCTGCGAACCTAAATTTGTGAATCTCACAATAAATTATCCCGTTTAGGAATCGAACCAACAATCTTTGGATTACCTGGCTACTGAGGCGGGTCACTAACAAACACTCGTATATCCTACGGGTATGATCGTATATGATCCTATATACCTACGGGAGCTGGGACTTACATTCAAGTATCATAATTATAATCGATGGAACATTTTAAGCCGATATCATGTCAATGTCAAGACGATAGTATATCTGCGAGTCTTAACCTAGGACCTTTCTAACTTGCGTACGCGCAAGATAACATTAGAATTTTCTCATGCACCTTTGTCCTTAATCTACGGTTTTAAATATCTGTCTTACGGTTTTTATACTATAATAAATGAATAAAAGATTAGACTCATTTAAAGAAAGCTTTTAAAGTTAGTTGCTACTTTTGAAAGGATAATTTGACAGTACCTACTGTCAAGAATTGTAATTGACTGTCGGTCGAGACATCATCCAGTCAGAAGAGAGTTTCTTATTTGTCAGTCGGGGCATGGGATACGATAAGTGTTATAGCTGCTATTATAAGAAGATTATAAGATGAGTGAGAGAGCGAGTCGTGATACCCTTCTATCCTTAATTTTGGGAGGGTTTGTTGTTATTGTTTCTCACTCACCAATAAATAGATAGATCTTTGGCACACTTGCAGTAACATAAATAAAAACATCTGAGAATATAACATTGTGCTCCATTTGTTTTTTTAAAAGTGATTAAAGTGGCGACACTTCGTAACATCTGGACGGAATAGCAGGCGGGAATGCCTGACACTCCTTGGTGACTGTTTAAATGATAATGTTCTTCAACGTGCAGGAAACCAAAAAATAATACAAAAGTTTTTTTAGACAAATGAAACTTTTTCAAAATTTGATCTTTCTGGGGGCTACGCTGTTCATTATTAAGATATGTCTTCGAAGCCGCACCGGTCGGGGTGGTCCAATACCGGGATAAGGATAACCAATGAAACACGTTTACAAGGACTACCAACTTTATTTCTATATATGTATATGTTTTTTTTAATGTACAAAACAATCCAATGGAAGAATAAGGCGACGTTCCCAAAATTGTTTGAAGTTCCGTCAAACAATGTAGCTTGAGTCGGGTGTTATATCCAAACAATTATTGTATTTAGTATGCGATTGTTGAGTATAGGATACGTGCAGGAGCTACTTACAATGTATATTAGTAGTTATTACATATTAGTAGTTGTTATATATTAGTGGTTATTATATATTATTCTGACTTAAAAGTAAGTTTATATATATATATATGTACAACAAGTTCCACTCAGAACTAAAGAGGCGGTTTGTTCATTAAATATAATAATAATAATAAGTTTTTTTATTATTATATATGTACTGACTGTTTTTTTATTATTATATATATATATATTTATTATATATGTACTGACTATATTTCATTTGCATTCAAAACACGAACTCAGATTTCGGATTTTGTATAATTTCTATGCCAAACGGGACTTTATTATTATGAACTGATGATATATACTACAGAACCTACTAGAAGTAGTGTAGGTACTAGGAATAGTTAGGCGAATAATTTACATATTAAGGGAATAAGTGAATTTTAATATCTAAGTAGTAATTAATAATAGAAACACAATGTATTGTGAATTATTAGTGTGGTATTTAAGAGGAAGATGAACTGTAGGTTTTATTTTTATATTTATTCTAGGAAGTGTTATAACTTGGTGTTGGTATGACGTATTGGTGTGATGACGTACAGATACGTAAGAGATAGAAAGAAAAAGATTTTTTCATTTTATAATCTTTACGAGCCCATTCTCTTTCCTTGCGGATATTATGTTATAAAAAATGTAAACGCATCTAGGGTTTGGAAAACTCAAAATGCTGAGACCTCCAATCTCCAGATCTACTGAACTATTCAGTACCTATTGCTTAGTTAGTTAGTTAGTAGTTAGTCATTAGTATCAATATTGCTTAGTTTTCAGTGAAGTTTTTAATTTCAGAAAGTACTGTATTTGATTTGGTTTTATTTTATAAGTTTGTTTGTATTTGTTTATAGTTGTATGACTTATGAGTTTGAAGGTCGAAACACTGTTTTCAAAGTTAATTCCGTTAAATGACTGTTTATATCAGATTTGTAAAAGCAGTTTCATATTGTTGCTTTAAATAATACTTTTACTAGTTATTTGATATGAAAGTTATTTTGGCCATAAAAAATGTTGTGAATAAGATTGTCCAAAATATGACATAATCATGACCTGTGCCCTGATAGCTTTATATTGATTAAGATAAAAGAGGTACATTAAAATTGTAGCAGACAAATCAAGGTGAACGATTATTTAAAGATATTCATAATAAAAGATTTTTAATATAAAATATCCGCTCGTCTGCGCCGTCCCTTACATCTGACGTTGCAAAACGTGCTATTGTAATAAGACTTTAGGACCCGGTGTCGGGTTTCAAGCTTCGTTATTTTTACGTGTTATATTTCATTTTGATTTACTTTTCGATAAACGTACGAAATGCGATCGTTTTATTGTTTAAATAATTGCAGTGCTCGCGTCTTACAAGAACGTAGCGAAGGCGAGCTATCTAGTGACCTTTCGCATTTTCCACATTTGATACACGCGTAATAATTTCTTAATACTTTTAATTATTTGAGTTAAGATAATCTTTAATAAATAATATGTTATATTTATTAAAGCACATAGACATTTCAAAATCAATATCGATAGAGGCGAACTAATTATCAAAAGCTATCAATACTCACCTCCTTATCTTGAATTGCCGACCGATAGCGCCAGTCCCACAAGAAATATCACAGAACAAACACTTTGAATCGTAAACTTAGAAACACATTAAGCGCAATTTTTATTATGTTTTTAAACAATATTTAACCGATCAGCCGTGCGCACTGCGCGGCGGTTGGGTGAAGAATGCGATTTGTGACGCTTACCGCTGCGCAGGAGTCGATGCTTGTACTACAATATTTGTTCATTTCTTTGCTGATAAGAGATGTGTATAAATGTTTGTTTCCAATATTCACATTATTTATTTATTATAGTAGAAATATAAGCTTTAGTATATGTTAGTATATTTTTCAAATAATTTCTCATAACACAAAGAAGCTTTACAAACAAATCCTAGTGAAGGAAATAAATATTAATAATTCCATGAATTAATCAAAACATTTCAGACATTGTTTTACAATAAATACGCACACAGTACTTGTAATAATAAATTTTAGGTATTTTATATAGCACAAATGATAATTAGTGATCTCTTAACGATACTATAAAGAACTTATAACATGGTAAGAGGCTTTAGTTGGTAAGTAGTTACGAGTGGTTTGAGACACTTATCGTTCGCATTACCAATACAAGCTAATCTCTAACGAAATTTTATAAAAATATAGTCCACAATTCAAATAAATTGCACTTCATTCAGTGGAAACAACAATATTTAATTATTTATAATTATTATTATATACACGTCCTGAATGTTTAAGTTGGTGTCAGTTTTCTAGTGACTTGCACTTGAACCGTGTTAGTATACACACACACACACACACACACACACACACACATAGGAGATAACATCACTCTATCACACACATATCTAAGCATGCCAATTTATGTTAGGTACAAGTTTTTGGTTTATGCTCAATTCATATTTAATATGTAGGTACGTAAAAAAAACCTACCTCACTAAAAATAAATATGGGTTTATTTTTTTTTTTTAATTGTAATTTGTTTTTTTTTATTAGATGGAATGTTATAAAAATATTTTCGTAGAGTTATTTTTATAAGATACCTATTAATAAATACAAATATTCCTTAAATTTTAATTGAATGCGAATAACTAAAAAGGTTTTACGATAAATAATTAGATTCTACAATCATAAGTCTTACGAGTAAAAGACGAGTGCATCGATAATGATGATAAAGATATACTTTTACATTAAAATAAGATAATAAAATAAATAAATATGTAACTTTGCAAAGAAATCATTTATTGGAGGTATAATATAGGTATAATATAGGTGATCGAGCTAGCGATTTCATAGATACAGTGTCCAGCTGTTAAAGATAAGTTTTGAAAACACTAAAATTTCTCAAAGTAGGACTTTAATGACGGAATCTATCCACAGATACATTTTAGCCTCTCAGTCACGAAATAAAATGAAGTTGAAATCATAACCTACCATCGGTGAGGGTTCTAACATGGTAGGTACTCGTAGGTACTTTTTTACGTTTTGCTTTAGTTACAAATTATAACACAGAGAGTTATATTACAAAACGTAAAAAAGCACAAATAGTTTATGCTTTTTTAATAATTATAAAGAAAGTATTGTCCTATGGTCTAATTATAAGCTGCTAATTGCAACATTTGCTATGATATTTAAGCATTTTTAAATCTTCTATATATTTTTGCAATAGTATTATAATAAATTCTGCAACATGTATATAATATATCCACGAATTATTTTATATTTCCTTACGGATGTGTACATATATAGACAGATATAGATTGACACGATTGCAAATTATGTAGACATTCATAAAATGGCTGATTTAATTCATTGCATTCATTATTCGTAAATACTATCTATGTCATTTCTTAGAACGAAAAACAGCTAAAAGGCTAAATCCTCGACGTGATAGGACTGTTCAGTGTAACTCGGTCTATTAAATGATGGAGAGCACCTAACCAGTCTTTTAAAAACTATTAAGATTATGATTATGATCACTATCGATATCGTAGATAAGCGACATCGACACAATGTTGCGGCAGTGTACGCTACTACTAGTACTGACACAGGACACTATTCCTAGTTGCTATAGTGCAGTATTGGATGTGCAAATAACGCTGCAGTGTCAATGGTTCTCGGAACAGAGACAGTTGTAGACATTTTAATATTACCCAGCTTATACAAGTATTTGAAGTACAGTTGTGTAAATACGAGTACAATGGAGCAAATATAATATTGATGTTATATTAACACTTGAAAGCGTCATGCTGTTACCACTCACTACCACTCACTACCACTCACTTAGATATCTAATACGAGGTTATTGTTAAAGAGGATGTGTAACCAAAATTATCCCCGAAAATGAGTTAGACAAAAATATTATTAATATTAAAGTCGGCGATAATTGTATTTACTATTTTTTTTTCAAAGGCGCATTAAATACTAATAAAAGAGATATTATATATGTATGTGTATAAAATATTTACCAAATTCCCGTTTCTAAAACCAAATCTATAGCCTCTGGCAGTTCTAGTCTGAAGCCTGAAATGAGAAAAAAGTATTTTTATTTGATTCTGGGTAAGCATCTACTTCAAACCGTTTCGGTTAAACTTTAATAACGTACTATTTTGTTACTTATCATATTTCCTTGTACAAATACTCACCATCCGATGTTATGGTCTGTATGATGCTCGCCATGTCCTTTACTTCCGCAGCGTAGAAATTTTCTCCAGTGTACGGAGTAATACCTAGATCTATGCACTATGAGGAATATCATCAGGTTTGAGGAATGCAATGGTCTAACAAGTATCGTATCTTAGGGTTAATTGTTTTGGACGGTAGGGCTTCGGACCAGCCATTTATTAGTGGAGAAAATAAAAAACACAATTATCATAACCAATATAGGTGGGTACTGTCAAAATAAACGATACTTTTTTTATGGACTTCATACAAAATCCACGACGGACGGTGGCCCGTGGAAGTTATTTTTTCAGATATTGATAGTTTTTCAATAAATATAGCCAACGGTGTTTTATTGGCAAGTTATTAGTACTTGTGTTGTACCAACTTACTTACTTGTGTTATTCTCTGTACGGATTTAGGCAGTAGCGGATTTAGGCTTAAAAATTCAAAAAAAAATCAAAATTCAAAATTTTGAGGGGCGCCAAAATTTTTAAGATGACTAAAATTTTAAATCGATTGGGTTCAGGCAAGTCCTAAAAGTTGTTAAAAAAATAAATGTTTAATTTATACCTTATTAAGGAATTAGATTTCTTATTATTATTGTTATTATTTTAATTATTTTATACACACACACATATATGTAGATATATGTTTATATATATATATATAAACTGTTACAAAAGATAAAGGGCGCCATATCGTCTGGGGCCTAGGGCGTCCTCAAACCTAAATCCCCTACTGGATTTAGGTAACACTTATTTGTATTACTTTTATTAACTTTAATACTAGAAGTATTGCATCTTGTTAATAACTCGATTGGTTTTTCAAAATCTGCTCAGCCACGGAAAGAGAGCCATGTCAGGGTTTAACTGTCTTGTCTGTCAGTTAGCAAGTTGTGGATAAACAAATTTGAAGAGTTCTTTTTATCTGGATTCTTGTCTATGTCGGTAAAAAATAAAAACCACTTCGGTCAAACAAAGTCATATTTTTCAAAACTAGATGGCGGTGGTAGGTTATAGGTTAGAGGTAGATAGGTATTTAAGAAATTCGTTTATTATACTAATTTAATGTAAGCTATACTTAGATTCATATATAAAGTCTATTATTATGATGTTAAGTTCGGAGTGTAAGTGTGTGAGTGTGGGACGCTCGTGTCTCGGTCAGCACCTGGGGCGCAGTCCTGTGCCCACTATTGAACTATTGTTCATACCCACCACCCGGTGCTGATAATATTCTATATTATATATTGTACCGAAAATCAACCTTGAAGTTCGATACATATTTACTCACACTGAAAAAACTATTAATAAAAAGCTCTCCCCGAATAGAGAGTAAGTAATCTCTGTGTCGGACCCTGAACGACAATCAGTGGTCTTCACGTGTATATTGAAAAGGATACAAGTCAGCATGTCCGCCAGGGACGAGGGGTGCTCCGGTGGGGGCGGGGGCTGCGCCCTCGTCACCGCACGCAGGGTGTACGCTCGCACGTACTCCTTGCGCAGGTCGTGGAAACGCGAGTAGTATGTTGGGAGAAGAATGTCCTTGCTGCATGCCTCTGGATGGAGACATTGTCTGAAAGACATTTAATTAATCAATCAGTTTGTTGATTCTAGCAATATTTTTGATTTGGAATCTCGAAGTTTATTTATCAAATTAAACCACTTTATTTGATAAACTTTAAAAAAATATATGAATTAAAACGAAATAACAAACAAGATATACGATTAAATAAATTGATTCTCTATATCTATCTCTCTCTCTCAGCCGAGTCAATGTTTGAGACGAATGTTTCTGTTATTCCCTGTTACTGTCATTATATTAGTTTGTAGATTATTTTTTATCATCTATATCTTTGTTTGTAGTGTTCTTTGTAGTTCCCACTACTACATTGACACACTATAAAGCTCGATTACACACAGAGGTATAATGAAACAAAAGATCAAATAAAGTAAATTATTAATGTCAATACAATTAGGATTCATGTGATTTGATTTAAGTAACTGAAGTGAATATATTATGTCGGTATTTAAGTTTTCTTTTCACACACTATTATTATATTTTTATTTTAGTAAATTTGGCAAAAATACGAGAAAGGTTGCTTGGAAAATATCGCCGATAGGTGATAAAGCCACCAGACCCTGTAAAGTGTAAGCTGTACTCCTAGACAATTAAAATACACTGTATGAATCAAAGTCTATTGATATATTTAAAACATATATTTATCTTTATTTATTTATTGATGTACCAAACTTAAATCTTAACTTAAATATAAACATTACGGACACAGGATAACTTATCTCTACAAAGAGATGTCTTCCAGCCACCCAAAAAATTGATGTGCGAAAAGATTTTCTTAACAAAATAAATCATTGGAGGGTACATAATTTCGTAACATATACAATTAATAATATATAATTAAAAATCCTAAGATATATATGACATGTCAATATATACAAATACACATACCTACATACACACACACACATATATATATACATTCATAAAGGTAATAATAATATTAATAACAGTAATTATATTGATAGTGAGAGATAGTGCTGCTTCAATTTATGCTTAAAAGAACTAATTGTGGAACAATTATAAATTTCAGGGGAAAGTGAATTCCACAATTGTGCTGCTTTTATTGAGAAAGATTCTGCAAAATGTGGTGTTATAACGGGGTACATCAAGGGGTTTCAAAATGGCACACGAACGGGATGGTCTGTTATTAGGTACGGGCAGTTGAAAAGATTGTCGTAGATAGGGAGGGGAAGATTTAGACAATACGTTAAAAAGAGTAGTTAGGACGTGAGTATTCCGGCGGAGTCGAATAGGAAGCCACTTTAGTTGACGTCGAAAGTCAGATATATGATCGAATTTACGCAGTCCGTATATGAAACGTATACATACATTCTGAAGTCGATCCAACTTGTCTAGTAGCTCTTCTGTAGCATCTAAGTAGCATACGTCGGCATAGTCGAGTATAGGAATTAATAAAGTTTGGGCCAAGAGTATTTTGGTCTGTAAGGGTTAAAAGTTTTTGAGGCGTCTCAAGGAATGAAGGGAGTAATGAAGGCGTTTACTCAACTCATTAACATGTGCTGACCAAGACAAATTGGAGTCAATTGTTAAGCCTAAGTTTATTGCTGTTTCCGATAACGGTATTGTAGTAGAATCGTATGTGATATCTGGTGTTATATTGCTTAGCGCTTGAGACATATTAGGATTAAGCAAAAGACCAAAGCCCTTTGCCCATTTCTTTATGCTGTTTAGATCCTGATTTATGACCTCTATTTCTCTATCAAGTTCGCTCAAGTTAGCATGTTGGTATATTTGCAAATTATCTGCATATACTCGTAGATGGTAGAGAGAAGATATGACTTTAGGAATTTTATTAATAAATATGGAGAAAAGAAAAGGAGATAGAACGCCGCCTTGTAGAACGCCAGCAGAGAGATCTGCAGCCCATTCCGAAAAACTTTCGTTACAACGTATCATCTGCTGACGACCGTGAAGATACGACTGAAACCAATCAATCACGGATGGAGATATGTTAAGAGAGTGTAGGATAGCGAGCAAAATACTAAAATAAACACAATTAAAAGCATTACTAAAATCTAGCAGGATTAAAATAGTAAGCTTTAGCTAAAATCTTTAGTTATTTAGGGAGATATAGAATGATCCAAAATATTTTTTTTACTTTTTAAAAACACTACACAGTCGACATCCGATATATCCAGGGTTATTTTTAATTAATTGACATTTGTTTTATATATAAATAATAACAATACTATATTAAATATATTTTAATACTATAATAAATATATTTTTTGCATATATATATATATGTCGTGGATCACGATAATTTAACAATAATTAGTAACTCAATTGATATCATTGTAACAGTGGGGTGTGAACATCGTGACGTAACGAGTCACGTGACCGGAATCGTTTGGAGGGGCACCGGAGATATTTTAAATATTGGAGAGCATTGAGTCGAGGAGGAATTGATTAGTGAGAGCCTTACAGTTCGGACCCCCAGGCGGGATCGGTAGTTCACGCAACTCTGATAATTGTATACCTACTAAGTAATTTGTGAGAATTGATTACCTACATTTAATACAAGAATTGTCATATTGTGTGTGTGGTTTAATTGCCTGAGACCTACGCCTCGGATCCTGTACCAGAATACTCCATCAAGAACAAGCAAGTCACTAATATGCATCTATCTCCGACATCAGAAGTGGGATTCACTCGGGCATTACAACCACCAACTACCCACGAGATAAGTTTATTGAAGCTACAATATCACGTCAAGCAAAAATGAAGTGATTTTATTATTTGAAACGCACACTACAAGATAATAACAATGAAGTTCCAGAATCAATGCAATCAATCAATAGTTGATAATCAATGGTTGTAAATCAATCAATCAATCAAAATAAATTTATGTTATCTCGAAACTTCAAAATTGGGTAGATTTCAATATCAAAAAAATCTAGTGAAGTTTTTATGAAAGAAGAAGTCGCTGCTGATGAACAAAGAAAAGAAATGAGAAATTATGGCGGTGACGACGCGGCGCCAATGGCGGTAATGGCGCGGTGCGGATGGCGATGATGGCGCGGCGCGGATGGCGATGACGGCGCGGTGCGGCTGACGGTGACGGCGCGGCGCGGCGCGGCTGACGGTGACGGTGCGGCGCGGCTGGCGATGACGGCACGGCGTGGCTGGTGGTGACGGCGTGGCGTGGCTGGCGGTGACAGCACGGCGCTGGCGGTGACGGCGCGGAGCGGCTGGCGGTGACGGCGCGGAGCGGCTGGCGGTGACGGCACTGCGCGGTCAGCGGTGACGGCTCAGCGTGGATGGCGCTGATGGTGCTGATGGTCGTGACGGCGGTCGTGACGATGGCAGCTATGGCAGCGGTACTGGTAAAGTACGGTGCAAGCAACGCGTTGAGGTCTGAGCAATTTATCTACCATCGGATACGTCACAGCATAAAGGTGAATTCGTTTCGATTTACTTCCAATTTTTGCGGTAAATACTCGATAGTTAAAGAAAATTAAGCTATCAAATATAGTGGTAAGAACTTTATTATTGTTATTGCGATGACTGGTTTTGAGATTAGCGATCAACCCTCACGATCTTGTTTTTTAATTTTTACTGATAATTATTTTACTTTAACTTTACGTCGTTTTGTTACGTATGATAAGACGCGAAATTATTTTATCCCGGATTTTCGTAAACGTGAATGTTTGTTTTAAACTCGGAAAACAATGTTTTAAACTTTTGTTTTAAATAACTTTGTTTTAAATTCGGATAACAATGGTAACGTGATAGCTCTAAAGAGTCAACCGATTAAGACCAGACAAGACTTAAAAAAAAAATGTAATTCGATTTTCGGCATATTTTATTTCTTGTCTACCTACATGTGTAGGAATCACGGGCGAACTTACAATTATTAATTAATCGTATATTGTGAATGCGTATTATTGCCGATCAAGGCCCGTAAATGCTGTAAAATAAAGCGGTTAGTTAATTTAGCAAAAGTAAGAACTTATTATTTACGTCTTGTAAATGTTTTCCGCAACAGAGACTAGAAATATTCGATCGGGGTAAGATGCCATAGATAAAATTCAACACGCGACAAATTGTACAATGACCAGTGTTGCAAAAGTTTCATTTTTAGAGCTTATGATAGAAAAAGTTAAAAAAAACTTTGTTTTTGATATACAGCGATGCCTGAGGGTTAAGTACCACTTGAAGTAGAGGTTGTAGTAAAAGCGATTGAATCTTCGAGTAAAAGTGATAGTAGTGAATCTTAGTTCAATTGGGAGTCCGTGGAACTCGGAATTGAAAGCAATGCCATGAAACAAACAGGAGGTTTGTTGGTAGGGCTTAGTGAAAAGCCATATGTGACGAATAAGATTCATGCTTTGTGTTTTATGATGTTTTTAGAATACATTTTTGGTTTAAAATGTAATGAAAAGTGGTGCTTGATTGCTTTAGGCTTTAGTTGAGTGGGCATTTATTTTGGTTTATGATGTTCAACTTATTATAACTGTTTTTTCCTTTTTTCAATAAGTTGTAAAGGCACAGGTGCAACAGGGGTTCGAGTAGTTCTGATACAGTGCCAGCGACAGGCAGTCACAGAGAAAGAAGGTTTGAAGTGGTCACGTAAGCTACCTTAACGGTACTATAGGACTTTGGTGAGTCATTTTCATATTGTTTTTATTCTTGTGCTGAGAGTTCTCTGATCACAGAATGTGTAGTAAACAATTTTTGTGTAACGTTTAAATAACTCGGTAATTCTAACTGGCAACGATCATAGTGTCCAGAGTACGTTATAGATCTTATCAGAGGTTATGATTAATAATTTTCTATTAGAAAGTCTATTTCAAATCATTCCGATCACAAGATCCCTCAGGAACTAAATGTTTTAGTTGAGCAAAGTGATATTGAATTCACTACAGATAATAGCTTGCCTACTCATACTTGTTGACCGCACCTCACGTGTGGTGTAACACGTGTAGGCGATGGGTCTGTTTTGTGTTTTACATGACCGATGGACTGGTTCATGGTAGTTGTTTGTATATGATCGATGGACTGTATCATATTGCAAAAGTATTGAGTTGAGCTGAGTTGAGTACGCAAGTCTGGTAAAATCATGATTGATTTTGTAAAGTAAAGTGATGGATGTAATGATCAGAGTAGTTTTTAACTGTTGTAAATAAGGTGTAGTGTACACCTTGTGTTAAGAATGTATATAGAGTAAAAACCTGAGACTTGACATTCACTGGTTTTGTCAGAATAGCCGAGCAAGTTATCCTTGGAGTTATTTGTTTTATTTCAGACCCTACATTCCAGGACAACCGCGAATCCTAAAGTTACTCGATGGAGGTGGCATTGTTATCGTCACTCGATGGAGGTGGCGTGGTTATCGTCACTCGATGTAGGTGGCGTGGTTATCGTCACTCAGAGGGGACATAGTTATTGTCACTCCATAGAGATACATGCACACGAGGACTTGTGACTTGTCAGTATGGCCGTGTCGTAGATCACGATAATTTAACGATAATTAGTAACTCAATTGATATCATTGTAACAGTGGGGTGTGAACATCGTGACGTAACGAGTCACGTGACCGGAATCGTTTGGAGGGGCACCGGAGATATTTTAAATATTGGAGAGCATTGAGTCGAGGAGGAATTGTTTAGTGAGAGCCTTACAGTTCGGACCCCCAGGCGGGATCGGTAGTTCACGCAACTCTGATTATTGTATACCTACTAAGTAATTTGTGAGAATTGATTACCTACATTTAATACAAGAATTGTCATATTGTGTGTGTGGTTTAATTGCCTGAGACCTACGCCTCGGATCCTGTACCAGAATACTCCATCAAGAACAAGCAAGTCACTAATATGCATCTATCTCCGACATATATATATGCAAAAAATATATTTATTATATATCACAAATTTCTATGGGAAAACCGAAATTATTTGAAACTCTTAATTTTAAAAAGTCGTAAGACAAATGTTGTTGGGATTGATGTAGAGAGGCATTACAGAGGCTGCTAGAGTTTGCCAAGTAATTACAAATAACCGCGTGTATATAGGTTAATAAAATCACGACACGAAAAATTAAAAATAATTTTACTGAATTCTTAAATATAAATTGGAAATATAAAATAGGTGGTCCGGATAATCGCGAGTCCGTGTAACTTAGGGCTGGTTAACCGGATTTCCACGGTACATATAGATACACTATCTATCAAAGTATCTATAGTGCTGTATCCACAAGTTTCACTTGATAAAAATTAATAATATTATTTTAAGATAAAGTATAATTAATTATTATGTAAGTGTACACACAGTGAGTAAGCAGCGTACCTCTTTTAATTATAATTAATTTAGTAAAGGTAGGGGAGAGTAGGGTAATGGGAGTCAGAGGGTAATGGGAATCACCCACATATCCACAAAATAGTACACACGAGCGCCGTGTAAACGTCTTGTCTCTTGTCTTCTACTTTGCCCTGGCCCCCCGGCGTTGCCTGGAACGGCTCGCAACATTCAGCGCCTGCACTTCTGAGATATAGCCTCATTTTGTTTTTACGCTCTTCTGATCTTATTTTTCGTCAAAGTACATTAGAAGATAAGTGTCGCATAATTTATAGCATTCGATTAAGACATTCACACGAGCTTAATTAGACATTTAAAATTGTGAAGTGCAGTTCATATTGTGTTAATATGTTACAGTTTTTTTTTTCATTTTGTACAGAAGTGGGTAATGAGAGTCGGGTGACTCCCATTTTCCGCAAATGATCAATTCGTCTTTCGTTTCGTTTCGTCGTTCTATTAGCAAAGGAGAATCAAGATTTGGATCGACTGGAATATTTCCAGTTAATCCAGAAGTATTCACAGAAAAAGATTTTCTAGCCGCAGAAATTCTCCAATCTGTAACTATTACAATCCATGATTGCACTGAATCTCTTGCAACTACTACTACCACTCTCAGTGCAGCAAAAGAAGTTCACTCACCAATCCCGAGCACATCAAGAGAAATCACGGGCAAAAGATAGTAATATAATATAATTTGGAACAGATAACCCTTACAAGCTTATTTCAATAACAAATATTTTTCTTTTCGTTTTGGTTTGATTAAATCTCAATATTTGAAGCAGCCATATCTCTTTTGAGATGATGAATCTTTATTTATTGTCGTTTCTTATGGTAATACTGTATGTATGTATGTATGTACAGATTACAGATTATCTTTAAACTCTATTTGAAATTGTAAAAAGCCTAGTATTCAAGTCTTTGATTTGATTCAATAAAAATGTTTACTCGCTGTAAATTCAAGAAGAATGCAATATATTTGTTAGAGTTGTATCCGCATATATTGTTATAAAAAAAAATAAAAACCGCCGATACAAAAAGACGTCTAAAAAAGTAACAAAAATTATGTACCTACTTATTGAAGTCGTTGAGTCGGGGGCCGCTAAATAAAGGAAGAATACAAAATGCAACTACCAAGGCAAATAACGAAATAACAATATCATATCGTATAGTCTAACTCCTCATTTATTAGTTCCGAAAATCCGTTTGGCTGCTACGTAGCCATAAACAGACACACAGATACGCAAGTCAAACTTATAACACCAATTTTATTGGGTCGATGGTTAAAAAAATAATTTAATTAAATTCACTAGAGTACTATAAAATCACTTAACACCAAAGTCAAATATGATAAGTAGGTACATAAAAATACAAGTAGCAGTGTATGGTTGTGTAATTCACTTACTATACCTACACTGAGAACTTTACTAGTTAGTACCTAAATCTAAAAAATCAGATACATACATACATACATACACGAAGGCTTCAATTTAAAAACACCGATACATTTAAATATAGTTTAATGTTAATAGTTTCCACACCGGATGTCGGGAGGAACAGATTCATATCATACATCTAAGGGTAGAAACAAACATACGACACTTTGTCATTGATAAATGTAGGATGAAATATAAATGTCGCACAACTCGGACAAGTAGGTTTAAAGTTGTAAGTGCGCGGATAGACGAAGTGGTTTTCTTTTTTATGATACACATAACATATTAATCCATACTAATATTATAAAGCTGAAGAGTTTGTTTGTTTGAACGCACTAATCTCTGGGACTACTGGCTCGAATTGAAAAATTCTTTTTGTGTTGAATAGTCCGTTTATTGAGGAAGGCTATAGGGTATATTTCATCTCGCTGTGACTAATAGAAGTTAAGCAGCAATGAAAAATGCTGAAAATTTAATATAATCTAATAGGTTCTGACTGACTTAGTTATAGCATACAGTCTAAACCGCAGCTCAGGTCGTAGAGATAGTGAAATTGGAGGATACATTTGTTTTTCTACGTAGTGGTGTACTAAGAAAAGATTTTTAAATTCCACCCTTAAGGGTTTTAAATATCAATTTTGTATGGAACTCGGCGGCAACACTAAAAACCACGCGGACGAAGTCGCGAGCGACCCCTAGTAAATGTATAAAGCATTCTCACTTCTGTGAAATAAATATATTCTAATGTATTTTATTACTTTAAAAAACTAATAAGAGCTGCAATTAGCATATTTTTTATATTTAAATACCTTTAAGATATACCAACTGTTTTTTTTTGTAAGCACCCGATAGTAAGTGTTATTAGTGGTAGGTATATATATAAAATGCTTATTGTCTGTTGTTTACTAATTTTAGAATAGATGTAAAATATCCGGTGAATTTGAAACAGTTCGAAGTTACAATTAAGGGCAATATCGTTTCCTCGATTTGTTTGTTTGTTTGTTTGAACATATTTAAAAATAGTTTTATTATATCTTGACGAGCATACCTATCAATTATATTTAAAATTAAAATATCTTTAAATACATAAAGGTTGCAGAATATTCGATTCTAGCCAAAAACGCCTATTGTTTAAAAGTGGTATTATCAAAAGGCGCATATAACATTCGGTTTGTGGCTGCCCTTAGTTACAATGACCTTCTTCTACCTCGAGGTCAATAGTTATTATTGGGGGTATTTTCAATTTGTAAAAATGTTATTTTGTATTTACTGTTTGTAAAGTACGTGATTGTTTTTAATTAAGTCTATTAAATAGTTTATAATAAACTAGTATACGTATTAAAAATATTTGTACGCTGTTATTGTGGACGAAAAAGATGGTTACTGCATCTGGACATGACGTAATCAAAGGTTAACCAAAGTACGTTCTCTATGACGTTAATGACGTAAAAAACTATAAATTTATGTAAATCGTCATCTTCACCTAAATGAACTCTTGTTATTGTTATCATTTTTCGTTAAATAATGACGGAGGTACAGCAGCAGCTGATAAAAACCCAAATAATGTGTGCTTTTTAAAAACTACCTGCGATAATAATATACACAGTGGAATTGATATCAAACTAAAAATACTTACACACTGCGCCATCAAGCCTCTAGTTGTTAACGAGTCACTTCTGCTATACGACCTTGTAATCTTTACATCTGTGTTATTTTATCAAGAAACATTAATGATGGTGTCTATTTCACTAAGTTTTTGGAACTAATTAAGGCGGACTTAGGCTATACGATTTCATATCGTTATTTCGATATTTGCCTTGGTAGGTAATTTACTTGCATTTTGATGTGTATCTTTATTTATAAGTACATAATTATATTATTTTTATCTTTTTCAGAAATATTTTCGTATCGGGGTCTTTAAATTTTTAATTTCTTTTTTTTCTGGATTTTAAAATTATGTTACTAGTTTTAATATTATACTGAATGAACCTACGAACACACACATTTACACTTATTAAAGTGTTTATTATCAATATTGTATAGGAACCTTTCACCAACACCAATAAAAGCTCAATATCTCGGAAACCAATGCTGTTGTTTCGACCCCGTGCTTTGAGCTAAGAACCATCTCGACGGAATATACTTTCGATTAAAAATACCCCAATGAAATCCGTCCACTCGTTTGGCTGCTACGATGCCACAAACAGACAGACAGACAAACAGATACACAGTTCACAGACCCGACGTGCTCGACATAGTACTGTTGAAGGGCGTGACACTCCAGTTACGTTCTATCGAGACGCTATCCGAGCTAGACTCTGACCATCGACCGGTCCTATTTCAGCTAGGACTTCCTCCCCTTAGGGAACCCGCGACAAAAACAATTATTAACTGGACGAGGCTTCGAGAGCAACTCCATTCCCCCGTATCAGCGCACCTCGACAAAATTCCTGACCAGCTTCTGCGGGCAAACCCCGGCATCTGCCTAGTAGTTACCGTCCCATTAGTCTTCTTAGTTCCTTAAGGAAAGGATATGAGAGAATCATCCTCTGTAGACTTAGATCGGAAGTCGAGAGACTCAAAATCATCCCAAATGAGCAGTTCGGCTTTAGAGCCAACCATTCATGTTCCCATCAGGTGCAACGCCTCACGGAGCACATACTGATAGGAGCCACTGTGAGGGCCAAGAAGCATAGGACAGGAGCGCTCTTCCTCGATGTAGCTAAGGCGTTTGACAGGGTCTGGCACAATGGACTGGTGTACAAGTTATACCAGTTCAAGGTGTCGGACAGACTCGTACTCATCATACGGGACTACCTGTCGAATCGCTCCTTTCGCTACAGAGTGGAAGGCGTCTTGTCCACCCCCCGCCCCATCAGGGCGGGTGTCCCCCAGGGTTCAGTTCTCTCGCCCATCCTCTATTCCATCTACACTAGCGATATTCCTAGGTCGCGATCTAAAGTGCACCTTGCCATGTACGCGGACGATACCGCGCTTTACACGTCCTCTAAGGATCACTGGGAGATATACCAACGTCTCCAATTCGCAGTCGACTCCCTCGAGAGTTGGCTGCGGAAATGGCGGGTCGAGGTAAACCCTGAGAAGAGCGTTTCCGTGCTCTTCGAACGGGGCCCCCCAAGGATCCTCCCGCGAATCAAGGCAACCACTGTTAGGCAAGCGGAGTAAAATGTCCCTTCGCAATAAGGTGACACTTTACAAAGCTTGCATACGTTCCGTCATGTCCTATGCGAGTCCCGCTTTTGCGCACGCTAATCTGAAACCCCTTCAGATGATTCAGAACAGGTTTACACGGATTGCAACCGGGGCGCCGTGGTTCGTACGCAACATCGATCTCCATAGAGACTTCGACCTTCCGACCATCGCTCAGTACTTCAAAGGGCTTTCCCAAAAGTACTTTGAACGTGCTGAGCGACACCCGAACCCACTGGTGGCTGACGCTGCAGAGTATAAACCACGTAAGACTACTTTAGTCTGAAAAAGAAGACCCAAGTCGGTACTCGTTGACCCCGACGACGCGTTCACAGTAGGTAATAACGTGTACGCGTAGGCATAAGTGACACCACACAACATACAGACACACACCGTCTATACCGGTATAGACGATGTTCCAACTGAGTAAGTGCTCCGTTGCTCTGCCGGAGCAACGGAGGACGCTAGTGTCCAAATTTCTTTAACTTCCCTCCTGACTAACGACGCCCCGAGCCGAGGTCCGTGTCTCAATCTGAGACGCCCTTGGGACGTCGTTCCCCATGGGGGCCCATCTGGCTCCCCTTTTTAAGGGCGGGTCTCATGACCCACCCGCTCCCCCGGTGACGCTGTAATAGCCAACAGGGCTAACATCATAGACAGAAAAAATAAATAAAATACACAGTTCAAAATGATAACACCCCTCTTATTGGGTCTGGGTTTAAAAAACAGGCAACATTTATTAAGCTGACCGGTTTTTTTACAATAATTTGTTTTTACAGTAAAGAAAAAAGTGATTTACTAAGAGATTCTCAAATGTTCCTAGATAACTAATATGAACGAACGTGCTCGATAGAGAGTTATAGAATAACACCGTGAGCATTTAAAAGACTAGAATCAAACCAATATACCGACATCAAACAAACACTTACTGAAGATTCAGTTATTATTATCTTGAAGAATATCTATTCCTTTGCAAGTTATTTATCTAGAAATACAATTGAGATAGAAATTTTCCTGTTTACATTCTCATTTAGTTTTCATCCTGATACCTATGCATTACTAACGTATTTTCTACTATCTATGCATCGAGTGTATAGATATAGTGACGGATAGTTAATAACTAATTATATATTATTATTTATTATCAATTATCAAAAGATAATCATGTACTCCTCGAGAGCGAATTCGCGGGTGAAAGCTAGTAGTTAGTAGTAAATAATAACTCACCTGAGCGGTGTCTGTCCGTCCGTAACGAGCCTAAAGAGAGGGGAGTGGGGGTCCACCTGCAGCGAACGAACGTACTCATCGAACTGTAACAAATACACGGACATGTTAAGTAGCTGCTTCATAATAAATAAAATATAAATTGTTTTAAAATAATAGCTACTTTTATTAATAATAATATATAATTTACTGTCATGTCGGTACAAACACACACACAAACGTATCTTATGTATGTATTATATGCAACCTTTTACGTTTTTGACTATTGAAAGACCAAACTAAAATGTAGGTATAGGTTTAGTACCTATACCTGAGTGAGCTCTGAGTCTACAACACTTAGATATTCGACCTTTGACCTTAAAATAACTAGATATATGCTGTACAACTATTATATTACTATGTGCTTTGTAAAAATATTACAAACTACACTGCGGTTTTGTGGTAAAGCAGCTTATATTCATAAAGGAGGAAAAATTACAACATTTTTGCGTAATTAAATGATCTAGTGACCATTTTTGTAACCGACTACATACGTTGTTAAATTTAAGACGCGCGCGTATTTAACTTATACTTATCAGTATCAGCCTGTTCTCAGTTATTTGTATAATAACGCTGCTCTTCTATATTCTGTATTAAAAACCATCGAATTTATATCGTATCCTTGGATATCTATACATATAATAACATTCGTCTCTGATCCATTTCTGTACATGAAAAATATTAAAAAATATATATCATGGGGGCCTTTATATAAGCAACAGGATCCAAAACAATGTTTTTCCATTCTGTCTGTCTCTGTCTGTATGTTTGTGCACGATAATCTCAGAAACGGATTAATCGATTTGGATGCAGGTTTCGAGAATATATTGGTTCACTTCACATTTTGAATATTTTTAACAATCAGTTAACAAATACCTAAAGAAGTTAATAATCTCTTATTTTGGTACCATTGATGCTTTACCAGTGATTAAACATAAATAAACAAAAACTACTTGATTGAGTTTGATGAAACTTGGAAGGTTTATAGTTTTTGCATTGGTAAGTATAATAGATACGTTTTATCAAAATCAGGCACAGCTAGTATCAAATATAAAGACACATCGAAGAAGCATCCTTGGAGGATGGAGAGCTATGAAATAACAGAATATCATACTACGGGTAGTATAATTAGTTAGTCAGTCAGAAGACCCTGCCCGTACGAGCCGCAGTACCTACACCGGACACCTATTAATTACCTTCTGACATTATTAGATTGATTTGATTTTAGATTCAATTTCGCAAGTGAATTCAAATAGTTGTGCCTTTTTTTATTTCCGTAAACCGTCTGTCTGTCTGTCTGTCCTCAGTCAGTGGTAGTCTCAGTGCTGTCAGTGTAAACTGTGACCTTCTGTTAGATATCATTAATTAAGTTACTATGTATAATGTAGGTATTACAACACAAAAAGCGGTCGACCTTAGATCAGATGAACTTGTATTCAGTGTTACCTTTGTTCTCGGAACGTTGCATCCGTGCATTGCCTTCCTCTGACTAACATTACACTATGTTTCAGTGTACTTCTTGGCTTCATACACATTTCTACAAATATGCACTAATGTCAGTCCATATTAAAAAGATCGTCGTCAAAACAAAACTTTGTCTGAACAAATACTGTTTGTCAGCCTTTTTTCCTGTTATTCGTGCATCTCACAAAAAACATTGCACAGATTATTATGAAATATGGCACATCTTTTAAAACTTCATAAAATAAATAACATTGTTTAAAACACGTTGTTTTAAAGAGTTTAAGAGATGCTCAAACCACAAATAACAATTCTCACATATTTTTTTTGTGTTATTTTAAAACACATAATTAAATAATCTCCATTGTTACTGCGGTTATTCCGATAACCTTGAGTATTGTCAAAATAAGTAGCAAAAACAAACACTTACAAAGAAGTCATAATTTACAAATGACTCCTACTTAATATCAGACTGTTATATTGAGCGCAGTGCTACCATCATACCATCCTGACATCATACCATCATACCATCATACCATCATGTTTACCAAGCATGGTAAGAAGACACGCTGTGATCAAAGCGCCCTGCCTCGGCTACGAGTTCCCTGATTTTTTATTTTTCTGTAGAAATAATTCCCGGAAATAGACGACTCCTTACTCTATCACTTATTGCTCAAATTAAAAACATAGAATATACACACTACTGTAGCTACTGAAACGTACAAACATACAACATGACCTGACATGGTGCCGTGTTCAAATATAAACAATCATTAATACTTTTCATTTTTATTTCAATCACGATTGAACTGAACAAAATTTTAGGTTTTAATGCTGTGTGAATGATCTACTCTCAGGGTGCAGTAGTAGTAGTAGTAGTAGTAGTAGTAGTAGTAGTAGTAGTAGTAGTAGTAGTAGTAGTAGTAGTAGTAGTAGTGTAGTAGTAGTAGTGACCCGTACACTGTGTCTGTGTGAGAGTCATGCTTTTACTACTATAACTTACCCACTGCTATTACTAAAATATTGCCCTTCAACCGAGGTATTGCTTTATAAGAGTCTTGATAACTTAATTGCCGGATATATCGAGACGAGCGGGTCATCGACCCAAACGTGACGTAACAAGTAAGAGCAACTGGTTCCCGGGATATCTTAAAACGGGACACGGTACACGGTACACGGTACACCTGTGCCATGTACCTACTTTACTGTACTGCATGATGTAGTCTTTAAAGATAAAGACGGAAGACATCTGAAGAAATAAATCTCTGTTATTATATCTTTATTATCTAAAACATATAAAATATATTAGAACATAGTTTCAGCGACAACAGGTTTCTCGGGAAGCAGACGAATGCCAAGATCTCATCTGTTTGATCTTAAAGAAGTTTAGTTTAGTGCGGTGTCTAAACTAAAATAATAATAATCTAAATAATTAAATATATAACTATAAAAACTAGTAAAAGTAATTTATGTTAGTGCCGTCAGAGTCACCGTCCTCAATAATAACGTAATATTATAAAACACTTCTACGAGCAGTGTTATGTATCTTAAGTATTTACATAGCTCTGCTTATGTAAAACTACATATTCTTTAAAGGTACACATCCGGCACACCTGGGCCGCTGCGTGTGGATTTATATAATGTATCTTAAGTATGTAATGAACGCACACAGACATATTTACACGCACATTATTATATAATAATTTTAACAATAACTATATTACAAATTGCATTATGCTTTGTTTGTGTAATTCGGTTCTAATTAAATTGATGCTCTTCCAAACATCTTCTTTATCGAATTCAGGGTTAAGTGAAATAGCTTTTTTTATTTAACTCTCATGAGCTTCTGACGCTAAACCGAACTTTTAGCGTGAATCCGGTCAGAACTGGTTTACATTTTGCAAAAAAATATATATAAAAAATATTAACATAAAGTTTAGTTTTTTTAAATCAAATGACGTTAGTGTTAAGTTAATGTTTAGATGTTAATTTTTTGTGTCCATCGCTGTAGTAGTCAGGTATTGCGTTTATTTACGATATGGCCGCCATGAAGACTGTCAATAATACTAAAATGTTTTTAGAATTTTGTAAAAACTAAGACACTGATTATTTAATGTATTTTATTTATTGAATAGCCATTTGTTACTTTTAGGGTGATCTAGTATCGAATATATAAATTATTACGATCATATAATATATATTGCACACTAAATCTATTACTTCCCGTACAAATGTTCTTAGTACGTTTAATAAACATCACCGAGTAACCAAATACCTAACACTCAAAGAGCTGGTAGCTTGAGATCTAAGAAAGACACTGGTAGGTTATAGGTAGGTATGCCAAAATACGATTCAAACATAATTTTTTTCTAATAAAATATAAGTCTAATATGTCGACTGAGAATACTTCTTCCATATGTATGTGTCGTTGTCACAACAGCGGGCAAGGAACACTCACATTCACACACACACACACACACGCACGCACGCACGCACGCACGCACGCACGCACGCGCACACACACACACACACACACACACACACAGAGAGAGAGAGAGAGAGAGAGGGAGAGGGAGAGAGAGAGAGAGAGAGAGAGAGAGAGAGAGAGAGAGAGAGAGAGAGAGAGAGAGAGAGAGACACGTGTGACGTGTTATGAGTTGTGTTCATTTCTGATATTAACAGAAAACATAATTAAAATACAGGGTTATTTGTAATTAGTGGGCCACCTCTGGCAGGCAGCCGCTCTATATTAATCCCAACAACATTTGTTCTACGACTTTTTAAAATAAATATTTTTCAAATTAAAATTTTCTATACAAAATTTATTTGTTGCCTCAGACGGGCGTTGACCTTTTAAGTACTTTTTACAAAATACAGAGTTATAAGTAAAAGAGGGAGCAACATTTTTTTTGTGTTGTGACATCTATGCTAATCACATAAATGCCTGTCTCTGCTGGGAATCGAACCCGAGCCCCATTGCGCCGTGACACGTTAGGCGTCTGCACTAACCACTCGACCAAGCCTTTTTAAACATAGTCTATATGTATAGTAATGTTAGCCTAAGTCCAGCTAACATTTGATGTCCTCTGGCCAAATGTTATCTGGAACGGAGTGATCTTTACCAATATACCAATAAGGCCGCTTATTGTACTTTTTTTAAAGATTTTTACAATAAAGAATATCATATCATGTAACGTCGAAAACTTAGTTGTTTTGTAAGTCTGAAGTAGATTATTTATTCTAAGTCGGTAGTTACTTTAAAAATGGGTATACATAATACCTTAGGTATACATACATTATAGGTAGGAATATGATTTTAGCTATGAGTTGTTTTCATAAATTTAGTTTTTAAGAACTAGAGTTTGATATGAATTATAGGTAGTAATTATTATTAGGTAAAACTTTTTACGGCGAGTAAATACAGTTATAATATTACAACTTGATAATACTGAATATATCTTGACAATATAATATAAATAATTGAGTAAGCAATGAGACCACTTAAGAACGCAAAATTTAAAAAGTTTCGAACAAGTGTAAAACAAAATGTAGTTTTTGAATCCAGTCCAAGTTCCTTACAGGTTTTTGAAACAGTTAGGAACGACTTCATGAGGACTTAATGAGGACTGCGGCCTGCGAGTTGCGAGTGGGTTGGTCACTCACTCACTCACTCACTCACTCACTCACTCACTCACTCACTCACTCACACACTCACTGGAATTGAGATCGGTTTTTAAATTCATCGGTTTCTCATTATCATCGACTTTGATTATTGTGTCTTATCGTAATAATAACATGTAAAGTGAATCCCACGACAATATATTCCCGAAAACTGCATCCAAATCGATTAATCCGTTTCTGAGATTGGCGTGCATAAACATACAAACGTACAGACAGTTACAGTTACAGTTTTTTTATTGTATATAGATTTTTTTTAGAACACTTTAAATACATACATGTTTTGATATATAAGTGAAAAGTGTGCAATGAAAGTGAAAAACTAAATGTTTTTCAGATTGACGCTCAATTTTTATGTATAAAAGTTATTTAAAACGAAAAGATGAACAGATTTTTTTTTCAATGTTAGAAATTGATTAATTAGGTATCCTTTATATCCTGGATATTTATTTTGTAATATTTTCAATGAATAGAGACTACTCCTGTACTGATTTATTATATGTATAGAAGAAAATTTGCTTGGAACCTATTACGTGATTCATATAAATTGATTTAACTTTTTTATTGGTATATGTATGTTTACTATGTAGGTACAAGATAAAAATGCATGCCGAGAACACTGTGATTAAAATGATATTAAAATATAAAGAAGTAAATTCTTTAAGATATTAAAATGATATGACGCCAATTAATTATAATTACTGATAATAAATCTGTCATAAATGCTAAAAACTATTTTTATGACAGCTATCAATGTGTGCGAGTGGCAAGTTTATTAATAAGTTTAGGTCGTAGTATATGAGTAGGTACTTATATTAATAACCGATCCTGATCCCTTTTTTTGTTAATCAATTAAATTGCATTTGTTAATTAGGCAAATAATCGATTGATGTTGTAGCTACCTAGTCATGTATTACTAAATTAATATCTAAGATTGTAGATCGGTTATAGGTATCGGTACAATAATAATAATAATAATGGTATCTAGTATCTAGGACTCGCCTGTTGCACAACTATATCTAAGGGCTGGCCGGTCTGTAGGTCCTCTGAGGGCCGCCTCGTCGGCCGCACTGCATATTCTCGCTCTCCAATAACCTGGAAATTATATTTTATTATCACATATATATCAACAATGTCTACGTTATTACTGATCATTGAGATACGTTGACCTTATAATACAGCTACGATACTGGATGTAAGGATACGTGATTTATTCACTTTGTGTATAATTATTTAAATAATACTTTACAGGATCCAGGTCAGTGAAATAGTTCATACGCAATAATGTATGAGTATAAAATAATTTAAGACGCTTATTATAAATGAAACCGCCCCAAGTGTTTGTTATTTGTTGACTGTTAATAAATAGAGGCGTGATCTGTCCTCACTGTCATCTATTTGTAAACCTCTCCATTGTAAACTCTCAACTCTGACACAACGAACTCCAATTACAGTTAATCAGCGAATGAAACTGTAGCTCTAATACGCATGCGCGGATGTGACCAATCGGGAGTTAGGAGAGACTCAAACAATATGGACGATAGCATTAAGTTTAGAATAATAATTCGATTTTTGTTTTTCAAAATATATACATATTTAGAAGATCCCTGCGTCCTATTATAATATGGTTTTGGGCACGTTAAGTAATCTGTTAGTTATTATAATATCTTATATATTATAATATTCACGACGTACTCCAATAAATCGATTTTGAATGAGCTAAAAATTCTGGAGCTTAAAATAACAAAAAACACCATTTTAAACTAATTTCCTTTGTGTTGCTTCACGATTTCTTTATTGTATGTAAAGCGAGTTACGTAATAGGTCGCGACACGCATTGCGCATGCGCCCGGTCAAAAGTCAAATGACAATGGCGGGAAAATGTTTGTTCATTTTCATGTTCCACGTTTGGTTCGACCATTTTGAAGTTAATAGTTTTTATACCAACATCTTTTTGAATATAAATATATTACAGGTGTGCATTATATATATTCTGATTTTGTTATTTTTATTATTTTATTTTACTTTAAGACTCAGTCGTTTTGTTAAACTTCGTATAAGAGAGTAGAGAAGAAAGATTAGCTCTCCTCTGTGCGAATGAGGTCTTGACAAAGACACCCCGAAAACAACTTTGTAAAGTGTCCTGACGTACTTTATTAATTAGTGTATGGTGCTCTCTCTGATTGTTAGTAAATCACTCTTTGCTCTTCTTTCTCTCATAATTCTATTTAATATTATAAAACTAAGGCTATTAATAGCTATCCTTCTTTCCGCTTTCGTTGTTTAAGGAATCTGAATAGTGTACGTACACAAAAACACCGATCAATAACTTAAACAACATCACCTCTCATCACTGAGTACCTACTGAATACTGAGTACTGACGCAATTCAAAACTTTGAGATGGCTATTATATTTATAAGAAGATGTTGGTTTCTAAGTTATTATTTATCTAGTTGTGAGCCACATTTCTAGTTTTATATTGGCTTCAACGTGGACTGAGGATTGAACATTTTGAATAGTCGGTCTATGGAGTTCAATGGAGCATATATTAAGAGATTTCAATAAGTTGAAACATATTATTCAGTTCGTCGGAGACCTAATTATTAACCAGTAATGCACTACTAATATTACTCGTACATAAGATGCCTGCTATGTCTTCATGGACCACACCCGAATAGTGTACAGATATTTGTATATAAATATGTGTTCATATTATATACTGTATTGTCGTATACTTGGTTGTTTACGTTTTTAATAAGTAGGTATGCGTGTCTGCATGAATTTCATTATTGTAATATTATAGATTAATAAATGACATACAATAGTTTATTAACGTTAGTTATATATTTAGTAAGTGTTGCTTTACACAGAGCATTAAAACTAACGATTTATTAGAGGCGTTATTATGATTAGATCATTATGAGTTTACCGGATCCGGCGACCGGATTCGGGGATAGCTATTTATGGAATATTCTAGAATATTCTGTCTACTATGTAAATTATAAAGATTTCATAAGCTGAAAATGTGAATTTAAATAAATGTATTAAAATTTAAATAAATATATTATAAAAAAACAACACAAAAACAAAACAAAGAAATATCTTGGGATGTCTGTTTTATATTTTAAACTACCTTTATTAAGTATAGTTCATTCGGTTTAATTACTAACTGTGTATTTTGAACTGAAAAGCGGAAATCAACCAGACTTGACCAATCCGACCAGATCCAGCCGGATCCATGGTCAACCGTTCGGATCCAATCCAATCGTTCCGCAATCCCTAAGCGGAAGTAGGTAGGTACCTACCTCAGTTATAAACTTAGTCAAGGTTCGATTCTCGACTTTTAGAAGTCTATCTGTAATATAAATTAGTACTCGTATTATAATAAGTCTAACTAAAGTAAGTTGGGTATTCAATTATAAATTATTGTAATAATAACAAACAAACTACTCTACTAACAAATTAACATTTTAGTATTATTATGTTTTAAAAATTATTGAGAAATTTAATTAATTTATATATATCATTAAAAAATTGTACCTCAAGCTATAGTAGAATGATTTTTTTTTGCACGATTTTGAAAAAGTATATAAATATTTAATCAACTTCAATCATTTAAATTTCTCAATAGTTTTTGTAAAGATAATAAATAATATTTAAATGTTTATTTATACGACTGTTGAATTGTAAGAGCTTCCGGCGCCCTTTTATTGCAGTTATTCTTCGATCTGAAACTAAAATATTTAAAATAGTAACTAGTCCTTACTTCTCACCGGATGTGCCTAGTCAGTAGTCAGTAGTCAGTAGACAGTAGTCAGTAGTCAGTAGACAGTAGTCAGTAGACATACAACAATTAGCTATATGTATATTACAAACATCGTTCTTTTCGCATTTTGAATATGACAAAGATCCAGCGCCTTTTAAATTGAATACTTTTACATTAGTTAGTTGATGGTTAGTCAGGTTGAGTTAGTTTGAGTATTATTTTTACGACACTAGTCCGATATCTCTTGTATTTATTATTCAACTACTGGTCGTTCTGTTCTGTTCTGTGTACCTCTGATGTACAGGACTAGTGATGAGTGACGATGACGTGTGAAGGTGTTATGTACAATAACATAATAAATAAATAACAAACTAAAGAAGACTCTAATTGGTACATAAAAAGTATGTGTTACACAACACGGGTACATACATACAGCGACGTAACTGCTTAAGAGACCAATTAATTACAACATGGTGTGAGGCGACCTTCAGCCGTTCAATAAAAATCAGTTATTTTGAAACATCGATGGCGATAAGTAGAGAAAGAAGTCAGGTATTTATTTATTTAGCGACTTAGTTATTTATTAGCTAGTTAGTTATTGATTACGTTAGTTATACATATAGTATGTATTTCGGTTCCTACTATAGTCGTATCGAATCGATTGACTCGGGTCCATCTCTCACAGAACTCAGCTGTAAGCCAGGTATGGCAGGTATAGCTCTTAGATGTAGCTATTAAAGGAGCTTCTTGTATCATTGCCGACAGAACCGAAAGCATTTTCCTTTCTTCCATCTATCCTCAATGTTCCTCCTTAGTCAATTCAATATCAGTAAAGAGGTTTTATTGAAATACATTCGGCCGTGACCTTTGTCTCAATGCTATTAAACAAAGCTAATACCAACATATTATCTTAATCACATTTTTATTTCCTGAAAACCAGAGATAATTTAAACAAGGTTTATTGTAATTTAATTTAACAATTTAATTATTTACTTACATTTTTACTAATTATATACCTAATAGGTACTTATTATGTTTTTAGAGACCTTTGATTTAAGCAAATTACTTTTAAAGTTTCGTTTGACATAAAGCAATAGTTCATGTTTTCTTATTTGGATATTATGATACAGAAGGATTTATAATGTATCAAAACGATTTGGACAAATAAATTAAAAGCAGCGACGTTGTAGGTAGGTTGTCTACTGAGTAGGTCTTATCAAACGACTCTCTATCTCTATTTAAAGAACAGAGATGATGATTAATAAAAAATAACAGATTCAGTCAAATAACAGGTAGGTAGGTAGGTATGGTGGAGAGGAGTTCAATTATTTATTGATCTCAGAGCGTCTTGTTACTTCTGATAATTATCTATTGTTTGATTTTTAAATTACCAACATTTATAAGCGATTATTTTTTTTTGTTTTAGTTAAGTGTCTTCATTACGTTGTATTAGTCTTTAAAAAAACACATTAAAATATTTTCAATATTGTGAAAAACACCGAAAAAGACTGGGAGCTAGACAACATTTAGGTCGATCCCTCACAGACGAAAAAGGAAAAACAAAAAAGTATTTTCATCTAGTCATCTCACTCTTGACACTAGTCACCTCACTCTTGACGAATGTGGGTAGACATTAATTATTTTCTATGTGACGTAACTATTTGCAACTACTATTACTATTAGGTAGTATTCAACCTCGAAATATTCAAATAACGTATGTTATACGAGCTACGTATACGTATCGTATGTATTTAATAGTAAGTAGTTGATACTAATGGTTATCAATAAAATATAATATAGCGTCGTTTTATCTTACTTACTTAGATTACAGAATGTTTTAACATTTGTGTAGATGTCACATAGATACAGTAAATTGCATTAAACATACCTGATTTAATAATTTTAGGTAAAAGAGCAATATGTAGGTATAGAAAACTAAACTATGGGAAACATTGAGGTTTAATTTAGGTAGGTACTGTCTTTTTTTTTTTTTTTTTTGTTTCCGCGGGGAAAATGCTTTACGCACCGTACCCCTCGCGGGGGGAGCGAGGGGCGTGTGTGGGACTCCCGAAAACGGTGTACCCACTAAAAACCCCGCGGCGCTCCTTCCTCGCCTTATTGGCGGAGTCGTGGGTACGGCTAGCCCTTCATCCACGACCCCGCCGGCGACGGCCCGTCTATTACACGACGGACCCCAACTGCCCCCCTAGCTGAGTGGGGGGGCCTGTGGGAGCGACCAGGAGCGCCCGGTCGTTCCCACCCGACGCGGGTGGTGCCATGTTCAATGTGGGCGGGAGTGTCCCCACACCCCCTGCCCACTGGCCACCACCAGGCTGGAGAAGTTCGTATTGGCGTCTTCTCCGGCCCCTTCGACGTCTGCGGTGCGGGGGCGCAAGGGGATCGTCCATGCGAGCCCGCTCCGCCGCTTCCTTCCGCGACATTACGTCCTCGCAGAAGGAAGCCACTTCCACCCAGACCTCCTCGCTGCCCAACATCGCAGTGACGACCGCAGGCAGCGTTAGGTCTGGGCCTGCGGACGCCTGGAGTCGTCGGCGCTGCTCCACCCAGGCCGGACACTCCACCAGGGTGTGCTGCGCCGAATCGGCAATCGCGCCACAGTGGTGGCACGCCGGGGTCTCCTCACGCTTTATCCGGTGCAGGAACTTCCCAAAGCAACCATGCCCGGAAAGTACCTGCGACAACCGGTACGTGAGGAACCCGTGCCTCCGTTCGGTCCATGCCTCCATGACTGGACCGATGGCATCAAGACTCCATCGTCCGAATTTGGCCTCGGCCATCTCCGCCATCCATTGGCGGAGAACGTTCTCGCGGGCCGCCAGCCGCACGGCGGCCCTCTCCTCCGGTGCGGGGCGCTCTCCCCGCGCCCTCTTGTCCGCCGTCCAGTTATAGACGGCGGATAGCACCTCGGCCTCCAAGTGCCATGGTGGAGTGCCCGCCATGGCGCAAGCCGCACCATGGCTCACCGTAGCGTAAGCCCGCGCCACCCTCTGTGCGATGGCCCGTTGGGGCCTACGCAGGTGAGCCTGGTTGTACCCCTTCAGGGCGTCCGCCCATATGGGGGAGCCGTAGAGGGCCATGCTCTTCAGCACGCCGGCATAGAGGCGCCGGCATGCTGTGGCTGGCCCTCCCATGTTCGGGAGGAGCCAATTTAGGCTCCTTGCCGCCTTTAGGAGGCGCGGTGAAAGTTCACGAAAGTGTTCTCGGAACTTCCACCGCCCGTCCAGGGTGAGGCCCAGATATTTCATGGTGGCACTCACCCGCACCCTCTCGACGCCCACCATGATATGGGCGTCAGGTGGCGCACCCCGACGCGGCCCATGAAAATATAGGGCCTCGGTCTTGGGTAGCGCCACTTTCAACCCCAGCTGCCGGATCCGATCGGCAACCAGGGTCCCCCCAATCGAAGCCAGGGTAGCTGCCTCCCCGAATGTTCTCCCCCGCGCCGTGAGAAGGGTGTCATCCGCATAGCATATGACACCCACTCCATCGGGGAGATCGCCCCGGAGGAGCCAGTCGAAACCGACGTTCCACAGGAGTGGTCCAAGGACCGACCCCTGCGGAACACCCAACTGCACCCTATGCCGCCTCATGCGGCCGTCCCCGCCGACGAACAGGACTTCCCTCTCCCGGAGGTAGTCCGCCAGCAGGGCCCGCAAATATGGAGGCACCCCATTGTATCGGAGTGCCTCAGTAATTGTGGCGTGGGGGATGGTGTTAAAGGCATTGGCGATGTCAAACGACACAGCCAACACGCCATCCCCCGCCGCCACCGCCTCCTGTGTGACGCGCTTTAGCTCCTGGAGCGCGTCTATCGTGGACCGACCCGCCCGAAACCCGTACTGGGCCCCGGATAAGTCCGGGCCGGTCCCCCTCAGGTGCTCCCTGAGCCGTTCCGCTATTACGGCCTCAAAAAGCTTGGCCGCGTCGTCCAAGAGGACGACCGGCCGATAGCCGGCAGGAGAATCCACCGGCCGCCCCGGCTTCCGGAGGAGGCACAGAACCCCCTCCTTCCACACCCTTGGGAACCTCCCAGACGTGAAGCAGCGGTCGAAGAGGTCCCGGAAGCGTCGCTCCATTTGGCTGGTGGTTATCGCCACCACCCGCGCCGGCACCCCGTCAGGCCCCGGCGCCGTCTTTTTTCCTCGGAGGCGGAGCGCCGCCGAGGAAAACTCCTCCTCCGACACCGGGGCGAAACCGGTGTCGGCCGGAGGGCCCACCCGCCGAGGCGGAGCCATCCGAGGAGGGACGAACTCCGCCGATCGGTCCGGGAACAGCCCCCGGACTACCTCCGACAGGAGCGCCGGCTAGAGGGACTCGACGACGGGGGGGCCGATCGGTCGCAGCTTATTGCGGGCCGCATGATACGGCCTGCCCCAGGGATCTTTGTCGAGCCCCCCTAGCATCTCCTCCCTCGCCGCCTTTTTGGCCTCGAGGATTGCCACTTTGAGGACGTGCCGGGCCTCCATATAGGCGGTATGGAGGCGGTCCGCATTGGCGGCATCGCGTTGGCGACGGCGGCGGGCCCTCACGTGGGACCTCCTCGCGGCCACGCATTTCGCCCGGAGGTCGGCGAGTTCCGCCGACCACCAGTAGACCGCGCGCTTGGGAGGCGGCCGGCGGGACCGAGGCATGCTGGAATCGCACACCTCAGTCATCGCCTCCCTCAGCCGGAGGGCGGCGGCGTCCACGTCCATATTCGGACTTGCAGGCGGAGCGAACCAGTCCTGGATGATGGCCGCTTCCCTGGCCGCGTCGCGGTCTAACCGCGTCAGGGCCCACCGCGGCAAGGACGATCGTTTTCCCAGCCCCCCCGACCGTGGACTCTGGGTGGAGAACTCTATCCGAATGTACCTGTGGTCGGATAGATTCTCCTGCAGGTCCACTTCCCACCTGCAGACGTCGGCGGCCAGGGCTGGGGTGGCGAAAGAAACGTCCACCACCGAGCTCCCGTTGTGCCGCACGAACGTCTGCACTGCCCCCCTGTTGAGAAGCACCAACCCGTTCGACGCCACCCACGACTCGAGAGCCGAGCCACAGGCGTTTGTGTTCTTGCACCCCCAGGCCGCAGATCTGGCATTTAAATCGCCCAAAACTGCGACCTTGCTCCTCCCTATACGCGCAATCGCCGCGGTCAGAGATTGGAGATATCTCTCAAACTCCAACCGCGGGCGACATGGGGGAAAGTAGACGCCCAGGAGAGCGGCATCCCCCCACGCGGCGGCCACGTATCCATGTCCCCTCTCGATGAGCGAGAGGGGGGGGGAGTCCGTGGAGGGTCGCGGCGCGATGGCCACCCTGCCGGTATTGTCTTGCAGCCAGCTGGCTGCAATGTGATAAGGCTCGGCGACCACGGCAAGATCACCCAACCACTCAGCTAGCACCTGACTCATGAGGTCCTGTGCCGCTATGCAGTGGTTGAGGTTAATCTGCATTATTGTGCGATGTCCCGGTCCTGACATTATTGGGACATCGCACCGTCAGAGGAGCCCGGTGGAACCTGGGCATCCGCAGAGGCTGGCCGCACTGTGGCCTGCTCCCTGCCCTTCCTGGCGGGGGGGTTGCATTTAGCCCCCCCCATGACGTGGCCCGCCGGCCTTCCGCTGGTCGTGCACACAGCGCAGTGGGGGTCCTTTGCGCAGGCGGCCTGCTTGTGGCCAGGCTGCCCGCACCTGAAGCATAGGTCGGACCTGTCCACCGGTGATGGGCAGCACGGCCGGGCGTGCCCGGGCAGGAAGCACCGGAAGCAGCGCCTCGGCTGTTCCTCTGCAGCCCGGACCACAGCCGAGCTGAAACCGATGAGAAGCCGTCCCTTCTTAAGGACGGCCTCGGCGGCCACAGCGGGGCACTGCAGCCGGACGCGGCCCATACCTCTGCTGCCCGGCCGGATTTCCCCAGCCCTGACGTCCGCGACGCCACAACCTCCCGCCGCCGCTACGGCGGCGGCTACCTCGTCCTTAGTGACGGAGTCGTCCTAGGTAGGTACTGTCTGCTTTGTAGGTTTTATTACAACAAAACAAACAGATTTATATATATTATAAGTAACCATAAAAGGTTTAAGCTTCTAGTCTAAAAGGAAGAAGCAGTCGAAGTCGCTGACAACTACTGGTAGGTGCTATTTAAAATAATAAAATATTATAATTAAGAGGCTGAAGTGTAACATTAGATCATTTACTTTGTAAAAACTAACAAACTTAGATACTGAACTTAACGATGAGCGAACTAAAATGTAATGCTGTTTTACCACAGCTGTATTACTAATAAAATGTATACAGATGATGTTGGTTTGTTATCGAAACAAAAGAAGCCACAAGAACTTTAATAATTACAACTACATGTGCCTAAGTACGGACTTCACATACACATTATCTACAGAGAATTAATGACTTCCACTCAACTACAACAGCTAATTGATGAACAACCTTTAATTTAATTAATTAAAAATAGCTACAACAAAATTTACATAGCACAGAATATTATATGAAACGCTATTCTGGTTAGAAAGGGTTTCTAATTTACCACATTAGTTATGACTAACTGGTTAGGCAATACTAAGAAAAATATTAATTGAAGATAATAAGTTAAAAGACTTTTCCTGTAGTTCCTTGTCGCTTCTTTGTCGTGGATCTGTCCTTCGGAACGGAGCCACTGAAGTCTGACGTTTCATAAGTGCAATTATGTAAATAATACGTTTTGATCAAAGATTGCTTACAGCTACCGGTAACATCCTCCTTACACTAGTTCGTTCAGCATTAGACGTAAAAAACTAAGACTTCTTACAAAATACCGGCAATTTAATAATAATAATAAAGGACAAATTACACACATTGATCTAACCCCTCATTAAGCAAATTATTTGCTTGTGTTAAGGGAGTTAGACAACGATAAAAATACATAGAAATACACATAAATACTCAGAATATATTTAATAAACCACCAAACCCAAAAATACAGACATCTTTGCTCTTCACGTACATGCCTGGCCTCATCGGGAATCGAACCTGAGCCCCATTGCGTCGCTATAGGTTAGGCGTCTGCGCTATCCACTCGACTAACGGGGCGGTTAATTTTGAAGCAATAACTTTCACAGGAAAATTTAAGAAATGAGTGACAGTTTCAATTAAAAGAAAGACGTTTGCTACAAACATGTTGGATCGAATCTGATATCCTTAAACCTAACGGACTTTGTCTGTATCCAGCTCATCATATTATCAAAAGCTAGAAAGTTAGTATGTTTCTAGAAGACGTGATGTTGTCGCCGCCATTAGAGTCGAAGCCTTGACACTAGTTGTGAGAAAAACACAGCTAATTAGTGTTTAAAAACCACTTTTCCGTGTACGGGTTAAGGGTTAAGGTGTTTTGTAATTATCTTTGCCGGCTTTATGTAATTTTATGCCTATTTATAATAACATTAATAATATGTAGCGAATATAAGTAAATATAAGTATTATACTAAAATGAGCATTTTCAGATAGAGAAGTACCTACGTAACTGTATTACAAACAAACACTAATATTTAGTAATGAATTATAATTTCCCCATATCGGGAGTACATATCTTTGCTATTAAACAAAGTCGCTATGATCCGTCTGTTATTTAGTTCGTAGTTAGCTTCTCATCAGTGATGTATGCATCGTTAGATTTGTATTAAACGGTCACATACATATACATGTAGTGTACTTCCTCACTGGTAGAGCTATCAGGCACTTATACGTTATTAACTAAGCGTTTATATGATGAGTTAATAATGTATCCTTTCCAAAATATATCTTTGGAGTACAGTAGCCGGCTTCAGTTGTTAGGCCTGGAAAACTCTAAGAAACTAAACTTTGGTCGGTACATTGAGTCCAGAGCAAGAGCAACTGCAGAAAAGCTTGCCGTTCTTGCGAAGGTCCGACAGTACTTTTTACTGGGACCGCTACTTGTCTTATACAAAGCAAGGATCTGGTCTTGTATGGAGTACTGTGGTCACATATTTGCTGGTGCCGCAAAGTCTCATCTGGCTGTTCTGGACTCAATTGAGAGGCGAGCAAAGAGGTTCTTAGGCGACCTTGAATTGATTGAAGCCAACCTACACAGCCTTGAACACTGCCGTCGAATAACTAGCCTCTCAGTATTCTATGGGATACATTTCGGTGAGTGTGCGCTGGAATTACACAGCCTTACTTCCCTATCCCTCTTCCAGCACCGGACGTTCCGACGGACAACAGGTATCCATTCTGACGTTGTGGACATTCCTCCTATCCAAACTGAGCGCTTGGTTCGTACAGCGAATGATTGTAACAGCTTGCCTGCGTCGGTATTTCCGTCGAGTAGCGTGAATAGGTTGCTAGGTTAGTGAGCCCTACCGCCTATGACTACATCTCCACTTTCCATCAAGTGGAATGTAGTCAAGCATTATAGTATGTATAAATAAAAATACACCCTTCATAGAAGAACAATCAAACAATGAATTAATTAATAATTATGAAGAAATACACGTGTATAATGTGTAGGTACTAGTCGCCGCTTCACCCAGTGCAAGTTGAAATGTTGCAACATTTTAACGCCCCGTTGATCGAGTGGTTAGCGCAGACGCCTAACGTGTCACAGCGCAAGGGGACTCGGGTTCGATTCCCGGCAAAGACAGGTATTTATGTGATGAGCATAGATGTCTGTTTCTGGGTTTGGTCGTTTATTAAATATATTCTTAGTATTAATATGTGTATTTCTATGTATTTGTATCGTTGTCTAACACCCTTAACACAAGCAAAATAATTTGCTTAGTTAGATCAATGTGTGTAATTTGTCATGATATTATTATTATTAACATTACCCTGCTTGAAAATTAAAATTGCAATGCTTTTTTTTATATATAATAATGCTGAGACAAAACATAATATGAATCGTAGGATTTGTTTTGTCAAAGTATTTTTAGAATGAATGTTTCATGAGCGGAGGGTCGTGGATAGATATACCTGTTGCTTATTGGCCAGTAAGACCTTATTAGTTATTATATGGGTTTTAAAGAAACTGAATGCCTTTTTTATTATGACATTAATATTTATGAAAAATATAAAACTATAAAACCAAGTATTTTTTATAAAAAAATATAAATCCTTCTGAGGAACTCGTTTTACATTTACAATATTTGTTTTAGAAAAATAACATTAATAATATCTTAGAATATTACAAAATAATGTTGTAAATATGTACTTTAAAACAGGTTTCAAGTATTATAAATTGTTTTTAATGTTTTTTCTTTAAATAATTTGTATATTTTTATGAATAACTAAATTACGTCATATTTTATGCGGTTTTTATAATTAGTGCTCTCAAAGGTCTTAATTTGATTTATTTGTGGATAATTAGTTAGTTATATAGGTACATATACATTTGCTACATTAACTACACTTTGAGACAAACTGTTTTTGAAATTAACCCATTCGCCCTAAAGATAGAGAGATAGATTGTAATCTATACTTTAGTAAGAAACATTTTTATTTCTATTATTAACTACTTCAGTTTTTTAATTTAAAAAAAGTAAAACTTGCATTAGACAATGAAAAACGTAAAAAAGTAACGAAATTTGTTATTTTATATGTATTTAGGTATCTATAGTAATTAATATGCGTTTCACTGCATATACCTACCTACCTACCTACCTATATACCTACAAAAACTAAATACGTAAAATAAAAATTACAAAAAACTTATGTTGATTAATTTTGAAGAAGGTTGCACCGCAAAAACAGAACAACCTAGGTCATATCTTAATACATATATAATAAAAAATGACAGGCTGTCGGTTTGTTTTTTCATACAATTTAGAAAAATACTGCCTTAAATATAAAAGGTTAGGTTACGTTACCATATACTACTACCTACGAGTACATATACGTCATACGTTATTTTAAAATGTGAAGTTGAATAAAATGATTACTAATTACCTATAATGAACCGAGCAAAACTGTTTTCCATATTACGAGGACTGTGTAAACGACTGAGCCGTAAGTGATGAAACAACAAATCGAGTGTAATTTATAAGAGATGCAGCGCCTAGTAAATATAAATGATGCTACTGCGCTACACTACAACTGTATCACTTGAGAAATATATTTGTTTAAAATTATATAATAAAAAAATACACCAACTAGATGTTCGTCGCAGGCCATCTATACCATCTATACTATCATTATTATACCAGTAGTACATTTTCTGAAGCTTGGAAGCCTCTTTTCATTGGTGAGTTCCGTCCGTTTCCATTTTGGTTTTCCTTCCAGTTGATCTCATCCATTAAAAGGCATAAACTGCTAAGTTCCTTACAATCTGAATTCCTTCATGGTTAAAATAAGGTAACTGCGCTGGTCAAGATCACCGTCATATTAGATCAGCCATAGATAATAAACAGCTTACAGTATTGACGTTACTTGATTTCAGCAAAGCATTTTAATACTGATGAATTTGATTTGAGTCTCCTCCTCTTGGTGTAATGTCTCTGCTGGGGTACCTCAGGGTCCTCTGTTATTTTCTTTAGCAAATTTCTTTTATTCTATCCCTCAATGTATATCTTCTCTCTTTCACATGTATACAGGTGATAATTAAATTTATCGCCATTAGCATTAACAATCTTCACTCCTTCATTTCTGCTATTGATGACTTGACTCCAATTTTAAGATGAAGTAGTCTCTATGGTCTGAAAATAAACCCTTCTAAATGACAGACTATTATTATTGACACCCGCGCCGCGACACCCGCCCCGCGCCGCGACACCCACCCCGCGCCGGCACAAATGCAAGGGTCAAAGGCGAACGAAACCTCCTGCCGATTTTAAACAACTGTATAATTATACCATATTAAGAATCCGTTTAAGAACTCGGTTTGTATTTGGATCAGACATTATGTTGGTCTGTGCACTTTAAAGATCTTAACAAGAAAACATTCGTCAAAATGGATTCTCTCCAACGATATGATATATTTTTGTCAAATTCCTGCCAAAATTATATTAGCACATTGGATTCTTCTTTCTATTCTTGATTAACCTAATACTAGCTATGTAAATTAAACCGAGGATCAAATGAGCTTGAGCCACTTCCAAACAAAGATATTCGATTCGTATTTGGAAGGCGATATGCAGTCAGGTCAGAAGTGTTGTACCTTGTGATGTGACCACTGCTATGACACGACGACGAAAATGTATTTCATGAATAGCTTTGCTGTATTACATTTTACATGAGTATTGTTTGATAATTATTTGTTTCGTATAGCTGTCAAGTTAAATAGTAATGATCTTCTTGGCTCGATGGACATCGAACTTGAGAGAGACACCAATAGGATACCAATAACAATAGGATTAAATTATCTTTGGAAACTGCAGTTAAAAATATATTTTTTTAAATTCAATGGGTTGCAAAAACCTTCTCACATTGGTATACCGGGGAATGCAGCAGAAGATTGCTTCGTTAGGAAGCTGTCACAGGTACCTTATGATAAGAGGGCGTTGACTTTAGGCATCTGGGTCCCTGTCTTACACAGTCCCCTTGGTCGACTGGTCTACCTTAACTAGGAACGCTCTGGACCCATTCCTTTAAATAGTTTCGGGTTTCTAGTACGGGCTGTGGTGTTGTGGAAGATCTGTACTACGTGTTAATAGAATATGTTCGGAACGAAATTATATAATAAGAAGAATATCGTCATCATTTCAGCTTATCCTTTAACCGAGAAAACAAAAATGCTAAACAAGCTATATAAAATCAATAATGTGTAGATGAGTGTACCATGAGTGATGTGGGTAGCATGATCATGTCTCCTCAGACCCTCTTTTACTTAATAAAGATTTAAAAAACAATCTTTTATAGAGTTCGTTGTTGTTGTTATAAAAGTTACTCCGAGTGTGGAGTAAATGTGTGTACGAGTGTGTGTGTACGTTAGAGTGAAAGTTCCGACATAACTTAATATATTTTTGCGACAAATTACCAAATTTAACTTACAAGGCCAAACAAGTTTTATAAATAATTTTATATAAGTCTGCTTTGAAAACATTTACATTTTCGAGAAATTTATAAAGCAAAAAGATATAATAGATTAATTAGCCTGGAGTCTATCAAATAGTAAAGGAGGAAAGATGAGAGCCATACTTACACAGACAGATAGTGTCATTTGCTTTCCCTTTTTTTAATGGATACATTTTAGACAGTCTGCCCTAATTTATGTATTATAACACTTTATCTTACGTCCCGAGAGTCGAATGTAATCCTACAATGTTATAGAACTTTTTTTTTGTCTCAAAGTTCAAGGGCTGCAAAGCATGACCCACCAAAGCGAACTTCTTCTAAGCAAGGTCGTATTTGGGATGGGATCGATCAAAGTTGAACCAAGCTTTTCCCTGAACATTGGCCTGTTGCGTAAAACACAGGTTGGCAGGTTAAACTCTTACAAAATCTGAAAGTCATTTTTTAAGACTTTATTTTATGTAATGAAAATGTTGAGTATTTGGCTACACCAACAATTTGAGTCCTTCACTGGCATTGTAACTATTTTAAATAAGACCAGTGATTATTAGTAACTAATAGATTATGTAATAATACATAGTAATTCAATATTACAATAAGCGTCGCCCCGCGGCCACGTTCCTTGTGACAACAATATCGAAAAACAAAATAATTGAATGTAATATTCTTTTAGACACGCAGGTATAATAGGATAAGCATTTGACATTTTTATGCAATATTTAACTACATAGTTATAACACAATAATTAAAATAAGATTTGATTTAGTTTTTAAAAATATTTTTTAGGGTTCCGTAAGAATCTAAAGTTAAAAAATGTAACTGTATTATTAAGATTTAGTTATCCGCCTGTCCGTCTGACTGTCTTCAGGTTTTCATGAACAGTGATAGCTAGACAGTTAAAATTTTCAAATGATGTATATCTGTTGCCGTTACAGGTAACAACAAATACTAAAAACGGAATAAAATAAATATTTATAATTTAATGTACAATATAATTATATAAAAATATAATATAATAGGTCTTTTTTGGGTACGAGTTTTATAATTTTTATTACATTTTTTTTATCCATCCATACTAATATTATAAATTCTATAGTAAATCTGTCTATCTGTCTGTTACGCTTTTACGCTTAAACCACTGAACCGATTTTTATGAAATTTGGCATAGACATAGATAAGGCGTTGAGAAGGACATAGTTCACAATCCCACGGGAAATACATCGCTTTCTTTGGATGCGCTGGCGTTATTGGCGTCATTGTAATGCAAGGTTCTAAAAAATATTTTCTTTAGTAGATCTATAAATAAGTCCAGACGGACGGACACACATGAAGACAGATTTTCGTTCGTTCCTTGGTTGTTTAATTCATCAGAAGTAGTGCTTACGTTACTTTTTGATACTTAAATGATAAGGTCTGAATAAGGTATTTACATAATCTTCAGTTCTTATTTAATTTGTTCTTGTGCTTTTAGTCTGTAAGTAAAAACATAGTTTTATTTACAGACTAAAAGTAATTAAGTAAGTGTGATTGTGTTATTACTTTTGTATTTGAACTCACATTACACACACAAAAGAAAAAAAAACCCTATCACACTTACCTACCAGGCAAATACTTGATTTAAAAAATAAAACTGCTGCCCATAGAAAGTTTTTAATCGGCACGGAGTCGCTGGATAAAGCTAGCGTTATATAATGATAGGGAACCCTTCGTGAGCGAGTCCGATTCGGGCTTAGCCGGGTTTTTTATTATTTCACAGTGTCAACTGGAAGGGAAGGGAAAACGTATGATGGTAGTGTTGTAAAAGTAACCCAGCAGGTCTCTAGATCTCTGTATTTCGTTACCTCGACGTAATTGAAGAACAAATTAAAAATAAACCGGTTCATTGTATCAACAACTGACAGTTTACAGTTTTATGTAAAGTATTTAAATTAAAAATATATTTTATTGCAATTCACTTCATGTTGCGATATAACTAAGTAGTCTAAATATTAAACACTGCTGCTAAAACCTCTTATAGAGTCATTGTTTTTATTTACATTCATAATATATTATATCCATATCTAAAGATTATTACAATCTCGTATAAACGTTATCGCTCCAGCCAATGGCAGCTCTACTCCAGGACGAACGACACAAACACCAAATAATTAACAGTAAATTAGTAAATACATAGCTAACACATACTGCAGAAAAGAGTGATTTATTAATACAAAATCTGTCTTAAAATATTGTATATTTTATTTGTACAGGTGTAGCTACTAGTAGTCTTCGGCTCACCTTCGACTACTTCTACTAATACTACTACTACTACTACTTCTTCTACTACTACTACTAATACGACTACTACTACTACTACTACTACTAATACTACTAATATTACTACTACTACTGCACAGCACCGCACTGCGTAAACCAATATTAATTGTGACCACTCGAGACTTATCAAGGTTTTCTTCTCTCGTTACACGTGTCTATTAAGAATTTTAATTCCTGTAAGTTTGACGTTCAATTACAAGTAGGTACATACAGGTACAAAAAAAAGATAAATAGGTTCTTTAATTTTCAAGTTATTCAAGTTTTATATTATCCAGTTCCGCAACCATATTGACTGGTAATTCAATAGAAAAAGATTATTTGAAGCATTTATTTTATATTCTTAGATAGATGGCAATTGGCTATATATGTTTTTTATCCGGACATCAAACTTGACAATAATTAATTTGTTTACAAACATGGACTTAAGATAGTAACATCAATAAAGTTACATACATAATATCAATTCAATGATGACATGATTAATTTAGAATCAAGTAAGTAAATAACTAAGGCTGGTACTTGAAAGATTATAATTAAAAATTAAAAGAACGTTGACCTTAAAGAGACGTGTGTGAGTTTATGAATTTATTAAATAACAATAAACCAGTTTGGTAAATAGGACGGACGGACTGCTTCACACTAACGGAAGGAGACTATTCAGTGAGTATTACGGAGAGACTTGAATGTCCATAGGTTTGTCTATCACTCATCACATCTAATCTTAATCTTATATGTTGCCAGTGGTTACACGTCTGTGTGAGTGTTTGTGATATTGTAGTTTGTTATCACTTTCAGTTTACCCGTTTATTGACATACAAGTAATTAAAAAGAATATAGCGTATACCTATGCATATATTTAAATTAATGGACTCGTTACACTACAGTTAGAGTAATTTGAATTTAAATGAATATTCAAAATGTGATACTTATCTACGTTACTTAATACCTAATATTTAAGTTAGAGATAGAAGAAGTGAGTTATTTTTTAATGGTAGAGCCTATCTCTTTCTTCTCAGTACTTCACTCTTTTTTCATCATCATCATCATCTTAATTACCCCATCCTAGACGGGCAGTCAGCTTGCCAATAAAAAAAAAGAAATCAATGCGCATGTTAAAATCATTCCAAATTGCAATCCTCTGTGAAACCGTCCCGTCGATTTAACAATTGAGCTACCGTATATCGCTGTCCGTCGCGTCGTGGTGATTCAAGCATTCTATATGAGAATGCTTCCATCTTAAATACGTACATAGAGTATGACTTATATACAAGAGTAGATTTTAAATATCCAAAAGTAGGTACAAATAATTAATGTTATTTCTTTAGCAATCTTTGAAACAATAAGATAAAATACAGGCATACTATGATTATTATATGTAGCATATTTAATGATGAATACAAGTTTATTTAAATAATAATTATATTTTGTAAAAACATAATTACTTTGAGTAATTAATTGTCATAGCGACACCTTTCGGACCTTGACTTACCGTAATGACTATGTGAGAACTAGAATTATAAATACCTTATATATGGTTCGGTATGATACCTAGTTCAGCATATTACCTAGTTCAGTATATTACCTAGTTCAGTATATTACCTAGTTAAGTATATTACCTACTTTAGTATAATGCCTAGTTCAGTATATTACCTAGTTCAGTATATTACCTAGTTCAGTATATTACCTAGTTCAGTATATTAACTAGTTCAGTATATTACCTAGTTCAGCATATTACCTAGTTCAGTATATTACCTAGTTAAGTATATTACCTACTTTAGTATAATACCTAGTTCAGTATATTACCTAGTTAAGTATATTACCTACTTTAGTATAATACCTAGTTCAGTATATTACCTAGTTCAGTATATTACCTAGTTCAGTATATTACCTATTTTAGTATATTACCTAGTTCAGTAAAGCGACCTTTTCAGAGTTATTGGAGGTACACGGCCATATCTTAAATATGTTATATTATATAAAATATGATGATGAATGACCCGTGAATTTTTAACCTAAATCTACTACTAATACCTACTACTATAACTACTTTGATAAAGTATTGATTATATACATTTTAAAATGATTTCTTTATTTAATTAAAAGTTCGAAGATAATAAAAAAAAAATATTTAAAATATATTTTTTTAATCACTTTGAAATTCGTTTACAATTTCTATTAATGTCATAGATTGATTAAACCTACGCCATTATTAAATACTAATTAAGTGAGAGTGTTCTCGAAGAAGTTTCTAAAGAAGCATTTTGTCTCATACACGATACAAGGCATTCGTTACATCTCCACTAAGTGCCAGGCTCTCCACCTTACATTCAACAGTCACCACTGATCAACTGGAGATCTTTTATAAGTTGGACGCAAAAAGAGGGTTCAATAAATTGCATTTTCGCAGCTTTCTTTTTTTGCAATATGAGGAATAACGTCATATGAAGCTTTAACGTTGGTTCTCTACACTGACCTGAGCAAACCTCACTGCTATGTGGCCACGACATCACGACCCCAAATCGACAAAAAAAAGTTTCCAATGAGGACATGTTAGAAAAATACAGACTAAAGAGCACGAATACACAGACAACACAAACTGAAGAGTGCTTTTCATAATGATCTTCATAACAATTCAAAAAGTCGCTACAGAAGCGCGAGTAACACAAAATCAAACTAAATGTTTAAATAACATCGTTTAAGGCTCTTTGTTATTTTATCCGATCCTATCCTATCCCAAGAATTCTTAAAGAGCCGACCACAGTAGCGCCATCAACATCAATTTACTTTTAATACTCGAAGTATCTACTGCGGACGAATGATTAATCGTCATTATTCAATAATAACATTTTATATTGATTCGATTATATAACATTCGTTCACAGTTTATTAAAAAGCACTTTTTACTCCACGGCGCTATAAGTTGAAGAAGTGCAATTGAATTGCAATTGCATTATCGTAAATACTGTGATGTCATCTATACTAATATAAATATAAATCTGAAGAGTTTGTTTGTTTGAACGCGCTAATCTCAGGAACTACAGGCACGAATTGAATTATTTTTTTGTGTTGAATAGTTCATTTATTGGGGCTATATTTATATATTATGTCGCTGTGACTAATAGGAGCAACCAGCAATGAAAAATGCTGCAAAAAAATGGAAATATTTCTTTTTAAAATCTTTTTTGAAAATGATGTACTTACTATGAAATTAGTCCTCTTTCAAGGTTCTAAAAATAAGTCACCGACGGCATATATCAAGCCTGTAAGGTTGGCTCACTACAGCCTTCTTTATGGTAATCAAATTACTTCTAAAATCATACAATATTATCAAAGGTGTTTTAATTACCATGACATTAATCCTTATCCAAATAATAATAATAAAAATTCTCTTGATAGCATTTTATTTCAACCAATATGTAAGCAGTTATTATAGTAAATTACAAAAAAAAATTATATGAGAGTCGTTCTTCAAAAACCGAAACACCTTACCATCTTTGTCGAAAATATTAAGAAATGTATTATGTACAAAGGATTTTAACTTTTAAAGACAATTCGAAATCGAGTTGTTTCAATATTCTAAGCCAAAATATTGGAAACCAAATAAAATCTAAATACTTATGTGATATTCCATAATCTGTCTTCTTATCATTACTTATAAGTGTTCAACTGTTCAGCAGTGATTTGTATCTCTACCATCATAATACCTACAGAATTTGTCAAGTTTTCTTTATTCGTGAAATAAAACATGTAAATATTGTTAGTAAAAGCTGAGCCCATCTTAACATATTGAGTTATTTGCGTTTGATGTATTTTTCATAATAAAGTACCTTCACTAACAGTAATAGGTACGTGTATTATTAATATTCAGCTTACTGGAAGTATAAAAAAGTGTTAAACAAGATTAAGCGATACATTATACATCAGTGAACATTTCGTCAATTGTTGTCGAAATTTGACAGCATTTAGATACGCGAAAATCTTATTTATATTTGAGAATTTAAAAAAATAATCTAAGTAAAATTTAAAACATGACAAGGTTTACAGACACCATCGTCTCGATTCCACCTTTTCAGTGTCAATCGGTACAATCGGTAAAAAACATGAGATATTGGTGAGCTAATTGTTAACAAAATGACTCCTAATAAAATACATCTTTATTTGATGATGCAATAAATTATTATCTTTACTGCATTGCAATATAACATATATTTGCATACATACATTTGATGGAGAGCGAGTCATTGCTAAACGACCAAACTTTTTGGTCGTTTAGCAATCACTCGCACTCAATTTTTTTTTAGTTTTAATATTTATCATTCCTATTGTATTATTTTCTAACAAAAAATAAGATATAATTTGTTACATGGATGTCCTACATTCGTAGTTCGCTATTTTAGGCAGTAACAACATACTACGTAATGTTAAACAATATCAAGACAAACTGACATAAATAAATAAATATAATTGACAAGCTACGCTCGATGACAAGTGATAGGCGCCATTTTGCATTAAGAATTTAGGTACTTATCACTTATAATGGTTTAGACTTTAGATTTCATATTGTTTTTTAGTTTTCGGTCTGGGTTAATTCGCTATTTTAAATGCCTGAATGTAGCCTACGTACTTATAAAGTGTCATAATCTTACTACAATGACACATATACACGCGGATTTTATAAATCTAGTATTTCTGAGGGAAAGTATTATTATAAGTCGCGGCATAGACGTTTAGCTCTGAGCTAAATTTGGAAGAGATAACTTGTGTACTGTCACGCACACAATACTATTATAACTTAAATTTATTTTTTTCTTATTTCGAATAGTACTGTTAAAAAATGTTAATAATCATTCCAAAGATTCGATTTTACCATAGATTAGGTATAGAAAAAACAAAAACAAACAAACTTGACAAAAACAAAAAAATATCCGAATCAAACGTAATAAAAAATCAACTTTAGGTAATAACAAAACAATTCTGTAGTCAATTGTACACTGAAAGTGCGCAGGGAGCTGTCTCGGTGCGGGGGACGGAATGCAACCAGAGACCCAATGGGCGCTTCCCCGGCCGTCCTTCCTACCTCTCAGTCCTGAATAATCCAGATACATTACTTTTGACTTCCGCGCAGTCAAGGCCATGGCGCTAGTACCGATTATACCATGTCACATTCTTTAATTTAAAAACTTGTTTGTTTGTAAGTTGCCTTCTATATCCTATTAGTTGCCGTAATAACCTGATACTTAAAGGTAGTAGATTGGTGGTTGGTAGATTCTAAATAGGTATAAAAAAATATTTAAATTTAATTTTGACAATAGCACTGACAGTCGACAGTAATTAATGACATTTCTTTTTAAGAAACTCTTAAGACGTTTGAATGACGTTTCGAAATACAGATGACAAAAGAAAAAAACACAACACAAAAAAAAACATGAGAAAAGGAAAAAAATGTTTAATTAATTATAATGTTCATCTCTGTTAGTTGTCACACGATGTGAGATGATGTTCTTCATTATGCAAACACAAATATTGCAAGATAATATTGCGTTTTATTATCTAGACAATTACTTATAAAGATAATTACTTTTATATAAATATTTCTTATATAAATAAAGAAACATGAGAAGGAACAATTATAACAAATATTTTTAAACTTTTTATCACTCGTTTACAGACAGACAACTAATTAAATATATTACCTACGAGACGTGGTTTTGCTCGATATGCCATTAAGGAACCACTGTACGTTTTGTTTTAATAATCGACGTAATAATGACACACAAAAAATAAGCCCAGTACAATTAGTGAAGATATTCAATATAGGTACCTACTTATTGTTTTGTATGGTTATTGAGGTAGATGTGTCCCCTTACTTATTGTTACTTACAAAAGGGAATGCCCTCTCTCACTCTGTCAAAATATTAACAGACCTAAGAATCAAAAGATATAGTCATAAAATGTATCACGAATACTTTTAATGGTAACTGTATAAAAAAAACCTCTAATGAATTTTAATAATAGCCATAAACAAAAGGCATTTTAAAAAATTAAGGGTTGCACATATCTAAAGTTAATTAATTACTTTATTAGGATTGTCGAATAAATAATAAATATTAGCAACATATTCTATTATATTAAATTATCCTAAGTAGAAAACAAATAATACACATTCTGGTAGTTTTGGTTATACTATATAATAACATCCAAATTTCGTGCCGGTTTTTTTGTGCATATTTAAATTTTGGAATCTGTAACTTGTTACCTTCATTACAAAGTATTGTAAGTATAATTATCGACTATGACGAAATCTTCCGAGCGAAATTTGGAGGGAACTGCGCATATGTACTGTCGCGCACACAATTCTTTTGTAACAAATATTATATTATAATTATTTTTAAAAGTAGGTAATATAATAATTACCTGAGAGTCAAGTCTTATAATCATTATTTACAAAGTATTTAATATTTTCTTTGTGTTATCGCCAATTTTGCTTGGTTCAATTGAATATAAAGGGTTATTTGTAATTAACTGACCACTGGCATTAACTCTCAGAGTTAATGCCAGTTCAGTGACAACGAATAAATTTTTAATGGGAAAATTGAAATTTTAAAACTATTAATTGTAAAAAATCGTACAATTAATGTTGTTGGGATTGATGTAAAGGGGCTGCCTGCAAGAGATGGCTAATTAATTACGAATAACCCTGTATACCTATCAAAGAAATAAAGTAGTTAAACGAAACAAAGTAGGTTATAATAATCAGACGAAAAATAAGTTTTATCTTCAGTTTGTTTTTTTATATAATTATTAGAGATGCGCCGAATATTCGGTAAGTATTCGGCTTATTTGGCTTTTTTTTGTTATGTATATTCGGTCGAATTATTCGGTTTTGGTGCTTAATACATTCGGTACGAGTATTTCTATTTTTATTGCTACACGAGACGGTATGGAACTATAAGACAAACCTAAGATTTATGTCAGATTTAGTCAAAAAACTGCTATAAATAATGTGTTGAATAATGCTTAATAATATAAAGAAGTTAAGCTTCAAATCAACATTTATTTCGAAACACAAGTCAACATATTTATTTTATTATCACTAAACTATAATTAGTATTTAGTAGTGATTATTTATTTTGGACCTTAAATCACGATTTATTATGAAATCTGAAAACAATATTTTAAACCGCAAATTAGCATATTTTTACTTACATCTAGCTAACAGCTACCTATACGTTACGTACCTACATATTTATTCCAAACAAACAATGAAATGGTAAACCGAACAATTCGGCCGAATATCTGGTTCGGTAAAGGTTAGATCGAATAGTATTCGGTTATTGGGTGAAACCATTATTCGGCGCATCTGTAGTAATTATATATAATTTTAAATGTTAGGTTTATTTTATTGAAAGCCGAATAATCAGCCCCATTTCGTTTTGGTACTCTAAATAGTAATTACTAAGTTTTTTCCGTCAAGAAGTATGGATTCGGCCCCTCATACATCAACCACAATACAAAAACCACCACAATTGTTCCAGATATTGTTATAGACGTATCTATTAACATACGCAGAAAAAGGATTCCAACTAACTAAAAATGTATATTTTTTGTTTTTACTTACAACGTCATCTCACAGAGGACCGGCTTAGAGTAGGTATTTACCTATATACCATAACTATTATATTTAGTCTGGCCATAAATACTGTTACAATTAAAATAAAAAAATATTACATTTGAATTTGGAATCTGTCATTTTTATACGATCGACCATTGTGTTTTCTCATTTTGGCGCCTATATTTTAATGTCCAACAATATTGTACAATATTAAAAAGAAGTGGGCTGATAAAGAGAACAGAATCGCTGTGATTGCATTACACAAAATAGGTATGGAGCCAAATGCATTTTTTAAAACTCTCCATACACTTGGTATTAGTCAAATGTTTGTGTACAGGGCTATTAATAGGTACAATGAGACTTCCTCTGTTTGAGATAGAGAAAGATCTAGCCGTCCACGTAGTGTTCGTAAGAAAAAGGTGGTTAAAGCAGTAAGGGAAAGAATTCGAAGAAATTCTGTCTGAAAGCAAAAGATTTTATATCGGGAAATGAAGATAGCACCTAGAAGCATATCGCGTATTTTAAGAGATGACTTAAGACTTGCAGCGTATGAGACGCACTGGTCATTTCTTAACTGATAAATAAAAGATAGAATAGGGTGGTAAAATCGAAACAACTACTGAAGCGGTACGCAAAGGGAGGTCACAGAAAAATTTTGTTTACGGATGAGAAAAAAATTACAATTGAGCAACATTTTAACAAACGAAATGACCGACTGTATGCTCAAAGCTTTAAGGAAGCTTCGCAATTAGGCACCAGAGTGCAACGTGGGCATTATCCGACTTCAGTGATGGTTTGGTGGGGTGTTAGCTATGAAGGAGTGACTGAGCCATATTTTTTGGAAGAAGGTATCAAAATATCGGCACAAGTCTATCAAGATACCATTCTTGAAAATATAGTTAAGCCCGTTAATAACACTATGTTCAATAACCAAGCATGGTCCTACCAGCTAGACTTGGCGCCGGGTCATACAGCTCGGTCCACGCAGTCTTGGTAGAAAGCGAACGTCTCGGACTTCATCAGGGCTGAAGAGTAGTCGTCGTATAGTCCCGATCTTAATCCGCTGGATTATGATTTATGGTCAGTTTTAGAAAGTGCAGCTTACTCTAAACGCCTTGGTAATTTGGAGTTCCTAAAACAATCCATACGATTGACAGTGAAGAATTTCCCCATGGAAAGAAAGCGTGCTGCTATTGATAACGGGCCTTAACGTTTAAATGACTGTATTGCAGCCAATCGATCACTTCGAAAAAGCTTTTATATTTTTAATTATTTCATATTTGTGTATAAAACTAATACACTGTAAAAGTAATGAATGTTATTTGCAATTTAAAAAATATTTTTTCTTGGTTACAATATTTATGGCAAGACTAGGTAAGATATAACTGCACTTTTAGTAGTGACTAAGGCATTTATTATCATTTTCACTGTGCCTTTTGTGCCTCCCCTCCCCTCCCCTCCCCTTCTCTTTCAGTATGATCTAGCCTCCTGCATCCCTCTCCAGTCCTGATGGCTGATATCCTTGGAGGACAGCACCGTTGACTATAACCACTCAAAGACATATTGTCCAGGGTCGGGTAATGACATATGTGAATGTTTTATACATGGAATTGTATTATCTACAGTCTTTAACAGTACAGTTATTTAAATCATAACTAAATTGATAATTGATATTCCTTATTCTTGAATTGCTCTGTGGTGTAATAAAACACTTCAACATTAGATAAACTATTTATTTTAGTATTTAGCTCTCCTCGCGACGTGCTGTATCTTACTCTATGTAGAGTATATTTGCTTTGTCGTAGTCAAATCGACACCCAAACAAGGTATAATAAGTAATTCTTATCATAGTACATTTATAACTAGTTCTCTCAATGAGGTTTCTTAATGTTACTCTTGTGATAAAAATATATTTTCTTAATAGGCTCTTAGTAATTAGGTAGTAAGTACCTAATTTTTTTTGGCCTGAAACATTAAATATATTTAATTATTAATTACGTATCAGAGATAATAAAAGTATTAAAATAAATAATAAATTAAATCACTTTTAACTAGTAGAATAAAATAATTATTAAATCTATTTGGTATATTAAGTTGATAATCTGTTGATGGTAACCTGATTACAGCAGAGTGGAGGATATTATATATTTTTTCTTTACATTTATTTAGTTTGCTCTTAACCATTAACACATAGGGGGAATGCAACTACATACATACATATATACATAGATTATTGCAAAAAAGATATCTATTTATTTGAATGATTTAAAATGTTTGTGTACAATGTTTATTTAAGTAAATAAATAGTTAATATTCATGGATTAATGGATTTGTTAAAATTAATGTATTGGATAAATGATTAACATATATAAAGTCTAAGTTTATCAAACTAATTTATTGTCAGGTTACATTACTGTTAAACGACTATTTTATAATAATTCGTAATGTTTTGATTCGTTTCAATATTTTCTTGGTCAGTATATTGATTCATATAAATTAATGAATTATTCATTTAACTTAAATAAGAAGAACCAATATGGTCTAATTATTTAAATAATTGTTTTATTAACTTACGTCATAATATTTATAATTGTTATGTCAAGTAGGGAGACTAGGGAAGGAAGTGACATTTTATTTTTAAAGTGTCATATATTTTTATTGGTTTGATTAATTTACCTGAGTGTATATTTATTTGATTAAGTAACTGTTCCGTATTTAAATTTTAAAATATTATTTTTATAACAAACCATTAGTTTAGATATAAATTAGCAAATTAGATTTTTTTTGAAATCAAATTGGTTACAACATATCAGACAAAAATATTCATCTTCTACGCTTTCTTAGTCATTTTTATATAATACCTTTCTTTTTTACTGCTGGAAAATTTGCAGTTTTCTTAGTTGCTTTTATGGTTTTCTTGATATTTTGCACTAGGTATATTTCGTGAACATGATTTTTAATTTAACTCTTTAGTTAACTTCATTTTGTTAGATTTTATATCTTTCTTCTTCTACTGTTGCAATGCAAAAGAATTTTTTTCGAAGTATCAGTCGCGATAGCGGATTTGCGAGTTTTACGTGTTATATTCGTTTCCTAGCAGCTGCTTTAGGATAAGGCTTAATGAGTTCTGGAGAAAAGAATTGTCAAAAACCTTAGAATTTCTAGCAACTGGGTAAATAAAAATGGAGACATTGCATTCTGATACCGAGTATCACTCGTTATGGTGAATGATGAGTTTGTGAGCCGGAATTTAGGTCTCGATCTTCTGTGTCGTAACAAGATCATTTTCTATCACTGAGTTAGTCGTTTCTTCTATTATTTGTTAAAAAGAAAAACCATATCACATGTCACAACCTGTCTCAAGCAAATGTCACTTTTAACCCCAACGCCTAAATCCCCGATCTTTTGAGGTTAAGATCCAAAAATTCTTATAATTAGTACTTATAATAGAAAATGTTACAAATGAAGGTTTTTTTTAATGACACCCCCGTGTTCCTTCCACAAGGACCCTGGGGCCACAGGATTTTGCGGGAGGTGAGCTGATAGTGGAGACGTTATTTAACTCTTTTAACTCACTTAAGCAATCTCTGGTCTGACGCTATTGTCACTGTAACTACTTCCCCGTCACAACCAGCCCCGGTCTCCCTAATTGTTATTTTCGTATGCTTAAAGTAGTTTATTGGACCAAGATTATTATTTATGTGAGAAGGGGCATTTGCTTGATTAATAAATACTTGAATAAGCTAGAAAAGTGAGAACCATTAAGACTTCATAATTAAAACCAATATTTAATACCGTGTTTACCCGATACTTACAATTGGCCATTTACAAGTAGGTATGTAGGTAGTTGTTATTTTTATGTGTTTGAAGTATTCGATTTGACTATGATTATTGTTTATGTGAAGAGGGGATTTTATAAAAAACAGTGTATAAACTGCTTTCAGGACGATGTTTGCGAGAGAAGCTGCTGTATAAAAATAATACTATAAGGAAGATACAAGTAATTAAAAGTGAAGTGTTAATAGTAAATCCATGAAACAATTCAATTCGACGTGGCCCTTTATTTCTCTTAGACTAAGTACCTACGTAGGTAGGACTAGATCACTACTGAATAGTGTGACAAAGAGTCCATCCCATTAGTTTAATATTAGTTTTGATTTAATTGTAACTTGAGTGCAACTGTTAACAATTAACTAACTTATATTGTATGTGACGTCAAGTGGTTGAGTCGATCAGAAGTTACACCTTAACTACGAGAGGCACGAACTATTAAATACATATTAAGGTAGAGGTGTCTGGATATTAATGATAATTGATACTGTAAGGTAAATAATTAATAATGTCTGTTTCTAGTGGTCACTACTCGCCCGAGACTTTCTTTTTACTAATATTAACTTACTTTACCTAATGATTTTCGATTTTTTTAAAGTTTATATCTATATATTTTTAATATCTATTTAAGTTTTTTTGTCGTTGGTTGTTATTTAGTTTATTTTATTTTCTGTGTTTTTGTAGTTATGTCTCAAAGATAAATACTGTATCTTTCTGTAGTGTGCGTCAGTTCTTGAACCCATGTTAAGGTAATATAAACCTTATCAGTCAAATAGTAAAGTCATTGGTTCCCATGAAGTAGGTAGTCCTCAAAAATTATGAAATACTTTAATTTAATAATATAAATTTAGACTGTATCTAATCTCAATACCTGTGTTGTACCTGTTTTTGTAAAATACCTTTGAATAATATTTTTACTGAAGTGAAGTATGTGTTAAGAAGTGAAGACTTGTGATTGGTTGTGACGTCACATAAATATAAAAAGATTAATACCGAATTAAGTTTTGCTTCCGAAACAGAGCAAAACACAGCACGAGGCAGAACTTGATGTATCGGTACTGACATCCATTTAAAAGAAGATCAAACTATTTAACAACAAATTAATATATTTTAATAAACGTCTCGAAACCGGAGGTAAGATAAACAGTCGCAAGCTGTCTTCAGCTCATACTCTTCAGCATCCAGAGAATGCAGACTCAGTGATGTCAACTTAGAATTATGGTATCACAATGGATGAGATGAGATGTAGGTATTAAATGATTGTCTTGCGATATTAATATTGGGCAGACAGTGTTTCATTCATACAATAAGTACAGATTGCATATTTCAAACATGGCACACTTTCATACACAATTTGTTAATATCACGCAAAATTTGCAAATCATGTTCTCGACATCGTTGTTTATTTTTAAATATATTATTATAATAATTTATTTAAATATTATTAAATATAATTAATATTTTAATTTACTTTCACGGGCTTGTACATTGTAGATTGGTAATGATCGTTGTGTACACACCCTACAGGGTTGCCAACCATACTTTATAATAAAGTATTACGGGGGGAATAAAGTATGGGTTAATTATTTAACATCTAAGTTAGAACAGATGATGGAAATGATTTATAATTACTGATCGAAATGTAACTACGAGTTTATTCAGTGTCGGTCAAATGGTAGTGTGAACGTGTCATCACCCGAAATCTATCTGTACATATAATAAAATTGCCACGATCCATTTCTGTACAAGGAAAATATAAAAAAAACATCCTAGGGGGCCTTTATAAGACCAAGAGAACCTAAAACAATAGTTTTCCAGTTTGTCTGTACGTCTGTATGTTTGTGCACGCTAATCTCAGAAACGGATGAAACAATTTGAATGCGGTTTTCAGGAATATATTATAACAGTCTTCACTTATCATTTAGTGTTTACTTCATCTAAATTGGTTAAGAAATAAAAAAGTTATGTCAATTTATCTCAATCACGTAATAGGTAACATGCAAATCTTATTATATACATGTAATAAATCTGTAGATTAGTAGTTTTTGTAGGTAACTAACAGAATCCATTTTCAGCATTATTAAAATCTTTGTCTGTTTATCTGTTTGTTTTTTAGTTGTGCACACAAGACGAAAAAAAAATATTTACAAAAATTCATACATGGGGCCTTGATAAGAGCAAAGGAACCCAAAACTAGGTTTTTTTCATTTTGTCTGTTAGTCTGTATGTTTGTGCACGCTAATCTCAGAAACGGATTATTCGATTTGGATGCAGTTTTCAGGAATATTAAGTCATGAGATTCATTTTATATAAATTGTTTTTTTAACAATCAGTTAACAAATAAAGAAATTAATAATCTTTTATTGTCGTACCATTACTGCTTACCAGTTTAAAGGTTTATTGTTATTACATACATTGGCAAGTCTAAAGGGTATATTTTTCTTAAAATCGAAATCTATTTCGGTTCGGTAAATCTAAATCGGTTTATTGTCGTACCATTACTGCTTACCAGTTTGAAGGTTTATTGTTGTTACATACATTGGCAAGTCTAAAGGGTATATTTTTCTTAAAATCGAAATCTACGCGTAGGAAGTCGCAGGCACAGCTAGTATTTAATAAAGTTATCAGTAATTATTCACTTTTAATTGACAGGAGCTTAAATTATATTACAAAATGTTTTTATTTTAGCGAAGATAACTAACTGGCTTTCCAAACTTCCTAACATGTCTTTAAAAATGAGGTTAAATTTGAACTTTTTAGTAATAAGTAATAAACTAATTTAGAAATGAACTGTTTATTTATTTAAATTTAAATGCTGATTGTCATGTTGATGTCAAATAAACTTTAAAACCGTTAAAAATAGTAAAAAAAATATAATTTCTGCTAAAAGTCCACAAAAATAAGGCACTAAAGGCATACAATTTTAAAATACTCTTTTTTTCCTTCAAATACTTTTTTTTCCAATTCAAACCATTTTGTACTTTTTTTGGCTGGCAACCCTAGTTGTGTGTAATAATTACCTCGTTTATGTGAGATTATTAAAATCGGTTCAGGTTTACTCTAACATATTTTTTTTAATGACGAGGACAGAAATTTAATTTTCGATAAAACACCAATACTTGCCCAATGGTACTGATAGTTTTTTATTTCTAGGAAGTCGGTACCTATAACTAAAAGAAACTAATGTATTAAAAAAAATACGATTATATATATATATTTTTTAATAAGTAATCTGTTTGCCTCTGATTTATTGACATAGCGGTAGCTTGGAGTTATTTATATTATAAATAATATCTAAAACCTGTTAAAAGTTCGTTGCACTCCATCTACGAGTAAATCCATAAGATCCCTTATAAGAAAATATGGCTTTTTATCTCCTCTTATACTAAACCAGGGGACGGAAATTACTTAACGAGAATGGCGTTTGTGAAGTACATACATACATTAGGTCTGCTTATGGATGTTTTTAATTTACATCTGACACCCAAGAAAATAGTGTCAGCGTTAATCTAAATTAACTAATAATAATTTATAAATTATAATTTTAAGCAATGCTTGTGGCACATAAAACAACAACCTACCTGGTTAGTTGTATGATATTATCCAACTGCATCTAAATAATAAACAATACAACTTAGTTGTTTAGCTAAACAGATTCTCACGGCTGAAATAGCTTTAATTAAGTTGATTGTGGAAACCTCACCGAACTCACCAAAAACACAACGTGACATATCCACATTTAATTAATACCGACCCAACTATTATTTTGTTTGATTGTAAAGTACTACCTATATATAATATAATTTGCTCCAATAGTATGAAGTAACTTACCTGGTTGGTGAGGACGTCGATGACAACATAGGCGAGATAGACAACTTCTTCCTCGTCGGAACCTAGCGCTGCGCCCCCGAGCCCCGCGGTGCGGACGTTCAACGCGCACACCCAGCCTCCGCTAATCATTTCGCCATGTACTATCTCACTGCACTGACAACTCTCCGTCCAATTTACTAGCAACGAGTCACTCGCATGCTCTAACGGGAAACTAGGGCCCGAATTCACGTTCAAGTTTCGTTAAAACCACTTTAGAAACCTGACGGTTGGTTAAATGGTGGCGCGGGCGACGTTGTACCGCTAGTCGTCTACGTAAGCGGTTTCCGTAAGTGAAAATCTGGAATTAACATCACATTCGGTTGATACACGAATCCGTGCCCGAAAGTCAAATGCTTGATACTCGTTTGTGAATTCTTAATTGGAATTCTTTTTGCAATCCCGGATACGCTTGAAGAGTTTCAGTCACAGATTTCACTTAGTCACTGCATGTAATATGTGGAGGTAAACAAAGATTGTTTTAGTAAATATATAAATATAAAGAGAAAATAAGATTTAGACACGTTCGTGTCAGTTGGATCGTAGGATCGACTGCCGCTTACTTGCCCCCCGTTGACACTGCGCAGGTAAGCCAGCGCCAGGTGAGCGAAGCGGCGTTGCCAAACCTCGCATTATCATTGATGAGATAGCTGTCTGCTGTAGCGTCACGACGGCCGGTACGAGCGACACGCTATAAAATGCAAACTATACTTCATTTATAACAGAACCGGCGCTTTGCAACACGGTAATGTATGTCGAAATGACACGGTAAGTAGTTTTATCCACTAGCTGTCATAGATTATTTTATTTATGAAGGTTTTTATCTAGACGTTCGATTTTGCTGCGAGCGTGTTAAGTACATTGCGGTTGTAGTTCTGCGGCCTTGTTAAGGTTATGTAGGGAAAGTAGTATTTGATGTTCGTAGTGTCTTAGTGTCGCTTAATTTAATTACTGAGGGTATACCTCACTATCTACTGTAGGTAATGTATTTATTAAATTTGTTTGATACTTATGCAACAGAGATCTTTGGTTTATCTCAACTGTCTTGCGCATGCGCTTCATAATTTATAACATTAATAATATCTAAGACTAACTAATAACCAGTGTCTTATTTCTTATATGTATAAGTATTATAACACATCGATCCAAATAAAATAGACTCAATTCAAGTAGTTAGTCGTTGTTGTTTATAATGCATAAATTAACGTAAAATAAAATTAATATGCATGTTTTATTGTATTTTTTGACCTCACTTGACACTCACAGAAGCTACATTCTGGTTGTTACAGAAATAATATCCTAATAATTTTATAGAATAATAATTGTAATGTTACTCAACATTACAATTATTATGTTATGATTGGTTTATTACTTTGTAAAGTTTGTTCAATGATTATTAAGTAGCTACATGTAGGAATTAAAGATCATAGTTCGGCGTTCGTGATCCTTAATCACTGCTACAAAAACTATTAAAATCAATTATCACCATACCCTTAACTCTACAGTTCCCTTAAAATCTAACAGCTAATTACATTTATTCTTAATCCGTGCGCTTGCGCCGCCCCGCTCGAACTAGCTTCCGATTGGCTCGTACAACCGTAAATCCAAGATGGACGCCCACAACTCGTATTACTTTATAACAATAACATTCCCGACTCTGACCCATTTCTACAAACAAATAAGATTAGATTATTTTATACCTCATAACATACAATGTAAGGTTCAAATTCAAAAACGCAATCCACTATTTTGATAGATTTGTATAAATTGATATCTTATAGGTATATTAAAGTTTAATTAAGTTAAGCAAAGGTATTTAGCACCTATTTATACTTTTAATTTAATTTCAACTGGGAATATGACCTGTTTTTAATGGATCTTATGATTGTCATTTGTGAGGGTACCCCACGAGTGAAAGAGATATCAATCCGTTATAGAGGGAGAAGGCATATGGTACCTGTAACTTGTAAGGGCTACGACTTACGAGGCGTCACACGGTACTTTTAGTGTGCGATTTCGCGTGTTAAGGACATACTTTTGTCATTTTTAAATCACGCTGTTATTACTTAGAAGTAACCATTCAGAGACATCTCTGAATGGTTTCTTCTAAGTTATAGCAGAGGTTCAGATGAACAGCAACAGTCAATATTTACTTAATGAATGCAGTTTAACTAATTATTAATCTTGATTAACTACTTCTAGTTCTACTGTTAGATAAGAAACGTAATCTAGGATGTTGCTATTTAGGTACCTTTAATTTGCCTATAATCTTACCTAAATTCTAAGAAGATCTAAGAAGTCCCCTGTACTCTGAGAGAAGACTCTCTGTAACTAACCACTTTTGACAGGAACCTACAAAAGCCGCTTTTGAAATACAATAAGTCTAGAGAGGAACTTAGGAAGATATCTTTAAGTATATCATAAAGAGGTTAGAGAGAGATATTCGCTGTATACCTCTCGCTCCCTCTTCTGCAGCGTACAAAGTAGGTATCTTTAAACCTATTCCTGTTCAGTTTGTATAAATACTAGTTTATCTTAGCTGTGGCATTTTTGCGTATGTTTCTTGCCAGGGAGCAGTGAGCTCGGGTCGGCTTTACTATAGTGTCGTTGGATTTTTGATTTGAAAATGGTCTCATTTGACAGGCGTTGGTCTCCCCTTTCCTTTAAAAATATTTCCACCCGAGCAATTATTATTATTATTATTTTTGTATAATATTTCACATCTATCCAATATATTCATCAGTTATGTTTATTATTATAGGTATTAGGGCCTTACTTATAAACAAGGTTTAACAATTTAAACCAAATATAAATTCGGAATAGGGAAAAAGCTTACCAATAAACTCCATGTAATATAAATCTAGCATAACTTAGGTTTAAAGTGCTAACAAATTTAAAACATCGTTAAACCATCACCCTAGTTTAAGTTCGATATAACTAGCGTAACCAAGCAACCAAATAACACTTTTAATTAACGCCTAAAATTCGCTATATTCTAGATTCTATTGAATTTACAGATATCAGAGTGCTTAGTATATACTAAAAAAGTCAATGGCTTTTAACTCAATACAAGGAGTTAAAGAAGTAATAATATGGTTATTCCAATGCAACAGTCTTGGAGAAAAACTAAAATATTAAAAATATTGTTTGGTGTTGATTGTTTGGTCGTGAAAGAACAGTGGATAAACGAGGACGTGACATATCTTCACTGATTTAGATATTAACAGTGTTAAGATATCGGAGCCGCAATCGAGTAAGATATACATAATTTTTTATACAATTTTGGAAATAGAAATGGAAATATACCAGAAATTGTGTTTCTTATATATTTCAGATACAAGGTGATGCTGCAAACATTCATAGGTTATTTCACCAGTCCGTTACTGGAATATTCAGACGACTTGCTAAATCAATATTGTCAAAAATATTTCATTATATTACTTTCAATGCCTAAAGTACAAGGTTCTCGTGGCCAATTCTATAAATATTGTAAAGGATATAATATTTGAATGTTCAGGTAGATTTATCAGAGATGTAAAATATACTCACCAGAACAAACCATTTCACTCAACCATGAAAGAAGTAGAAGAGAACTAAGGATAGAACAATTGCTAAGGCAAGAGAGATACGAATGTATTTTTATTATTACTACAAAAATTGATTTGTCTATACCGACAGAGTTACAGAACTTCCTTGTAAAACACCAAAATGTAAATGGTAGCTTTAGCTGCGCTAATATAGCAATATAATAATTCTAATTGAAATAAATATATGAGATATTACACTATCTGTTTTGCATGTCTTATTATAAATTACAATAAATCTGAAAACTGAATTCTCGTATTGTAGGAATACGAATAGGTACTATACAAAACAGCAAAGTATATGTAAGTAGAATGTTTTAATTAGATGAATTTCTCAAAAATGTTATTAAATTACAAAATGAAGCTTAAAAAACGTTTATAATATCTTCTCAACTACTTGAGTCCAGGGTTTTAGTCTCGCCTTATTTGTATTTGTATTAAAGGGGGTTATTTTATTTAATTAGTATTGTGGCTTCTCTTAGAAGTCGCTGCAATAAAAATATAAGCAATGAGAAATACAAGAATTAGAATAGTAGGTGTGGATTTCATATTGTATTAACATTGTAATTATACCTTTTCCTCTTTTTTCGTGTTTTTCAGTTAGTACGTGCGTTCTTTTTTATTAGTCATTTTATATTTTTTATTAAATAAAACTAATAATTAATTCTTATAGATAGATAGATAGATTGATTGATTTAATGGCTTTCAGTTGTGCCAGTAAAGCACGGTCGATTCCGCCAATGTCACGTAGGGTCAGTGGCGTAACTACACCGTTTGAGGCCCGTGGCAAAATTCATCGGATGGGTCCCCTTCCCCCAATATACAAAAGCTGAACCAACAATAATATTTTTTTATTTTATAATACTTATTTATACACTTTTACTTCTAAAAGTACAATAATAAATCACTATGTTAAGTAGATACCTACATTTAAGCTTTATAATTATACTTAGGTACTTACTTGATTGTCTAATTTAAAGTACAGTCAGCATCTAATAGATATGGGCACATAGAGTAGTCAAAATGATATGGAAAACAAAAAAGCAATGTGATATATATATATTAAGTCCGAATAATCATATTGTTTTAAGCACACAAGGTGTTCAAAATATAAAATGTTAATTATTAAAATTCCTTCCCCCGGACTTGTAAAAGTGGTAATAACATCATCGAAGTTCAAATTTCGGGCCATAGAATTTTCGATGGATAGAATAGCCAAGTTGCTTAACCCATTGAATTTCTTAAACTCTCGTCCCATTGAATTTCTTAAACTCTCGTCCCATTGAATTTCTTAAACTCTCGTCCCATTGAATTTCTTAAACTCTCGTCCCATTGAATTTCTTAAACTCTCGTCCCATTGAATTTCTTAAACTCTCGTCCCATTGAATTTCTTAAACTCTCGTCCCATTGAATTTCTTAAATAAGTTTTTATCAATTTCAGTTTTGAAACCGATCGCTCGGCATTAGCCGTAGTCGCAGGAATGGTGAGAAATAATAGAAATGCAGTGCACCTTCGAAAAGCTTGAAGATATAAAATATTTTTTTATTATTAATAGTCAGCAAGTTCTCTCATAGAAGATGATGTTTCTATTTCGTGTCTAAAAGAAGATCGAAAACTGAGAGTTTCCTTGGAAAACGCGTAAATAAATCAGTATTGTTCAAATTTTGCAAAGTGGCAGGTTGCAAGACACTGAAATTGGAAACAATTTCATTCATTCCAACGAAACGCGATCTCAGTTGATTGATGATTATGTCTAATACACGATAGAATACGTTCACTTTAAACAAGCTTTCAGGATCTTGGAGACGTCCATCTTCACAAATTTCATGAAAATGACGTTTCACTTTTCTCTGACGAGTTTTAGGAAATTCAGGGCTTATAGACAATTTCACTGCAATATTATTTGCTTCCATTTTTAAATCTTCAAATTCATGTCGATACTTTTCAAGTTGTTCTAGACAGACTTGCAAACGCTTTGAAGCATTTGAAAGTTCGATGGCTTTAGAAGCCGCGTTTATAGTTTGTAAGACTTTGCATTGGAAAACCAACAACATAATAAAATTGTAGTTTTCTATCTTCTTCTTCAGCAAGATAGCTTCATTTGTCTCGTCTGTTTTGGAATTTAATAAAATAGTTTTTGTAAGTGCTTTTAAATATCAACAAACCGAACTTTTAAAGTAGACATGGCATCAAAGCGTCCTGCCCATCTAGTTGGATTCATTGTTTTTATGTTACTGAATTTGATGGTACTCCGGTTTCTAATTTACTGTCAGAAAACTAGATAATATATTCCATCGTTTAATACTAGGCAAAGTGGGCACCAGCCTAAAGCGGGCACCAGCTAAAAACTTAAGCTAAACAAACTCTTAGCATCCTCACAGATCTCATAGCCCTTACCCCCCAATTTGTAATTGTAAATAATGAAGTTGAAAATTAAAACATTTACTTAAATTAGATGTTAAAATTCTTGCTCAACACATTTTAAATCAAGTTTTCTTATATCTGCCACTTTTTCTTAATATTTGTAATTTTAAAGAATCAATTTGAAAATCAAAACATTGCTCGGCGGACCGATCATGTTTGAGTGGGAGAGAGACGCAAGGCATTCTATGTGTGTGTGACTCATCGTTACGTTACCGGGCGTTACACTTTTTCATAAGTGACCCCCAGCTTAACCTAATTTAAGACGTTGTCACGTCAAAAAATAGAATTTTACGGTTTTTATACAAAAAAAGGAAGGAATGTAGATTGTGTTTTGTCTATTTTTGAGAAACCTTCGTTATTATAAAGATATATCTGTGTGTATTGGGTATATCTTGCTTTTATTTAATCTTGCATCTAAATTTGGAAGCCATTTTTAGGGTAGGTCTGATGAAAACGTGGGCACGGCGTAAAGGCCCAAAGCGGGCAGGGCAAAGCGAGCATGCTTACTTTTGCCCTCGGTGTCATGTTTGATATACCTACTCTTGATTGCTGTGAAATGATGCTAATTTATTATTTTCTCTAAATATGGGAACTGGATCCAATGCTCGTTGCATTGGATCATGCTGCTGATCATTGCTGTAAAATGTGGCCTCATGATGACATTTATGATTTTGTCAAGAGATTAAACTCTTTATTCTTTGTGTCAAAGGAGCAAAATTAATTTATGTGGTGATTTCTAATTACGATTGATTAAATCAAATAAAAAATTGAAGGGTGATAAGAATTCAATTATCTTTGTTTTATTTTTAGGTTTAATCACTTTTTAATTTTGTAAAAAAAAAATATTAATTTACAAGTTTGTTTCAAAATTGAGATTTTAATGTTTATTTAATTTTCTTTCATTTATTACTAACTTACTGATGTTTTAATAAATATATTTTCTCTTATCTGTAAATTAGATAATAAAATAGAAGAATGCTCGCTTTGCCCTTATGCTCATGCCCGCTTTAGGCCAGCTTCCGGGCCTTTAACTTATTTATTATGCAACTGAGTAGGTAATAGAAATAAATCAAAGAGAGAACTTTTTTTTACTAAACATGTTTGATAAATAATAAATGTTAGGAGTTGGGATTCTCCTCTGATCGGGGGCCCCTTCCGGCTGGGGGCCCGTGGCATTTTGCCGGCTTGCCACCCTGTAGTTACGCCACTGCCTCTAGCCAAATAATTAAGATATCAAATAATGATATTAATGATGATCATAGAAATACAAAACATGTTAAAATAAATAATAAAAACCATAACATAAACTGTATCAACCTGGTGCATCAGAACATTCAGTGTATTAGAAATAAGGAATTAGAAATTGAATTGTTTTTAAATACTTTTAATATTAATATTTTTTGTGTCACTGAGCATTGGCTTAAGAATGATGAATTAATATTAAATTTCAATAACCACCAGGTTGGTAGTTCGTTCAACAGAGTTAATTCCATACATGGTGGCTCTTTAATTATTTTAAATAAATAGATAAAATTCAAAGAACGCAAGGACATAGTGAGCCACTCTGTTGAGCGGACAACTGAACTTGCTTCAGTTGAATTAGAAGAGTTCATAATTGTAAATGTTATTATATTTAATATAATTGATGAGGTATTGTATAAACTATCACATTCTAGTAAAAAGGTAATCATTTGTGGAGACTTCAATATTAATATTCTTGAACAAAATTCAATAAGTATAAAGTTTTTAAATTTGTTCAAATCTTATAATCTTTTACACATGTTTATGGAGCCTACTAGAGTCACAACCACTAGTGCCACTTATATTGATAACATTTTTACAAGTGTTATTCCAAATTTTAAATGTTTATTCAATACATTAGATTCTGGCCAATTTATTAAATTCAGTTGTAGCAAGAGAGAAAAATCAAAACAGAAAATAAGTTTTATACCAGTGACTGTAGAACGTATCGAACAAATTAAAAATGGCTTAGTACGCTATTTGCCCTTGATGAAAAATTCAAACCCCAATATTATGTATAATGACTTTTTTAGTACTTTCACTAAATTATTTAACTTTATATTTACTCCAAAAATAGTGGTTGTTAATGATAAATTAGTGTTTAGTGATTGGGCATCTGCTAAGTTACACAAAAATAGAGAAAAAATATATAATATGTATGCGGAATTGATGTTTAATACTAGTAATGAGTTTAGGGATGAGGTAAAATTATTTTCCAAATCTTTTAAAAAACAATGTAAAATAGCTAAAAATTAACATATTAAAAATAAAATAGGAAATAGCAATAATAAAATAAAAACAACTTGGAAAATAATTAATGAGGAAACTGGAAGAGCTAAATCCCAGAGGATCGACTTTAAATTAAATATAGTTAATAAATATGTTACGTCTGACCTCGAGGTTGCTACTGCTTTTGAAACCTTTTTTACTAATATTCCAGTGACTACAACGTTATCTTTAAATTCTTCTATCGCTGCAGCTATGGGTTTACTTAGAGAGAATGTAGATCAATGTGTTAGCAGTTTTAAGTTTGAAAAAGTTAATGCTCAAGAAGTAATCAAAGTATTTAGATCAATTAGCGTTAAAAAGACTAGTGATCTTTGGGGGTTTTCTGTTGACATACTTAAGTCTATAATTGACATTGTAGCGCCAGACTTAACATTAATATTTAATAATTGTTTAGAATATGGTATATTTCCTGATCTAATGAAACAAAGTAAAATAACTCCATTATTCAAATCCGGTTGTTCATTAGATCCTAGTAACTATAGACCTATTTCAGTCTTACCCACTTTTAGTAAGATTTTTGAGAAAATAATTCTTAATCAACTTGTGGCATATTTCAGTAAAAACAATCTCTTACACAAAAACCAGTTTGGTTTCACTGCCGGTCGCTCTACAACAGATGCTGGTGTTGAGCTATTACTAAACATATTTGAAGCCTGGGAAGGATCACAGGATGCACTTGGCATTTTCTGTGATCTATCTAAGGCCTTTGACTGCGTTCAACATGAAATCCTTATAAAAAAGTTAGAACATTATGGAGTTAAAAATAAGTCCCTAGATTTGATTAGTTCATATCTTAATGATAGAATTCAAAAAGTTGATGTAAATGGAAAACGTTCCCCTGGTTCTTTGGTAAAAATAGGTGTGCCACAGGGCTCTATCTTAGGGCCTTTCTTGTTCCTCATTTACATAAATGACTTACCTCACCTAGTGAGGGAAAAACATGGGATAGTGTTGTTTGCTGATGATACTTCTCTTACTTTTAAAGTTAATAGACGGCAATCTGTTATTGACGATGTAAACAATGCTCTCTCAGATGTTGTACAATGGTTTAACGCCAATAATTTGTTGCTCAATAAAAAAAAGACGAAATGTGTCAAATTTAGTTTACCAAATGTTAAAAATGTTAGAACCAATGTACAATTAAATAATGAGGATTTGGACTTGGTCAAATCTACTACTTTCTTGGGCATTACTTTAGATGAAAAATTGCAATGGGGTCCTCATATATTTGATTTGTCAAGCAGTTAAAAATATACGTCTATTAACAAATATGGAAACTGCTCGATTAGTTTACTTTAGTTACTTTCATAGCTTAATGTCATACGGTATACTATTATGGGGCAATGCGGCTGACATTGATACCATATTTACATTGCAGAAGAGAGCTGTTCGCGCAATATATAATATGAGACCAAGAGACTCTTTAAGAAACAAATTTAAAGAATTTAAAATTATTACTGTTTATAATCAATATATTTATGAAAACTTAATTTACGTTCATAAAAATATTTCAAAGTTCAAGAAAAATTGTGATTTACATAAAATTAATACAAGAAATAAAAATAAACTCGCTATGCCCGGCACTAGGCTCCATAAAATAGGTAAATCCTTTAAGGGTAATTGTATACGTTTTTATAATAAGCTCCCAAATGAAGCCTTAAGCCTCTCATTAAATAAATTTAAATTATATGTTAAAAATAATTTAATAAAAAAATCCAACTATAGTGTAAAGGATTACATCGACGACGGTATGGCCTGGGAATGAATCTGTATTGTATTGCGAATAGCTAGTAATCTCCGCAATTTGTTTTTTGTTGTAAATTAATTTTGCTTTATCGACCTTCTGCATCACACCGATTCCTTAGAAGTCACTACTTGCGGTAGCATCGGGAGTCGGGTTGCCTCCCTCCCTCAAATATGTGCGAAGGGGGTGATGGCTGGCTCTTGTGTTATGCTCGTGAACGGGTGCTGCTTGCGGTGACTGGTTGTGTGGCAGGCCGAAGATTTATATATATATATATTTTTTTTTCTGTTATTATTATTTAATTTTCGTTGCCTGAAATCATTAGGCTTCTTTTCCGATTGATTGCGACGGTTCTAGTTGTTCCAAAATTGCATTTAAGTTTGACGTTTGTGAAACAGTGACACAATAACAAAAAATATATCCGGCTGAGTTTGTTGTGTGGTTCTTCTCAGACCAGGACGCGTTTGGAACCCTCATAGCTTTAACATTAAGATGGAAAGTGCTTTTTCAGAAGGGCTTATTACGATAAATCTAGTATCGTAATAGGCCCTCCTGACATTTCCATGTTGACGTACACAAGTGATCACTGATTATGATTCTAAGTGGAAAAGATATAAATAAATAAATAAATAAATAAATAAATAAATAAATAAATACCCTACACCCTACTAATAGGTGTTTCGCGGTACATTTGTACATCTGTACGCGGTACATCTGTGGGGAGGCAATAGGCCTCCCCACAGATGTTGCAAGACTTTTCGGTGGCTTTGCCCCATCTTACTAATTTACTTTGATCTGGGAGAGTCATTTGGAATGCATTAAGATAGAATTTTAATAATGCCGGGGACCAATCATAAATTAAGGTGCGCCACTTCAAAGCTAGTGGAATACGAAAATCTCCTATGGTCACCCATTCGTTTTGAATTTATAGGCTCATCGCGTGGAGTCGGTAATTATCGTTTTCGTCTTGTCGAATAAAAGATTTTGTTATGTCTATATCTTGAACTTTCCTACTTGATCCTAGCCCTACTTTATTTGTTTGAGCACCTATCATAATTTTTTTATGGAATTGAAGTCGTGACTCGAGGTCTGAGGCAACTTTGTCTTTTGGGAAAGAAGTTACAGTATCATCTTTAGATTTTCCGATGATATGTCTTTTGGTAACTCTTAAATGTTTGTAGAGCTCCGATGGTTTCTTTAATTTTAATCCAAAATTGTTTCGGTCTCTAAATAAGGTTGAAGAGTCCGCTGAGTGCACTAACCCGAGCCATAACTTCAATGTCTTTATGACGCTTGCATCTAACTTTGACAAAAGGGTTTTATTAATATCATAAACGATGAAAGGCCATAATGTCGCGAACTACCGTAGGAAAGTTGTACCATTTAAGCGCGAACATCATCAGTTCATGTCGTACCGACCCAAAGGCGTTCTCTAAGTCTATCCAACAAACCGTAATTTGTCTCTCGCTAGTTCTAGCGTCTTTAAGGCTTTCCGATATTAACGTATTATGTTCCAGGCATCCAGAAATTCCGGGTAAGAACCCTTTCTGGTGATTAGGCCTGAAATATCTATTGTTAATCATGAATTGCGTCATTTTTGTTTTTTAATTCTGACCAATTTATTGTATATTTTTGATTTTGACAATTTGTTCTTTTAAAATTCTAAGGATGTTACATGATGATGTTTTAATGTTTCTGAATGACTTAGATGTTTGTATGACTTACTTGTGATTGGGGCAAGTCTCTGTAAACTTGTATGTATCGATGAATAAATAAATAAACATGTATAATAATACAATAATCGACCAAATTTATAGCGTACCTAGTACAGGCCCGTTATATAACACAATCACCTATTGGGTGAACAGACGTTCATCAATACAAATAATTAAAGTAATCACCTACCTATTGCCATTACCTTTAATCAAAAATAACCAATGAGTATCAATGGGGGACTTTTATAATGTATTTATTTAACTATTTTGTATACCTTATCTTAACAGTGAGTAGAAAGTGGTTGAATAAGAGTTTAGATAATTTTATCACTCAAGTCGACCTCAATTTTAAATATTCTGATGTATCTTTCATAAAATTAGTTATTAATATACTTTGTATATTTTTATCTAAACTTTTTTGTTAAATTATATGTTGTTCACAAACAGTTCATAAAATTAAATCCTGAGTATACACCTATATTTATAATAGCGAATATACTTAAAACTTCGCTTCACGTAAGTTTTAAACAGGAAAGCAAAACTGAATGTAAAAAGTAGAACTTGGTTGATATTCGTAACTCGTATATTCATTAATTTCGGCGATGCATGACCTAACCGGTTCCAGACACGGATCAAGTGATCCACAATTACTACATTATTTATTATTATTATTCCATTTCGTTATTACCATTGCGTAAGATAGATTTAAAAACTTAAAAAAAAGTCATTTCACATATTTTAAGTTTGTAGTAACGTTTTATCTCAAATCGTTTAGTTTTATAAATACCACAACAATTTCAACTATTATAAAAAGTACAATTTCCAACTGGTGAATCACTAGACCTAACTACAGACAAGTCAGAACTCATTTATCTAAAAGTACTTCTTAATATTATGTGACATACTACCTCACTATAAGGCCCTCTACTAAACTATAATGCAATTATGATCGGGGATGTCATTGGAATTGAGCCATAATCAAGACCCGGGTACAGGATTTGGTCTAGGAGAGTTAAAGGTTTGTGGCAAGGGTTAATCTACTTACTGCGACGGGCGTCAGGCTCTTAAAGTTGCCTAAGGGTGCTCCGGAGGAGGCGATAACACTGGCGGCGAAGCTTTGCCCAGTTTTAAAGAGGGTAGCAGGTGTCGTCCGACCTATTTAGCGGGTAGCAGTCGGGCTTAAGGGACTGGACGACTCTGCCACGAGGGACAAAGTCGTAAATGCGATCCGCCGCATCACTAACTGTCCTAGCGAGTCTCTCCTTGTGAGGGAGATTCGTCGGGGCTTTGGGGCATGAGTGCTACCTATGCCCGACTCCCCGTTGATGCGGTGCAAGGGTTGGGTGGAGCTCGGCAAGGGTCGAGCTATTGGTGGTCTCTCGGCGGACCACGTGTTAGGGAACAGTGCCTGAAAGGCTCCACACGTTAAGGGGAAGGCAGCTGGTCCAGCTATCTTGAGCGTGGAGCGCAGCCAACCGCTGGTCGAGGCGATGGCCGTGACCGACGTTCCTGCTCCAACGGGGTAGGCTGCCATAGGCCTACGTGGTGAGGGTGTTCTGGCTACCCAGGGCACACTAATTCGGAGGGGGGGGAGGGGATAAATTCCGGCGGGGGGTCGAGGTGAGCGCGAAAGCGATCCCGTAGTGTTGCGTTATGACGATGAGAGTAAACGTTGAGTATGTGAGCAAATTATTGTTTTTTTTTCATAAATATAAAACGAGAAATAAACTGATTTGTACTGCAACCTCTGGGAAACCGTCCCGTCGCTTCATCAAATGAATGTCTATTAGGCTTCTTTCGAAATCCTAACCAATGTTTCTAAATTGGCAGTAGGTATAGATAAACATTGAAAGATTTTTATCAGCTTATATGTCATGTCTATATTTATTAAAAATAATAATAATATTAAGCTTAACATGGCTATACATATTTATTGATATTTTCAAACAGAGCCAATTATTATTAAATATTGTATCTCTTATTTAAACTTCTTAGATCTTAGACGTGAAATTTCACGTTAGACAACATCTTTGTCCTGTTAATAAATATTAAGGTCACTAAACGCTTTAGTAGTCATTTGTAAGGTCAGAATCAGTATTTCATTAATATGTTATCAATGCATGAATTGCCAACTTTGGGTTGAAAATGAATATCAGTTATGATAATTAGATTTGCAAAGAAGAGTAGAAATGTGCAGTTCACTTCGAACATCAAAGCATTCCCCGTTGCCTGGAGACGAGGGAACTCTCTCGGGAAGGAAGGTGCTGTCCCTATGTGGACTTACTCCCAAGAGCTCCAATTTTTCTGTAAAGTGAGATGGCCGATCATGAATATTTCCATGGCCTATATTTATAAATAGACGCAACTGGTATTGGGGAACAACAGTCCAGAAATGATAACCACTCCAAAGTATTCTCTATTGGAATGATTGTTTCGAACTCGAAAATAATAGTAATTATAGAAAGGGTTAGGATACCCGTTGTATATTTACTATTATTTTCCATGTTTAAAGTTAGAATGCTTCATGCTTTTATAAATGTGAGAGCATTAAAGAATAAGATGTGGCGTTCTTAGTTAGATATATAAGAATACATACAAATACATACATAATAATAATGAATATAACTTATGTTTGTGACATATAATAATTTTTCAGTCTACGCTTAAATATCATGACGGAAGGACTGGAAGTAATATGGCCAGGTAGGGAATTCCATAACTTCGCTGCTTGTACGGAAAATGATTTGAAATAAAAGCTAGATTTGTAGGAAGAAATATCGAAAGTTTTTGCTAAGACGCAGCAACGTTTAGGGCGGCTACTGGGTAATGAAATTTGGAAACGCTCATGCAAATAAGAGGGGGCTAAATGAGAGAAGACGTTATATAGCAAGGTAAGGATGTGCATATCCGGTGTAAGCGGATAGGGAGCCACTTAAGTTGACGACGGAATTCTGTAATGTGGTCAAATTGGCGTAGTCCGAAAACAAACCAGATACACAGGTTTTGAAGGCGATCTAACTTATTAAGTAGCTCCTCAGATGCATCCAAGTAGCACACGTCGGCGTAGTCGAGAAGGGGTAATAAAAGAGATTGTGCTAGCAAGATTTTAGTCCGCAAGGGTAAGAAATTCTGCAAACGTTTAAGGGAGTGGACTGATATATGAATGCGCTTGCTAACATCATTAATTTGTGCCGACCAAGATAAATATTTGTCAAATGTCAACCCTAGAATTTTAACTTCATCGGAAAAATGTATAATAGATTTGTCGTATACTATATTGCTAAGTTGATTAATAATAATTCTATTCCGAAAGTGTCTGCTACCAATTATAATAGCCTGTGATTTTTTGGGATTTACTTAAAGCCCAAACGACTCGGCCCACTCTTTTAGTAATCTTAAGTCATGATTTATAAGATTCACATTGCTATTAAGATTTTGGATTGATGAATGCCTATAAAGCTACAAATCATCTGCGTAGAGATGATAGTGGCAAGAAAAGATTTTAGTGATTTCATTAATAAAAATGGAGAAAAGTAAAGGGGATAGAACGCCGCCCTGTGGGACGCCAGCAGAAAGTTCTGCCCATTCAGAGAATGAATCATCAGAACAAGTAATCTGTCGACGTCCAAACAGGTAAGTATGGAACCAGGAAATTACGGGTGGAGATATGTTAAAACTGCTCATAATAGCAAAATATCAAAATCCACTGTGTTGAAGGCATTACTAAAATCTAATAGGACGAGGATAGTAAGGTTTTTGTTGTCCGTAGCATACCTGATATCTTCAGTAACCTTAAGCAAAGCAGAGGATGTGCTATGCGCTGTACGGAAACAGGATTGGTGGGGACTAAGGAGGTAGTTTTGATTTAGAAAATTTGTCAATTGTTTGGGTACAATGCTTTCTAGGGCTTTGGATAGAAATATGAGTATAGATATCGGACGAAAGTGGCAGGGAGAACTCGGATTAATAATTTTAGGCAAAGGAATAACATCTGCAGATTTCCAAGGAGATGGAAAGGAATTGGTTGTTAGGGAAAAGTTAAAAATTTGAGTTATAACCTCCAATATAACGTCAAGGAGGGGAATCAACATGTCACGGCTAATATTGTCGCTACCCACTGCTCTGGAACTGATATATTTCTTGTACCGTAACTTGGCTTTGTTTCGTTTGCTCATAACGCTCTTAATATCGGAAGTAAGCCACATGGAATCATACAAAGAAGTGATGAGAGAGATAAATATATCCACTTTTGAGTCTATTGTCGTGGCAGTACCAGTGGACATTGGACCAGTCAATGTATATATAATATTGATAGAAATACTTAAGCAAGTGAAAACTTGTGTGTCCGTTGATTCATTTAGTACAATAGTGAAACCAGTAACATAACTTTAAAAAGCAGAAATAAAAATTAAATTAAAAATTTAAAAAACCCCCGGTTCAAAAAGACCTTAAAAGTATAAAATAATATTATTATGTACTAATTGAAGTCGTTACGTAGGGGAACCGTTGCACGTGGTGTCTATTTCACTAAGTTTTTGGAACTAATTAATGCGGACTTAGGCTATACGATTTGATATCGTTATTTCGTTCATAGCCTTGGTACTTGTATCTAGTTATATTCACTTCACACATTCTCTGATGCGTCATGTCTTACGACGTTTGCAAAATTTTCTTCCCATTCCTACTAAAGTTATGCTAGCCCAATTTCTCCTTCTCTCTATCCTTGACTACGCCGATGCAAGTTATCCCGATCTTACTGAGGCACAACTAAATAAACTTGAGAAACTCCAAAAGCTTAGTATTCGGTTCATATTTGGCTTACTCAAGTATGACCAAGTTTCTGAATTCCGTACTAAACTCAAGTGGTTACCTGTTCGTTTTCGCCGGAATCTTCATATCTTCTCGCTATTTTAAAAAATCTTTTACTGTTCAAGAAATTTTGCTTTGGAACAAATTACCATTAGTTGTTAGACAAGCACAGTCTTTGGCAAAATTTAAGGGATTGGTCAAAGATCATTATCTTCGCCTTCCTTCTGCACAGTTTAGTTCTATCGTTTAAATATTATTATCGCTTTTATATATTAACTATTATATATTATTATATATAAATTATTATATTTTATTGTACTAGCTCTTCCTTTTTTTTGTGCTCTTTTTAAGTAGGTATTCATTATTTTCCTTTATTCATGACATTATACATATAACAAATTCTAAATTAATATATATATAGAAGGGGTGTTAAGGCCACCATTCAGTTCTTCACTCATCGTGGATATCGTAATTTTAAAGAAATAAATGTCACACTAAACTCAACTAATTTATTAACAAAAGATGACAGTATAAAAATAATCAAATATGCACTGTAATTTCGGATCAATATAGATTATCTTTGAAACGTGGTGAAGTCGGAACGAGATTGACAACACATGCGTCCTGTTTGACTTTCGAAAAACAACTAACTCCTCCAAGTTCTATTACTTCCTCAAAATCACTTCCGTCCACCATGACAATGACAGTATTGCCAATCTCGCTTCCGAATACACCCAAGCCAATTGGCGACTTGACGTTTCATTTTCGCGCTCTGCGACACGGCCATCTTGACACGTCACATGTCCCTGTGTATTGTACCTGTAGACAGAAAAACGGCTGCAATATCAAGGAGTCCCTCTCGGCCAATCCTGACTAATTACACTTTTAATAGTAAACAACAAGTTTATTTTTAATAACATTACAAGCATCAGCCAACCATTTTTTTTGTTGTAAGCAAGGCTTAGCCTATCCACTAGTTGGCATCGACACACTATACAACTGAAAATTTACTCCTTATTGTCAAAGCTACTTCTGCTTCAAAAATCTACTATCATACTGTGTTGTTACTGTCACCTATATCGAGTGGTAGTACTTCATACCACCACCATCAACTGACAATAACTATGCCACCTCTATAGAGTGACGATAACCTTTCCACCTTCATCGAGTGACGAAAACCTTGCCACCTCCATCGAGTGACGATAACTTTGCCACCTCCATCGAGTGACGATAACCTTGCCACCTCCATCGAGTGACGATAACATGATCAGCTAAGATATGGAAACTAATCTCTATGTGTATATTATCAATCTCAATTTGTGATACAATTTGTAACCGACTACAGATAGTAGTTAGCCCTATACCAGATAATACGACAACATTATTCCACCGTTTTCCTCGAAATTTACAAGCTACAGATTCTCTCATAAGTGAGCATTCGGCTCCCGAATCATACGTGAAAAAAAATTGCTCACCACCATGTTTCAGGGTACCCTAAGGTGTGTTGACTACGCAAACGTTGATTCGTTTCTCCTGGGACGGCCCGGCTGTGCTGCTGGTGTTGCTCTCCCGGCCCCTCCGACGTGGACAATTTTTCGCGTAGTGACCCGTTGTATTGCAGTTGAAGCAGGTCACTGAAGGCGCCGCGAACGGCTTCCTGGATGTGGTGTCTGGAACTAGTGTACTCGGTCTGGCGTCCTGATTTTTCGGTCCAACTCTTGAACGACATTGCAATGCTTTGTGGCCCACTTTGCCACAAATGTAGCATTTCATAAGCGACGCTTCAGTTGCAAAACGGGGTCGTTTCGGGTCGTGACACTCATCGTACATGTGGGACGATTTTCTTTTCAAAAAGACGGTAGCCTGAAGTTCTTGTTGCATACGGTTTCGGGAAGCGATATCTTGTGTAAAAGACAGGCGCTGAATCTGTGGCTCAAATTGAGAAATATGCGCTAAAACAGTTGACACTGCAATCTGTTCCATAGACAGGTTTTTCCATTTGGCCATAACGGACGACATCAATTTGACCGCATAAGACGCAATGCACTCATTCTCTTTTGGCCTACCACTGTGTAGGTTTATTAAAAATGCAGCAGCAGTCTCAGCACTCTCATACTTTGTGATAAATAACTCCTTGAAATTGGTCCAAGTCATTCCTTGAAATGACACCTGTGACAGCCACAACGAAGCTTGTCCTTTAAGCGTACGACTCCTGTGGCGCCTTGCATGTTCGGATCCGTGATGCACATGTCGGCGGTCGCAACCCATGCGCGAGCGTCTACACTTTCTTTATCCGGGTCAAATTCAGGTAGCCGAATATTATTAGTTACAGAAGGCACCTTCATTGCTTCAATTAATGTCAAAAAGTTTCGGTTTTGCTGTTCCATGAGTAACCGCAATTTTACTTCGTCGTTACAGGTGTTTCCACGGCGATCTTCGTCTGGGTTGCATCCCACTTCTGATATAGAAGGGGTGTTAAGGCCACCATTCAGTTCTTCACTCATCGTGGATATCGTAATTTTAAAGAAATAAATGTCACACTAAACTCAACTAATTTATTAACAAAAGATGACAGTATAAAAATAATCAAATATACACTGTAATTTCGGATCAAAATAGATTATCTTTGAAACGTGGTGAAGTCGGAACGAGATTGAAAACACATGCGTCCTGTTTGACTTTCGAAAAACAACTAACTCCTCCAAGTTCTATCACTTCCTCAAAATCACTTCCGTCCACCATGACAATGACAGTATTGCCAATCTCGCTTCCGAATACACCCAAGCCAATTGGCAACTTGACGTTTCATTTTCGCGCTCTGCGACATATATATACTTATATATATTAATTTGGAATTAGTTATATGTATGTAATGCATTATATAGGTCTATGAACGTGTATATATTTTGTATGTATTATTATGCACCACCTTCATCTTTATATTTCACCTTAGTCCTACCAGTATAAGGTTGTCTGGAAGAGATCGCTACATAGCGATAAGACCGCCTTATTGTATACCCAGAACGTTTAGTATTACGTACTGTTATTTGTTTTTCTATTGTTTTTATGATTTATGTGGTTGCAATAAAGTATATTATTATTATTATTATGTTTATTATGATATATTCACAGTGAGCAACACCTGATAGTTTCGAATCTGAAATAATACTTAATATTTAAAGTTGTTATAAATTGGAATGGCACTGTTATTGTAAATGAGATGAAATGGGAGTCTGATACGTTTCCGGTAAAAACCTACAACCGCGCTTTTGCTGACTGAAAGGCTTAAGCCATTTTGATATAACCATTTGTTTAGTTTATTTAAAGCAGATAATACGATATTTTAAGCTTTATCTACTGATCGATTTGTAGAGTAAATTAAAAGATCGTCTGTATACTGAAGAAGTTTGATATCATTTTCAAATATAAATTTTAAATCATAAGTATCACATTTTAAAGGACTTTATTATAATTCTTTTAATATATTTTTATGCATAGAGTGTTTTTTAATATTTGGTAAACTGTAATATTTTTCGTATCGTCAAACTCGTACTAGGGGTCCTGAAAATTTGTATTTCTTAAAAGCCGAACTAAATAGTTATATATTGTGCCACACTATTAAAAGATGTGTGTTCGGATAAATAGTGCCACAGAATTGTCTCTACCCTTCGAATTTCTTTTTTTGTATGTTCTTTTAGTTTTTATATGTATTTCACTAAGAATTTCGATGTTCTGAGGAGTCATGTTTATTCAATAATGTTTTTCTGCATTCTTAAGATTTTGAATGGCTCCAGTGCATTCTTAATCCCAACATTTAGGAGATGGAATATATTCTGAAATGTTTTTAGTTGGGAAGGTTTCGTGAGCTTCTGTTAAGATTTTTGTAAAAGCAGACCATGCAGACGCAGATGCTATGTACTTTTCTTTATTTATATGAGGGAGAGAAGTCACTTTTGTTTCAACATTATGTTTTAAGGTTTTCCAGATGGTGTTTTCTTTATAAGGTTAAATTTTCTAAAGGTTATATTTCGGATATGCTTAAAGTGATTGTTTGGTAATTTAATAAGTATTAGGTAGCGATCACTTCCATGGGTAAATGAATGTATATCCCAAGACAAAGAAGAGGCAAAATGTAGAGTGCAAATAGACGAGTCTACTACACTTTTAAATTGGTTGGGATTAGTTCAACGTGCTGGATTACCAGTACATATTAAGAATACATAATTTCTGAGTGTCAATAATGTCAAGTAATTGTCGGCCTAAAACAATAATTGCAGTGAGAACCTCCCCAAATATTGTGGTGAAAGTTAAAATCTTCAAGAATTAGGAATGGTCTGGGAATTTTAGTAAGTATTTTTTTTATTTTTTTTTATTTTTTTTTGTGGGTAGGTGCATAAATGACAAGTCAAGTTTTTGTAAGCTCCTGGTAATTATTAAAATATTTATTAAATTAATAATAAAATAAACATACATAAGGCTTCTACTATGCAAATGTAAAATTAACCTACCTAACCTAAACCGAACTACCAGTTTCATCTATATAAACAATAATTGTTTAAATCTTTTTTTTTTTTTGCATAAATCCAATTGCCACATCACTCATATTACAACACAATGGATTCACTAACACAGTCTATTTCACAATTAAGTGATGTCTTTAACACTCGAGTGAATGATTTTCAACGTGATTTAAAAGCAGCAACACCAGCAGCAAGTCCATCGTCAAATATTAATTCACAGTTCCATGTATTTCGAACATTTGACATATCTACACTTGAGAGCCTCCAGCTTCATGTTGAAATGCTCGTGCGACAACAAGATGAACTTGATTTATCTTTCGTATAAATTGCGACCTCCTAAACCTAAAAGTAAACTCTTTCTGAAGCGTAATTTTAGAGGAATGGACCTTTCTCGTCTTTGTGATGATGCACGGAACAACGATTGGGCTAGTATTGTGCATATTGGAAGCATGGATGCGAAAGTTAATACATTCAACTCTCTTTTAACTCGGCTTTATGATATTCATGCACCAATTAAACCTACCAAAATTAAACATCTTACTGCGCCGTGGTTAACGGATGCCCTAAAAACAATGATTTTAAAGAAATGTTATGCCAAATCAGAGTACAAAGCCAATAAATCAGACTCAAAATATCAAAAATATAAATAAATACGAAACCGCTGCAATACATTGTGTAGGGATGCACAACGCCGCCATATCCATCAATCCGTCGAAAACGGTGACACGAATATGGAAATTTCTTCAATCTCTAGGTGTCGGAAAATCATCAAAAAAATCAACACAAACCAACAACATAGATATCGAGAGTCTTAATGCTTCATTCTCACCATCACGTAATGCTATGGATAATATTACAAAAAAACAAAACTTTACATTTTATTTCTTCACTTCCGACACCCGACTTCCAACCGTTTACTTTTCTTCCGTTTGCTGAATGTGATGTTAGGGGGAACATATTATCCATCTCATCGAATGCCATTGGTAGCGATTGCATTAGTCGGAAAATCATTCTCCCCATAGTTGATATTGTTACTCCTGTAATAACGCATATCCTAAATTATTCTATTTCCTTTGGTGATTTTCCTACAGTGTGGAAGGACGCTGAAGTTATTCCTCTTCCCAAAAAATCCAACCCTTGCTCGTTTTCCGACTACCGACCAATTTCTATTTTACCTCTCCTCTCTAAAGTCTTGGAAAAACTAATTTATAAACAACTAAATTCCTTCTTAAATAAAAACAATCTTTTAAATTCATTTCAATCCGGTTTCCGCACTGGCCTCAGTACGACAACTGCTCTTATCAAAGTTACTGATGACATACGTATGGTAACGGATGAAAAACAACTCACAGTTTTAACCTTGCTTGATTTTAGCAATGCCTTTAACAACCTAGATTATGATATCTTACTCAGTTTGTTAGTTTCTCTTATCATATCTCCATTAGCTATATATATATCGTATTACTTGTTTGGACCCCGACATCGCATTCGTATTGACGAATCCTTCTCATCTTGATGTACTGTAAGTGCCGGTTTTCCACAGGGAGGCGTGTTGTCACCAATTCTCTTCTCAATCTTCATTAATACGATCACTCACAGTATTTCTTCTCCTTATCACATTTTTGCAGACTATTTACAAATATATTCACAGTCCGGTCTGAAAGACTTACCATGTGCTATTACTAGATTTAATACAGACCTTACCTCGATACAAAGTTGGAGTGCATCATACGGTATTAAGGTGAATGTCGCAAAATGTCAAGCTATTATTGTTGGATCTCCAGGAATGATCACTAAAGTAGACTAGGCAAATTTGCCCCCTCTTGTATTTGATGGACTTGTAATTCCCTTTAGCGATAACGTTAAAAATTTAGGAAAACATATAGACAAAACATTATCTTGGACGACCCAATTAAATAAAGTTAGCAGGAAGACATTTGCTGCTATGTCTTCATTGCGTCGATTACAAAATTTTCTATCTTTTCCTACCAAAATTATGCTCTCACAATCTCTACTGCTTTCCATTCTTGACTATGCCGACGCAAGTTATCCTAGTATATCTGAAAACCAACTAAATAAACTTGAGAGACTTCAAAATCTTAGTATTCGATTCATATTTGGCTTACGCTAATATGACCAAGTGTCTGAATTTCCTTCTCGTCTCAAGTTTACCTATTCGATTTCGCCGGAATAATAATAATAATAATCGGAATGCTTAGGCATACTAAGTGGGGACATAAAACAGTTAGTGATGGAACGCTTCTTTAACCGCTTGACAAAAGTCCTAAAAAGCCTTTTGTCAGGAGGTAACAAAGTGCGTGCATTCAACAGTTGGGTAATGCCCCTGCTGATGTATACTTTCGGCATATTAAGGTGGACTGACAGACAGACTGAATTAGATGCCCTGGAGCGAAAGGCCCGAAAACTATTGACAATGTATCGCAAGCATCATCCGCGCTCATCAGTGATGAGATTGTATATTCCACGGAAGTGTTAGGGTCGCGGCTTCCTTAATGAAAAAACTTACACAACCTTGAGGTATGCAATCTTAGAGAATATTTCCTTCATGCTGAGTGTGGAATGCATCGGGACATTGATGCAGTAGATAATGGCCTCACACCGCTCTCCTTAGCCAAAGATAATTGGCATAAACCGGTAGTACTTAGCACTGACGACCTTATAAATATATGGACGGTTCCACCAGGCACCCTATGGGCCGGATGTAGACCTTCTGGCGTCCGTGGCTTGGCTACGATCTGGTGATCTCTTTGGTGAAACCGAAGGTTTTGCTTGTGCAATTGCTGACAAAGTTGTCAAGACGAACAACTATCGGAAATACATAATAAAGGATGGCACTGTTGATATATGTCGTGCGTGCCACCAACCTGGAAACTCCATCAGACATGTTATTTCCGGTTGTTTTCTTCTTGCCAATGGAGAGATGGAGATGCATATAGCACAGGCACAACCAAGGCAATACACGCATAATAAAATACTTAGTACAATATACATACATACATAAACATACATACATACATATACATACATACATAAATACATATACAAACATACATACATATACATACAATACATATACACACCAAAATATATACGTTTATTTATATCAAATTATAAGGAATCTACATATTCTTTCTCTTCTGTACTATGTGCTATTAATTATTCCATCTTCTCCCGTTTACTTAAAAGAAATATTTAAATTTCTAGGTATTTATAGTAAAGTACTAAGGTCTTCTGATTTATTTATTTTATAGGGAAATACACAATTACATAAAATAAATGTAACAAATACGTAACACAGAAATCAGTAAAGTTTCCACTAAATATAGAATACATATAAAAACGGGAACGGATAAAAGTAGTCGTTTCCGTAAAAATGCTCTTTGAAACACAATTTCACGTTTTAGTGAGACTATTAAAGATCGTGAAAAACGTTGGTTGGCCATGAAAGCATATATGAAATCACGATTACATCAAGAAACTCTTGATCAGCATAATTCTAGACTCGGTAAGATCCAAGAGCATCTTGCGAATGAGCATATTGAGCAGAGAGCTAATAGACTTGACCTCATTAATAAGCGTTTAGAGGACGAGTCGACTGAGCAGAGCGCTCATAGATTTGAAGTGATACGAAACCGTACAAGCAACCGAGTCTGCTCAGCAACGTGAAAACAGGAATGAATGTTTACCAAAGATGTCAAAATAGTACCCAACCGATATTTAAATTAATTTTAAAATATTTACTTAAAAAACAAAACCGTCAAATTTAAGATTTCCCGCGCTTTAAGTTAAACAGTTTCTAGCTGCAATATCAAATAAATGTTGCCATAATGTTAATTTTCGTAAATTATATTACAGAATTTTGTTTCATTGGTTTATTACATATATAAATTACTCTAAATCAACTTCTATACGTTAAAGTGTTACACATTTCTAAAAGAAAAGTAAAAAGAATTTCAAATTAATACATTTAAATATAAAGTGTGGTAAATTAATTTGGCCTAAACAATAGCAATACATCCTCATTCCTCTGACAGATGTTTACGCGCCAAACAATATGGACAATGGTCGCTTGTAAACGTTAGTCGTAACTTCCTTGACAAATATTTTTCGAAATTGTCTTCTATAAATTATCTTTTTTAAATTGTGGCATTTTGATGATTATAAAATTGCTGTAAGAATTTGTCATAAAAATGTGTTAGTAGTGTAAAAGATTTCATGAACCGTCAAAGAGTAGGCGGCAAAGGCAGGTGCGAAAACTTGATTGGTGTGGTTTCGTGCCTTATTTATTGATATTTTTATTGTTACTATATCGAACCATGGCAGCGACAACACCACGACGATCTATGCGTGTTCCTCACACTCATACTCCAAAAATGTCTGAAAGAAAAAAAGGGTTATTTCTGTCTGAACACGAGTCTTCAAGAGAGTCCTTGACGAAACATCGTCACCTTCCTGTGGTAGACAGCGAGAGTGACATTGAAGATTGTGACTTAGGTATTATAAGTACATTGGATTCTAGTTCTGGTGAAGAAACTGATCAAAACATTCCAAAAACACCTACACAGTCGCATTGGCGTAAGTTTAAAATAATATTTTTCTTAGAACAAGTGTCTATATTTTCTAAGAATAATTTTAAATATATTTGTATATTAAAAATCTGTTTAGGTTTCTAAATTAGCTATTGTTTTAAAAACCAGATTATTGCCTGCTTTTCTATTGTATATTCAGTTAACTTTTATGAAGTGTTCTCATTTTTTAGTAGTTATTTATTTAGCACTTTAGTGCTAAGCAAATAGCTAACTTAATAATTCTATTAATTGAGTTGAAAGATGTTGATATATGTTATAATAAAATAATTTGTATGATATACATAAAAATGTCTCCAATTGGAAAGTATTAATGTTAACTTACTGTCTATATATCCTTTTATGTTTAAATGACTAACTGAAATGTTTGCATTGAAACACTCAACTGGAAACAAGTTGGATGTTAGTAATTGAATAAGTTGTTTCTAACATTTCCTGATATTTTTGTTTTAGATGAAACAAGATGCAGTACAAAGAAGATAAAGGAAAGCAATGATTTTAAAAACTTTATGAAGTCTCCATTCACTCTCAAGAAGTATCAAACAAGATACTCTGGTTCAGAAACAAGATGTACTGGTTCATTATCAACACCAGTAACCCCACATTTACAGAACCATCCGCGGACACCTTCATCCACTCATTCATGTGCCAGCATACACACCACCTCCTCAACTTCAAGCAGGGCTCGGAAAAGCTTAGCCAGTCTAATTGCAGATACGGAAAGTTGCAGCAGTTCCCTAAAGGACTTGAATTTTGATACTGATTCTGGTACGGATTCGAAAGAAAATACTCCATCTAAGTCCGTTAGACGTTCAGGCCGTAAACACAAAATGACCCCTAAACTACAAAGTTTCAAAGGCATCCTGATGGAACAGAAGAAAAATGTGTCCCCAATAATGAATGCTGTGGTTTGTCTCACGAAAATGGACATGAGTATTTATATATCTCCCACACAGATGCTTAAAACTCCCCATAATTCCTCAGACAAGGCATCGCCACCCAAACTGAGTCACAATCGTCGTTCAGTTGTTAAAATACTGGATAGTCCAGACTCTATTTGTGAAAGTGAGAAAAGCCATAAACGTTTACATTACGATAATATGGCAGAAGTCGGTCCCATATCGAAACACCCGAGATTAGACAATCCGGCACCCAAAGCACGTTTGTCCCTCTTCAACTCCGATAGACTTAAAGAAATACTCTCTACCAAATCATTCTATGGCAAATCCAACCCAGAAATGAACACTAGCATATCAACAAAGATATCCAATGCTATAGAAGCCACTAATGTAAACAGAAGACATTCATTTGTTCATTCTCATTCGTATCGACGCAAAAGGAAACCCGGTCAGATTAATTTAGGGGTCAAACACAAGATTCGGAAGCCAAAAGTACACAAGAATAAAATACTTAATTTAAAAGGATTTAACAATTCAGCTCCATGTGTTTTAAATCAAAGCGTTACCTCAAATAAATCTTTTAATAAAGATATATCCATTTTAAGCCAATCCTCAACTGACGGTAAGAACATTAAACAAAACATTCTAAATAATAGATGTGATGAAGTAGTATTGTAATATGTAGAACTTTCTAACATCAAATAGTAAAGTTAAAGAACGTGGTAATACTCCATGCAGACAGTTATATTACAAAAAACCACAATAGTTCATAAATGTGTTCGAAATAGTCCACAAACATGTTTAGCCATGTTAAACTTATTAAAATTTTTAATGAATATAGAAAGAAAAATAATTGATAGATTTTGACCCTGCAATTTCTGGGAAACCGTCCTGGTCTTCTGCTGATTGAGCCTTCAACAATATGATTACAAGGTTACAGTGGATGTCGTATATTTGAGTTCTGTTCGTAAATATACATTTTTTATTCTATGAAAGTTGGAAATAAAACATCAAAAATCGTATTTAAATAAACAGTATAATGTTTTAGACTTTTAATAAAAATGTTTATTTCAGATAAAGCGGATCCATTTAACAAAGAGAAACAAACTATAGAAGCCCTACTCAGCCAGTGGACGGAAGAAGACATTCCCGAATCAGAATTAACCTACACCAAACCACGGGAGCTGCCGTGTTTCAGCAGCACAGTAATAGAAGCCACGGATCAGTTACTTCAGCCCATGACTGCAGTTCCCGTGGCCACGGATGGCTTAAAACTACATGATTCCGAGGCCGTCATAGTCGAATTAGGAACTCCATCAAAAAGTTCAAATGCCACAAATCGGCCACAAAACGAGCGAGATGTTGTCATGGAAGAAGGCCACTCGGCAAGTCACGGCGAAGTCCCCGAGAGCGGACGGTTTCTTCCAGTAGAGGGAGGATATATTTTTGTCGAAGGCGATGTGGGGAACGGTATGTGAAACGATCAGGATTCATTCTGAAAAATATGAATTTACATATATTAGAAAAGTATATCATTGGAAAAATATGTTTATCTGTCTAGTAGTAAAGTAAACATGGTTTTTACTCAAACTGTTATCGGGCCACTAGCGCTAGGGGTTTGGTGCATAGACTATATTATCTCTGGGAAATCACATTAATGTGATGCTTAATTCGATTTAAACATTAAATATAAATGATAAAATAAGGTGCCATAGAAAAACATTTCCATTACAGAACAGAGAGAAATCCCAGATCTGGATGAGATAGAGCGAGAACTTCAAATGCTGGATGAACAGATACTAAAGATGGCGGAGAACAACAACATGGACCCGCGGGCCGTGCTGGCTTGCACCGACACTGGGCCTGGCAGCGTGAACCCAGGGGCAGTGCTGGCCTGCACCGACACTCCGCCTGGCAGCGTGAACCCAGGGGCAGTGCCGGCCTGCACCGACACTGCGCCTGGGACACCACACTCACCGAACGAACATGGAGCACTGGGAGGTATCGATCTACCAATAGTACTTTACATCAACACTACGGAATTTGACCTCCGGTTGATTTTGTGTTCAACTTTAGTAATCCTTTTATATATCTCGATATTAGATTTGAATAAAGATCTCCTTACAGACTCCTCGGGAGCGGGGAGCGAGGCACGCACGAGACTGTTCCCCATATTCAGCAACCCCGACCCCGGTCTGAACGGTGTCGCCTCCAGAGGTACGAGTAAGGGCAGAGAACAATATCACTTCCTATATGAACTTAGATAGTTTTTGTCATACTCGCTCCAATATGCGACCTGTCCGTCCGCCCAGCGTCACTCCAAGCTTTGTGTCTCAGGTTATGAATAAGTACGATGAACCCCTTTGATGAAGCCTTTTGTGTCTGAATAATAATAAAAATATCTCGAGGAAATCAATACTGCTGGGTGCTAACCCCATCTAACACCGTGTCGCGTATTGTAAAAGATGAGTCGCAGCCGCAAGAGAGCCTACAACAAAGCAATATTTACCGACGAGCTAAAAAAACCTATTGAGCAATATTCTAACTAGCAAAATGACGAACTCATGTTCGAAGCTAAACGGAAGTCACAAGAGAGCGACCGAGTTAGAGACATCATCCTACTAGAGTTGCGGCTTGATGGGTGATATGTTATGTTAGCTATTAACAAGTCTCTGAGCCATATTTTTGTGAAAAAGGCCTCAAAACATCGGGATTCGTATATATATAATCCTTAAAAAAATCTTGATAAACAACACAAAAAAACGAAACAACAAAATTTTTGCTTCCTCTTTTACTTGCTACTCTGTATTTTGAAAGGAGTACCTCTAAAGTCAACGCCCGGCCGCCACTATCTACGCTCAGAGTTTATGCCAGTTCAGGGGCAACAAATAAACTTTGTATGGGAAAACTTGAAATTTTAAAACTATTCATTTTTAAATTATGTATATATTTATCTATCTATAATGATTTATTTATTTATGTACCAAAAAAATACAATACAGAAATTTTTACATTGAAAAAAAGTGTACAATGACTTAACTTATCTCTAAGAGATCTTATTAACATGCAAGTGGTCTAGTACGTTAACAACATAACAAAAAATAAACACAGAAAAAACAAATAATTTCTGTGGTTTTTCAACTTTACAGTACACTTAGAATATTATATATACACGCAACAATATATATATACATATATCTACACATATACTGTCAAACATATACACATATTCAAAGAATTATACATGCATATACACACAAACATACGCATAACATTAAATATTATATAAAATCATATATACATACATCCGATACATACATCCATATACATACATAATTATGCACTCACATAATTTATGATAAAAAGGAAAGATAGTGCATTTTCAGTGTTAGCTTGAAAGAGCTAAGACATTTAATTCCATAAAATACTACTCTCGGAAGGGAATTATGTTATTCATTCCCCATTAAGCCTTCCAATAGAATTGTTTGTTATCGTTCGTAAATTGCGAACGGAACCCTCGTAATTTTATATTTAACTAGCTTTTGCCCGCGACTTCGTTCGCGTGGACTTCAGGTTCGTCCCGTCTAGTCTAGTAATAAGTAAGAAATACGGTAACTAAGCACTGCAGAGCCCTAATCATAGGCCTATAGGTAGCTACTGCAGTATGCTCCTATAAACTACATTTAACGATCTTTTTCCTTCAGCATAAACATGCAGATTCTTCGCTTTGGAAACACGTGATCTTTATTAAATGCACAATGTATTTAAGATACTTAATTGGATAAGGATTAATACTGTATTGCTTAAAATCGCTTCGTAAATAAGCCATTATTTCTCGTACAAAGTAAAGGATAAAAAATGGTTATTGTGGGTTATTCCTAAGAGATAAACATATACCATCACGGACTTTTTTGTAGACCTTTTTAAGTTGTACAATACTGTAGTAAATTGTTTTGATCTATCTTGTAGGATTCAGTCAGTGTTTTTTTTACGACCTCACATTAAAAACCTCAAAAATTGTAGCCTATGTGTTATTCTGATGTATAAGCTATAGCCTAAGTGTTATTCTGATGTATAAGCTATATTGTGGTAAAGTTTCATTCAAATCCATTCAGTAGTTTTTACGTGAAAGAGTAACAAACATCCATACTTACAAACTTTCGCCTTTATAATAGTAGTAGGATAAGTATTGCATCAAAATAGATCCTCCTGACACTTCCATTTGAACATCACTTACACAAATCATGCCTGGTAGTGTGATTCAAAATGGAAGATACACAGGGCTAGTTGTACATATGTTATGTGTCCATTAATTATAATTAACCCTGTATAAGTTAATAGTCCCGATATTAATCCGTTGGATAAATTTTCGTCGTCTAGTTTTAAAGTGTTTGTATTTTATGGGTCGACTTGCTATTGGAATAAATTAATATCGGTATTCTTATTAATACATATACATAAATTATTATTTTCTGATCCATTCATAATGTTTCTAGAAGAAAATAAATATTTATTAAACAAAAATTATTAATTGCTTAGATTTCATTATCCATGAAAATCTTGCAGTTCCAGGTGAGAAAAGTATGAAATCTTTGCTAAAGAACGTCAACAATCAATATGTGATCGATGCGGGACAGAAGAGGTTCGGAGCCACCCAGTGTCGCGAGTGTGGGGTCATCTACCAGGTACCCAGCAGTGCAGGCCTAGTACTGGCAGTAACGACACTGAACCACACGTGACGCCATGTAACAACATGTAGCAACTGACAATTTAAGGAGAATTTCAGCCTCACTGTCTCTTCTGTTTTAAAAAAATAATGCGTAAATGATAATGATGTAGGCTAGGAAAAATCTGTTTTTAAAGGTGTTGTTGAGTAGTTATTGAAAGTGTTTTTTTAAAGTTGAAAGTGCACCGGTGGTGGTGAGGTAGTAGCTAATATGGTTCGTTGGTTGCAGATTGGCGATCCTCGAGATGAGCACGATCATTTAGTTCACCACAATGCGACTGACGTACTTAAATTTAATGTAAGATACAATTTTGCAATATTTATAACACTTGTAGTTTTTAAACATTTTGATAATATAGAAAATTTGCACAAACGAGTTATTCTTATACGCTTTATTGTTTGTTTCCAAGTGAACAGCTTTATTGTTTCTTTCGTTAGATTTTTTATCTTATATCTACTAATGAAAAGTGCAAAAAATTTAAGGGTTGGAAAGAAGAATGCGTAGTAGATAGGACAGAGACTGGGCGTTGTCTAAAAGTGCGAGGCGGCGAGTCCGGTTGGAAACGAGTAGAGACAGTACTGGCGCGAGTCGTGCACCCGCAGCTGGGCTACTCGGCCGAGCTGCCTGGAGAGACACGAGCCTACACCGTGAGTATCGAGTAGAGACAGTACTGGCGCGAGTCGTGCACCCGCAGCTGGGCTACTCGGCCGAGCTGCCTGGAGAGACACGAGCCTACACCGTGAGTATCGAGTAGAGACAGTACTGGCGCGAGTCGTGCACCCGCAGCTGGGCTACTCGGCCGAGCTGCCTGGAGAGACACGAGCCTACACCGTGAGTATCGAGTAGAGACAGTACTGGCGCGAGTCGTGCACCCGCAGCTGGGCTACTCGGCCGAGCTGCCTGGAGAGACACGAGCCTACACCGTGAGTATCGAGTAGAGACAGTACTGGCGCGAGTCGTGCACCCGCAGCTGGGCTACTCGGCCGAGCTGCCTGGAGAGACACGAGCCTACACCGTGAGTATCGAGTAGAGACAGTACTGGCGCGAGTCGTGCACCCGCAGCTGGGCTACTCGGCCGAGCTGCCTGGAGAGACACGAGCCTACACCGTGAGTATCGAGTAGAGACAGTACTGGCGCGAGTCGTGCACCCGCAGCTGGGCTACTCGGCCGAGCTGCCTGGAGAGACACGAGCCTACACCGTGAGTATCGAGTAGAGACAGTACTGGCGCGAGTCGTGCACCCGCAGCTGGGCTACTCGGCCGAGCTGCCTGGAGAGACACGAGCCTACACCGTGAGTATCGAGTAGAGACAGTACTGGCGCGAGTCGTGCACCCGCAGCTGGGCTACTCGGCCGAGCTGCCTGGAGAGACACGAGCCTACACCGTGAGTATCGAGTAGAGACAGTACTGGCGCGAGTCGTGCACCCGCAGCTGGGCTACTCGGCCGAGCTGCCTGGAGAGACACGAGCCTACACCGTGAGTATCGAGTAGAGACAAAACGTGCGCTAGTCACGCCTCCCTCTGTTTTTCAAGTGACCTGCTGTTCTGCTCTCCTTAGGCTTCTAAAGTGACATCGCATTCGAAATGTTCATAATTAAGTAAATGAATGTCAAAAGTGTTCTTTACGCTCATTAATAAATCCCTATACTCATGTCATAAACAATAAATAATAATCGGTAATCTTTTCCAGGCATACTTGTACATAGAGAAGAAGCAGATAGTGGGATGTTTGATTATGGAGCCAAAGTCCAGAGCCAGGCGGCTCCTCCCGGGCGACCCCGACTGCTGCAGCGAGGAGCAGTATCCCGTCAAGTTAGTGATCTATATACTTATTGTAGTACTAGTATTGCCCGGCGGCCTCTCCCGCGCTGTATTGGTAAATAACAGCCTGTTTATGGCGCACGAAAGGTTTCTATACTATCTTATGTTCTATTCTTTGTGCTCTTTTCTGTACGGTTTAGTAATTTGGGTGTAGAAGCGTAAAAAACAAACAGAATCACATTATCCCTTGGAATATCAGTAAGGATTACTTTAAAATACATAAGCATTGGAAAACAATATAAAATGATTACAACCAAATGCAAAAATCTTAGGCGTGTAAGCGTAGTCACTATATATACGCTTCCTTGCACTACCACGTGACGCCGCACCGTGTACTATTATAACTATTATAACACCACACCCAGATGCGGCGTGTCCCGCGTGTGGACGCACCGCTCCCGGCGGCGGAGGGGCGTGGCGGCTCGCCTGCTGGAGTGCGCGCGCGCGTCGCTGCTGTACGGCGGCGCCGTGCTGCGCTCCGAGCTGGCCTTCAGCTCGCCCACCGACGACGGCAAGGCGCTGGCGGCGCGCTACTGCGGCACCGCGAGCTTCTACGTGTATCTCGACTAGATCTACGAGTCGTCGAGAGCCGCGCTTCTAATTATGAAATGTCAACTGTTTACTTTTTAATTTGTGCTTGCGAGTACTTCGCTACGGTCCCGGTTTTATTGTTATTTTATTGTATAAAGTGAAAGTTACTTACGATGCCGATTGAATCGGAAAAGTTTTAAGCTTCCGCCGGAACGCTCCGGTTTTAATATTTTGGGACCGAATTTATTATAAGTTTACATTGTGCATGTGAAATATTGTCGATTTTATACTATTATATTTAAGCTAGTGGTACGTTTGAAGTAGTGGTGTTCTTAAATAATGTGCCAAATTATAACAAATATGTGCCTCAATATTGTGTTAGAGACGCCGAGGTAGGTAGGTAGGTAGGTAGGTAGGTAGGTAGGTAGGTAGGTAGGTAGGTAGGTAGGTAGGTAGGTAGGTAGGTAGGTAGGTAGGTAGGTAGGTAGGTAGGTAGGTAGGACCGCTCGGCGCGTAGTCGTTAGTTATTTCTTTTTATTTCCTGACTCACTAATTTTATCGCCGCTGCAGTTTTTGTAATTTCATTAATAATATTATTATTAATATAATACTTATTAAAATAAGGATTACCACACAAGTATGGTAGAAAAATGGATTGCAGACGATCTGTTACTTTTTACAGAAATTGCGACTTCTCAAGTCAGTACCATAATATTGATATTAATAATGATAATATTGGTTTTTATAAAGCCTTATCAAATGTGATCGAAGGTCTTAAAGTCCCTCATAGCTCTCTACACTGCGGGTCGTCGTTCGACTGACTGTTAACTATTAAATCAATGTTTTCTAAGTAACTAACTTGTGTTGACGATTACTTTTAAAATGTCTGCAATTGACAATTCTGCCGAGACATTTTTGTCGAGTCATTTTACACTCGAACCTTAGTTAAAGTTATTAACCTCCAGTTATTATAAGTTAATAATTTGTTGCCATATATGTAGATATATGGCAACAAATTATTAACTTATAATAACTCGTACTCAAATAAAAAAATACTTCTTATTGTATAAAACTAATTTTTTATAATTTATTTATTATGTTGATATTATTTTTCAACCGAGTTGGACGTTTGTCGTTTTTACATCTGTCCAAAGACGTTTCGTACCTACACAAGGCCATAGACTTGTAAATAGTATATTTATTTGTAATTCGTAGTTTTTAATTGCACGATAAGATTTTGTATGAATGTTTACATTTCACAAGTTATATTGACATTATTTAAATTTTAATGTAATTTTTGTGACAATGCACCGTGTCATTTTGGTTTTAATAAAAGTTTTTTTTTTATTTTGTATACTTTCATTAGGTAAGCTTTTATCCGACGAAGCATGAATAAATAAAACGCCACAATTTTTAAAACAACATTTATTTTTACATACATTAAGTCGGATTCAAAATGCCTGAAACATACTGATCTTTGTGTACACGTCAGTTAAAGATTATTAATTTCATGGACAGTAAATAATATATATTCTTTGCGATTTTCTGAAAACAATTAAATTATAAGCGTTCGTTATTTATAACCACCTCGCAGTAAACACTACTATACACGTAAATATTAAAAATTTAATTTTTAATCTTTAGGAATTTCATTAATTAGGTATATTTTTAAAATTAAATTTGTTAAAAATATAGATTTTCAGTATATATTTAAACGTAGGTATTAAGAGTAAATACACCACAATCCGCAGTCCGCCGGCAACCGATACAATGTTAAGTGCTGATCTCAAATACCGTTAAAACAAAGTGTGTCGAGCTAAGCTACATTTTTTTTTACAAAACAAAACTACCCAGAAATTGAGAGGAAAACCACGTTCGTGCTACAATGAAAAATTCTATGAGCACTAGTTTAAATGCCATCATATAATATCTAGAGCGAGAGACTCCGGCTCACGACGAGTAAAACATTACCAAAAATATTTGCGCCGACATCTGCACCTTGACACTTGGAACTAAAGTCACAACACCGTCCTCACATACATATTGTGCGCAAGTACATTCACTTATCTACTATGAAAGTTATATTAAAAAAGGAGGAATTGTTCAATACTATTTGGTTATTGGCAACGGACGATACATCACCTACTCGCTCCGGGAGCCGACCACGCCAACTAAATACTTCACGCCTAGCTAAAAGTTCCGCGCAGACTATTTTAATCAACGAACATCGAAACCGAGAGAATTTTAATTAACATCTCAGTACCTTCCAAATTGTTTTGACATCGACACTGGCAGTATTTCATCTACGTATCGAAAAACATAGAAAATATTCTAAACTACTTTATACATACATGACTCACTTGTTATTGCGCTTCTTAATTGTAGGAGGGATCGCACCTACGAGTCCATCTTCGGACGCTGAGAGGCTGTTAGTTTGTAGTGAATATAAGACTATCTATACGCGGGTGAGATTCGCGAGTTGTCGAAGTGATAGCGTCGTTTTCTCTTACTAAAATGCTAACAGTATGTTCCTTTTTTTAATCTACCCTCACATTTTTAACTCTCCAAATTCTAAAAATCAAAGCCGTGTAAGAGCTATATGATAGCTTACTACTGCTTACTCTATTTGGTAAGTTAAAAATAAAGGTAGAACAGATTTTAATCCGACTATCAGTGCACGGTAGATCTGCAAGGTAAATAAACTCAACTTTAGCAGTCTACTTGATAGTTTTTTCCGTAACTTTTGTATTCATCTGAATACCGCAATATTCTAACTTAATTAAATAGCTACCAAATATTTTAAGTTACATATACAATAAGTATGTAAGACGCCATGTTTATTAATTCACAATGATATTTAAAACGACGCGAGGTCGCTCTTATTGCACATCAAAAACAAAATACAATTTCCTTATCAATTGTTTTAAAACATACCACAGACTAAAACACGAGTTCTTAAGAACATTGTGATATTTATTTAATAAATTTTGTCACTAATCAAATTAAAACGCCGAAAGAATGAATATGTAATTAATAATATAGCGAGCGACACATACCTCAATATAATAAACATGTAACATTTCTCTACTTACATTCAAGTTTAACACAAAAAAAGTAATATTAAAAAATATACATCTAATTGTTATCATGACAAAGCAAAACAGCGTTGTTACTTTACAAGATACTAGAAAGGATCGCCTTGCATCGCTTTACATCGCTTTACATCGCCTTACATCGCCTAAGAAACATCACTTCAAATGGTAACATGGTGTTTCCGCTAGCAACACTTATGGCACACAATCTTCAACCTTATCACTGTTACATTAAGGACCATAATTACATTTCCGATGATCTAAGCCGTGTTAAGAAATGCTATAACATAATCATTATTAAATCTAACGAATCTTATTATTAAATGAAATAACGAAAACAGATCTGTATAATATTTTTCTAACGACACGTATGTAAGTACATAAACCAATTATATAAATAATAATAATGATGTTAAGGTGATGATGTTAGTTACATTTGTACTTAGGGCTAAGGTTTCCTTAAATAAATGGGAATAATAATAAAATTAATATAAATCAGCAAAAAATATGTTTCCTTCTAAATATCAAATACTCGACTATACAAATACTCGATATATTACCGTATTGGATGCGGCAATTTCTCTTTGGATATTAAAATTTAAAGAATTACTAAACATTAAATAAATGTACATATATTTTAAATGTAGCAAAGCTGTCGCTTTTTGTTATTCTTTAGTCAGTGTGCGTGAACTAAACGGCTAATAACGACTCAACATAAAACACTGTCATCATAAAACCAGATATTAATAAAATTACAAAATGGAAGACATACATTATAAAAATAAAACATATTTCTAAAAAATCCATAATAAAAACAATGAAAATATATCTGCGATCAAAAATATACAGAAAACAGTTCAAAATAATAATAAAAATTGCTCCATTAAAATAACAAAGGCTATACAAACTGTATATTTTACTAGAAATAAAATTTAACAGGTGAAAACAATATAAAAATGGCCTACGAGTCGACCAGAATCTTAAAAAAATTGTGCTAATAAAGTAAAGTTATTGCATTTATTCCGGGCACTGACTGCGTGGTTAGATTTTTCATTCCCGTTTATGAAAAAAGCCAGAAAGTGCTTCAAATATATTAGCCTCCAGTTAGACACACCAAATGATCCTTAATATAAAATGGTATTCGCATTCGTCAGCCGCTTTATTGACGGCATTCAGCGCTCTATTTGCTGATGTGCAAAATGAAAGAGAACAGAATTCGAAGTCATTGTAATAGATATTTAGGATCATTCGAGCTCGGAGCCCCATTGTGGTTAGTTGGTGAAGGAAATGGCCGCGCTGCTGAACGGTCGGAAACACCATTCGAAATTAAATCACAGTGACACTGACGCGTTCACACTGGCGACTTTTTAAACGCGATTTACCACGCGACTGTCGCACGCGTGCCGGGCGCTTACACGACATCGTCGTGTTGTATGCTGCCGATGTTATTACTATAAGTAGCTACACGGAGCGCGACCTAATTAGTTAATTACGTATCGTTCAATCGCCGACATGCTGAGTTAATTACTATTTTATACAAATATAAATCTGTGCCACCATTTTGTACAGCAAAGATGTAAAAGAATATACTTAGGTAACTACAAAAGTGTTGATATTGCAAAATAATTAACTATTAATAAATACTTGGAATCGTCTCAATTTTCTATCCTTTGAAAGGTTTGATATAAGAATGTCTTTTAACTAACTCTGACAAATCTCAGTGAGACTAGTGTCGACAGCTGGTGTCGCGTGGTGATAGATCAATGTATCGCAGTTGTCGTTGGTGTCGCCGACTGTCGAGCCAGTGTCGGCGCTAGCTTCGATGTTAGTCTCTTCTGTAAACGAAATAAATAATTCAATTGACTATTAAGGCACTGTGTACAAGTGAAATGCATGTTTGTGTGAGTGTGTAGTTTTTTGTAAGAGGTGTTTGTGTGTTTTTGTGTGAGCGTGCGTGCGTTGTGTGTGTGGGAATTAGGACGATCACAACCGGAGCATCCAATATAATACAAATTCTTGACTTAATATTTAATACTGTATCTACAAACCTCAAAGGAAAGTGAGTCAATTCTTGAGACCTATCAAAAGTAATATTCCTTTACAATGTGCTGGAGTATAAAAACTTGACGATTGTGGCTTGTCATACATAGGTCAAACAAAGAGGAGTAAAAGAGTTAAGGATCATATATCGGATATCAAGCATAGGCGTACATCGAAGTCTGCAGTGTGTGAACATACCATAGACAAGCCCAATCATTATATAAGATTTGATAAACCTAAAATCCTCGCTAAAGAACAACGTTACATTCCAAGAATGGTTCGTGAGGCTATTTAAATTAAAAAACATTCTCATTTTAATAGAGAAGATGGATGGGGATTATCTAACACCTGGGACCCACTTTTGAAAAATATAAAATCCAATGCCTGTGACCGCACTGTAAGACCTCAAGATACTGTTAGTGCGTTTTGTGTGAATCCTGAACTGTACGCCCGGAAGCTTAGAAACCGTTGGAGGTAGATGACTAATTAACTGACTTACTGACAGACACCTCCATCGATTGCTGCAAAGCATTCGAAACGTCGGGTTAGATTGAAAATATAATTAAATACACGCGAGATAAATGCGTTAAAATAGTTTTATTTCAAGTATAACTAATTTACAAAGCTACGAGTTACTTGCTCAAAGTTGGAGACAAGACTGAATTAAATAAATGAAATTGTAATTAAAATAATTTCAGGAAAATAAATTTGACAAACAAAGATTTAGGATATCTTAGGGTTCGGCTCTTGGATGAATAGTGCTCGATATATTGCGCCATTGCCTAATCAGAGTTTCCACGATGCATAAATTAATTGTCTTTTTAGCAATCCCATGATCTATGAGAATATAACATTTGTCTGTGTGTGTGTGTGTGAGCGGTGCGATAAGGGCAGATACACACCGGGTGCGTTAGAGCAGCTCGTACTGACGCAGGTGCATGCGCCGTATGATGTCTGTGTGTGTGTGTGTGTGTGTGTGTGTGTGTGTGTGTGTGTGTGAGCGGTGCGATAAGGGCAGATACACACCGGGTGCGTTAGAGCAGCTCGTACTGACGCAGGTGCATGCGCCGTATGATGTCTGTGTGTGTGTGTGTGTGTGTGTGTGTGTGTGTGAGCGGTGCGATAAGGGCAGATACACACCGGGTGCGTTAGAGCAGCTCGTACTGACGCAGGTGCATGCGCCGTATGATGTCTGTGTGTGTGTGTGTGAGCGGTGCGATAAGGGCAGATACACACCGGGTGCGTTAGAGCAGCTCGTACTGACGCAGGTGCATGCGCCGTATGTCTGTGTGTGTGTGTGTGTGTGTGTGTGAGCGGTGCGATAAGGGCAGATACACACCGGGTGCGTTAGAGCAGCTCGTACTGACGCAGGTGCATGCGCCGTATGATGTCTGTGTGTGTGTGTGTGTGTGTGTGTGTGAGCGGTGCGATAAGGGCAGATACACACCGGGTGCGTTAGAGCAGCTCGTACTGACGCAGGTGCATGCGCCGTATGATGTCTGTGTGTGTGTGTGTGTGTGTGTGTGTGTGAGCGGTGCGGTAAGGGCAGATACACACCGGGTGCGTTAGAGCAGCTCGTACTGGCGCAGGTGCATGCGCTGTATGATGTCGCGGCAGTCGTTGAAGACGCGCTTGATGTTCTCAGTGTCGACGGCGCACGTGAAGTGCGGGTAGCAGTAGTGCTTGCCGTCGCCGCTGGCCGTGCTGATGCGCTACAGACCAGAACATACGAACCTCAATCATTTAAATATATATCATCCTCGAGTTCCGAATACTACTATTTAGACTATTATTACCATTTCATTCGAGTGATAATTATTAAACATCATCAAACAGTTCATAAAAAGGAAAAATAACAGAATAGCACTTTTATGTAATAACTGATTTAATATAGCGCGGAGGACACAACGATGCAAATATAGAACGATTCTCACGAGGAACTCGTCTCGTATGAAGTACTTGGCGCGCGCCACCTCCGGGTGGTCCCTGGCGTCGGGGCTGGCGTCGGGCGGCGTCTGGTAGCGAGAGAACTCGGAGAAGTATTCCTCCAGGCGGGACTTCCCCGCCAGCACCTTCTCGGCGAGTAGGTCCTGCTTGTTCAGGAACAGGATCACAGATATCGTGCGGAGCCATCTGTCGACAATCATTTGTTATAGGCGGTATGAGCGTCTCTCCACTCCACTCCACTCCACTGACTGATACCGTAGTGTTGTCGTTGTTGATTGTTTAGGGAATGATGCATCGTGGGTATGAAACACCGCCGAAGGAAGATCATTCCACATTGTGGTGGTTCGTGAAAGACAGTTTCTTGAGAACCGCAGTGTTTCGGGACAAGTGAAATTAATTAGCTAGTTGTATCACTTCTCGTGATAAATGCGATAGATGACGCAAAGAGGCACGATAATCCACCGCAACGCTAAAATCTCTATAAAAAAAAAGGTCGTGCGTGCTGCGGTGGTGTCGCAAGTGTGTCACGGGTGTGTAACGGGTGTGTCGCAAGTGTGTCACGGGTGTGTCGCAGCGGTATCGCCTCACCTGTTGTTCCATATGCTCTTGAACAGGTCCAAGGACTCTCTGAGTCTGTTCTGAGTGGGATCCTCTCTCAGCACCATATTGTAGGAGGAGCAAGCCGTGACGAAGATGATGGCGGTGACGTCGTTGAAGCACTGGATCCACTTCCGACGCTCGTCCCTCTGGCCGCCCACGTCGAACATGCTGCGGGCGGGATGCACATGGAGATATTACATTTATCATCTGGAACCTTTATTGGTTCGGTCTAGAAACATTATAAACGTCGCCGAATCCGCACACGGAGCGATACAGTAGTTTTGTTTCTTTGTTAAATTAAATAAATTTATATTCGATTAAGCAATATTTAGCTTTTCTAGTTTTTTTCTATCTTTTGCGGCTGTGAGAGGAGGTTATCCGATACGAGCTGCTATTAATAAGCGTAGAGGCAGATTATAAAAGAAAATTAATGATAATTAAAGTTGTGATAATTCGTCTGTGTGTCTGTCGTTCCGTCGACACATTTATATATTGTATTTACGACAATCGGGCAAAAATAAAATACACATATATTTTCAAAAAAAAAAAAAAAAACGACCTAACCGGACGGGACTCGAAGCCGCGGCCTTCGGGATACCGTCCAAGTATTATAATACGAAATGAGATTATATGTCGGAATTCATTTGACAGAAAATTGCCGGTAGTAATTGACATCCGATCTTGACATAATATTTTTCTTAGAATAGAAGCGGAGCGGGGCTCGTTTCGATCTCGGATTACAGATCGATCGTTAATTCGATCGTTGATATGCGCGTCGTGAACTAACGGATGCAACGCAACGAGTACGAGCGGGCAATACTAACTGGAAATTGACTTTGTCGACGACAAACTGCGTCTCGAATATCCCGGAGGTGAGCACCCTGCACCGCAGGATGTCCTGCTCCGACGGGGTGTAGTCCGGCCGCTTGATGATGTGGACCTGGTCCAGGAAGCTGCAACACGGGCACGATATATAACTGTAGGTCCGGTCCGGTCCGGGAGCGCTCTCGGCCCGATACGTACTACTTGGCGCAGTCGATGAGCTGGTACTCGTTGCTGCGGTCGAAGGCGCGCCTGACGCCGGCGTCGCTCCAGAGGTGCTCCGTGCTGCAGTAGAACTCCGGCGGGTAGTCGAAGTCGGGCTGCGACGCCACGTCCTGGATGTAGTCGACCCGCGCCTTGTTCTCCGCCTTTTCCAGCGGTATCGGAGGGGTCAGGGTGCTCATGGCGCCCGTTATCGTCTGCGATGAGAGAGGTCGCGCGGTTTAGTGTGCGAGGGAGACCGAGGCTGGAGATCTCTCTCTCTCGACGGTCTCACGAAATGAAAATGGACTCACCAGGATGGCGTCGCGGATGTTCTTCTTGATGTCCTCGATCTTCTCCCGTCTCTCCTTATCCGAGAATCCATTGACGTGGAGGATGCGCATCTGCTTCACGATAGTGGACTTCCCGGATTCGCCCGCGCCCAGCAGCAACAAGCGGTGCGTGGCGCGGTACAGCTGCAATGCATCGAGCGACGTTTCAGAGCGAACCGAGCGTCGGTATCCAACGGTAAGGATGTTCTCGAATGAAATTTAATTATTACGAGATAGAATAGGTCGATATATGTACCTCGGAGCGGAGGCCGGCGGGCTCCTAGCTGGGACCTTCCCGATCTCATATTAATTAAATTTCAATGCAATGTTCGATTTCTGTTCTCTTCGGCGTCGTTAATGTACTTAGTTCGGACGCTCCGCTTAACCTGTTTTCATTTACAGACGCAATTCTGAAGGAACTTTCGGAATTGCGAATGCTATGCTATCGAGAACTGTTTTATTTTTATATATATATCATAGATTTAAACTAAACTTTAAATAAAGACTTTTTAAATTCAACCGCCACTACTGTACGTAGCCCACCTGCTTATCTTTCTGAAGCTGGCGAGTGATGGCGTCGCTGCGGCGTTTCTGAGATTTGGCGTCATCCTCACCGCTCTTGGCGCCCGGTGAGCCGAAGCACCCCATGGCAGACCACGCTGCCCACCTACGCCACGTTAAACCGTACATCAAAAATATAGTCCGTTAGTCGAGTGACTGCCGACCCTGACTGCTGACTCCAGCTAGTCGACGAATACTTAAAGTCTGTTTTGTGTGCTTCTGATACAAAAAATATTTTAAAATGAGGAACTTTAAATGTTTATACCAATATGGTTAATCAAACTTAAATAATTATACGCCATCTTTTATATTTTCATAAATTTAATATAAATACAATGTTTGATTTGCTTTTCTTTATCCTTCTGCACGATCGTTACGGTCATCACATCATTAAATAATAGCAATTACAATTAAATAATACACCTACTTCTTATATTTATTCCGCTATTCTGACCCAAAATATAGTGAGGCCCGTATCTGAAGGTTTTAAATATATAAAAAGATTATTTTTTTAATAAGTTGATTGATCTGAAATCTATTTACTGAGACTCCTGTTTTAAGATTTTTCTTTTGTTGCTGTTTTCAGCTTAGTTATGATAGAGGTGACCTATGTTTATCTGTAACATATAATAGCTAGCTAACATATAATAATATAATAACATGTAATATAACATAGCTAGCGGTGTTTTTGTCAATCTCTAGGTTTTGTATGACAAAGAAAGTTAATATTTCAAATAATATTAACAGCAAATCAACACTTTACTAAACAAAAATGTTATACATATATTTAATTAACAGAACAATAATTTAAAGCCTATAATCACTTTTTTTTTCAGATGGACTTTGTTTAAACATAATAATATCATAAGTAGTACAGAAAACTATTAGAGGTGGTCTGCGCGGGACGCTAACATGACCTAACATAACAGAAACAACGAAACCTTAAATATGTTGTACTATCTGTACCAATTATAATTATCAATTGTCTCAATATCTTTGAAAGTCATACATATTTCGATGATAGTCTTCTTAGCATTCCATAGATACATTGCGTGAGTGAGGGAGACAAAAGCATCCCTTTATACGCTACACGCTCTTCTCTCTGTCTAGCCAAACGAAAATTCGGTCTAAAAATGAGCTGATAATAAGTCTAGAGAGGAAGATATCTTTAAGTCCTTAATCCTTCTCAGGGAGCACTGACCTCTACAACCATTAGTCGTCAGAAACAGAAACACCAACAGCAATTCGGAGATTTTGTGTCTCGATTAAATGAAACGAAGTTAAACATCTCTTTTTGTTGCCTTCGTATTTCTTCGTCAGTATTGAACGGAATAATGTTTCTCAGTTCTCACGTTTCTATTAGTTTAGTGATTTTATCACATTCTCTCTTATATCTACGCTGAAAGGTCAAAAAGTTCGCGGAATGGTCGCGGAAGTTACCGTCCTGTAAATAACTGAATCGGGAAGAAGTCAGCCAGTATGGAGAAAATTGAACTCCGCGCCGTTATTAAGTTCCTTAACAAGCAAGGAAAATACGCTCAGATTATTTTACAAGAGCTGTTGGCGGTTTACGCGGACTCTGCCTCTGGTAAAACCATGGTTTGCAAGTGGCATGGTCTTTTCAAACAAGGAAGAGAGTCGATTGAAGACTCCCGCTCTGGACGGCCAATTGAAACCACTACTCCGGAATTCGTCGAAAAAGTAGAATAATTAGTTTTGAAAGATGGCCGGTTGAAGAAGAAGGAGCTTGCAGCAATGATTAGAGTATCCGAAACAAGTATTTTGAATATGCTACATCATCATCTTGGCATGACAAGGTCAGTGCAAGATGAGTTCCGATAATGCTCACACCACTTCAAAACGTGAGCGTGTCGAGTGTGGTCGTCAGTTTTTGGAACTCTGTGTAGAGACAAACGAAGAAGTTATGGCCTGAATCGATACTGGTGATGAAACCTGGGTTCGTCACTATGAACCTGAGCCGAAGCAGAAGTCGACGCAGTGGCATAAAAAAGGCACACCTCTCCAAAGAAGTTTAAAGTGACACAATCGGCTGGCAAGATCATCGGCGACTTTCTTTTGGAATACAGAAGGCATTTTACTGATCGATTACAAATAACGTGATGCAACTATATAGAACGGGACAGTACTACTCTTCTTTACTGGAAAGATTGAAAAAACCATCCACACTACAGTACAGACTTGGCACCCAGTGATTATTATTTATTTCCGAAAATGAAGAAAGAGCTTCTTGGAAAAAAATATTGAGAACGATGAAGAAGTGAAGTCTGCAATTTCGGTCTATTTTGACACCAAAAGAGAAATATTTTTTTCCGATGGTATAAACCAGTTATTTGAGAGATCTGATAAATGCATCAGGGTTTAAGGAAGAACATATTAAAAAGGAAAAATAGTTTGGTGTTGCGTTTCAACCTCCTACCCTCTCATTCCACAAAATTTTTGACTTCCCCTCATAATGTAAAATTTTCATATAAAGTTTATTAAGTTGTTATTTAATTGTTATTGTGTTTTGTCAATCTTTGATACGTGGACAATTAAATGGGAAGTAACAGTTATCTTCACGAGGGTAGATACTGTGACTTAAATACGATTGTTTTTAACCCCCGACTCAAAAATAGGGGTATTATAAGTTTGACTTGTCGATCTGTGTATTTGTGTATATGTGTTTCTGTCTGTGGCATTGTAGCAGCTAAGGGCATGGACGGATTTGATTGCGGTTTTTTTTTAATCGAAAGCCTGGTTTTTTCGAGATGGTTTTAGCTATGTTTGATCGAAATAGAAACAATCCTCTCCAAGATATTGAGGTTTTATTGGCGAGGATAAAAGGTTCTTATGCAATATTGATAGAAATACTTAAACAAGTGAAAATTTGTTTATCCGTAGGTTCATTTAGTAAAACAATGACACCAGTAACATGATATCGAATCGTATAATCTAAGACCTCAATGATTAAGTTCGTAAAATAGACACCATCGTTAACGTACGTACAACGGTTCCCCGACGCAACGACTTCTCACTTGAATAAGTACATAATAATATTATTTTTATTATTTTAAGAGGTCTTTTTTTATCGTTTTTTTTTATTATTTTTATTTGATTTTAATTGAAGTGGTTCACATCTATCTAACTATATTTAAGCTAACGATAGATTTATTTTTTATTTAATAGATCCATTGGCGAGTAATCTCGTAATTGGTATTATATTTAAGTATTTATGCAAAAAAATCTCTACCATTAATCTACCGCATCACTACCCATCTTTTAGAATTAAGCATTATATATGTGATCGTCTTTATCGGAAAAGGTGGTAGAGCGACGGGACGTTTACCAAGAGGTCGTGGATTCGAATACCCCTGTCCCTATCGGTTTATTTTTCATTCTATATTTACAAAACTTTAAATAAGCTTAACATGGCTGTATAGCCATGTAACATGTATATGTTATTTTCTATATTCTTCATATTACAAATGTTTAATAAAATAGTCATGAATAATTAGGTATTAAATTCAAATAAAATACCTTTTGTCTGTTTGTTTGTTCACCCATTTCCCAAAGACTACTGGGTGGCTTTTAATTGAAAACGATCATGTAATATATAGCTCAAAGTTTGATTCAAGTTATTATTACAGCGAAGAATAAAAAGAGTGTTTGTACTATAATTACGAACATTACGGGTGATATACACAATGGTACGTGTTCGGGTTGTCTGCAGCAGCTCCACAGCTGAAAATAAATAACTTAACTGAGAGGTCTCATTCAATCAGGTTAACGAATGTATAAAACATGTACTCAAAGTGTATATAATGTGTGATGACGTCATTCATTTATCACTTTATATTTGTAATAAGCACTATTATAAGATATTACGCAGTTTAATAATAAACATTTGAGGCTTAAAGGCCTTTCTAATAATACATCGGTTTCGTTTTAGTAAAATTAATATAATAGTAAAATTTTATTTAATAAAATTAAATTAAAAATTAAAAAAAACCCCGAAACAAAGAGACCTCTAAAAAGGGTAAAAATAATATTATTATGTACTTATTGAAGTCGTTGCGTCGGGGGACCGTTGTAAGTACGTTGACGATGGTGTTTAGTTTACGAAGTTAATCATTGAGGACTTAGACTATACGATTCGATATCGTTATTTCTCTTATCAAGCGGTTTTTAGAGGTCTTTTTTATCTTTCCGAGTTTATTTTTAAAGTGAAACTTTTATTACATCGTCTCAAACTTTTTCGTCTGTGTGTTGCATGTCGCGTGACGGTCGGCCGCGGAGTAGGGATAAAGTGAAAGGCGCTCGTCAGAGCAGCCGAGGCCAATATGGCGGCGCCTATAGTTCGCATCAGCTGACCGTGTAGTGTATAGACTATTACTCATTTGTGCCAGTGCTCCACGCTATTTTGTTTGTTTTTGTCAGTGTTTAATGTAAATGTTGTTATTTATTCGCTTTTGGTAAACAACGACACAGCTAGTGAGTCCAAAAAACTGATCAACGAGGAAAAAGCAAAGAATAGTGCAAAAATGAATGACGATGAATTAATTTTACGCCGTAAAAAACAGAACGCCGACAGAGCACGTGCTTATAGAAAAAGGAAAAAAGATCTTGGTGAGTAAACATAGTTTTTATATTGAATTTTTAGAACTTTTTGCTGGTGCATGTTGTCGTTTATGGATTTATTTCAATTTTGAATGCTTGAATTTATTAATTAACTTATTTTGTATGAATATTAAATTAAGTCTTTTTATTTATATTCGGTCCATTCAATATATTTTATTTTATTTAACAGATGCCATGCCGAGTACTAGTACCGTTCAAAGTGGTGAGCCTGTATCTGAAAATATTGTTACAGCAAAACTTTTACATCAAAAGCAGCTCAATGCGGAACGATGCCGCAGGTATCGTCAAAAATGCAAGCGGCTAAAATCGGGTGCCAATTTTAACCAAGGCACTAGTGACAGCAGTACAAGTACAAGTCGAGCATTAATTGTTAATCCAGAGGAATTTCAAAACTCGTCAGATCACCCTCAACAATTTTTCAACCATGAATCTTCGCCGCAGGCTCCTGAAAATACAACTGGCAATGCAAACACCACTACTCCTGCGGACGTACGCTGTCGCCGGTTAGTTTTGATAGAAATATACCCACCACGAGATATGGTACAACGATCGATGCGGTTTTTACTAGATACATTGAAAAAATCGAATGTAAGTCACTGTTCACGTATTTTAGTTACCATAAAATATTGGTTACATTTATAAACTGTGAAATTCATGATGAAGATGGAATTGATAATAGAATGATTGAAAATAATTGAAAAACGGATCAAAATGACTCAACGATTATAAAATATTGTTTTCAGTGTTTTAATATATGTATATCATCTAAATAATTGTTAAGTATTATGTATGTCGTACTCTAAGACACAGAGTTCAATAAAAATATTAGTTGGAGACCTAGTCTACTTTTATCATTTCCCATTATCATTCCCATTTTCTAAGTATAAAATTAAGATTGATGAAGCAATTTTTATACCCTTAATGGAATATTATTCCGAAAATTTTTAGTTAAATGTCTATAATGTGAAAAAAAGTTTCACTTTTACGGTGGTTTCATAAAACCACACAATCTTTTTTTTATTATTTTTTTTTTCTGCTTTTTAAAGTTATGTAACTAGTTTCATTATTTTACTGAATGAACCTACGGACACAGAAATTTTCACTTGTTTAAGTATTTCTATTAATATTGCATAAGAACCTTTCACCCGCACCAATAAAACATCAACATCTTGGAGATGACTGTTTCTATTACAACCAAACATAGCTAAGAACCATCTCGAGGAACCAGGCTTTCGATTAAAGAAAACCGCAATCAAATCCGTCCACGCGTTTGACTGCTACATTGCCACAGGGAGACATACAGATACACAGATCGTCAGATCAAACTTATAACACCCCTCTGTTTCGATCGGGTATTAAAAACTATAAATTTTTAAAGCCGTCACTAATCTATATTCAAAATTTCGTCAAGGGGTACGGTAGACTCAATTGAAGCTTATATGAATAACAAAACATAAAAAAAATATTGATTGCGAGTCGACAACATATATCCGCAAAATTCGAGATGGAGAATTTCGTTTAATTCTAATGTTACTGACAAACAAATCGCTACTTTTCATCAGTCGTTGACGTTCCGCGAAAATATTGTTTTTTATGATATACTCTTTTACACTTTTTTATGATATACTCTTCGTTATATATTTTACAACCATCTATACATATAATAAAATGGTCACTGATCCATTTCTGTACATGGAAAATATTAAAAAAAAACATCATAGGGGGCCTTTATAAGAACAAGAGAACCCAACACAATGGTTTTTCAGTTTGTCTGTATGTTTATGCATGCTAAACTCAGAAATGGCTTAACCAATTTGAATGCGGTTTTATATATTATGTAAATTTATGTCAATCACGTAATAGGTACCATGCAAATCTTTTTCTATACATGTAATAAATCTGTAGAGGAGTAGTCTTGGTACATTGAAAATATTTAAAAAAATATACCAGGATGTGAAGTAATAACTAATAGAATTCATTTTCAGCATTTTTTAAATCTTTGTCTGTGTATCTTTTTTTTTATTTGTGCACACAACACGAGAAAAAAATATTTTTAAAACTTCATACAAAAACATTTTTTTTCATTTTGTCTGTTCGTCTGTATGTCTGTATGTTTGTGCAAGCTAATCTCAGAAACGGATTATACGATTTGGATGCAGTGTTCGGGAATATATTGTCATGGGATTCACTTTACATTTTGTTTTTTTTTCAACAATCAGTTCACAAATAAAGCAGTTAATAATGTCTTATCGTCATACCATTGCTTCTTACCAGTTTGAAGGTTTATAGTTTTTTACATACATTGGTAAGTATATAGGGTACGTTTTATCAAAATCGGAATCTACGCGTACGAAATCGCAGGCACAGCTAGTAGAAAATATTCTCGTGGTGGTAGACCATAACATCGGGTCGCCGGCAAAGTTACCACCCATCGGGCAAAGTCGTGCCGAAAAGCGACATAGTCGTGTTCCGGCACGTTGCTCGATGAAGCCGTCTATGGGAAATGGGTCTGAACAGCTGCGGTACGTTGGCGAACCGGTTGACGTCGAGTTGGTGTTTGTTTTGTCGGGTGTCTAGTCGAGGAGGGTAGCGGGATCCGAAGCGACGGCTTTCCGCTGGCCGCCCGCAGATAGTTGGGGGCCCAATTAGTGGGTTAGCCACCCACGAAAGGCTGCCCCGCCAGCTGCGAAAAATCCCAGGGTGGCTCCATCGTGCTGGTTGGCGACCAGGTGAGGAGGCCCGATGGCGACCCCTGGGGGGGTTCGGGCGTCCCCGCAGTCTCCAGGCTAGCCTCCCAGCGACAACACATCACCAATTTCGAAGTCGGGTTTGATACGTACCGCCTCGTTCAACTGCCATTTCCCATCCCTATTCACTTTTATTTATTTTTTATTATGAAAAAGGTTAAAAAAAGAAACAAGTTGACACAGCGGTTGCACTCCTCCTCATACAAAGTGCACCTCACTAATATAAGGGGTTTGCACTCAAATCTTTTAGCTGTCCACCACCACCTGGAGACAGAGCAGCCGCACTTGCTCTTTTTGACGGAGACGCAGATACAATGTCCTTTGAGCGCTACATACTTGGATTATCCCGGTTACTCGTTGGAGCACAACTTTCGCTCACGGGCCGGAGTCAGTATGTACGCGCGGAACGACCTCTGTATTCAGCGTCTCCGTCACCTTGAAGACCCCACTTTTTCTTCCCTATGGGTTTTAGTGGACACAGGAAACGAAAAAATCCTGTATTCCTGTGTCTACCGTTCGCACAGCGGTGACCAGGAGACAACTCGTTTATTTGAGTATCTCAGTGAGGCTGCAGATATGGCTCTGTATCAGAACCCTTCGGCGCAGCTCGTCTTTCTGGGGGACTTTAATGCCTGTCATCAGGACTGGCTGTTCCCGTACCAGAAGACCGACCATGCTGGAAGAGAAGCGCGGAAATTTGAGTTGTTCTTGGACCTCTTTCAGCTGGTGAAGCAAGCGACAAGGGTACCAGATGTGGTAGGCCATACAGCCAATTGCCTGGACCTTCTGCTGACAACTGATCCGGACAGGTATCGTGTAGAGGTCACGTCCCCCTTGGGAACCTCCGATCACTGTCTGGTAAAATCTGTATTTACATATTCCCCACCAGCTTTCGAACCACATGGTGTTAGGCGAGTATGGAAATACAAGTCAGCAGATTGGGATGAGATGCGGCACTTTTTTGCGTCTTATCCTTGGCGGCAGGTCTGCTTCTCTTCTTTGGATCCGTCGAGTTGCGCGGATGCTATAACCGATGTGGTGCATCAGGCAATGGAGTATTTTATTCCTTTTGCTGACGTACCCATCGGTGGCAAAGCTCGCCCATGGTTTAATGCCGAATGTGGTCATGCTCAAGACCGAAAACATTCGGCATATCTCATTTGGGCTGATGCTCGAACCCGCAAAACTCCGGATGTAAGTTTGAAGAAGAGAGCCTTTAACCAAGCTGCCAAGTCCTATAAAAAGGCATTGCGGAAGGCTCGTCTCGATCGAATCGCTAAGAATGGCGAAAAGCTCTCTGTCAGACCAACTGGCAGTCGAGCTTTCTGGTCTCTTGCGAAAGCGATCGAGTCGAATTTCTGCCAACCCTCACTGCCTGCTCTGCTGAAGCCGGATGGATCCCTGGCCCACACAGCAACAGAGAAAGCGAATGTACTTGCTTCTCTGTTTGCTGATAATTCGCATCTAGACACTGGCAATGCTTCTCCAGCACATCTTCCTCACTGCGGTATTTAGATGCCTGAAATCCGCATCACTAACAAAGAGGTATGGAGAACATTGTGTCGTTTAGATGTGAATAAAGCCAGTGGTCCTGATGGTATACCAGCCATTCTGCTCAAGACATGCGCAGCTGAGTTGTCTCCTGTACTGACACGTCTGTATCGCCTCTCTTTCATGACTGGAATAGTGCCGAAATCCTGGAAGCTTGCTAATGTGCAACCCGTGCCCAAAAAAGGCAGCCGTGCCGACCCTGTCAATTACAGACCGATTTCAATCACCTCCATACTCTGCAAGAATATGGAGCGTGTATTGAACTCGAACACTAGTGCGAATACCTAGAAGGTAACGATCTCCTCAGTGACCGACAGTACGGGTTTCGCCGTAATAGGTCTACTGGGGACCTCCTAGTGTATGCTAC